>JAWNGF010000002.1:6090163-6781087 GCA_037039685.1 Ceratobasidium sp. AG-K
CGGAGCCAAAGGGACCGGACCACACCAAAAGTGACAAGCCGCTAAGTCAACTGAATCAAAAACGAGCAAATCAAGTAACGCACCTAAAACCGAATTGGCAAAAGTGGTCCTCACAGCCAAAGAACCCAATGATATGCCATTGATATATGCAATGCCAGCCGTGGACAATCAGTCAGCTAGAGACACGTGGCTGCTCGATTCAGGAGCGTCAAAACACATGACACAAAATCGAGAATGGTTTTCGACTTACCGACCTCTGGTACCACCAATTGCCGTTTGAGTGGGCAACGGGAATATGATAAATGCAACCGGAATTGGCCATGTCCAGCTTACGCTACGCAACGGAACCCGTAAGGAGACCAACATGTCGATTGACAGTGTATTGCATGTACCGGGACTTCATGCCAGTCTGATGTCCGTCAAACAACTCGCCAAACGTGGCACTTTTGTTCTTTTTGGCAAAAGTGAGGCAAGACTCCTGGCAAACAATGGCCGTGGACCCAAGATCGGCTACGCACGTGAGTTAGGCGTCAAACTTTACCGACTAAATGCACGCATTAAACACACAGAACCAACCACCCATGTTGCCATTGTCGAATTGGAGAACCTGAACAATGAGGATGACCTAGAAGCAAGCAAATTCATTGCATATACAGCTAGTCACATTGCCCGAGCCAATCTACATACCTGGCATCATCGCCTAGGACACATAAACTACAAGTATGTCCTAGATATGGTCAGAAAGGGTGTCATACAAGGGATGGACATTGTAGGCAGTTGCTTACCGCCGCAATCACAATGCAAGCCGTGCCTCAAAGGCAAGCAAACCCGCGCCCCATTTCCAACGTCAACAAATCGAGCGTCCAATGTACTTGAGTTACTCCATAGCGATCTACATGGGCCCACCGCCGTTCAAGCCATTCAAGGTTATCAGTACTTTGCTGTCACAATTGACAACAAGTCCCACAAGATATTTGTTCACTTACTTAAGCATAAAAACGACTATGCGAATCACTTCAAGGAGTTGAAACTGTCAATCAAGAATCTGACGGGCAAGCGGATCAAGCACTTACAAACGGACGGCGGAGGCAAATATGCATCAAACGCTTTTGAAGCATGGCTGAAATCGCACGGAATTGAGCACCAGAAGACCAAGGCGGATTCTTCAGCGAGCAATGGCGTAGCAGAGCAAGCAATTTGTACATTAAACAATAGTCAACAAGCGATGCAAGCGGATGCAGACTTACCTGACAGATATTGGGGACTTGCAATCATTCACGCCGCATACATCTGGAATGTAATGCCAAAACAATTGCTTGACGGTAAAACCCCGGACGAAATTTTCACGGGCAAGCTACCCAATGTCTCCCAACTCCACACCTTTGGCTGCAAGGCATGGGCTCAAGTACCCAATGGTCAACGTACCAAGCTACAGGCAAGATCAATCGAGTGTACTTACCTTGGATTTGCCCCAAATCAAAAGGCACATATTCTCATTCAGCGCTCAATTGGTTGCGTAATCACCTCACGTGACATCATATTTGATGAGGGAGGCAAGACGCAACAACTCGTGATAATTGAAGATTTCGAGGACGAGTTCCCAGAACAAGTGGGCGATCAGGAGCACCAGGAGCCAACGCCTGAAATCATCATCGAGCCAGAGCCAGTAAGCCAACAAGAATCTGATGCCAAGCCGACGAGCAATTCCCCCATCGAGCCAGAGCCGCCAGCAAAACAGCCTGAGCCTCCACGTCAATCAGGTCAAGCTACTAGACCGCCACTACGATACGGAGCTGAAGTGGGCACGCAGAACGAGACTGCCATGCAAACCAATAAGCCAATGACCAAGAGCGCCCTAAATGCGCTAATTGAACATCCCCCTGACACCTATGCCAAAGCTATGGCACGACCAGACGCCAATCTATGGCTCGAAGCTATGATCAAAGAAATCAAATTGATTACCAAGCATAAAGTTTGGAAACCGGCTGATAGACCGACTCACAAAAGGGTCATCAAATGTTGCTGGGTGTATGCATATAAGCGCGACATTGATGGCAAAATCCTCAAATACAAAGCCCAACTTGTTGCCAAGGGTTTCCTTCAAGCTCCAGGTGTCAATTATGTTGAGATCTCGTTGCCAGTGGCCGCATCGGACGCATATAGGGTGCTTTTCAGCATTGTCGCGAGCAAAGACCTCGAGCTCCTTCAGCTCAACATCAAAACGGCGTTCCTACACGGCGTTGTTAAGGAAGAGCTCTACATGGAGCAACCCAAGGGATTTGCCGAAGGTGATCACGTCTGGCAACTCGTTAAAGTGTTATACGGTCTGAAACAAGCTGCTCGAGCATTCTACCTTTGACTTAAGGAGGTTCTCGAAGCAATCGGATTCACAAGAACCAAAAGCGACCACGCCGTATTCATTCAGCGGGATGGCAATAATTTAGCGATAATTTTAGCTCATGTGGACGACATGCTCCTAGCCAGCAAACCTCTCTCGTTTCTAGAGGAAATCAAGTCGAAAATGCGCAAATCGTTCGACATTGTCGATCTAGGCCAGGCACGCATGTTCGTCGGAGTTGAAATCAAGTGCAATTGCGCTGCTGGCAGGCTCAAAATTTGTCAAAAACGGTACATTAGCAACATATTAGCTTGATTCAGCATGACCGAGTCCAAGCCATGGTGTCATGAGCTGACTAAGCTCAGACATTTTATTCTGATTTTATATCTTTTTTTCCGAACACTTTCCTTTTTTGGTACAATTGTCCTCTGGCGCTTAACTTGTATCATGTGATGTATTTGTCTTTTCATTTGATATTGGTGATACTTCCGGAACTTCCAGAATGTCGAGTCATACCTCTTATCTTGCTTATCATCGGTTGTACTCGGCTTTCCCACACTGATATATGATGACGTGGCCTTGATCTCACGTGTATATAAACCCAGAGGTCAAGCCGGTTAACGACAAGGCTTGACCTCCTCTCCACTAGGACTTGCCTAATTCAATCCTCTTACTTATCACCACTCCTTGGGTTCAAAGACTTATCTAAGTCGAACCCCTTAACCTTATATATACCTAATTAACCCAAGTCGGGACATTAGGTCAAGCCTTCCTAGCATTGGCTTTAAGCCCCTGCTTTTCCACCAAGTAGATAGAACGTACACGGGAAAACGGGCATAGTACAACGGACGAAGAGCTATACTTGATATAGACCAGTAGTCCCACGTCGCTATACGCTGTCAGTGAACCCAATCGTTATCCTATTTCGGGTCATAGCGGCTTTAGGCAGCTAAATACACCCTCACTCTGTTATACACTGTCGCTATCACGCCCGCCCAAGGCTGTTGATAACTGATAAGATCAGATAAGGAGTATATAAAGCAAAAGCTTAGCGTCTAGCACCCTTCACATCCAAATCAACATCTCGAGGAAGCCAGATCCTCTCAAGCGAAACTAGAAAGTGGTCGGAGCACCACCCAAGTTAACACTCTCATCCATCAAGAACCCCATCAACCCGTCGTTTCCACCAGTACGCACTGAAAAGGAACTAATTAGTAACTAACTAATTAACCTTAAAAGTGTTCCCCGCATTTTTTAGCCTCTGCAAAGCAGTCTTTAGACTAAAGGACTTCGTACTTGATCTAGACACCAAAGTCGACGAATTAAACAGTCGAATTGAAGTACTAGAAGAAGATCAAGTTGAACAAGCAGAGGATCTAAGGGTCAAACGTACCAGAAACGACGAAAACCACAATCAACTCGAAGCCGATTATCAATCCCTCCATTCAAGGCTCGAGTTCATCGAAATTAACCTCGACAATACAAACAAGCAACAAGCCGATCAAGATCGTGTCCAAAGCATAAATCTAGCGGACACTAATATTGAAGTCGAGCGATTGCAAGAACAAACCCGTGTCTTGATCAAAAACTGCGACCAACTTATAAAAATCCAAGAAAAACACACTCGAAAGGTCGAAAATCTCATCAGCAACAACAAACGTCAGTGGCGTACTATCGAAACCCTTAAAGACAAAATCAAGGGCAAATACTGTCATCAAGCAGCAGAAGTGCGTATTCCTATTAATCAGGATTACCGCCTTCTAAATCACCTTAATACTATCGCACCCAACCCTTTTCAGTGGGACCAAGACCTCGACTCACACAGGAACAACACAGGGAACAACTTAGACTAGAGTCCCTAAAACTCTTTATTGAAGACGTTCATCGTAACTACATATACGAACAGTACAACGAACTAGGAGTAATCAACGCGTTGTTCTTGGAAGACGAAAATCTTGAATTGATTTTTTTGAGAAGTTTGCGCATCATTAAAGACAGAAGGGTTCGAAGAAGAATCTGTGATATTTTGTACGGTCTGGGATCCCAATAAATCTACCTGTTTTTTCCCCACTCCGATATGTCAAGAGCCCCATCACCTGGTCAAGGAGGATTTACCCAAATCTCAGCAACATCCGGACCCGAGGTAGTTGCACATGCAATCAATGCCTTAATAGACGAAGTGCGAAAAATTAACGGCCATATTAATGCCTTAAATGGTATCACCTCTACCCTAGAACAGGGGATCGACAATAACATCGCAGATATCCACGCAATTCAAAATCAAACTGCACAAATCGCACCCCTTCACCAATTAATGAATGCAGTGTCCCAGTCACTTGCAAACCTAGGGGCAACACCCTCTACCACCGCGTCAACAACCACCCCAGGATACAAACTCAAAATGCATCCCCCAGAAGAATTTTCTGGAGAGGTAGATAAATTTGACGAGTTTAAGTCGCAATGTACCTTGTACATAAATCATACGTCGCCACAAGCAACCACAGAACAAAAAATCACGTATATCATGGGTTATTGCAAGGGACCTGCCTATGTATGGATGCAACCTGGAATTGATGTAGACACAGCAAGAAGAGGAGCAACAACTTGGCTACACGACATGGATGAATTCTGGAACAAAATGCAAGCCAGATTTGGCGATGTTCACAAGATTGACCGATATAGACAATTATACAAGAAATTGATCCAGAAGAACTCTGTCCAAGATTACCTACGAGACTTCGTCACTTATTCATTGGTACTTGGGTACACTGATCGAGTACTTCGTGATGATTTCTATGATGGTCTTAAGGATGAAATCAAGATGGCCATGGTGTCACAGAACTTTAAACCCCATGAAGTGACAAGGACATTCAACCAAGTTCGCGAAAGAGCCCTGGAAATTGATTCCACAATGAATGCTATTAATGCACCAAAGAAGCTGCAAAGCCCACAAACCACCACTTCGAAACAAAATACTTCCAAGACAACCCCAAGTACTCCAAACGCCTCACTAAGTCAAAGGTTCAATGTAAACGATCGAGTCTTTATGTCGAAACCTACAGGGGGGGTGCAATACGGCAAAATCTCAAGCATTACCCGAAACGCCAAGGGCCGTCCAGTTCCACAGATCTCCTGGGATGATGGGACAAAAGGAAATGTCCCTTTTGGAGTAATTCAAAGAGACACCCGAACCAGTAACCTCAACGCTCCTACCATCCAAACACCCAAATCGTCCACTCCTGCTAAAGACCCTAATGCAATGGATCTTGATGGAAAAGGAAAAGGACCAATGATCTGCTTCACCTGCGGCGGTAAAGGACACTCAGCAAGAGTCTGTCCTTCCAAGAACACAGCATCAGGGTTTGAAGCCCAGATTGAAGAAATCTCTTCAGACATCGAATCGGGAAAAGATGTCACTGAGGCTTATTAAGGAGCCAAGTACTCGGTGATATTTTAGCTAGTACTATGGATGAACTAGAAATCATGTCAATATCAAATGAAAACCAATAATACCTTGATTTCACCGCTCATCCACTAGCTACGGCTCCTGATTCTAAGTCAATTAACAGATCAAAAAGATTCTCTGGACAAGCACTCCTCGACTGCGGCGCAACCTCCTGTTTCATCAACCCTTCCCTAGCAAAAGAGGCAAACCTTCCCCTTTTCCAACACAAAAAACCAAAGACTCTGCGGGTTATAGACGGACGAGAAGTCTCGTCTGGAAAAGTCACCCACTACACCAAATTTAAGCTTACAATGGGAACACATTCCAGCGAAATAGAATGTCATGTCACAAACATTGGGAGACATCCTATCGTACTCGGGATGTCATGGCTCAAGAAACATAACCCACAAATTAATTGGAAAAATAGGACAATTGCATACACAAGCGAATTCTGCTCAAAAAACTGCCTAGAAGTCCCATCTACGCTCCAAATCGCAGCAGAAACTATATTACCAGAGGAATACAAAGAGTTCGCGGATGTGTTCGACGAGTCCAGATTAGAAGAACTCCCACCTCACAGGCCAACTGACATTACGCTCGACCTCTTACCAGAAGCTAAACTAAAGCATGGCCCTATTTACAAAACATCCCCAGCTGAAGACAAAGAAATGAAGAAAGTACTAGAAACCCTTATCCGAAGGGGACACATTCAGATTTCTAAGTCTCCTTTGGCTTCCCCGGTTCTGTTTGTCAAAAAACCACATCCAGAAGATCCAAACAACCCAGAATTACGCTTTTGCGTTGACTACAGATATGTGAATTCGCTATGCAAATTCAACGCAAGTGGAATACCTCTATTGGACCAATGGTTAAGGGCCCTGGAAGGATTTGTCATTGGCACCACTCTAGACTTGGCACAAGGATTCCATCAAACCCAAATAGCAGCAGGCCATGAATGGAAAACAGCATTCAAAACTCAATACGGCATGTACGAATGGAAAGTCATGCCCTTTGGTCTCAAAAACGCCCCATCAAGCTTCCAGTCCCTAATGAACTCTATATTCAGGGACATTATGGGGGTTTTTGTACTCGTATACATTGATGATATCTTTGTTTTTTCCAAACGAGTCGAAGATCATCCAGGACACGTGAAAGAGGTGCTAAGAAGACTAAGGGAACACAAGCTGATCGCGAAATTGAGGAAATGCAAATTCCACCAGACCAAACTGGACTGGGTAGGATTGGTCATTTCCAATAAAGGAATTGAAATGGATCAGGAAAAGGTCACGGCGGCTATGAATTGGAAAGCTCCCAAAAACGTCAAACAAGTTCAAGAATTCCTAGGATTTGTCAATTTCTATTGAAGATTCATTCAAGACTTTGCCGGCAAAGCCAGACCTCTGTACAACCTACTTAAGAAGGATCAAAAGTGGCAGTGGACAAGCAAAGAACAAGAGGCCATGAATGCACTAAAAGAAGCTCTAAAAGTGGCACCAGTAATGATGCAGCCCGATCAGAATAAGGAATTTTTCCTCGAAACAGACGCGTCGGGATTTGCCACAGGAGCAGTTTTATCTCAGAAGGATGAAGAAGGGAAACTACACCCTGTAGCTTTTCTTTCTAAATCACTAAATCTGGCTGAGCAAAACTATGATATTTTCGACAAAGAACTATTGGCAATAATTAGAGCTTTCAAAGAATGGCGGCACCTACTTCAAGGCACAGAAAAAGCTGTTCAAGTAATAACAGATCACAAAAATTTGGAATACTTCTCATCATCCAAACAATTGAATCAACGCCAAATCCGCTGGATGAATTTCTTGGTGGACTTCAACTTCCAAATCTTATACAGGCCAGGGAGCCAAAACAAAAAAGCAGACATTCTCTTGAGGCAATACAACCTAGAACCTTTGGGGGGGGTAGAGAACCAAGTTCTCCTCAAACCAGACATTTTTATTTCGGCTATTACCCCTGACCAGGAAATTAACGATCTAATCAGAGAAGCAATCCTTGAAGATCCCAGATTAGAGGAAGCCCACAATAAGCTGAGAAACGGAGAAAAAGTCAAGGACTGGGAATACAGAGAAGGACTCCTAATGTTCAAAGGAAAGATCTTTGTCCCCAAGGATGAAACCGTCAGAAACCTGATATTGGAATCACGCCATGACAATATTACAGCTGGGCATCCTGGACAAGCAAGAACATTGGAATTGGTTTCCAGAACTTACTACTGGCCAACCATGAAGAAATTTGTCAACTCTTATGTGTCACACTGTGAAACATGCATTCGAGTTAAACCATCGAACCAACTCCCCACAGGATTACTGCGTCCTTTACATATTCCTGAGAGACCTTGGGAAGAGATCTCCTATGACATGATTGTAGGGCTCCCAGAATCAGAAGGATATGACGCAATCTTAACAGTAGTAGATTGGTTCTCCAAGATGGCACACTATCTCCCTTGCAAATCAACGGCCACAGCAGTAGACATAGCCAATATTTTTGTCGCAAACATTTGGAAACTTCACGGCACTCCAAAGGCAACAGTCTCGGATAGAGGATCCACTTTCAACTCAAAGTTCATTGGGCATCTATACAAACGGTTAGACGTAAAACCTACCTTCAGCACAGCGTACCATCCAAGGACAGACTGTTGTGAGCTAGCTCACTAAATCGGACTCGCCCGTCGTCTCGCCCGCCTGTCTCCTTCTTTACGTTACTTTCCCGTTTCTGTTTGCCGCGTTGCCGCCTTCTTGTGGTTACTCTGTTACATTGTGTAACGCGGCTGTGCTTTGTACGAGTCATGTCTGTTCATACAGCATGACTCACATGGACACTCCTGACTGGTTGACTGCGTTGACTCATGTGGCTGCGCCTTGTATGACTCGGCCACTCTGTGAATATATATAGAGGACCAACAAGCCTGGAAACCCCAGCTTGTTTTGTCTCGTCAAAGCATCCCCTTTGAGTGACACTTAGAACCACCCCTACCCTCAAGAGCCTACAGACACTTAAGTGTGTTGCGGTTCAAGAGGTCACTTAGGACTTAGTGCCGTCCACTCTCTATCGCGGCTTGTCTCATAGCCACCAAGAAGAAGCTTACGACACAGACGGACAGTCAGAACGAGCAAACCAAGTGGTTGAAATCTTTATCAGAGCTTTTGTCAACCATAGGCAAAACGACTGGGTGGCCCTGCTCCCTATGGCAGAATTTGCGTACAACAATGGAATCCAAGCATCCACTGGCAAAACCCCTTTCCAAATCTGCCAAGGTTTTAACCCTAGAATGAACATCGGGGAAGAATCAGACTATACTGTTCCTGAAGCTGATGCCCATGCGGAATTCCTGCTGAAAGGATACGACGAAGTCAAGGCCGCCCTCATCCTAGCAAATCAGTCCTACAAACACTACTTTGATAAAGGAGCCAAAGAACCAGAAGAGATAAACCCTGGAGATAAAGTCTGGCTTAATCATCAAAACATATCCACAGACAGACCTTCAGTAAAACTCTCTCACAAAGTTTTAGGCCCTTACAAGGTACTGGAAAAAGTAGGGACTCACGCCTTTAGACTGGAGTTACCAAAATCAATGAAAGTTCATCCTGTCTTCCATGTCATGCTGCTCAAGAAATTCCACTCTGATCCCCACAGCCGCGAACCTGCTCAACCACCCCCTATTGTCACACAAGATGGAGAAGAAGAATGGGAGGTTGAAGAGATCCTTAATTCCAAGAAAATCCGTCGCCAACTCCACTATTACGTTAAGTGGAAAGGGTACTCTCATGCAGACAACTCTTGGCAGTCAAAAGAAGATCTCAAGAACACTCCTGAACTAGTTGATAAATTTCACAAACTCCATCCCACCGCGCCAGGCCCTTAGGAGGGGGTAATGTCATGAGCTGACTAAGCTCAGACATTTTATTCTGATTTTATATCTTTTTTTCCGAACACTTTCCTTTTTTGGTACAATTGTCCTCTGGCACTTAACTTGTATCATGTGATGTATTTGTCTTTTCATTTGATATTGGTGATACTTCCGGAACTTCCAGAATGTCGAGTCATACCTCTTATCTTGCTTATCATCGGTTGTACTCGGCTTTCCCACACTGATATATGATGACGTGGCCTTGATCTCACGTGTATATAAACCCAGAGGTCAAGCCGGTTAACGACAAGGCTTGACCTCCTCTCCACTAGGACTTGCCTAATTCAATCCTCTTACTTATCACCACTCCTTGGGTTCAAAGACTTATCTAAGTCGAACCCCTTAACCTTATATATACCTAATTAACCCAAGTCGGGACACGAACGCTTGCAAGAACAAACCCGTGTCTTGATCGAAAATTGCAACCAACTTATTAAAATCCAAGAAAAACATACTCGAAAGGTCGAAACCCTCATCAACAACAACAAACGACAGTGGCGCACTATCAAAACCCTTAAAGACAAAGTCAAGGGCAAATACTGTCATCTTGCAGCAGAAGTGCGTATTCCTATTAACCAGGATTACCGCCTTCTAAATCACCTTAATTCTATCGCACCCAATCCTTTTCAGTGGGACCAAGACCTCGACTCACACAGGAACAACACAGGGAACAACTTAGACTAGAGTCCCTAAAACTCTTTATTGAAGACGTTCATTGTAACTACATATACGAACAGTACGACGAACTAGGAGTTATCAACGCGTTGTTTCTGGAGGACGAAAATCTTGAACTGATATTTTTGAGGAGTTTGCATATCATTAAAGACAGAAGGGTTCGGAGAAGAATCCGTGACATTTTGTACGGCCTTGGATCTCAATAAATCTACCTTTTTCCCTGCTCCAATATGTCAAGAGCCCCATCACCTAGTCAAGGGGGATTTACCCAAATTTCAGCAACATCTGGACCCGATGTAGTTGCACAGGCAATCAATGCCTTAATAGACGAAGTGCGAAAAATTAACGGTCACATTAATGCGTTAAATGGTATCACCTCTACCCTAGAATTGGGAATCGACAATAACATTGCAGACATTCATGCAATTCAAAATCAAACTGCACAAATTGCACCCCTTCACCAATTAATGAATGCGGTATCTCAGTCACTTGCAAACATGGGTGCAACACCCTCTACCACCGCGTCAACAACCACCCCAGGATACAAACTCAAGATGCATCCCCCAGAGGAATTCTCTGGAGATGTAGATAAATTTGATGAGTTTAAGTCGCAATGTACTCTGTACATAAACCACACATCCCCACAAGCAACCACAGAACAAAAAATCACTTATATCATGGGTTATTGCAAAGGGCCTGCCTATGTATGGATGCAACCTGGAATTGATGTGGACACGGCAAGAAGGGGAGCAACAACTTGGCTACACGACATGGACGAATTCTGGAACGAAATGCAAGCTAGGTTCGGTGATGTTCACAAAATCGACCGGTATAGACAATTATACAAGAAGTTGATCCAGAAGAACTCTGTCCAAGACTATCTACGAGACTTTGTCACTTACTCATCGGTACTCGGGTACACCAATCGAGTACTTCGTGATGATTTCTATGACAGTCTTAAGGATGAAATCAAGATGGCAATGGTGTCACAGAACTTTAAACCCCACGAAGCAACAAGGACATTCAACCAAGTTCGCAAAAGAGCCTTGGAAATAGATTCCACAATGAATGCTATTAATGCACCAAAGAAGTCACAAAGCCCACAAACCAGTACCTCAAAACAAGCCACTTTCAAGACAAACCCAAGCGCTGCAAACACCTCACTAGGTCCAAGATTCAATGTAAACGACCGTATCTTTATGTCAAAACCTACAGGGGGGGTACAATATGGCAAAATCTCAGGCATTACCAGAAACGCCAAGGGCCGCCCATTACCACAGATCTCCTGGGACGACGGGACAAAAGGAAATGTCCCTTTTGGAGCAATTCAAAAAGACACCCAAACCAGTGCCTTCAATGCTCCAATTATTCAAACACCCAAATCGTCCACTCCTGCTAAGGACCCCAACGCAATGGATCTTGATGGGAAAGGAAAAGGACCAATGATTTGCTTCACTTGCGGTGGCAAAGGACACTCAGCAAGAGTCTGTCCTTCCAAGAACACAGCCTCGGGGTTTGAAGCTCAGATTGAAGAAATCTCTTCAGACATCGAATCGGGAAAAGACGTCACCGAGGCTTATTAAGGAGCCAAGTACTCGGTGATATATTAGCTAGTAATATGGATGAACTGGAAATCATGTCAATATCAAATGAAAACCAATGATACCTTGATTTCACCGCTCATCCACTAGCTACGGCTCCTGATTCTAAGTCAGTTAACAGATCGAAAAGATTCTCTGGACAAGCACTCCTTGACTGTGGCGCAACCTCCTGTTTCATCAACCCTTCCCTAGCAAAAGAGGCAAACCTTCCCCTTTTTCAACACAAAAAACCAAAGACTCTGCGAGTTATAGACGGACAAGAAGTCTTGTCTGGAAAAGTCACCCACTATACAAAATTTAAGCTTGTCATGGGAACACATTCCAGCGAAATAGAATGTCATGTCACAAACATTGGAAGACACCCTATCGTACTCGGGATGTCATGGCTCAAGAAACATAACCCACAAATTAATTGGAAAAATAGGACAATTGCATACACCAGCGAATTCTGCTCAAAAAACTGCCTAGAAATCCCGTCTACACTCCAAATTGCAGCTGAAACTACATTACCGGAAGAATACAAAGAGTTCGCAGATGTATTCGACGAATCCAGATTAGAAGAACTCCCACCTCACAGGCCAACTGACATTACGCTCGACCTCCTACCAGAAGCTAAACTAAAGCACGGCCCTATTTACAAAACGTCCCCAGCTGAAGACAAAGAAATGAAGAAAGTACTAGAAACCCTGATCTGAAGAGGACACATTCAAATTTCTAAGTCCCCTTTGGCTTCCCCGGTTCTGTTTGTCAGAAAACCCCATCCAGAAGATCCAAGCAACCCAGAGTTACGCTTTTGCGTTGACTACAGATATGTGAATTCACTATGCAAATTCAATGCAAGTGGAATACCACTACTGGACCAATGGTTAAGGGCCCTGGAAGGATTTGTCATTGGTACCACTCTAGACTTGGCACAGGGATTCCACCAAACCCGAATAGCAGCAGGCCATGAATGGAAAACGGCATTCAAAACTCAATACGGGATGTACAAATGGAAAGTCATGCCCTTTGGTCTCAAAAACGCTCCATCAAGTTTCCAGTCCCTGATGAATTCTATATTCAGAGACATTATGGGGGTTTTTGTACTTGTATACATTGATGATATCTTTGTTTTTTCCAAACGAGTCAAAGATCATCCAGGACACGTGAAAGAGGTGCTAAGAAGACTAAGAGAACACAAGCTGGTTGCAAAATTGAGAAAATGCAAGTTCCACCAAACCAAACTGGACTGGGTGGGATTGGTCATTTCCAATAAAGGAATCGAAACGGATCAGGAAAAGGTCATGGCGGCTATGAATTGGAAGGCTCCCAAGAATGTCAAGCAAGTTCAAGAATTCCTAGGATTCGTCAATTTCTATCGAAGATTTATCCAAGACTTTGCCGGCAAAGCCAGACCTCTATATAACCTACTCAAGGAGGATCAAAAGTGGCAGTGGACAAGCAAAGAACAAGAGGCCATGAATGCACTAAAAGCAGCTCTTAAGGAGGCACCTGTAATGATGCAGCCCGATCAGAAAAAGGAATTTTTCCTCGAGACAGACGCGTCGGGATTTGCCACAGGAGCAGTTTTGTCACAGAAGGATGAGGAAGGAAAATTACACCCTGTAGCTTTTCTTTCCAAATCACTAAATCCGGCTGAACAAAACTACGACATTTTTGACAAAGAACTATTGGCAATCATTAGAGCCTTCAAGGAATGGCGGCACTTACTCCAAGGCACAGAAAAGGCCATTCAAGTGATAAGAGATCACAAAAATTTGGAATACTTCTCATCGTCCAAACAATTGAACCAGCGCCAGATTCGCTGGATGAATTTCTTGGTGGACTTCAACTTCCAAATCTTATACAGGCCAGGAAGCCAAAACAAAAAAGCAGACATTCTCTCAAGGCGATATGACCTAGAACCTTTGGGGGGGGTAGAGAACCAAGTTCTCCTCAAACCAGACATTTTTATTTTGGCTATCACCCCTGACCAGGAGATTAACGATCTAATCAGAGAAGCAATCCTTGAAGATCCCAGATTAGAGGAAGCCCACAATAAGCTGAGAAACGGAGAAAAAGTCAAAGATTGGGAATACAGAGAAGGACTCCTAATGTTCAAAGGAAAGATCTTTGTCCCCAAAGATGAAACCGTCAGAAACCTGATATTGGAATTGCGCCATGACAATCTTACAGCTGGGCATCCTGGGCAAACAAGAACATTGGAATTGGTCTCCAGAACTTACTACTGGCCAACCATGAAGAAATTTGTCAACTCCTATGTGTCACACTGCGAAACATGCATTCGAGTTAAACCATCAAACCAACTCCCCACAGGATTACTGCGTCCTTTACATATTCCTGAGAGACCTTGGGAAGAGATCTCCTATGACATGATTGTAGGGCTCCCAGAATCAGAAGGATATGACGCAATCTTAACAGTAGTAGATCGGTTCTCCAAGATGGCACACTATCTCCCTTGCAAATCAACGGCCACAGCAGTAGACATAGCCAACATCTTTGTTGCAAACATTTGGAAACTTCACGGTACTCCAAAAGCAACAGTCTCAGATAGAGGATCCACTTTCAACTCAAAGTTCATTAGGCATCTGTACAAACAGTTGGACGTAAAACCTACCTTCAGCACAGCATACCATCCAAGGACAGACGGACAGTCAGAACGGGCAAACCAAGTCGTCGAAATCTTCATCAGGGCTTTTGCCAACCATAGGCAAAACGACTGGGTGGCCCTGCTACCTATGGCAGAATTTGCTTACAACAATGGAATCCAAGCATCCAGTGGCAAAACCCCTTTCCAAATCTGCCAAGGTTTCAACCCTAGAATGAACATTGGGGAAGAATCAGACTATACTGTTCCTGAAGCTGATGCCCATGCGGAATTCCTGTTAAAAGGATACGACGAAGTCAAGGCCGCCCTCATCCTAGCAAATCAGTCCTATAAACACTACTTTGATAAAGGAGCAAAAGAACCAGAAGAGATAAACCCGGGAGATAAAGTCTGGCTCAACCATCAGAACATTTCCACAGACAGACCCTCAGTAAAACTCTCCCACAAAGTTTTAGGCCCTTACAAAGTAATGGAAAAAGTAGGGACTCATGCCTTTAGACTGGAGTTACCAAAATCGATAAAAATTCATCCTGTCTTCCATGTCATGCTGCTCAAGAAATTCCACTCTGATCCCCACGGCCGCGAACCTGCTCAACCACCCCCTATTGTCACACAAGATGGAGAAGAAGAATGGGAAGTTGAAGAAATCCTTAATTCCAAGAAAATCCGCCGCCAACTCCACTATTATGTTAAGTGGAAAGGGTACTCTCATGCAGACAACTCTTGGCAGTCAAAGGAAGATCTCAAGAACGCTCCTGAACTGGTTGATAAATTTCACAAACTCCATCCCACCGCGCCAGGCCCTTAGGAGGGGGTAATGTCATGAGCTGACTAAGCTCAGACATTTTATTCTGATTTTATATCTTTTTTTCCGAACACTTTCCTTTTTTGGTACAAATGTCCTCTGGCGCTTAACTTGTATCATGTGATGAATTTGTCTTTCCATTTGATATTAGTGATGCTTCCGGAACTTCCAGAATGTCGAGTCATTCCTCTTATCTCGCTTATTATTGGTTGTACTCGGCTTTCCCACACTGATAGAGGATGACGTGGCTTTGATCCCTCATGTATATAAACCCAGAGGTCAAGCCGGTTAACAATAAGGCTTGACCTCCTCTCCACTAGGACTTGCCCAATTAAAAAACCTCTTACTTATCACTACTCCTTGGGTTCTAAGACTTGTCTAAGTCGAACCCCTTAACCTTTATATACCTAATTGACCCAAGTCGGGACACATGGGATACACCAATGGCAGAGTCACCAAATCTACCCAAACTCAACGCTCCTACTGTTGATCGGACGCTCTATCAACATGGAGTTGGATCGCTCATGTATGCAATGATTTCAACTCGTCCCGACATTGCTTTTGCAACCGGATTGCTTGCCCAACATGCTGCTAATCCTGGCAACGAGCATTGGTCAGCATTCAAACGAGTTCTACGGTACCTACAAGGCACAAAAGCACTCGGGATCATATTTGAACGATCGAAATTGTCAAAGCCAATCGGATATGTCAACTCAGACTACGCTGGCAATCCTAATACGAGTTGATTGACTACCAGTTGGATCTTCCAACGAGCCGGAGGAAGTGTCGCTTGGTCATCCCGAAAACAACCAACAATTTCATTGTCAAGTACCAAGGCTGAATATGTTGCCGCTGCGAGTGCCACCCGCCAATTGATTTGGCTTTGTCAATTTCTTGAAGAACTCGGATTTTTGTCAAAAGGTCCAACAACTTTGCTTACCAACAATCAATCGAGCATTGCATTGGCCAAGAATCCTGTTAATCATCAAAATACAAAACATATTCAAGTAAAACATCATTTTATTCAAGAGGTGATTGCACTTCACGAAGTCGACCTTCAATTTATTCCGACCGAACAACAGGTTGCTGATGCACTTACTAAACCACTTGGTTGCATCAAATTCCCTGGTTTTGTTACTGGGATGGGAATGTTTTAAATCCTTTCATTTCATTTTTCGCATAATCCTGAGTGGGTGTGTTGAATATTCAGTCTTATACGTGTATATATGCGTATCACGTGATTGTGTTCCACATGGACACGCGCTTCGGTAAAAATTTTGTCCTCAGTTCTCTACTCTCAAGTAGTACGAGCTGAGGTATAGTTTAGATTTTATCTTTTATATTCATTTGCTTATATTACCTGTAGTTACATTGATATCCAGGTATATATATGCGCAGTTCTCTACTCTCAAGTAGTACGAGCTGAGTTACATTGATATCCAGCCCGACACTGCGCTTATCTCAAAAAAGCGAACTGAATTGTACCTAGAATACCCGGGCAAGCAGTGGACTAACAATCTCGCAGTGTTTCCTTCATATATTATCCCAAAAAGGTGAAGCGAGGACAATTTTAAAACATCTGGATATACGGTCGGGTACTAATTACAAGCGTACGTATCTTCTTTTTTATTTTTTATTTATTTATATACAACGCATTGTTTGAAAGCTTTGCACCCAAGACCGGGACACCCCTCCGTCCAGTCCTTTTGTTCCACAGAATGAATAAGTGATATCATATACACACTCCTAAGGTGACACTCCATTGAAGAACGAATCATTGACTGGTACATTTCACTATCAATATGTGTCAGGCACACGTGTTTTGGTGAGGAAAGGTCACGGCAGCTAGCACGAAAATACTACGCTAGAAACAAAGGCGCTCATATGTAAGCAATTTTCAGTAAATATATTTATGAAAACTTACAGGGCAAGTCGCCAACAGCCTTTGGATGGGTTGAGGCTAGTGGCGTGAAGAGCTCGCCTTCCATGGAGTTAATGATGGGAGCGAAAGTCGTTTACTTGTAGCCTGGGTCTTGCTTCTGTTAATTATCGCAAGGTGTTGCGCGCTTTTTATTGTATCGGGATGATCTTCTCCCAGCACTCGCTTGCGGGCCGCCAGCACCTCGAGCCCTAGTGACTCTGCATCCACTATTCGACCTTGTTTATGGTAGATTCGTGTAAGGTTTGCCATGCTCAGAAGTGTATCAGGATCATCATCCCCAAGCACTCGTTTGCAACCAGCTAGTACTTCAGCCTCCAGCGACTCTGCTTCGGATAATCGATCTTCTCCAGAATATATAAGAATTACAGCTAGGTCCTGCATGCTCTTCAGGGTGCCTGGGTGTTCTTGCCCCAATGTTCGTTGTTTAGCAGCTATTAACTCAATCTGTAGCGACTCTGCGTCTACCCAACGGTTCTGTTGGTGGTACACACTGACTAGATTTGTTATGCTAAGCAGAGTATCTGGATGATCTTTTTCGAGAACCCGTTTGCGAGAACCCAAGATTTCAATCTCCAACGCCTCTGCATCGGCCAGCCGACCTTTTCGATAGTACGTTGCCGCAAGATTTGTCATACTCGAAAGTGTGTCAGCGTGATCGCCTCCGAGCACCTGCTTGCGAGCGGCCACGAGCTTAACTTCCAGTGACTCGACTTCCTCCAGCCGACCCTGTAAATCATATGTCTCTGCCAGGTTCGCCATGCTAGACAGTGTCTCGGGATCATTTTCTCCAAGCACCCGCTGCCGAGCAGCCAGCACTTGAGCCTCCAACAATTCTGCTTCCGCCAGGCGATTTTGTTTATAATATGTCGCCGCCAAGTTCGCCATGCTTTGCAGTGTGTCAGGGTGATCTTTCCCCAGGATCTTTTTGCGAGCATCAAGCACCGTTGTCTCGATTGACTCTGCGTCCTCCAACCGGTTCAGTTCAGAGTAAGTTAATGCTAGATTGGCCATGCTTTGTAGGGTGTCAAGATGATAGTCTCCGAGCAAACGCCTGCGGGTTCTTAAAACCGCTGCATATAAAGGTTCTGCGTCTGCCGGTCGCCCTTGTTTAGAGTACGTTAACGCCAGGTTCGCCATACTTGATAATGTGTTAGGGTGATCATTTCCTAGCACCCGTGCGCGCGCAGCCAACACTTTGATCTCTAGTGACTCTGCGTCCAACAATCGGCCTTGTTTGAAGTAACCTGCCGCTAGGTTTGCCATACTCAGCAGGGTTCGGGGATGATCTGCTCCAAGCACTCGCTTCCGTGCAGCCAATACCTCAATTTCTAGTGACTCCGAATCCGCTAATCGACCCTGCTCTCCATAAGTCAAAGCCAGGTTTTCCTTGCTTATCAATGTGTTAGGATGATTCTCCCCAAGAACTTGCAGGCTAGCGGCTAGGACCTCAACCCCCAGTTCCTCCGCATCGCCCAGCCGACCTTGTTCAGAATAGGTCAGCGCTAGGTTTGCCATACTCTCGAGTGTGTTCGGATGGATTTCCCCAAGGGCTTGTTTACGAGCATCCAAGACTTTGATCCCCAATGCCGCTGCTTCTGCCATTCGACCCTGTTTAAAATACGTCGCTGCCAGGCTCGCCATACTCGAAAGTGTGTCGGGGTGACATTCACCGAGGACTCGTTTTTGAGCAGTCAGAGTTTGTTTTAGGAGCGATTCTGCGTCTGTTAGGCGACCTCGGTCACAATACGCCATCGCCAGGTTTGCCATGCTCGACAGAGTGTCAGGATGGTCGCCTCCGAGAACCCGGCTACGAATTTCAAGCACTTTATAATGCATCTCCTCCACTTCCCCCAGTAGACCAAGTTCATGTCGGGTTACTGCTGCACAGCTGACCCCTTCAAGAGTGCTTGGGTGTTCCGGGCCTAAAATGTCGGTTCTGCATTCTGTGACAAAGGTTTCCAGTTGTCCTGCCTTGACGAAGTCGCCCACGGTTCTGTAAACTGCGGCAAACCGCCATGCGTCATTGGGATTTGGTTCCGGGTGAAGGCCGAGTACGTCAGACACATGAAGTGCGATCGCTCGCCTGTATGCATGAGCATCCGCATCCCCTTGGACATTGATTGAAAGTGCGAGCAGCCGCGATGTTTTTTCTAGCGCATTAGTTTCGAGGATTGTAGCCCTAGCCCACTGTTGTACGAGAGGATGAAGTCGGTACACTTTGTTCATTTCGTCCAGGTTGACCAATGATTGACCAACGAGTTTTCCCATTGCTGAAATGAATTTCCAGCTGCTCCATGTGCCGTCTTTTCCAGTAAATAGGTTAAGCACCCTTGTCACATCGCGTTGTATAGTAGCTTCAAACTCGGTTGGGGGAATGACTGGCGCATAGGAAGGCAAGTTCTTGAAGGCCCGCCGAAATATTTCTTCTGAAATCCCGTTCCGGTGCATGTGAATAAATAGGTTCCACAACCCCTCAGTGTCTGTCCTAGCCTGAGGTCTGTTTGATTCCCAGGTTGTGAAAACCGAATACTTGTACCCGTTGAGTCGAAACGGTGATGTCCCTTCTCCCTCAAGGGTCTCCCAGTGCTCACGGCAATACATGTCGTAATACTGAGCGATAGTGCATGAGGTTTCAAAAATGAATGCCCCACTTTGGACAATTGCTAGCGCCAAATAGCCTAGTTCCTACGGACGGTCGAAGGATACGAAGGGATGCAAATGATTAGATTATGTAGTTCAGTATCTCCAACAATGAAAGTTACCTCTAGCAAACTGGCGGCTGCTTTAACTTCCTCCGACTTTAGTGCATCCTTCTGTAGCCTGGCTACCCCTAGAAATAATTCGAGCGCCTCCTCCGGGTCCATCTCATCGACTTTGCAATCGGATTCCCCTCCTCGAGCGTAGGATAGGACAACTTGCTTGTGTCGAGTAGTGATTAAAATGTCGTACCTATCTGCTCGTGGGAAGTAATCCTGAATTTGGATCGCAGGATCATCCACTTGATCAAATATCATCATCCATCTTCCTCTACAGTCCTGGAGCCATCGTAACGCATCCTTGTAATCGCTCCCGCAATGTTTAGCCACAGCGAATTTCCGGAGGGCTGTTTCTATTCCACTGCACGAGGATCCATCAATGAAAACGACACACCTCGAATCTGAAGCATCGGATTGTAGGTCGTTTGAACAGGCAGTTGAGAATCACCCACACCTTTCGACCATAATTTCAGCGCATTTCAAAGCCAACTGCGTTTTTCCTGCTCCACCCAGTCCATGCAACACAAAAATATGCTGCGTCTCAGATTCATCCCCAAAATAATTGCTGATTTTCATGATTTGAACCCTTCGGCCTTTGAACATATGCATGAATGTTGACGGTGGACAAAACTCAAGTCTCATCGAAACGGAATTCGGGGAGACTGGGGGGTTGCCATCGGAATACGTATCCTGAATATTAATGTTTGCAGAGTCAAAATTGTTTTGTAGAGGAGAAATTCGTGGACTTGGGATATCAATACGGCCATCTAGAGCTCAATTCAGTACTTGTGTATTGATATGCTGTTGGATGGATCACCAATCTGGGTAGTCATAAGCGTGGCACGCCTTTCTTGGAGTACTTCAACTAATCTTGCTAGGCATGCCCCGACTTCGTTTAACCGCATGTATGCCGCTGCGTGGCCAGCTACCGCACTCTGCTTCTCCCAATCACTTGATTTGATGCTTTGCATTCCTTGGTTCACGTTCAGTCTAAAATAGAAGTCATTCACACGTGAGAATCGGGTCGCCATATCCTCAGCCACTTTTTCACTGTCTTCGGCGAGCCCCCGGGTAACCCTAAGAAGCCGTGACGAGAGTGGTTGACCACAAGACAGAAGTATCCCGCACGTGCTTGATTCGGGAAGGCGAATGGTTTGTGCATGCCCAGTTCCAATACTAAGCACAGATGACGCATACTGGCCCTTAAATAGAGTGTTTGCCTCCTTGAGTAGCTCTGCCGTAGGATTGTTGCAACCGAGGCCACCACCGACAAACTCATGCTTCATCCCGTGCTCTTCAATAATGAAACTCCTGAATAACCCGGGGTTTGCCATGCTTGCCCGCAGGGCTTTCCAAATCGGACAGTTCGGCATTACATTGAGGATGGCGGGGTAGGTTCGGAAAGCACAGGGTAAACCAGCGTTCAAGTTGTGCGCAGACATAGCATAAATAATGCTAAAGGTTGAACCTAGTTAGTGTTCTGCATTTTACTCATAGTACACGGCATGGGGCTTACACTTTGCACCCTGCCTCTTGGGGGGAATCTCCTAGTAAGGTTTCATCGACGTTTCCGGTAACATCATATATAACCTTTTTTAGACCCTCTTCGAGGTTTGTTTCCTTAAACACTGGGCCAAACCCCACTAGTCTCTTGGCTGAGAAAGCATCACACATAAGCTGATAGAAAATTCGGATTGTATCGTCCATGCCTAGCTTGAGCCGACCAAGCATGACAGCAGACACTCTGGACAGAAAGGCAATAAATACATAGATAAGCGCCCCTAAACTTTTATCTCACTTACGCTCCGGTCCCGGTTCCGGCAATTAAATCGAAATGCTCCCAGGGCTCAGGACGGGTAGATAGGTTATGCTTCACTTGCAGTCGATACATAACCTCGCGAAGAATGTACAGGGACGATAATCCGGTGATTCCACCACCATCTACCCGGGGATTTGGTTTTGCAATATCAAGCCACACAGGTAAGTACCTACCCAGAGACAATAGATTGAGTCCTTGTAGGGCTTTCTGATTGCTCGCCATAGTCGTGCCTTGCGGTTGTGTTTTGGGAGGTGGTTGGTGGTCTAGGATTGCGAGAGCAGCGTGTTTCCTGCAAACTCGTGGACAAATCCAAGCGCCCGGCACTGGGCTGCCCCTCTCTCGATCTCAAGGCTGTGGACAGTGAATACCCCTCGCTTTTCCATTGCCTAAATCTGTCTATGTAATTCCCAAAAGCCTGGCTTATTCGCATGCGATGACTATCGCCCACGCGCCTGCGTTACATACGCAATAACCAACCCCACGCCGTGGACCATCTAGCTCGTGCATAATCAAGAGATTCTTAATTCGCCATACCCAGGTCATCTCCCATAGTTGGACAAGTTCTCAACAATCATGGGTACACAAATGTATAGTTCGTATATCAATCAAATAGCCACTAACCCTTGTTTATGGAACATGCCGTATCACCCCCACCCCCATTGTGAGGCCCTATCAGGGAGGTCCAGTTACGGCCGCAAACCGGTCGTCACATTCCAGCATCAAAACCGGGTCCCACCTTAGCGCATGTAGAATTGGGATTGCCATCGATGTCTTGGCAAGGATCGCCACCTCGGCACATGTGAGGATCGCGTGTGTCCTGACTCGCACGGTACGGTCGCAGCTGTCCCTATCTCATATTTCCTATTTCAACCCCCTACACATCCTCTGTTTTACTCCATATTCAATAGTTCGTTCCTGAGCCTATATATACAGTCTGCTCATACGTAGATAAAGTCATTCATTTCCCCGGATACGGACACCCAGTAAGTCACCCATCCACTCGTATAAGCATCGACACAGTTGATTCCTCGTGTTCAACGCCAAGTCCCCTGTAACCTCACAGTACGATTGTGAATTCTGATTTGATATCCTATTTCCTAGCATTATGCTTTGTAGTTACCGGAGTCGAGCAACGTTGATCGCGATTACCAGGTTAGATCGATTGGATTACAAATCTAAAGTCCTCCGAAGGAGACATCAGCCGAAACACATATGGTGAGTTGACAATACACTCCAAAAGACATGGTCGACTGGCTCTTCCATTCGCCCTCGGAATAGGAGGTTGGCCCTTTAATAAAAATAATTTCTGTATGTTCGCATCATACATATTTTTGCCCATACTTGAATATCTACACCACAAAGACGCAGACATACAATATAATCCTAAGCGACTAAGTTACTACAAAGTACAAATCATAGCAGATCAATCCCAATTTATCTCGCCGGGGCTTCCATATCTAACAAGCTAAACATCCGAGCACACCTCCAATAAGTCAAACTTGAATGCGTCTACGTTTCCCGCCTCATCACCGTCAATACTCATCATTGTGCACGGTTTCGGGTCAATTATAAATTGCGTTATGGAACATGTTTCGGCGGCATAGTAGAGTGAACCAAGGTTGGAAGAAGCACTTGCGTCTGCCTTCAGTCCAGGATGGCGGAGATGATCCCCCGAACACAACGGTCATGCGTAACGGTTTTGAACCGGGTGTGATTAATGACAGCACATTTTCCTCGTATTGGGAATAGTTGAACTCAATATACAAGGTTTCTAATTCACCCAGAGTTACGGGGGAGGGCACTATATTGCCATCGTCGTCCAGCAGCATGTGTCCAAAGCGAAACAATCTAAGTTGGGAGCTGAAACGCAGGACATGTGCCAGTGTGGATATTTTCATAATCATGCCACATTTACTCAGGAGCTGAAGCTCGACAAGTCCAATATATGCTTGGCTTGTCCAGTACGGGTAGGTGTCCTTCAAGCGCAGACTCCACGTAATACTCACTCAAGGTGGCAATGAAGTACTTCAATCTGATGGCTATCTTCTGGAGGGTTCTCCATGTCGTATGCTGTAATGAACACCGGATCTGAGGGTGGAGTGGTTTGCTTTATTTCAAGCCTGATCAACTGCCCTGGGATGGAGTTGGCGAGGAGCGCCCCGACAACTGACATGTCGGCGGGCACGTGATTAATCAGCCAAATTTAAATAAATTAGTTTATATAAATTCCGTAATTCATGACCTGTCTGGTCCTCCATCTCATGAGCACCTGCCGCATGACCATAGACTAGCTCAACACGGCGATCCGCCGACTTGAATCGATGGTGATGGACAATCTCGATACGATCGCCGCAACAAATTACACTTTTGCCAAGATTCCGGCCCTTATCATTATTATAAGCTCGCCAGGCGCTGGAACGCCATTCCCAAGCAGGGGCAACATGGGTTCGCATTCAGGCAATCCTCCCAAAACCCAGCTTCGTTTCTCACATGTGTGTGCTAGTTCTAGGGTTCCGCGGCCGAGCTCCCGGCTTCTTTGGACTTCAAGACGTATCGACGCGAACGCTTTCGTCAACCCTTATCGCTAACATCACGATATGTGCGAGGAGAAGTTATCCATACAACATGCCGGTTTTGACCATGCTTGCAAGTGGATAGAGATGCTTGGGCGCAATGAAAGCTCAAGGCTTGGTATAGACCCACATTGAAAGCTTCGAATGGGAGTGACTTGTTTAGGCGCATACGTAGCCGATTCAAAATATGGATTTAGTTTTCGACCTCCAACAGCCACTTCTCTCGCCCTTCGCGTGGCTGGATATTGCAATTGAATGGTAAAGGGTGGCTACAGGCAGTATGTTTCAGTAAAAAGTAGCGAGGCAGACCAAGGAATAAGTCAAGACCTTATCACATCAGCTGTGTACTGTTCCTCCGGTACGATCTCCACACCATTTTCGTCTCTGGCCTTGGTAATGTTAAAGTTGGCAAGAACGTTGCTGCTCGAAAATGGACCACCGTTGGGACGCCATCAGCCAAAATATCCAAGAAACGAGCGCACCTGACGGACAACCACATAGACTGGTGTGCGACGTGTGTCCCAGGACAACTCCTGGGCATTGACAACCCAATAAGTCGAATACTTAGGTTCACACCGAGGTGTGACATACCTTCGCCCAAACCCAAACGCATAGTTCTCCGGATTAGGTGGCGGATTCTTCACTAGGAACCGCTCGGGCATGAATCGGTCTGGGTCAGGGTACACCTCGGGGTTATGGAATATACTCCTATCATGTTTCAATAGTTGGTTCAGTTGTCAGCAATGCCAACGAGCACGCACCACGCGTTGAATATTGTAGGCGTGTGTGCCGGAATCCGGTAAGTCTTGCCGTCCACTATGACATTCTCGTCGACTTGCCCACATGTTCTATGCGCGATGAGCGAAACTATTGGGTGCCATCGTAGGAGCTCCCGAAGGAGTGCGCTGGTGTAAGGTAAGTACTGTCGGTCGGACATCGTAATAAACGGAGCGTGATCAGCGCTTGAGCGAGATTGAAAATAATCTGCTATCTCAGCCTGAGCTCTGGCTTGGGTTTCTGGATAGAGCGTCATGGCAAGGAAGAACGTCTTGATAGCTGATACAGTCGTGTCCGATGCGGCACCGTAGAGCGAGGCTGCGAGACCCTATCAAATTTTAGTTGTTTGCACTGAAAGGCAGCTTGGAGAAAAAATACCTTAATATATTTCTCCTCCTCTTCACTAACTACCTCGCCGTTTTCAGGTTGCAAGAGTTTTGATACAAACGATGGCTCAGCAGTTCCTGCAGCCTAACAAATGTCGAAAACGGATGAAACCGAATTCTACGGAACGGGGCATTATGGTCTTACCAGCTGTTGCTTAACAAAATCAAAAGTTTGCTCTTGATGCGCATCAATAATTGGCCCCCATGATGCGACGGCCTCGTGGAAAGTGGTTCCTGGAAACCACTTGGGAAGATACCGAACTGGCCACAGACACTACCTCAACACCAGTATGCTTGACATGGGCCTACATCGAGACGCTTACGTAGTGGAAATATTTCTATCAACCATCTGCCAGGTGTCATAACTTTGGAGTGCAGTGTCAGTTCCGGCGGTTCATCAAGACAGGTTCAGACATACTGTCCGCAAAAATAGTCATGATATGCTCTGCACATTTCACTAGTGGGTCGTCATGCGAATCTGCCTTGTAGCCATACACCATTCGAATTGCCACGCTCCCCGCCATCCTACCTTTTTGTTAGAAAGGTCAAATGTTGGTTATGGAACGCACTCACAGATGAATATGCTCCATGAACCTGTCTGGTGTTTCCGATAACCGTCTCATCATCCTTTTCACTTCGTGCTCTTGGAGAGGGAGGTAGTCTAGCACGACCCGATTGTTGAGCGCACGTTGAAGGAGGGTGCGATAACGTTTCAGCGTTGGGCCATATTCAATGAATATAATGTCACGGTCCCAGCCTGCTCTATAATGTACGTGCGTTGAGAATGAGGATAAATATCTTGGAATAAGACACGTACAGCGTGGCCAACTGACTAACAATCCGGTCAGAATAGTGTGCTGCGCGTTTTTCAAACAGCTCCACCGCGATTTTCGGGTCGCTGATAATAACCATTCGTTGGAAAAGCATTCTGATGGTGATTATTGGACCTTGAGTTGATGTATTGTTAACTGAGCGTGGGCTGCGGAGTGTAAGACTAACCATATTGGCCGTTGTACCGAGCAAAGTCAATCCAGAATGGGTTCAATCGCCCAATCTAGCCCAAACAGAATAAAGAGATTAGGATGAGATGCCCAAACCATCCCAGTGTCATCACGCTACCTCGAGAGCAGATCCGAATATCAAGTTGCCTTTGGGACCAGGAGGGAGTGGAATTGACGATCGTGATCGAAACCATATAGCGAAGGATGCGAGCACTGTTCCAGCGATCAAGATCGTGTAATTAGCGAGGCTAACGCTCATATCTTGTCGTGGTGGTCTGCAAAAAAAAAACGGACCAGCAAACTCGGGAACCTGTCAAGCGCCACCCGCCGCCACTATTCAATATCCAGTCTAGACTTGCCCCCAGGACTGACTTCGGCCAATTAGTCACTGTGTCCGGAGAATTAGTCAGAGAACCTGACATTCGTCCAGCAAACCACTCAGTCTCGATATTGATTGTTTTGTCACAGCTGCCTATCTCACGGGCTGTACGATATTTTCTTACTATGGTAGGATAGCCTTTAGATTCATGAGCCCAGCATCCATATAGGGAGATGTGCCGGTCTCAACGTATAAGCTATCCGATCACGACACAATTCTTCTAGACGCTGCTCTACATACAGTTCAAGTATCTCCAAAAAAAGCTCTGTCAAGTTACTAGTCACCACGCCGCCGAGGCAAACAACCTTACCACGGACCAATACCCAAACTCCACGCAACGGCAACTACAGGTAACACGCTCACCAACTCCCCAAGCCCTGCAAATTGAGCTGGAATGTGCACCTCTCCAAGTACTCCGCTCGCAAACAAAATTGCCAGAGTATTATACACTCCTGCCCAGATGAAGTTAATCCATATTCGCTGTTGGGCTGCTCGCGAAAGGGTAAAGACGTCCGACAGCCCCGCACAAAGCGACGAAAGCAAGACGATCTGAGCCGCGCTGGATGCCACGTCCGTTCCGCCACCCAGTGAAACCCCGACATCGGATTGAACGAGTGCAAGGGCATCGTTTGTTCCATCGCCAATAAACATCACCTTCCGAGCCTTTATCTGCTCCTTGGCCTCTGATCCACAGCACCCCGTTTCGCACTCTTGCCCTCCCATTTGAAGGTACTTGATCCATTGAGCTTTGTCTTCCGGGGAGCATACTCCCCGGGCTTGGGAGGCAGGGATGCCGAGCGAGGCGGCAGTGCGGATGACTACGGCTTGGGTGTCTCCGCTCAGTATATGCACATCGAGGCCTCGGCCGGAAAGGGTTTGAACGGTTGCGAGTGCGTCGGGCCGGAGCGAATCTGAGAGCGTGTAATGAGCTATACAGGTCCATTCGGAATTAACCTATCTTCAAGTCAGTACCGCACCAGTCATGATCAAATACCACTCACCGGATCAAGCGAAACAGCAACAACAAACACTGTGCTCTCCCCTCGTATTCCGTGCACATTTGCCCAAGCTGCACTCCCACCTCGCACTGTAACACCATCCACGTTCGTTTCGACCCCTTGACCCGGAAATTTTCGTACATCTAGGGTTCTGTCCGAGTCCGAGATTGGCGCAAGAGTCATCACGTGCTCGTGTACCGCAACAGACACCGGATGCATGCTCTCCGTCAGTGCCCTCACGAGGCCCTGGATTGCTGGTTCACTTCTCAACCACCATACCGGACTCGATTCTTGTGGATAATAGGTCGAAGTCTCAACAGCGAGTTTTCCTAGGGTAAGCGTGCCGGTCTTGTCAAACACAACGACTTCAACGGATGTCGTACTCTCCAGTGCCTCTACAGTCTAAACCCTATTCAGCATCCCCGTACAATGCCAAGAAATCGCACGGACCTTAAACAATATTCCTCGCTTCGTTCCAACTGCGACTGCAATCACTGCAACCATAGGCACGCACAATGCGATCGCACAAGGACACGAGACAACCAACACAGCCACTGTATACCCAATCGCGGCTATCACTGCCTCCCTCCTCGCCGTAGACCGAGCACCCAAATCTGTCAGTTTTTGGGCTTCCGAGACACCAACCCCTATCCAGGCACAAAACACCACGGTTGCTATAACAAGCACGACCGGGGCGAGGAATCCAGATACCCGATCGGCCGTATCTTGAACTCGCAGACGAGCACCTTGAGCTGCACGCATCAACTCGACCATCCGTGAAAGGGTGTTTGAATCGGGCAAGAGGGTGACGCGCATGTCGAGGCTTCCGTCTTGAAGTGAGTTGGTTGGGCTACAACACGATCCTCCCTGGCTGCATCCTTTACTAGCCTTGCCACTATCCTCTTGACTTGTTTGGCTCGGGATGAGACTGAGTGGAAAACGTGGAACGAGCTTGGTCCCAGCGACGAGCACAGCCCCAGGACGCTTGAAGACTGGCGCACTTTCGCCTGTTATC
Source organism: Ceratobasidium sp. AG-K (assembly GCA_037039685.1). Classification (NCBI taxonomy): domain Eukaryota; kingdom Fungi; phylum Basidiomycota; class Agaricomycetes; order Cantharellales; family Ceratobasidiaceae; genus Ceratobasidium; species Ceratobasidium sp. AG-K. Next base: position 6,119,207 of record JAWNGF010000002.1, read on the forward strand.
GAGCTCTCGTCGACGTATGCCTCGCCTTGGACCACTCGTCCGTCGGTGGGCACGGACTCGCCGGGCGCAATCCTTAGAACATCTCCGACATGGACCAACCCCATTGGAATCACTTTCGGCGCCCCGGTTGCTGGATCGGCTAACGTGGCTTCCTGAGACTGCATCGAGGACAGTTCAACTACCGCGTTCGTGGATCGACGGCGGGCGTAGGCTGCAATAAGGCGACCGAGCATGACGAGCGTCACCAACAATGCCGCGGTTTCAAAGTATGTCTCGTCGCCATCACCAATTGGCTTTCCTGCCACGCTACACGCGTAAGCTACTGCTGAGAATATGTACGCGGTGCCGGTGCTTATCGAGACCAGGAGGTCCATGTCGATCGTGCGCTGGACTATCAGGGCCCGGAGACCGGACATGTAGATGGGGCGGGCGACAAGGAGTTGGATTAGGGTCGTGAGGGCAAGTGAAGTGCCGCCATAGGCTATTGTGTTGGGGGGAAGAGGGGCCCAGGCAAATACGAGCACTGGGATACATAGGGCGGTCGAGATGAGAGTGAGTCGGAGGAGGTGGAGGGTCTGGTGCTGGGCCGAGTTGGCACCCGACGTTTGGGGAGGTGCGATGTAGGTTGGGCCGTACGACTCGAATAACGCCAAGACGTCGCGTGGATTGAATCTGGCATCATATTCAAGCTCGATTTCTTTCGCATGGTGGCCCACAATTCGGACTCCATCCATTTCGGGATACTTGACTTCTGGCTGCTCGACGAGGATCTTCATCCGCCTCTTAGACTCATCCTGCGCTTGTTCGACCAACGAATCTTGGATAACCTGGCACCGGAATCCAGTCTCGGTCGTCACACGTCTGGACATTTCGTCAACTTGGATCCGGCTAGGGTGGTACGTGACTACTGCACGCTCAGCAAAGACATCGACGTGGCAATCAGCAACGCTCGGAAGGCTGGTCAAAGCGCGTACGACCCGGGGAGAACACGATGGGCAATCCATTCCGAGGACGGAGAGCGTGACACGACGTCTCCCTGGCGCATCGTTTGGGTCGAGCGGAGATGCGTGGTCGCTGGAGCTCGCTTTGGGATCGGCTTGGATATCAGACTCGGCTACGAAGCTCGGGAAGCGTACGTCGGGGGACATGTTGCTGGGCAGGGCCGGGGACATGGATGGCAGGTCGGTCACAGGCGGGACAATCGGTTGATTGACGTCAAGGCGGCCGGAACTTGGTGGCAGGCCCGAACAAGAATCCGATTTGGTCTCCTGCGGCGGCGCAGGTTTACAACATCCACCTCCGCAAGAAGTCATCTTGGCGTACACGAGCTGCTAGGACTGGGGTTGAGGACGTGAGGATAGCTTGGTGATCGTGAACTGTGACCGAGATCGGGCTTGCGAATGAGTGCCCTCGTGCCTGGCGTTCTTTTCTTTGCGCATGTTAGGCGAGCATCTTTGAGCCACAACCGTTTTGAGGTAAGTGCTCCTCGTGGCGTAGCGCACCATTGAGCTTAATCTCCAAGCTAATATTCTAGACATTAACCTCAGAGTGAATCCAAGGGCCTCTCACTAGGATTACACATTCCGGAGAATATCAAGATCACGCCTTATGGTAGATGCAGGAGTCGAACAGAAAAGGCTTATCTATCAATTCGATGGTGTAATCGGTGTTAGAACTGTCAATACTGCCGTCGGCATCTCTTGGCTTGCAATGCTGGGTCAAGCCCGATGTGATCCCTCGCCTTCTTTCGGCTGTTTCTGAGTAATGGTTGTGTACTAAGCCCCATCGCATAGTAATACACGTTTTTGAACCATACATTTCTCAGCTGAAAACCAGCCAACCACAGTTTGTCCAATATCCATTATTCAACCCGACTGGCTGTATTAATAAAGGACAGACCTCCGCTTGCTGCGCAAGTCCCCGCCACGACTACACCGACTCGCGTCCGGCCTTTCGAGCCGTCAAGTGAGTAAACGTCCCATGTCAGCAGCCGTTACTGGTGTAACTCACTCAGATTTGTACGCTAGAGGTCACCGTGTGAGGGTTTGGGTTTGCACTTAATGGTACGTTCACTCGCCGAATGTGTGTCATGGTTTCCGGTGCTAAATTCATTGCCACGGTACTCAAGCTCGCAACGTGGTCACAGTTTCTTTGACGGTGCCGTCGAAAGTGGTAGGTTCTATAACTACGACGGCAGACAGCTCTTGAGTGCGTCACCAAAATCCTCTGACGCTTGGCGAGCGCCGGTTTGCTCATACGTGCTCGCTTGGGTAAAGGAGCACTCAGGTGCACCCGAGTGGCTGTGCAATTGGTGCTCCTATACCTAAGCGAGCACGCACAAGCAAATCGGCGCTCACGAGCCCGAAAGAGAACCGGCGGATTTGCTTGAGTGTGGCCGTGTTCACCGGTTGTGCCGCTCGCGTTTTGGTTAGTTTCATCGGCTCAGGCATGTATTGTAGTAATGTTATAAATACAAAACATATCTTGCCACAACCTGCGTCGAGGAAACGATTAATTGAAAGGGAGGAAATGAAATTGGTTATCGCGTGAAAGCCTTTGCCCCAAACGTAGTCGAATCAGCGGAGCAACATTATTGACGGTCCTAATCAGAGCCCCATGTGCAAATTGACACTATGGGACAACATTTACTATTTGATTCGCGTGAAGAGGTCCAAATTAGCTCGGGTGCATGCTAATTACTGGGGGGTTGACATTTGCGCTAACACGCTGATTTGCGCTAATTGGCGCTAATTACTCCCGTCGCTTTTTACTGACGCTCATTTGCTCAAGCAATAGTGGCGGTGCAAACGGCGCTTAGACAAGTCCACCCCCTCCAGTCTCTTTTGCTCGCCTGCATTGTGTGTATTGTGTGTGTCAATTTATTGTCAATATTTAATTGTGTGCGGCTGCGAAACTCCATTGCTACTAGCTACATAACTTGAAGGCACTACAGCACATGGGGTGGTGTTGTGTTGTGTCGTGCTTTTATGAAGTGTTTTTGTTCATTCCACAGTAGTTTTGGAAAAATTGTTCACAGCTCAACGAGAAACAATCGGGATCGCACACGAATTACTATGCGACATTATGTCGGCCCCTGAGGCCCAGACTCTCAGCTAGAGGCAAGTCTGCGAATTCCTTCATGCATAAATGGTGGGTGGACCATCTCACCGCGGCCTGGCCCAACTCTCGGTCCGTGACGGTATTGGCACGAATTTCACCACGAGCAAAAATTAGCGCTGACTCGCAGTGTATCGTAGGAGTGTCGTAGGTGTCGTAGGCGACCTGCTAAATACGTTATACGTATTTTAAGGGCTCCCCGGCCTAAGTACTCGGCAGGAATATTCTATGGAACGTTTGAACAAGCTCGTCGCCGGGTCTGAAGGTGATTGCTCGTGGAACATTCGATGGAGCATGGTGATTGGGCGACCGTTTCAGTCCTGGCGCTAACAGCGAGTTTGCGGACAAAATACAAATTGAGGTCTGGTGTCATGCTCCATCGAATGTTCCACGGGAAACCACCTTCCTAATTTGTCGTTCCACAAAGGTTGTCCGCAGGCCCGGCGACGAGATTACGTTCATTCCCGGTCGTCATCGAGCTTGTTCAAACGTTCCATAGAATATTCCGGCCAAGCACTTAGCCTGGCGGGCCCTTAAAATACGTATAGCGTGTTTAGCATGTCGCCTACGACACCTACGGCGCCTACGGGCCTCTCGGCTCCTGGGCTGCACGCTGTATTTAACTGCGGGAAGGAAACCGAAGAGCCCCATTCTCGCTCTTGCTCCCTCGATTCACCAGAATTACCTCGCCCGCCGCTCAAGAAATTCGACCACGCACCCCTCGCGCTGATTTGTCTAAATTCCCACACACTCTAGGCTTGTGGATATGCGCCTGCAACGAGGTCGGATGCATGGAATTGCTAGCGCGATGCAAAACTATCGCCCCTCCGAGAATGGTGCTTTACCAACTCTTGTGAGTGTGAATAGTTTGTTGTCGGCATCTATATGCTATGCTAGGCGCGAACCTGAGGCGCTTTTCATCAGTCCGTGGCCGATAGTTGTCAACGTTCGGTTGGTCCCAACAATCCCCGTACAGTGAGAGACGCCGCAAAATGTAAGTTATGTGGCCCGAAGGTGCGCTACTAACGACTGTACTTTCAGGGCCCATTACTTCTAGGGCACGATTCATGGCCGGGGCTGCACAGGCACCTCCAATGGGCGACCCACAAGTCTCCCGGTCCGGAACAGCTAGTATCACACTGTACCGACTCTTGCTTGTGCTCTTCCCGGGTTTATTCGCGCTCGCCAAGTATTACACGGACGCATACAAGCTGCCCGATTCGTCTCGGAAGTTGGACCCGATGAATGCCCTCGTGTCTGCCGGGTAAGTATTTCGACATACGCAACGCGACTTTGCCGAGGTGCTGATCGAGAGGCTAGCTGGGGATGTATCGGGTTTTGCGATGGCGGTCCAAGTGGATGGCGGTACTGGCTATTCGCGCTCGACTTAGCTACGCTGGCTGGGTCGTGGGGAGTTCTTCGTATCTTGCTGCAAAGGGTTCGCTCGTCTAGACCACCTGCTGGTACGTCGACTGGGTCGAAAATGTGGCCTGGAGCGCATGTTGACTTGGAACATATAGCCGAGGACATCGAAGGTGGGACAGACGCACCCCGCCAGGCTCAAGAGCAGTCTGTTCGCGAGACGCCCGCCACGCCGTGTTGCAATGATACCTAACGGCCCTCTAAAGCCCCAACGACAATACCCCAACGTGACTCAGCTATTAGCGATTTCGTGCACTCCCTTTGTCTTATTTCGGCCCTCCAGCACGTTCAAACTACGCCATTCAGCTACTACAATCAACACTAATATCTTATCGCACTACGCAGCAAGTCTGCTCGTCCAACTCGCTATTTCCCCTTACCCTGAAACTATAGTTAGAGCGTTATCTTACTGTATTTATCAGCCCGCTTTTTATTATGGACATGCTTTTAAGTTGGCGTTTAGCATAGTTTTCTTGTAGCGAAGAATGTTGTAACGCTAACGTAGCAATCGGATCATTGTAAATTATAGCGCCTCTTGGCGAGCACGAGATCCTAGGCGAGCAACCCACAGTAGCCGACTGGCACACGATTACGATTGTATGCAACTTGACTAACCTGTGTTGTACTGTAACTCGTGGATATGTGGTGGATGTAGTGTTGTTAGATAGGAGAATTGGGATGAATCGCTTTTGATAACCACATTAATTTTCCGAACAAAAATTGTGGTGTGTGGTCATGCATATCTTAGTGTTTGATGGCCCTGATGGCCTGAGTTATTCCGAATCGTCACACGCTCAGAGCGCTCGCATGTCTAGCGTTCTATCATCATGTCATTATTACTGTTAGGTAAACTAGACCCTCTTTCATTATTACCTCGGGGCTCGATAGAACTGCTAACCTCGTCATGTGGCTTACGCACAGTTCGGATGTCATTGTCGGACCTTTGAGGTGATGGCCGGAAGGTTCTCGGTGCCTCGTTCGCATTTAGCGTCTCTGCCAAGTTCTCTTGGTGGCTCTGTTGGCAGATGTCCACCTCGTCTCGCACACCTATGGCCCTCATCTTTTTCTCTTGGCTTCATCAATTCGGTACGACCAACCAGGTCGACGCTCGCAGCAACTCGCTCACCGCCGCATATTCTCCGCACAAAAGTTGTATAAAATTCAACGCAAAATGGCCTTGAATAGCATCGGTCCTCACCAAGCAATCTTTTACAATGCTTCCCTTCGTTGCTCTATTCTCCCTCTACCTCGTTGTCGCCCAGGCCCAACAGGTCGGCACGCTCAAGCCTGAAGTCCACCCCGGCCTCCCCTGGCAAAAGTGCACCAAGGCTGGCGGCTGCGTGACCCAATCGAACGCCAAGATTGTGCTCGACGCCAACTGGCGCTGGGTCCACACCACTTCCGGCTTCGCCAACTGCTACAATGGCCAGGCATGGGACACTTCGGTCTGCCCCGACGGTGCCACCTGCGCTCAGAACTGCGCGGTCGACGGCGCTGACTACAGCGGAACCTATGGTATCACCACCTCCGGCAACGCTCTCACCCTCAAGTTTGTCACCAAGGGCGAGAACACCAACGTCGGCTCCCGTGTCTACCTCATGGCCAGTGATGACACCAACTACGAGATGTTCAAGCTCAAGAACCAAGAGTTTACCTTCGATGTTGATGTTTCGAACCTCCCCTGCGGTCTGAATGGCGCTCTCTACTTCTCCGAGATGTTGGCCGATGGTGGCAAGTCCAAGTACCCGAACAACAAGGCTGGTGCCAAGTACGGAACTGGCTACTGCGACGCTCAGTGCCCTCGTGACATCAAGTTCATCAACGGCGAGGTAAGTTTCAACTTCACTAAATGCCGGTATTGCACTAATGCACACCCAATAGGCCAACGTCGCTGGCTGGTCCGCTCCCCGACCGACCCCAACTCGGGCAAGGGCAACTACGGTTCCTGCTGTAACGAGATGGACATTTGGGAGGCCAACTCGGTTTCGACCGCCTACACTCCCCACCCTTGCACGGTCTCCGGCCCAACCCGCTGCACCGGCACCCAGTGTGCCGACTTCTGCGACCAACCCGGATGTGACTGGAACCCGTTCCGCATGGGCGACAAGTCGTACTACGGCAAGGGCCTCACCGTCGACACTTCCAAGAAGATGACCGTCGTCACCCAGTTCTTGACCGCTGACAACACCGCCAACGGCAAGCTCGTCGAGATGCGCCGCCTCTACGTCCAAGACGGCAAGGTCATCCAGAACTCCAAGTCGTCCATCCTCGGACTCACCCAGTTCGACTCGATCACTGATGACTTCTGCGCCGCTCAAAAGTCGATCTTCCAAGATACCAACGTCTACGCGCAAAAGGGTGGTATGGCCACGATGGACAAGTCGTTTGCGAACGGCCATGTCCTGGTCATGTCCATCTGGGATGACCATGCGGCCAACATGCTCTGGCTCGACAGCAACTACCCACTCAACCTCCCGGCCAACCAACCCGGTGTCGCTCGCGGAACTTGCCCTACTAGCTCTGGCAAGCCCCAGGATGTCGAAACGCAGTCCCCCAACGCGTCGGTCACCTTCTCCAACATTCGCTTCGGTGATATTGGGTCGACTTATGGCTCGACCGGCCCGATTACGACTCCTGGCCCGATTACCACGACTACGACTTCGTCCGCTCCGGTAAGCATTCCTGTATCTCCCCTCAGTCTGTGCTAATGAACAGTCCCAGGTTACCACCACTCCCACGACCGGAACTGTTCCCAAGTTTGGACAATGCGGCGGCATTGGACACACTGGCCCAACTGTGAGTGTCTCTATAATAATAATCCTTGAACCCAGACTGATTCCGCTTTAGGCCTGCGTCGCTGGCTCTACCTGCAAGTTTGTCAACGACTGGTACTCTCAGTGCCTCTAAGTCCTGTCTAGACGGTGTATACGGTTGAATACATGTATGGCGAATGACCTGAATCCATTTTTTTCTACTTTCCATTTCGTGCATCGAGTGCTCGTCTGAACTAAGAAGCAACACATTTGAGCTTGTCGGTAACATAAGATTGTCCAGCTACATTGAAAGGTTCTTACATCTAGTTACTAGTTAGGGATGGCGACTTTTAACGACCGGCGTCTAGCATATATGCCAAGCTGCATTTATTTGTCCACGGTGATCATGGATTTGAATTGATGGTACACTTCTGATCTCTGCCACATTCTTGGAGTTTACGAGCAGCGCCATACAAATTAGTAGCCATTGACAAGCCTCGAAACGGGGATATAGTTCGCGCCAACCAGTTCTCTATACCATCATGGACAACTCAGACAAGGCTCAAGCTCTATCGTTAATCCAAGACTTCAAATCTCCACTTGACTTGGAGGGAGCTGGCCCATATATCACTTGCTTCCAACGATACGAAACCGGCTCATTCCCCAACCTTTCCGAAGACCAAAAGCTTAATGCATCCCTACTTTGGCTTTTAGCGGCCCGAGAGCACCAACATGAATCATTGTTATCTACTTATTGTCACCTGGCCGATTATTTTGCACATCTTCCCGCTCTAGGGCTTGACATATGGGCCCGTAAGCAGTTATTGGACCAGTTACCAGGGGATCTTGAAACTTCAGCCGCTCGACAGGCCATCATAAGCGGAGACTAGGAGCTGGCGATCAATTTACTTGACAAGTGCCGTGGGTTGACCTGGGGACAGCTCTTACGTACCCTCCCTCCCGGCGACGAAATAAAGCGTCTAGTGAACAGTCATCCCGAGCTCGGTGTTCCATTAAGAGGATAATTGCGAGCTCTACATATATATATAGTATGACCCACCGTACTCGATCATTACGGACCGATCAAAGGCACACTCAAGCGGAAATCGACGCCCATGTTGATGTGGCCAAGGAGGTAGAAACCATTTTGATCCGTGTTCATGAACTACCAGAGTTTGAAGACTTTTTATTGCCAAATCCCTTGAGAAATGCTCGGAAACTAGCAGGCCAGGGGACGATTGTGATACTCGCCCCTGATGGCACCTGCACTCACATCCTTCTACTCCAAGATTCCTCTGCAACCCCCAAACCTCATATATGCGAGGAATTGAATTTAGACAAAGCGCAGAATATGGCACAAGCGATGAGGCTCGTTCTTAGTCGATGCGGATTGTCGGAAAGAGGAGATACAGTAATTGCCGACGCCCACGAAGGTGACGGAATTGAAGAAGCGGGGGCGTCTGAGGATTCCACAGAACGGGGTTTCGTTGCCGCCGGAGGCCGTCGACGAACAAGACTTCGGACTATAGATGACGAGCTCGGCGATGTTTTGACCGTGCTGTGGAGAACTATTGGTACAGCAATACGAGACGTTCTTTCGCCGCAAGTCAGTAATAGTCCGAATCAATATCTGAGTGGTATCCACTCATCACGGACTTCTAGCGCAATCAAACAAACCCTCCCAAAGTGTATCTTTATCCCACCGGTCCCCTGGCCAGCCTTCCGATTAACGCTTCGGAAGTATACTTGAGCCCTGACAGCGAAGCGCTCCTAGACTATCTTGTCCCATCTTACATTCCAATATTTCAGCACCTCGCTTTCCCCCCACCCGCCGTGATATTACATCCAGCGCATGTATTCGTGATCAGCCAGGCCGACACTCCAAACCAGAACCCGCTTTCAGCAACTAAAATAGAAGTAGCAGAGATCAAGAAGAATGTCCCCCCGGATCGGCTTTCATTGACAGAGGGAGTCCAAGGTAACAATCAGGCTCTTACCAGTACGGCTTGGATACTATTGCGAGATCAACCTCTCATTCTTCACCTCGCATGTCATGCTCGACAAAACTCGTCGGACCCCTTTACTAGTGCGTTTCTCCTCCATGACGGGCCCACAATCGTGTCCCAACTCCTAGGGCAACGAAGTCATCAACCGTTACTGACAGTTCTCAGCGCCTGTCAGACGGCGGCCGGGGATTTTCTAGCCGCGATTCTACCTGTCCTCAATCTCAAATGCTCAAAGGCAGAATCACTTGCGGCTAGATTATTTTTTAAAATAATACATCTTTAACGAGCTACATCAACGCGAGGTGAAACCGCTCGTGGACCGAGTCCATACGGCCGAAGCACAGGTGACAATCAGGGGAAGCACTTGCAGGGGAAGACATGTACGCAGGGGAAATGTAGCAGGGGTGGCACAGAGGCCGGTACATGCAGGGTTAGATACACCAGGGCAGTAAACACACCGAGACAGAAAAGCAATCGAGGCCGTCAATAAGATTCTGCTAAATTAAAAAGGTAAAACCGTCAGTAAACCACAAGCAGACCAACTCTATTCCGCCGCAGCAGTTTTGCACCTCGGTCGGTAGAGGCAGGACCATACACGGATGATCCCGGGCACATCGAGGGTCCCGGTGGCACACCGTCCTATGCGAACGGTGGGGTGCGCATTAAGCGCGAGGACGGGCCGGCAAAGATTGTCGGGTGTAAGAAGGGGTAGGGTGAGGATGGGACCTGCTGGTGCGCAGGTCGACACGGCCACAATTGTCGGAGGTGGCCAGCTCGAATTTAAGGAGTGGGACCCTACTGAGTGGCGACATGGCGAGGGGGAAGTGGGCCACGTCCCCCAGTCCGCAGGAGGGCCAAAAGGCGCGCGAAAAGAGCGCAATGTTGTATGCAGAGGATATGCTAAGACGCGGGAGGAGGGGGTTGCTGCCGGGCTCGTCGAAGGGTAGTAAAGAAGGAACGGCGGGGAGGGCAAGGCCGTCACGTGCGGCTAGATATGGAAGGCTTGGTCCCCAGGTAAACACTCGGTAGGTTTTCGTGCCCAAGTACCTGGCTGGTGTAATGTGTGTATATATCGGTGCGAAAGCTTTGATTCTGGAGAACCGGGCCATTACACGCACCAGCACAATACTTCGACCGAGGCTTTACATTCATAATCTAGTCGGTTGCCAACAAGCTTGTTGAAAACCAAGTGGCTGTCTGCTTACGTGCCGCATCCACCTCCACGAGCATTGTGTACAGTATTATGACCCTAGCAATCCTCGCTAGTTACAAACCGTTAGTATCGCCTCCAAGTTGCCCCATGATCAACTGGTTTAACTAGAGTGGTAGGGGATTCGGCGTTCTCAAAGTCCTTGGCTCTTCTCTCAGCGAAAACCGCACGTGCTAGTTAGGGCTCGTTCACGCAAACGAGCCCTTACGAGCCTCAATTAGCACTGCGGTTTGCGCTGAGCTCACCTCGGGCGACTCGGCATGTTCCTATTCATCACATTTGTGGAGGGAATGCTGGCAGTAGCTGCGCGATCAATCACTGTGACCTACCGCATTTCTTTTCACCTCTCTCGAGCGGTGCACAATCAGGAAGAGCTACATGAGATTCGTGCTAGTGGCGGCTGGGTGAGGCACTGCGTCAAACGCTGGCGGAGGTTGCTGACCAACCTCAGGGTTCCAAGCTGGGCATTTCGACCTCACACTTGACCATCACGGCTGCCGAAGTATAATAACCCGGGCCCTGGCCATACGGTGATGGTATAATATCACCCCCACATTTCTACGGAGTACGGACGCAGAGAACGTTATTGACCCTCAATCTCCATTTGGATCAACTAAATCCTGCTGGTGTCCAGCGATCACTTTCAGGATGAGCTCTCAATTACTCGACCAGACTTGGGCAATCACCGGAGCCGGACTTGTGACTCTAGCTTTGTGGTATTGGTCGAGACCGTCAGTTCCACTACCTCCTGGTCCTAGGGGCAATCCCATATTTGGGTCAGCGTTAGAGGTTAGCGATAACACCAGCCCACTATTGATTACATTTGAGGCTGAACCGCACCTTAGCTCCGCGGCTCGAAACCTTTTTGGCTTGCTTTTGCGGAATATTCAGAACGTTATGGTCAGTGGTTTGTTGGGCTCCTGCCCATTGCTGATGGAGTACTCGCCTTCAGGTCCGTTGATCACCATTCGAATGATGTTCCGCAGGGTCATTATCATCAGCGACCCAAAAATTATAACCGAGCTTTTCGAAAAGCGAGCCTCGCAGTACTCGGATAGGCGCGTCGGTGAGATGATTAAGCTGTAAGTCCGTGATATTGCTTGGATAGGCGCCTACGATTACTGACTCCAGCCACTTTCTTAGAGTAGGCTGGGAATACGATCTTCTATTTCTTAGATATGGCCCGTTACTGAAGCACTATCGCACGCTTCTCCAGCGCGCGTTCAACAATCGCGTCGTAGTGGACTACTTGCCTTTGCAAGAATACGAAGTCAAGCGAATGATGCGAAGATTGTCGGAGACACCGGAGCACTTTATGCGGCATATTCATTTGTAAGTGCTTTGAACGGCTTTCCTGTTAGAGAGATGATGGAAAGAAATAGAATGGCGGGAAGCGTTGCGATCCGTATGGCCTATGGTTATAAGGTTAATTCCCCAGATGACCCGCTTGTGGAAGGTGTGGAAAAGTCCATGGTCATATTTGCAGATAGTATGTGTCGGCCGGTGATTTTTCTTGTTAATGGTTCAACGCTCTAACGCAGCGTCAATAGTTGGAACGCCTGGAAGGTGGATGGTAGATGTCTTCCCATACTGTGAGCCCCCGTTGATCTAGGTTCTGACCGCCACAACGCTAACCGACTTGTGGAATACAAGTGCGATATTTCCCGCCGTGGTTCCCCGGTATGGGTTTTCGTAAGGCTGTTGCCTCATGGCTACCAATGATTCGTCAGGCTCGAGACGAGCCTTTTGAATTTACTAAACAACAAATAGTGCGAATTTCCTTCATTGTACCACTCATCTTTCTAATAATCTGGTTTCGTTGTCTAGGGGGCTGGGACGGCCGAGCCCTCGTTCGTGTCTAAGCTTCTCGATCCAGAGAGTGGTGAAGAAGTCACAGCTGAGGAAGAGGCTCACATCAAGGTAAACTTGTCACATCTTCCACGCCGGTACGGATTTTCTTGACTTATAACTTGACGCAGGTGGTGGCATCTTCACTCTATGGTGCTGCGTCCGACACAACCGTCTCGGCTATCAAATCTTTTTTCCTCGCCATGTTGCTCTACCCAGGCGCCCAGGCTAGAGCCCAGGAAGAGATCGCCGCCTATTTGCGAGCACGGGCAGAGGACCCTGATGCAAAAACCGGACTGGAAAACGCGACCCAATTCATCACTATGGCCGACAAACCCAATCTTCCTTATACTAGTGCCCTCGTTCGGGAACTATTGCGCTGGCACCCTATAATTCCTATTGTTGGCCACCAATCTGCCGATGAGGACGACAATAATGTGATATGCGACGGAAAGACATACAGAATCCCGGCACATACACCCGTTATCGTCAATGCGTGGTTGGTGTCTTTGTTGCCCTAAGGTTATCATTGAACTGAAACGAGAACAGGCAAATAATGCACGATGCAGAGGTTTACGCTCAGCCTGACAAGTTCATGCCTGAACGTTTCCTAGTCAACAATCCCCCGCCTCATCCGGAAACTTATGCATTTGGATTTGGAAGGAGGTACGTTCTTCTTATAAGTCATGCATTTCATTTCGCTAATCATTTGAGAAACGGTGCCTAGAATCTGCCCAGGCATGCATGCTGCTCAACAATCAATGTGGCTTTCGATCAGGTCCGTATCTTATTGCCTCCAAACCTCCACAGACACAAAAATAACGTTTTCCCGCCAGCAACATCCTATCCGCTTTCACCATCACCAAGGCAAAAGACGAAAACGGAGAGGAGATCGTCCCAGAAGAACGGTACACAAGCGATATCATCAGGTGTGATTTCTTTGTTGACCAATTGAGTTTCGCCGCTCATAAATGTAATCCATAGCCACCCTATGCCGTTCAAATGCAACATTCGGCCTCGTGAGGGATGTAGGGAGTGGTTGATGACATTTGATGATTAGTCGTCTCGTGCGCATTTTACTCATGTCTCTCCGTCTGTAAGCATCCGAGCAATGGTCGAATCATGTGATTGAAACTCAGAGCAAGCTAAATACAACGGGGTAATGCAATAATGATCCCCATATTTAAGTTATCGAATGGCTATTTGGAAGAGATTCGGGAGAGGCTTTGGGGGTTGGCTGGGAGTGCCATTGAGAACCGCATACATCGTGCACAACAAGACGCACACACTGTTAGCAAGGACAGCAAGCTTAGATACCAACCCCCCAAAAGATGAAATGCAAGCATGATGACGCTAATGTTTAGTCAGTGAGACCCGTGCATCCAAGTCAATGCGTTGCTTTGGGCAAGGCGTTGACCTAGCCAGTTTTGTTACTGGCCAGCACTCAAAGCTGCACGCTCGCATACCGCAGCGATCTCCGTGATAAATGAATTAAGAGGGGGGCTGATTAGCATAGGAGAGTTGAATGAGCAAAAGTTTTGAGGATGGGTGACGATCTTGGATGCCTTGCTGTGTTGAGGGGAAAGATGTCGATAGCTCTAATTTCGGAGGATGCCGGAACTTTCCGGTACTTTGGAGCGCTGGTACTGGCAATTTAAACTCGTCCATCAAAGACGTCGATGCCCTCTGCAACTCGCAACGATGAGCTCGGTACTTCGCGAAAATGCTGGTTTGCTCGCCGGAGCTGGGCTTGCTACCGCTAGTATGTGGTGGTACTGGACACGACCTTCAATTCCAATGCCTCCTGGACCAATGGGAAACCTGATATTTGGGTCTGCTCTGGAGGTGGGTTTGTTAAACCTTGAAAGCTCGTGACAATTACTATAATTATTTATTTGATTCTATCGCTCTAGCTTGCAAAATCAAATGCATACTGGCTTGATATTGCGAGATACGCTGATCAATATGGTCGGGTCCCAGGCTCATCATTTATCCTTACATTCTCCTAACACGCGATATGGATTCAGGTCCAATATTCTCACTTCGGATGCTCTTCCAGAGAGTGGTAGTAATCAATGACCCGGTCATTGCGACCAACTTGTTTGAGGGGCGCGCAACCCAATATTCTGACCGACATGTCAGCGAACTAGCCAAATTGTACGTCATTTCCCTGGGTATTCTATCCCAATCCTACTAAGGAGTATCGTGGGTGAAGAGCAGGATGGGATCGCGATATTTCATTCACGCCGTATGGCCCGCGGCTGAAACTCTATCGTGGTCTTCTCTATCGCGCACTAAACAGTCGCGCAGCGTTGGACTATATTCCACGTCAAGAACATGAAATAAAGCGAATGTTGAAGAAATTATCGGAGAGGCCAGAAGACTTCATTCAACATATATACCTGTGGGTTTACTGCTCCACCCGGCGTTATCAACAGTTATTGATGCCGGGCTTAGGATGTCTGCGACTGTGGCACTCAGAGTAGTATATGGCTACGAGGTCGAGTCGCCCGATGATCGATTCCTCAAGAATGCAGAACAATTCATAGAGGTGGTATCAGAGTGTACGTCGCCCGGCTATATGCAGGTCCAGCCTTGAGTTGATACATTCAAGTGTTGTCGCCCGGTAAATGGATGATTGAGGTTTTCCCAATATGTAAGTACTTCAAGGTATCTATAAATGTTTCGGGGACCGTGAATTGAAATGGGTAGTGCGATACGTGCCTACTTGGTTCCCCGGTGCTACCTTTCATAGGGTCCTCGAGTCCTGGAAACCAATCATTCACGCCAACCAGGTGGAGACGTTTGAGTATGTCAAACGACAGATGGCAGGCTGAATTTCGATTACTATGCTAGGGTGCCGGGCTAATACCCCCTGGTAGGAACTCGGCAAGGCTGAACCATCATTTGTGTCCAAACTTTTGCAGCCCGAGGATGGAAAAGAGGTTACGGAAGAGGATGAGTTCTATATCAAGGTATGTTTGAGTCGCAACCTAGCATATACCAGAGAATAGCTGAGGCATGAACAGAGCATCGCTGGCACTCTCTACGGGGCTGCCACGGATACCACCGTCTCACTCATCAAGTCTTTTTTCCTCGCTGTGCTCCTCTACCCAGATGTGCAGGCGAAAGCTCAAGCCGAGATCGCAGCTTATCTCGAGAAGCCGGAAGTAGATAGTGCTCAGTCCGACCGGACATTACCCATCTCGATGGCTGATCGGCAACATTTACCTTACACAAATGCTATAATCCTGGAGACCCTGCGGTGGCATCCTGTGGCAGCGTTGCTTGTGCATAGGTCTTACGATCAAGACGATAATAACGTTATAGCCTATGGCAAGACCTATCGGATCCCGGCACGTACAAACGTTCTGGTCAATTCATGGTGTGCCGTTCATGCGTTTGCCGTGGGACTAGACTAAATTTGCGATTATTAGGAGTATTCTTCATGATCCGCGGGTATATCCCGAGCCCGAGAAATTTAAGCCGGAGCGGTATCTGGTGGATAACCCGCCTCGTAGTCCAGACCTATTTGCGTTTGGGTTGGGTAGAAGGTGCGCATGATCTGACGAGTAACTTGAGTGCTATCTACTCACGACTCAACGTCCCAGAATGTGCCCAGGGATAGTCGTTGCTCAACAATTGTTATGGTTATCCATTAGGTACGTTAATTGATGCAATGCGTCGCCCGATAATGACGAAGACATTCCGTCAGCAATGTTCTCGCCAACTTTAGTATCCTGAGGACGAAAGATGAGAATGGGGTAGAGATTATACCCGAGGAACTGTACACCTCGGGCATGGTGTGGTCAGGCTTGCCTGCTACACTCGTGGTTTATTTGCTGAGATTGTGCCTTGCAGCCATCCCGCCCCCTTCAAGTGCAACATTCAAACTCTCAAATCTCGTGAAAAGTGGATATCAGAAATTGAAAGTTAGGGATATGTTGAGGAACGTGATTGTATGCGGCCGAGTTTGCCATGCATATCGGAATTTGCCGCACCTAATCAAGTCCATGGCTTGGGATTGCGTCAATGGCTCGTGTGCGCGTATGAATCAATCTAGTCCTCGGTGCTTTTTCATCGGATGGCTGTATTTTTAAAGTAACAGCACGCTGGGGACACGTCCGATAAATTGCGGATTCGGCAAAGTCCAACAACCATATTAGCAATTTCTACGAAAGCTTTGTCAGACCTCCAGCTCCGGATATGTTGTACCTCTTTATCAGGGACATACTTCGGATCTGCATTGCGAGTCCCGGTGTGGCGGGATTATACTAACAGCAATATACTGGCCGCTGCGTACATCACAAGCACTAGAAATGATACCCGAATGAAGCTGCACACTTGTAGATGCGGGAAATATTAAGTTCAATTGCAATTATACACAACATAAACTAAAAAACAATGTCCCACCCCGAATAATAACAAGCGAAAGCAAGCGCGAACCCCAAATCATCTCAAAGGACGAACCGATCAGCCCAGTGTTCCAAGACACCCATGCCATCCATGTGCATCGGGAACACTCCGGGATCCCGTACAATAATCACGCTATGCGCGTTCCTCACATATGGGAAATACGCTCGGTACTTCTTCAGCTGGGGTATCGAATTGAGCGTCTCGATCATCTTCAAATGCGCAGGCGTAAGGATAGGTTGGTTCGGATCGTCGGCTTTCGGTTTCGGTGCAGTTCTCGACATGGGATCGGTCGTCGGCGCAGTCGAAGGCGTCGCAGCGGGAGTGGGAAGCCCTCCAACCTCGACCTCGGGCGTGTCCGGCCGACTCGCTTTGCGTCTTCGCGTGTCGGCCTCGACGACCGTGCCTTCTTCCATATCGCTCTCCCAGCTGTTTCGTCGGCTGGCCACGCCTGGGTCGGCGGGGTCGACCATGT
Source organism: Ceratobasidium sp. AG-K (assembly GCA_037039685.1). Classification (NCBI taxonomy): domain Eukaryota; kingdom Fungi; phylum Basidiomycota; class Agaricomycetes; order Cantharellales; family Ceratobasidiaceae; genus Ceratobasidium; species Ceratobasidium sp. AG-K. The sequence goes on from JAWNGF010000002.1 coordinate 6,136,451, forward strand.
CTGCGACGGCCTGTTCCATTTTTCGCAGGACGGAGCTGAGGCTGGATTCGGATTCGGGCGAGTCGGCGAGGGCCTTGAGGCGGCGTCGGGAGGAGCGTGATTCACGTTGGAATCGGATGGTTGCGTAGGTGAGGCCGGCTGGGATGAGGAGGGGGATGCACAGGTAAAAGATCTGATGGAAAGAGTGGTAAGCGCTGGGTGGTTTACCGCGCGGTTGTGGACTCACGAGGTTCAGTGGGAACGGGAATTGCAAAAATGGCGGCAAAGCGGGGCGGCCACTGCGATACCGGGAAGGAGAATACCATGGGATAGCGGCTCGTTGCGCTTGGTACTCTCGCTCAACCTCGGATAGCGGGACTTCCTCGCCGATTGGGACTTCACTGAAGGACTGGATGACATGCTTGTACTTGGGGTCTAGTTTGCTACGAGATACGTGTGAGATATTCTGACGCCACAAGGAGCTTGACGAAATGCTTACATGGCTAATCGGTGGGACTTTGATTTGAGGACGGTGAAAGGGTCATACGGTTCGGCAAGCGCGGTACAGTACGTGACGGTTATGTCGTGCTACAGTAGAGTAAATGAGCATGAGAATCTGTTGGAGGGCTATGCATGGATACCCACCACCGCGTTTCCATAGAAGGAGACGTTGGGGAAGGACTTTAATGCCTTGAAAAAGATCGAGTCTGATTTTGTCATCAGCATGAGCGCGACTCCCGATCGATCCCGACGCACCTGGATCGGCCATCACCTCCAGCAAGGGTCTTCCTTCCTTCGCATCGGGTGACCATACGTCATTATCAACGCCGTAGAACTGTCGGCCAGTCCGGGAGAGCATCACGGGGCCGAGCTTGTGCATCGCCGCGCCGACGATGCCTCGGAATCGTGGGAGACCAAGGTGCGGCGTCGCAAATGTCGTAAAGTTGACGGGCTTGATGGATTGGAAGAAACCTCGCTGATAGAGGATGCTGTCGGGAAGCGCTCAGCCGACAGCGAACAGATAGCAATGTACCGCGACTCACCCAATCGCATACCGAGATATCAAGCCGCCCAGACTGTAGCCGAATATCGAGAACTTTGTGACCTTCTTGAGCCCCTCTGCCTCGATCTCCTGCACCATCTCGTATATCTAAGCCGGTGATTGATGAGCTCCACATGCCACGAACGTTGACGACGGTACTCACCTCCTTGACCGCCCGCTCCGCCCCCCAGTCCAACCCGTCATACGTGTGCGAGTCAGAGTTGGAGCTCACTCGCAAAGTGACCAGCTCGGTATCTCCCTCGGGTTCGGCAAACTTGGCGCGGATAACCTCCTCGACGGTCTGGAGATGTGCTGGCGTTCCCCACATGCCATGAACACATGCCAAAAAGTGGACCTTCTTGGGTTTGATAGTAATCGAAGGGGTATCCATGATTAGTGTCGGAAGTCTAGTAATTAGATGAAGTTAGGAAGAGTGTAGTGAACCAATCGAGAAGGGTGTCGTGTGAGCGCAAAGTCTAAGACCTGCAAATTCTAGGAGGGAGTCTTGCGATCCGGGAGAAGAGGATGTGTATATATAAGTAGCTCCACCGTACCGGGTTTATATCGCATGCGGCGCAGCCTGTGGCCGTGGCCGATCGAGTGACGCGTGCACCGGCCTCAAGCCCTTCCCCGCTGACTCAGCGCAAAGGCGATACGCGATGTTGATCCAACCCCCGCGAGCGTCATTTTTCTAACGAGAAAGTAGATCGGCACCTGGTGATTTGCTACGTGAACGGTTTGTTCCTCGATGTAGTTCTTCTTTTGCGAGAGTCTGTTTCCAGGACTTTGTTGGTCTAGGCTATGCTGGTCCTCGGGCATGGCTGGGCCCGAGCCACTTGGATACCGCCGGGTAGCATGAATATTCTTCGTTTATGCATTGTGTGATTGGAATGTGCGATCGATGAGTCCTTTCGTCTGACGAGCGCGGGTTATATTTGGCGGGCATAAATGCAATGGATGGAAATTGGTCATGAGGTGGCCGAGATGTGTGCGGGGTCTTGGTGGAGGCCAGCCTCGCCGTTCAGTTTCGCAAGTGAAGGGTTCAGTTGATAAGGTATCGAGTCTGGGCCGCATACGTGCTCTTCACAGAGCCCGCAGATGTGACGGCATATTGGCTCGTTTGTGATCTACAAGGTCTGTCCTGAACCACAGCCTTTGATCCCAACGGGCATTGCGGTAATGGTCTTGACAGAAAGTTATCGCCGTGGAAGAAAAGCTGCATCGAGGATGCGCTCGGCCCAAGGCACGCTCTAGAACAAAGTATACCAGTAACGCAAAAATTCCATTGGAAGTAAATACAAGAAATGTACGACATGTATAACCTGACAACACCATAGCCTGGCAGAGCAATCGCCCGCCAGACACGATGCAACCGATTCTCGATGCCTCAAAAAAACACAGTTGATCTGGGCCCTTCACCAGAACTACGTCAGCGTCGGGAATTCTGGCTGCGCAGGCAGAAAGAGGCCAAGTAGAGATAAATAATTCAGACGTTCGGACGTATTGTTCAATTCGTTCCAGTTGATTGTTGGGAGCGACGAGTCACGGAGGCAATTCGCGAAATTTTATATCAGGTGACTAGCCAAACAAGTGCAACCAGCTCACCGGTCACGTGAATTACAGGGAAAGACTCTGGTAACGCTTTCGTTACACTCTGGCAACTCCTGCTGCACTCGACATCGACAAGGCGACCCACTCGCTCATCATATCGAATGACTATGTCGAAAACGACCTCCCACTAGCTATTACTCGGCTCTGCGTGTGCACTCACCTGAACTGGGCGCTTACCAATTAGTTGTTAACCACCTTCGCACTCTGCCTCCGTCCAATTACCTGAATGAGTAATTATTACTCCCGTTTGGGTGTACTAATGGAAGAAATTAGTTACTCGAAAGGGTAACTGAGCAGAAGAAACAACAACCTCAACTCTCGCCAAACAACCATCCCTTGGACATAAAAGATGGAGCTCGCGGTGGACACTCTCCTCGTCCCACAAGACACACAGCCCCAGCGCCCACACAACCTTCAAGCTCAATCAAGGACAAGATGATATCCATTATGCAATCGTCCGACTTCTCGGACATGCTCGACGCCGCCTGGTCTTCCGTTCCTGCCCTTGGCATCGACGAGAAGGTGTTGGCCGATAGTTTGATAACACCTATTGGGGTGAGCGCCGTTGTCCTAGTTCCCTATACCAAATATTAACGGAATCCAGGAAAACGAGGCTGATTCATACTACCCAACACGTACCTCTGACGACAAGGCCGAGGCGGATCAACTCATGATCGTACGTCACCCATCCTTGCAGCTCTCCGTATCGTTGAATATTAACCCGCCTCTTCAGGAAATGCTCCGCGTGGACGTACCTCAGTCTATCATTCGGTCCATCGTCCAGTCCGACTCGTACGATATTATCCCACCCAAGGACGCCACCACCGCCCCATTCCTCGTCATCACTTATGCCAACAAAACGGACGAGGACATCCGTATTGCCAACAATAATTGGCAGCCCCGCCAGGACACCTCCTTCTTGCAAGTTCCAAAACCCGGAATGTCCGCCAATGTCCGCGCCGAGTCCGAGGACCTGGAAATCGATGAAGATACCTGGGCCGGATTTGAGTGGAACTTCGATGTCGATATGGAGCACTGCGGCTATTCGAGCGAGGATATGTTTTCAGCTCTAGCTCTTGATTCAACCCCGTTCGGAATCCCAGTGGACTCGACCTCTGGTTGGCCTTCCGATCCGAATACTCGATATTTTGTTGGATACACTCGCCGACGCGGAGTGGAGAGTACTGCCGGCTGGTTGGATATGCGCGCATCGGCCATGGAGTTCACCCGCCCTTGGAAAACCGTCAAGTTTGGCTTCGTCCCGATGTTTACACCAAATGTGGTTCAAGTCCAGTCGACAATCGAAGCAAAGCCCGAGGTAGAGGACTGGAGCGACGATTTCGACATGGGCGAAGAAGGTTTGTTAGAGGTTGATGGGAATGACGGCGGCGAGATGGACAACAGTTACGATGAGGACGCGACCATGCACGAGGAGACGGAGAGCGATCTGAACGAGCTAACGGACTCTGAGTGTGGAAGCGAGCCCAGGGTCACGGCTCACTGCTGACCCCCCGAATGTCACGCCGAGGACGCAATGTCTAATATCAATTCGATGCTCCTAATTCCCTCATATGTACATCTACATATTTGTATCTGAAGTCATAGATATGTAATCATAGAAATTCGAGATCAGCAACTTTTGACCGGTTAAATTTCCTTCGTGCCTTTTGGAGTTCGGGATCGCCCTCACGCTCCGTCGTGGCACGGTCAACTGCAACCATCGAATATGATAATGGTCAATTTCACCATTCTAAGGATATCCTCCAACCGTAGCATAAGTCAACCATAACTTTGATAAATGGCATTATCAGGACGGCATATCTTTAAACGTCATTAAGTATATTGGCTATTATAACTCATGACCTACTCGTACTGGCCCTACTATTGTCATTCCACGATGCCATCCAGATGCGCCTGTTTGCTCAGACGTGAAGGCGACATACGCTCGAGGTTGACATGCTCCAGAGCGGTCCACCGCTTCCGAAATTCAAACGTCTAATCATTACTGGACTGCTTCGTCACTAGGCGGTGGGTCCGCGTATGGGCATAAATACCCTACCAGGGCGTGTACTGTAGGGGAATGGTTATCTGATACAGAATGAGAATAATTGCGTATATGCACTTATAAATTTACTCGAATAGATACAGCTGCATGTTGAGCCGCCGGCTATTCAATAACATCCGATACTGGAAAATTACATATGGGGAATATCGTGGCCCACTAACTGCTCCACTGTTACCGTTGAGAGGTGCCCCTCAAGACTCTGGAGATTATGATTCATGAAACTTGAAGAAGGGTGAGATTACATTACCCGGATGTGTCATAACATCCGCCGCCCTGAGCTCGAAACAACGAAGCGCATACATGAACAGCCCGAAAACTAGCCAAGACCACATACACAAAGCGAACTGGCTAACCACCTGTACTCCTTTCTCGCTCTGTCTTGGCGGGATCGCCCCCTAGTGGATCTGTCGGCTCTTGAAAACCGATCAGACTGCTCAAATGCCTTGCGCCTATGAATGGCGAGGACGATTCAGGACTTGCCGACATTCTGTCAGCCCTCACTACTGCGTTCAATCCCCGGACCTGGGTCTCCTCGCCTACCCCCTCAAGGGGTCGAATAGGGTGAGAGCCAGTGACCAGCCTGGACGATTCATTAGTGCCGAGAAGGACTGGTCGTATCAAGGCGCGTTTGATGGGACAGATGTGGTTGCCATCTGCTGCTGATACTCCATACGAGCACCAGAGTCATACTGCATCCTGGAATCGACGCGCGGTCGAATGAAAAGCACAATCTCTCAAGGCTTGTGCGGACGACTGGTGACGAGCCGAGACGACGCATAAAAAGGTTCTCGTCGGTATGAAATGCGTGGAACCGCTCCACTGCGAATCGGGGAACCCTACCAAGCGTTAGCTGCAGCGTGTCTGGGAGCTTGCCTTAGCCATGGGTATGGTGAGTCCCACCTTGGCTGCGCAAGCCTTGTATGGCCCTACTGTGCAAAGGTTGTGAGCCTTGGGTTCTTGTGCTGTGAGTGTGCGTGTTTATCACGAGATACAATCACTAACGCCGCCATCTTAGTGCCTCGACAGCTCAACACAAGTCAGACAAGGAACATTCTTTCCTCCTCGAGACTGGCAACGGCCATACTCAGGGAGGCCCACACATTCCAGCCGCAATAATGTAGGCAAACCTTACGACCGGGAGTGAGAATTGCACACTCGGACACAATTTATTTTCCTTACGGCCTTATTATAGTCGGAGTATCCATCGTTGGACGTTTTGGCCCGGACTTGGAGCTTTCACGCAACGTCCAGGGCTGGTGACCTTGCCACTTAAATGTGAACCGCCGCTTGTAAGTTCTCATACGCATCGACATATGGGTTACTCGTGCTCATTCCGATTCGCAGGAACTGCATGAGAGACTTGCAAAAGATTTCAACGCAATTATCAGTGGCAAGAATTGTCGCGTCCAGGTTTCAAGTCACTCACTGAACAATTCCTCCCCCACAAGCTCACCCCTTCCTATAACCGTTGCACCGGGGACTGACACCAATGTGCCCAATATCTTGTTGGCTGGGACAGTGGAACTCGGCGCGTGTACCTGATCAACCTCCGCATTGCAAATACTCGGCGATTCCCGACCCGGGGGTTTGGTTGTGGCGCTGATCAGGCTGATGTTGATTAGTTAGAGACACCCTCATCCCGAGCGCCACTCTAAGACGTTGTACTAACCGACAGTCGCCCTAGGCTTATTTGAGCCCGACATTCCTTCACAAAACCTCTATCCTGCTCATATCAACCGCATCTAGAACTCGGCTGGGGCGTGTTGTCGGAGTCAATCCCGTTCAAGTCGCCCACCACCCGGTGCTTCCTTTATCGTTGTTCGTACACCCCTTCTATCTTGCATGTACTTGCTGCGACGGAATGGCTTGTATGCTCCAGTGACCGTCTCGCCTTTGTAAATGTGAGGTTTTTGTTGCAAGATGGATGAATGTGAGTCCGATTCGACTCCGGCCCGCTTCCATGTCAGTGTCGGGTCGATCAACGTTCCTGGAACCCCCGTGACTACCGGTGGCGTCCATTCCCCATCAATGTAACCCCGCTCTCACCCCACGGTAATAACACAAGGTGCCCCACATTCCCCAACATACTTCGTCTTTGACGTCATTGCTCCAGATGTATCCTTGTCGAGCAGCTCGGGTTCTCCCTGCGATCGAGGGCCCTTGCCGAACTGGGAACCCAGCCTCATTCCTCGTCGAATGACTTAGCGGTAATAGTAAATTCCAACGCTATTCCCTTGCAAGTTCACCATTCACCACCATTGTTTCCTCGCATCATTGTTACCGTGTCTCAAACGACGCAAACGCCACATCACTCACTTCCGAATAATGTCGCGTCCAGTGACTTTCGTGCGCTGGGCGCTTGACCATCAGTCTTCGCCAGGAAACTCTACCTCGTGCCAACTACCCAGCGACAATCAGTTTGTCGACGCGCCAGCCGTTTCTGCCAGTCCTTCAATCACCAACCTTTTGTGCTCCATCTTCCACTCATATTCGAATCAGAGACTGCAATGGCGTCCGAATTGGGGTGTCAGCAAACCAACCCGTTTCCAACCCGGTCACCTCGCACTACACACCGTACAATTCCATACCCATCGAACCCACCAACCCACGCCCGTGACTCCCTTGTCAGAGGGGATCCTATGCCGAATTTAGTGGCTCCAACGGGCATGCCATCTGTGCAAACGACCTCCAGCACTCCCCTGCAAAGGAAGTTGGCCACACTCAAAACGGTGCTCCAAACGGCAAGGGCCAGCCTCAAGGGGCTACCCCCTGTACGATCGGCACTCGATGGATTGGAAGAGTGTCTCACTCATATGCAGGTACGTTCGTAGCGTTATTTTACTCCGCTCACTACCCGGCGCTAACTCAAATAGATCCGGGAGCAAACTCGCCACGAGTATGAGGAGATACTGTCGGACCTAACCTACTTAGCGAATCTGATCAAGACGCATGCCAGCGAAAAGAACCCATTTTATGTGCCATATTCAATTAGCAATATTACAAGGTGTGTAGGACAGCCTGCATCCAGTTCGCAGTTGAGCAAATGAGAGCGCAGGGCCATCGAGGAACAGACGAGCTTCATCAAGGAACGTCAAGATCAGTCACAGATCAATCAGTTGATCATGGCACAGGATGATGTAGAAGCTGTGATGAAGTGCTATCGCAGGATAGGAGTGCTGTTCCAGCAGCTACAGGTGGGTGAAATGACAATCCGATGCGACCTGGGGTATAACAGACCACAGGCAGATATATCTTTGAGTATCTGGGACGTTTTGTGGGAACAACAAATGGTACGTGCTTACTCAATGTATAAATCTGTTCAACTGGGACGCGAAACCCTCTCGCCTGTAGGATACCCTTATCGAACGCCTCCTGCCGGCATGTGACGCCTACCACAACGCAGCGCTTCCTACCTCGGCTACAAAACGCTCTGGATGTACGGAAGGCACCCGTGTTGACCTCCTGGAGACCACGCAAGACTGGAGCCGACAGGAAGATGTGCCAAAGATCTACTGGCTGAGCGGCATGGTAGGAACCGGCAAGACCACGATCGCCTACACCCTGTGTGAGATGCTTGAGGAGTACAAGCAGCTGGCTGCCAGTTTCTTTTGCTCCCAAAACTCACCAAACTGCCGAGACGTCAATCGGATAATACCAACGATTGCGTACCAGCTCGGACGATATTCAAACCCTTACCGAAAGGCACTGTGTGACACGCTGAGGAGCGACCCTGACGCTGCGAAGCGGAACATCGAGCAGCAGTTCGAGGCACTGATCTCGAAGCCACTAGCTGAAATGGGCAAGGCTATGCCGACCGACGTCGTAGTGGTGATTGACGCTCTGGACGAGTGTGAGGACGTGGACGGAACCCGACAGGTGCTGGATTTGCTACTCCGATGTGCGGGCAGCCTTCCGATCAAGTTCTTTGTATCTAGCCGACCAGAGCCCGCCATTGTTATTAGCATGATGACAAGCGGGAGCGCCACTCCTTCGATTCTTCGATTGCATGACATCGAAACATCCCGTGTGCAAGCAGACATCAAGCGCTATCTCACCGAGGCGCTATCTTCCATCCAGATTACCCCTTCCGAACTCGATCAGCTTGCCACTCGATCCGGTGGCTTGTTCATATTTGCGGCAACAGCCGTACGATATATCATCCCTCACACGGGTTCCGTGGATCACAGGCAGCGTTTGGAGGCAGTGCTGAAGCTAGATCCGAGCCACGGACACAAGAGCAACAAAGGCGTCGACAGGCTATACACCGCAATCCTATTGAACGTGTTCGACCCCGAAGCGTATGAAAGGGAGGAGTTGGAGATGAGGCAGCGTGTGCTTTGGACTGTGGTTTGCGCGAGGGAGCCATTGACGATCTCGGCGCTTGCCGAGGTTCTTGATGCATCCAGCGACCAAGTGGACATGCTCGCAATACAGCCTCTGCAATCCGTGCTGCACGTTTCGCAAGGGATCAAGCTTGTATCGACCCTTCACGCGTCGTTTCCCGACTTCCTGTCCAGCGAGGAACGTGCAGGGAAGTTATACTGCAACAAGGAACCGCACGAGCTACATTTAGCGGGGTGCTGTTTCAGGCTCATGGATCGATTGCTGCGGTTTAATATATGTGACCTACAATCGTCGTACGAGTTTGACAGGAGCATCCCCGACATACAAGATCGTGTTGCCCAGAAGATCTCGACCGGGCTTTTTTACGCGTGCAGATACTGGAGCGACCACCTGACAAGAAACCCACCCACATCTCCGTTGCTCTCACTTGTCGAATCGTTTCTGGACAATCTTCTGCTCTTCTGGATGGAGGTGCTAAGTCTCCAAAGGACGACCGGTCACGGGGAAGCCGTGCTAAGTCAGGTGCTAGACTGGCTTCCGGTGAATATATAAATATACTCCTGCTATTGTCCGCTGACAACATCTCATAGACGCAGGATGAAAGCTCAAGGGTCCAGCACTTCACATACGACGCCCGCAACTTTCTCACCACCTTTGCCGGCAATCCCACCTCCCTCTCCACCCCGCATATATACATATCTGTACTACCATTCACACCAAAGCAAAGCTTGGTGTATATCACCTACTGGCCGCGGACACGGGGGTTGCTTCGAGTCGAAGGGGTAGCGATGGACACAAGAAGCAAGTCGGCACTTGCATCCTGGTCAGTGGGAGGAGCGGTGAAATGCCTAGCCCTATCAAACGATGGAAAGCGTGTTGTTTCTGGTTCGGACCGCAACGAAGTGAGAATATGGGACATATCTAACGGAACTTGCGTCTTGGGACCGCTGAAGGGCCACAAAGAACCGGTTTTGTCAATTGCATGTTCCTCAGACGGTACTCGGATCGCGTCCGGTTCCAGGGACCGTACAATTTGTATGTGGGATGCAAACAAAGGCAGCTTGACCGCTGGCCCGCTTCGTGGTCATGCTCAAGCGGTCCTCTCTGTCGCATTTTCACCCGATGGAGCATACCTTGCTTCAGGCTCGGACGACCAGACCATTCGCATTTGGGACGTACGCTCGGGTGCCCTAGTCGGCGAGCCCCTCGAGGCGCATCAGGAGGCCATGCAGTCAATTACGTTTTCACCCGACGGCGAGTGTCTTGCCTCTGGGTCGGCCGACTGCACAATCCGTGTCTGGGACTGGAAGGAAAGGACGATGGCACTGGGACAATTTGAAGGGCATACAGGTGCCGTGTACTGCATCGCATACTCTAGCGACGGGCATCGTCTAGTGTCTGGGTCGGCAGATGGAACAGCTCGAGTGTGGGACTCGTCGGATGGCACATTGCTGGCAAATCCGTTCGAGGGTCATACCGGCCCCGTCTCATGCGTTTCATTCTCGCCCAACGGCACTCGAGTTGCATCAGGTTCATGGGATCTCACAGTCCGCGTATGGGATGCTGAGAGCGGGTCGTTGGTGGCTGGGCCATTCGAGGGACATGGTGACTGGATCAACTCAGTACTATTCACAACAGACGGCACTCGCATCTTATCCGGTTCCGACGACGGCACGATCCGTGTTTGGGATGCGCGCCACGAGACAACAGGCACTACCGAGTCGTTGGGGCTCACCGGCGGTATCTACTCTGTTTCGCTGTCGCCCGACGGCACGCGCCTTGTATCTGGCTTGAACGACAAGACGATCTGTGTGTGGGACACGCATGATGGCGCACTGGTCGCCGGTCCGTTCAGAGGTCACACTAAATCAGTAATCTCGGTGGCATTCTCGCCCGACGGAGCACGTATCGTGTCAGGCGCTCATGATTACACCCTGCGCACATGGGATGCGTCCACCGGCACTTTGCTTGTCGGCCCGATCGAGGGTCACACCCGTTCGGTCCGGTCGGTTGCATTTTCGCCCACCCGCGATGGCAGCCAAATTGCATCCGGTTCTGATGACAAAACCATCCGACTATGGGACTCGTGCACCGGTGCATCGGTTGCCGAACCGTTGTTAGGCCACACCAGCATTGTCCTATCAATCGCGTACTCACCCGACGGCGCTCGCATCGTCTCCGGCTCCGGGGACAACACGGTCCGAATGTGGGACGCCAACGCCGGCACTCCGCTTTGGACATACGACACTCACACCCACTGGGTCAACTGTGTGGCGTTTTCAATCGATGGGACGCGAGTTATGTCTGGCTCGAATGACTGTTCCATCCTGGTGTTTGACGCGCGTGACGGTGCGGTGCTGCATGGTCCGTTCACTGGCCATACCAGAGAGATCTCCTCTGTCGCATTCTCCCCCGATGGAACGCGCGCTGTCTCTGGCTCTGAGGATAAAACAGTGTGGGTGTGGGATGTGGAGAGTGGCATGCCGGTGGTTGGTCCACTCAAGGGTCACACCAGTTCTGTCAAGTCTGTCGCATTCTCCCCTGACGGTGCACGTATCATTTCTGTCGATGCAACGGTGCGAATTTGGGACCTAGCAGCAGCAACCCAAGCAAACGGATCCGATGGCTGGTCTATCGACTACGGCGGGTGGCTGACCAACTCGTACTCGCAGCGCCTGTTCTGGGTGCCATCTGATCTACACCCCCGTTTTGGCTTCCTTACTTCTTCCACACCGATCGTGATAAACGCCGACTGTACGACTAGCAATGAACCCTCCACGCTGCTAGGCGATCGGTGGCAAGATTGCTGGCGTCCGCCAAATGCCTTACCTTGATTAGTCCGCCCCTTATTGCTCTTTTGCGCTTGCTTGAACTCCCTTTTGTTATCCAGACTCTCACGATACTACCGCGTGTGCTCCCGTGTCTGATTGATTGGTGTAAATTAAACCTTTTGATACCAAATAAAAATCTGCTTGCTTCAGGGTCCTACCCCGCTTCCATGCCGACGTCGATCAGCGTTCCTCGCTACCCCGCAACCGCCCGCAATGTCGGCTTTGCGCCAGCAAGCTGCCCCCGCATTCTTCCACCTTCCGGTCCAGTCTCAATGACCGCATAGCCAAGAATCTGGCTCGCCGTTTTTTTAGAATAAACATTGCCGTGTATCACCTGTTATTTCTTTTCAGGAAGTATCCTTTCGGGTGGCTGTCCCCACTGCCCTCAAGCGATCCCTTGGGAGAGCCACATTCATTTTCCTCCTCACTTTTATCACGTAGAAAGTTGTACCTATAGTTGGTGCTTGCGGTTAGGCACTCGAATAGCGCCTCTGGGCTCAATCAGTCCTGGAACATATCCGTCGTTCGGTCCAAATCTTTGTACAGGGCCAGACCGCCAGCCTGTATGCTATATTCTAGTTTTGTCTCGTCATTATCATGGCACAACCACAATACTGTAAATCTGTATTCGGGTAGACGTGAACGGAGTTACGTTGTCATCAGACCAGGAGAACGGATTGAACACAAAGCGGGCACCGACAGAGACTATGTCTAAACTGTCTGAGATACCATTTTGCATGCGTTGTGTGTTTTCCAGGTTGCGCTGGGCCATAGTAGTCGGAAAGCCATGTGAGGAAGTTGGGGAATGTTTTGCGTGGTGCTTACTGGGAGCTCGATTTCCAGTTGGGTTTGAAGGTCCACCTTATTGACGGTTGGCTATTGGATGATACAGTTAACACGATGTGCTCACGTTCCTTCGACGGGCCTTGGCGTACATGTCTAATATCCATGGCTCGAGATGCTCGGATGTCTCGCTCGTTTGACTGGCGAGTGTGATTCGCGACTCGCCCCCGGTCTTGATCAACCCTGTCCGGACCCAAACGTGAGATGCGAGGGTGTCGAGCGGCTGGAACCCGACTTACCGTGTACTTGTTCCAGAATGATATCTAACTGCTTCTTGACTCTAGATGTCGGCGAAGGACGGAGATCCGCACATCGTTTCCCACAAGGCAAAGTAGTTTAGCGAGTCAATCGAGTGTAGGCAAGGGACGATCTGCGGAACGTGATTGAGGGGTTCTGATAAGTACGAGTACAGCTAGTGAGAATGGTTTGGTCAATTTATTCGGGCTGGGTTTTGATGCTAGTGGTATAGTCGCAAACGGGGCGTCGGCAGGGGGCGGTGGTGGACGGATGGGGGTGAGACATTGTCGGCCCGATGCCACCCGAGTCGCAGAGCTTTCCTCTAGGTTAATCGGCGAGCAGAGATGGAAATTGGTCCGTCCGGTTGATGCAGTGAGCGCGGCCTGAGGATCGCAAGAGTCGAGAGCGAATACTGTAGCTGGCTGGTGTCGGGAACAAGGAGAGAATGGGAATTGGATTGATGGAGAGTTGGATTTGAACCCTCTTCAGGGCCGAGAACGTCATCGAATGAACATCCCTTGACGCGACGACCACCTCGAGCCTGTTCTTATGGCGAGCACCACAGCTGGAACCAGATATTTACGTGAAAAAAAAAACCCCTTAGTTAATATTACGGTAAAAAGCGTTGATGGTCGATGGACAAGGGTAGAACACGGCCGAATCGCTCGAGCGCCAGGCGGGGGCGTTTATGTTTGTTGGGCACACTGACTGTTCCGAGCACAGCAGATCGGTGCTAGTACGTACCCGCATTCTTTATCCACGTCCTCAGCTGTTCAGGCAGCGCTGTTTGTGGCCTTGTAACACGCCCCGCGATTGCGGTGAGTTGCTTCTTTCTCTAACCGAGCATTGAGCTCACTCAACCAGGCATTCCAGCTCCAAAACAAGTCTCTTCAGCTGCTCCGTTCCCCAGCCTCCTGGTTCCCACTCGATAGCCCCTTGGTACCGTGCTCATGCGAGAATCAGGGCCACGTCGCGTGCCGGGGTTGAGGTGCGCTCAGACAAAGAGCACGATCGCCCGGGCTTCCGTAGACGACTGGTGACGAGGCGAGCGGGATTCGAACCACAGCAATGCGCAAGATGTTTTCGTCAGCCTGACTTACGAGCGAGCACCCGACTCGCGCCTCTAGCACGAATCGGGGAATCCTACCAGGCAAGAAAAGGCGAGAGCTGCCACGGGTCTGGAAGCTGGATCCTTGGCACGGGAGCTGTGAGTTTCGTTACGGTTCCGTGGACCTTCACAGGCTGACATCGCCCAAGTGCTTCTCCCGCCCATTACTTAATTCAAGTTCAAAGTTTGCGTGCACCTTTGGCTTAGAATGCATCGCTAGTTCCTTCACATTATCGTATCGTTCCAAAGCCGACGGGCGTTTCGCGCTCGTGACTGGTGGCCGCAATTTCAAGAATATCAGCCGATTCCAATCGTCACAAGGTCCATTGATCTTGCTCTCGGACACGAACCCTGGGTGTCCTAGTTCTTACAATAAATAGATTAGTCACGTACGCTCCCATTATACTCAGAAACTTCCGTGTTGAGATGATTCGGCTCGACGTTTGCGCCCTAGGCTGGCTGTCTCGTGCCCTCGAACACTAGGCCCCCAGCACAAGCCCAAAAACCAGTCGCCTTTGGGAAAAGGGAACATTGAGAATATCGACGCAAGAAACTCGCTTTGCATATGGTCCGATGCCAAGATCGGCTCGTGCTGTCGAAGAATCCAGGCCGAGTTGCGGGCTGTGGAATGGGAGCCGGCGGGTGGCCTTGCACCAACAGGATCGAGAGACGAGAGACGGGAAGCCTGAATCGCCCTGGGTCGCTCTGGATCCAGCCAAGCTTCTTACCTTGCAAAGTGAGAAATTACAGGCTTGACGAGTACACGGCAGGGCCGCAACATGGAGATCGTTGAGATTGATATAACCGGCGTGGTTGACGGGTGGCCAAGTTGTGGGCTTACATCCTTGGTTATGGCTCTCGTAGTCCTGTCACACTTTTTAGCTCATGTCCGAAGGCTATCTGACTTTGACCTTGTGGCTATGGTTGCACGACCCTTGCACTGAGGATTCGAGTTCATCCAGCCTACAATTTCCTCGTGTTTGATCTGCTAATGTATTATTACCCCACAAAAGTATGTTAAAATGTAGTATCAACTATCGCTTCCACTGCCATTTCTGTTTCGGAAGCATCATTGGCGTGATGGGAACTGTGGATGCTCGACGCAAGTAGTTACGTATCAGTGTGATGGGATGGAGAGATACCTGCTCGCAATATGTGCGACACCATAATGGCGGTCATAAGCTCGCGTTCTGTGTGCGACTGTCTGGCAAGTCCTCGATATATATGTGAAATGAATTACACTCATCTGCCTAGTAAGGTAAGTATCGACCTTCATCTTGCGATTCAGGGCTTATTTCCAATATTGCCGGCTCCATGCTTCCGGCACTCGACTCGCACCTTATCTCGTAACTATCGCCGAGCGCTGAGAACCTTGAAGACATGCCACGCATTGATGCCTCGCTTATTTGTAAAAATCCTCCGGGGGTCCACGTACTCTGCTTCCCTTACCCCGACACTCGATGGCATCCACACCGAAATCACGGCTGGGGGACTTGTTTCGCAGCTGTTTCCCTCGCGCCAGGACACGCACCACATCTGATCCATCGTCTTTATCCTTGCATGTGAATCATAACGCTCAACCTACCGGCGGTCCATCCGCCCAAGTTACCCCGACAGCGAGCACCCCACTAGGGCCCATAACGAACACCCTGGCAACAAAAACCGAACCAAGCCTGGCAATAGCCACGCTGAAGACGGTCCTCGAAGGGCTACGGTCGAGTCTGAATGGGCTCCCGCCGCTACAACTGGCCGTTGGTGGATTGTTGGAGTGTATTGTGCCTGTAGCGGTAGGATTTCGTGCCTCGAGACTATCCTCACGAATCTGACAGTCGAACAAACCAGGTCGGGGATCAAAGTCACCAAGCATACAACGAATTAGCAGGTGATCTGACCAACCTGGCAACTCTGCTTCAAAAGCATGTCGTCGATGCGAAGCCACGTTACGTACCATATTCGATCGCCAACGTTGCGCGGTAGGTGTTTAAACCACCTGCATTCGGCTTGAGGTTGACGCTCCGAATAGGTCTATTACTGAACAGACGAGCATCATCCAGGAGCACCAGAATCGGTCAAAGATCGGCCGCCTGGCTCTGGGACTCGAAGATGAAGAGGTTGTGCTAAAGTGCTATCGTCGGATCGGCGCATTGTTTGAGCAGCTGCAGGTGAGCATTCCGAGTCGACTGCTTCAGCAAAGGGCCTCACATGATGACAGGCCGACATTTCGTTGAGCATCTGGGACGCTATGCGAGAACAACAGATGGTATGGAACTTGACGTGTTTGCTTTTTTGCGGAGAATAAGAGCGTATGATGTTTAAAGGACACTCGCCTCAAGGACCTCTCGCCAGTGCACGATGCGTACTACAATGCAGCACTCCCCACCACGGCCATGAAACGATTAGGATGTACAGAGCACACTCGCGTCGAGATACTCGACACCACTCGCGGATGGAGCCGAGAGAGGGATGGGCCGAAGATCTTCTGGCTGAACGGCATGGCTGGCACCGGTAAAACCACCATTGCCTACACACTGTGCAAAATACTCCAAAAGGATAACCAGCTTGGAGGTAGCTTCTTCTGCTCTCGCAACTCGCCCCACTGTCGAGACGTCAACCGGATTGTGCCGACGATCGCATACCAGCTTGGACGATACTCGAACCCGTACCGCCAGGCGCTGTGCAGCGTACTCGACGGCGACCCAGACATAGGGAAACGAGACATCGGTACGCAGTTCGAGTACTTGATCTCTAAGCCGTTGGCCGAGGTGGGCAAGGCGATGCCGACGGATGTAGTCGTAGTGATCGACGCTCTGGACGAGTGTGAGGACGTGGATGGGACCCAAGGCGTGCTGAACTTGCTACTTCGACATGCAGGCAGTCTGCCGATCAAATTCTTTGTGTCTAGCCGGCCCGAGCCTTCGATCTCCGACAGCATGATGACTAGTAATGGTGAAATGCCCTCGATCCTTCGGTTACACGATATCGAAAGGTCTCTGGTACAGGCTGACATCCAGCTCTATCTCGCCGAAGCGCTGGGATCCATCCAAATTACCGTTGCGGAGATTAGTCAGCTCGCTGAACAATCGGGCAGCCTGTTTATATTCGCCGCGACGGCTGTACGATATATCATGTCCAATAAAGGCCTTGTAGATCACAAACAACGGCTACGGGTAGTGCTGAAGCTACGTCCAAGCTGGGGAAACAAAAGCTATGAAGGCATCGACAAGCTGTATGCTACGATTCTATCAACCGCATTGGATCCAAAAACGTTCGAGGAGGCTGAACTTGAGCAAAGACAGCAAGTGCTATGGACAGTGGTTTGTGCGAGAGAGCCCTTGACGATCGCAGCGCTCGCCGAAGTTCTTCACACGCTTGAAGTTGAAGCAGTCCAGCGCGCAATACTTCCCCTACAGTCTGTACTGCATATATCGGAGACTACAAGCATGGTTTCCCCGCTTCACGCATCGTTTCCGGACTTCTTGTCGAGCAAGGAGCGTGCTGGACCGCATTACTGCGACGCGACGTCGCATGAGTCTTATCTAGCAGAGTGCTGCTTCAAGCTCATGGATCGGTCACTGCGGTTCAATATATGCGACCTAGAATCGTCATACGAGTTTGACAGCGATATAAAAGACCTACAGGATCGCGTCGCCCAGAATATCTTTACTGGGCTTTTCTACGCGTGCAGATACTGGAGCGACCATCTGACAAGAAACTCGCCCTCACCTCAGCTACTTTCACTTCTCGAATCGTTTCTGCAGAGTCGTCTACTCTTCTGGATGGAGGTGCTGAATCTCAAAAGATTAATCGGCCACGGCGAGAACGTACTGAGCCAGGTGCTGGCCTGGGTTCCTGTGAGTATCTACATATATTCACACTATTTTCCGCCAATAATTTCGAGTAGACACAGGATGAAAACATTAGACTCAGAGATTTTGCCTATGACGCACGCAACTTCCTCACTGCCTTTGCCGGCAATCCCACCTCGCTCTCCACTCCACATATCTACCTGTCTGCACTACCATTCGCGTCCAAGCAAAGCCTAGTTCATGCAACCTACCAGCCCCAGACACATGGACTGATACAAGTGAAAGGTGCAGTGATGGACACGGGAAGGAAGTCGGCACTCGCAACCTGGGAAGTTCCGAGTAGCGTGAATAGCCTAGCCCTATCCAATGACGGCAGGCACGTCGCCTCTGGCTTTACCAACAGCGAAGTGAGCGTCTGGGACATATCTAGCGGCACTTGCATCCTAGGACCACTAGCGGGCCATGAACACCCAATTTGGTCAGTCGCATATTCTTGGGACAACTCCCGTATCGCTTCCGGTTCTTTGGACAATACTATCTGTATCTGGGATGCACACAAAGGCAGCTTGAGCGCTGGCCCTCTTCGCGGTCATACCGAAACAGTCCTCTCCGTCGCATTCTCACCTGATGGAGCTTGCCTGGCTTCGGGCTCACATGACCAGACTGTTCGGATCTGGGACGCATGGTCGGGTACTCCAATTGGCTTGCCTGTCAATGCGAACCAGGGTGCTGTGTTTTCCATTGCGTTTTCACCAGACGGAGAGCGCCTTGCCGCAGGGTCGGATGACTCCACAATCCGGGTCTGGGACTGGAAGAAAAGCACGATGGCACAGGGGCAGTTTGAAGGGCATACGGGTGCCGTGCATGCCATCGCATATTCTAGCGATGGCCTTCGTCTGGTGTCCGGTTCACGAGATAGGACGATTCGAGTATGGAACTCGTCGAGTGGCACATTGCTGGCCGGTCCGTTCGAGGGCCATACCGGTACCGTCTCGTGCGTTTCATTCTCACCCGATGGCGCTCGAGTCGTATCCGGTTCGTATGATTCTACAATTCTCGTATGGGACGCTGTGAGCGGCAGGTTGGTGGCTGAGTTCCTTGTGGAACAGTGCAGTAATATCAACTCGGTACTATTCACTGCGGACGGCACCCGCATCGTGTCCGGCTCAAGCGACGGCACGATCCGCGTATGGGATCTGCGCCACGGGGCGACAAGTGCTATCGAACCGTCAGGGCAAACCGGCCTCATCCACTCTGTTGCATTGTCAACCGACGGCACACGCGTTGCATCCGGCTCACATGATTGCACGATCTGCGTCTGGGACACGCAGAACAGCGCACTCGTCGCCGGTCCGTTTGAGGGCCACACTAGTTTCATCACCTCGGTGGCATTCTCGCCTGACGGAGCACGCATTGCGTCTGGATCTCATGATTACACCCTGCGGACTTGGGACGCGTCCACTGGCGCTTTACTTCTCGGTCCGCTTGAGGGTCACACCTTTGGGGTCCAGTCTGTTGCCTTTTCCCCCGATGGTAGCCAGATTGCATCTGGTTCCGGTGATTGTACTGTCAGGTTCTGGAACTCGCACACCGGGGAATCAGTTGTTGAGCCATTCAAAGGCCACACAGAGGGAGTCACGTCGATCGCATTCTCACCCGACGGCACCTGCACTGTCTCCGGCTCGTTCGATCACACCATCCGAATGTGGGACGTCAAGGATGGCACAACACTCTGGACTTCAAATGCTCACACCAAGGATGTGTACTGCGTGGCGTTTTCCCCTGATGGAACGCGTGTAGTGTCTAGTTCGAATGACTGCACTATACTAGTGCTGAACGGACGTGATGGTGCGGTGCTACATGGTCCGTTCACAGGTCATACCAGCTCTGTCCGGTCAGTTACATTCTCGCCCGACGGAACACGTATTGTATCTGGCTCTTATGATGAAACAGTGCGCGTGTGGGACGTGGAGAGCGGCACGACGGTGGCCGGTCCACTCAAGGGTCACACTGGTGTGGTTAGCTCTATCGCATTCTCTCCTGACGGTGCACGCGTCATTTCAGCCGGCGCAACGGTGTGGGTCTGGGATCTAGCGGCTGTCGCTCAAGCAAGCCCATCTGATGACTGGTCCATCGACGAGAATGGATGGCTGACCAACTCTCAGTCACAACGGTTGTTCTGGGTACCCCCCGACCTGCGCGCTAGGTTCGGGCTCCTTACCGCCTCCAACCCCATCGTGATCAACGCTGACTGTACGACCCGTATCACCCAGTCTACGCTAATGGGCGATCGGTGGCGTGATTGCTGGGGCGTGTCGTTGGAGTCAGATTTGTCCTAGCCAGCTCACTTCTCGTTATTTGTTTTATCTTCGCTCGTAAATTTTTACTCTCCTCCTATCTCTCATGTCCTTGTTGCAATATCACGATCTGTATCCTCCGCGGTTTGTTTGATCAGCGCATATTTCAGGGGTTCGATATATCTATCTGCCTTGGAATCAATCGATTACACACTCACTTCAAAGAGGGGGGAAATTATCAAAATCCCGTGCAATGAATGCACGACAGCGAAGCATTAACTATCATATCCGGAACCAGTGTTTGGCCAACGCATATACTTACCAATATATATGCGCAATTCTCCACCTACACAACCAGGTATCTAGAGAACGGTCGAAGCACTCAACAGTTCCCGGATATATAAAGTTATTGGCCTACTCACTTGACTCCTGGGAGGTGCTGCATCCTTTTCATGCGGGGGCAAGCAATCTCTGGTAAAGCTCATATTCCCTTAGAACAAAGTGGATATCATCCTCAATCTCGACTCCCCCAGATAGTGGAATATCCGTACAACGTGAACCCACTGCCCCATATAAGATATTAGCAGCTCGCGTTAGTTCCTCGCTATCATGTCTCCCGGGAGCTCAATTCTGAGTGCAACGGTCTACCCCTCCAGTATGTCTGGGCGTAGATTGGTGGGACAAGGAGTCCAGGCGGGAAGACTTGGATAGTCGGAGTCGGTGTCAGCCACCTTGTGGTTTCCATTCCACTATTCGGGCTCGGTGGCGCTAAGCGCTACCTCAGTGACCTCTGGAATGATCTTCGAAATGTCTAAAACCAGAGCACAAATCTACACCCGGATATCATAGGTTGGGGTGTAAGTTTCGAGTTGAAGCTGATCTAGAGTCATGAACATACTCTGAAGCTATTAGTGAGGGATGGGCGTTTCCAGGTATATGCGCACTACCCTATGAGCATAGGCACCAAGCTACTTCTGGATCAACCAACGCGAGTTTCCAAAACATAAATTTGGCCATACCCCAGCATTCAAAACCTGTTCCGGCTCCATTAAATCGCTCGGGTCACTTGGTCGCTGTTCCTGGTAAAGTTGTCGACGATTTACTGTCCGTCTTCGACGGCCGTGCTTTCAGCCATTGTGTATTAGTACACGCTTTATAGAGTATACAGGACGAGTTAACAACGTAATATCGCAGCGATTTTAGGTAATCAACAAAACCACGGAGTATATGTGTACGGACACTTCAGGCACACGCCAGAAAGCAATTACCCAGATGCAATCGCGCAAACACAAAACACTATACTAGCTTAAAAACGCATCTTGGGTATTGGCGCCAACGAAGTTCACGAACTGAAACCACGTATGATTATCAATAGGCATCATGATTATTCTCGAGTACTCGAGTGACATACCTTGTCAGTGAAATAAGTCTAAATTCGTGTCCTCCACCTGGCTCTGCTATCTCCTCCAAGACCTTGCAAGTTACTTCGTGTGGCCCAGCCGGAACGCCATCTGCAACATCAGCATCCCTGGATACAGCATCAGTATCAACCATGACAACTCCACTCGTCGACATACCTAGCAATGTTTCTACAGCGTAACAGGTGAGTAACATGATGTAACCTGGCTAACCTTAGTACTCACAACCTATCCTCATCCCACCACCCATCAATCCTTGTAGCCGCAGCCTCGTTATCATCCACCCAGCACTTTACACTCCCCAACCCAAATGTCTTACTCTTCAAGTAAGTAACCTTGATTGAGCCCATTGGACCGACCGTGATCGAAAACGTCGCATAGGCACCAGGCTCCTTGGCAACCACGTATGCCTTGTCCTTCCATGCCCAGTCGAACCAGCCTTGCTGGCTGATGGGCTCCAGGCGGTGTTTTTTTTTGCTCCGGGCAGACAGACAGGTAGTTTTTAGCGGGGGTACCCGTTCGTTGTGGACGTACTTCTGGAACATCCGTAACTGAATAGGTGTAGGCATTTTAGTAAGCGAGTAGGGGATTTTGTGAAACCCACCCTTGGAAACTCTCCCATTTCTTCTGGGCCTGGAACTGTGTTTCCTGGGTACTGGAAATCGAGGAGCGATGGGTTGGTTTTGATTTTATCTTGGGTACAGATTTGACGCTACATATATGCAATAAGCAGGTCGGCCAACATCTTGTGTCCCACCTTGCCGATCTAGACATCACGGATTAGTACTCAGATGCCCAGTAGAATGACTCAGACGCGTACATGTCGGAGGTCGGTGTCACTATCAGGTGTCGCTACGTGGAATATCTCTCGCTCTAGCTGAGGATTCTCGAGGACGTGATAGAGCGCCACGTTACGAAGGCTAACTGTTGGCAGGTCGTAATACTCTGCTACACCTAATGCAAAGATATAAGGATAATCTACAAATTGTCTCACCTAGGCTTACCCATATGTAAGTCACTACCTGTTGAGATTTCATCAAAGAAAAGCGCCATGACATGGGCGTTGACGACAGCCGGCTTATGAGGCAATTCGAGCAGCAAGCGAACTAGGCGTTCGTAGGTTCAAGCAAAGTACTCGTCTCTGCGTGTCAAGCTCGTTAGCGATCGCAGTGCGTGGAAGATGAGATGCACCTTGTATCATTGATCGCCATTTCGATGATTACTAATTCAACGTCTTCGTCTAAAATAAACAATAAGCAAGTCGTCACATTGGTTGAAGGACATTCGTACCGATGTACTCTAGAGCACACAAAGATAAATAGTCAGTTGTAATAGCGGGCACTGCGCCGTTGACGAAAACATGCCCTTCGTGCCTGGGCATGGAGTAAGATTCAAGGTACCTTCGACGCATCTAGTAGACTCACGGAAAAGTTGTTCTCCACCACTCAAAAAATATAGTTGTCCAGGAATTCAGATGATCGACGCCATGTCCGGCGGAAACTGGCAAAGTTTGTTTCAACTATCAGGCGACGAGTCAAACATCATCATGCGTACCTGAACCTTTTAAAATTCCGATATTGATGGGTTGGCCATCAGCAGCCTTTTGGAGAACTCGGCGTAGTCTTGTGTTAGGACCTTCATACGCGCGTGATCGCTCCAAGTTGTGTTGACTAGAAGGCGTGCACCGAACGATTCTTGCCTCATGCTGTAAGTCCCCCTCTCCTCAAGAACTCAATGAGGAGAATTAGAGTGTATGCGAGCTGCCTAAGACAGTCAACCTCGGCTCAACTCAGTCATTTATTTCAAATACCGACTTGGGACGCGGGATAACCAAACGTGAGAGGATCGTGATCGTTAAGTAACGAGAAATCATATTGATGGTACGCCAAGTTAAAAGAGACCACTCAACCCAATCAAGCACTATTTCGGCCTATTTCCCTCACGTTGAACTCTGAGCGGGGTTGAATGTTGGTCAAACAGGGGTAGCCCACGTATGCAATCAAAAAACTCAATCGTGTCATGGCCAAGGTAGCATTATTTAAGCCAATCTGTCGGTTTGCCTCATTCATGATTTGTATGTCTATTTTATGTATTTATACGTAGATTTATCGAACGACTTGCATGCGCGATGACAAAGGAGGGTTACGTCAATCACACTGCTCCAGCCTAAGGATCAGCGATTCTCCGCCCACTCCTTCGGAAGAAGGAGAAAATTTAACATTCCGAAATGGGTAAATATCACTAGATACTCACATTCTCTTTTTTTATCTGCGCCTATGAACAAAAACGGAAGCTTCAGTTGAGTTACAGCACTTATGAAAGTAACTCGCCTCTTCCTCGGGTGTAAAGTCATTCACTATATTGAACATCTGCCTGATCTGGTCTGGAGTCTTGCCTTTGATCCTGTTGGCAACTTCGCGACACCCTAGGTCACTAGAGTTTGAATACCAATAATTCAATTAATCAATGACAGAGCGTGTCCAGGGGAGCTACTAACCAGAGAGGCTTGATATCCAAATAATTTGCAGCTAATATGATCTCGAATAACAGCTCCGGGTCGACGCTGATGAAACGCTGGTCCCATTCATCCGGCTCTAGAGAACGTCTGCGCCTAGGATCATCACTTTCTTCGTCCAAAATTGGAAGAGGTTCGGTGCGGTGGTGCTCGCAGTACTCGAGGACCTCGAAAATATACAATCTGAATTAACGAGTTTTCGGGCGGTAAAATATCGGGGCATACATACCTTTTTTAGAACAGACGAGCTCACGTTTGGAAAGGGGATTGGTTCATTCGGTACTGGAGAGGCGTATTGATGAGATTCCAGGGATAAACAGCCATCGATCAAATCAGCCGCACATACCATCCAGTGAAGAGATGATCCCGATACGCATGCATATATCCCAGTCGACAGTAAACACCTCGTTATCATTAGCAACGAGCTGTGATGACATTTTGTGACCGATGGGATGTTTGGGGAGTCGATTCTCGAGGGAAGCTTAAATACAAGCGGCGGGATACTGCGGTGCTGATTGGAGGAAATGGCTGAGTGAATCTTTTATAGCTGAATGACTTTCTTAGCGTTGAGTGCCTGCCCATCCATCATTTCCGGATTGGGAGGGCGTAACGTCAGGGGGCTGCTGCGGTGTTCAGTCGGACAAGCGCTCAGACGCATGGCGCAGGCTCCTGTCCGTTGGCTTTGTTTGCGCAAACACCCTAATTTATCAACGCGGGGTCTATTGACATTGGCTGCTTCATGAATTCAAATTTGGAAGATTAAACAACGCTGGCATCATTAGGCAGTGACTTATTCAGAACGATGAGGCGGGTACATAAGAAGAAAAACTAGTCGCGCCGAGCACTTGCTAGACGAAAGGTTGCAAGGTTACTACATCGAAGGAATGAGTAATAGATCGCTGATAGAGTGATTCCGAGAGCTTACAGGAGCGGCTGGATTCCTAATTCATTGGAGGCTTGG
This sequence comes from Ceratobasidium sp. AG-K, assembly GCA_037039685.1. NCBI lineage: Eukaryota > Fungi > Basidiomycota > Agaricomycetes > Cantharellales > Ceratobasidiaceae > Ceratobasidium > Ceratobasidium sp. AG-K. Next base: position 6,161,508 of record JAWNGF010000002.1, read on the forward strand.
ATCATAAGGAGCAAAGCCTCTACTGCGATTTGGTTAATAAACGCGTAATCCCATTCATTCGGGTAGTACGTGTTAGAAGTCTCGGAACGATGACGATCGCAGTATGTGGTGACCTTGAACAAGGGCGATAACTAGAGTCAGCTAATTATCGACATTATGACTTGGAATGAGAAATACCCTGGTCATAGTAGTCGAGCTCACGTCTTTCAAAATAATCGGATTCTCGGGTTGCAGATGCGCGCCTGCAACTCAACATGAGCAAGGTAGCTGGGTGCATTGCACGAGGGGAGCGGACATGCCTTGTGGGAGAGCAAAGAATTGTTTATACACACTCGGGTCAACCGTGACGACTTGACCATCGTTCGTAGTGAGCTGCACGGATTCAGACATGTATAGTTAACTAGTAGTGGGTGGGGTTTTAGCAGAGCGCTGTTTGGGTTGTCGTTTTATACACAGCGCTCACGCACGGGAACCCCCCAGTTTGTATTGCTTAGATCTCGAATCAGCTACTTGCATAGCTGTGGCGTAGCCTGGCACTCAGGGGACTCGCCGTGCTTGTCGATGCACCGAATTCATACCATTGGCGTTGCCTACTCTATGAAAGAAGGGAGTGGTATTAGCCACGCCAATCCCTTAACAAGGCAGCTGCCGTTTCTCGACTTTCCTAGGCGGAATCACATAAGGTTCTAGAATGAACGACCTACATAAATTGTATTGGGTTTTAGCGCTCGAGAGGGGTCAATGATATATGATGTTTGCCCACCCGCACGTGATGTGCGCTTACGAGTGGCTTGCGCCTATACTGCACTTGCCAGCCCGCCACTGCGGCAAAAAAATCCCATCTTTTGCATTATCGGCAAAGAGCGCTGTAACTAAGAACATAGGATTACCATTCAAAGCGGGCTTGATGCTGATTTGATGACCGGCAACTTCGGCCAAACCCACGCGGCGAATAGGTGCCAAGAGGATATCCACGATGACTAAATTTACTTCGCCAAGGCAAGCGCCGTCAAATCCCATGGAAATAAAGCATCATGGGAATGCTGATACCTTGTCTATCTCCCCTCCCACTTGTTCCTCGTCCTCGAGTCCGGTTTATCGACACAATAATGGTCGCCCACACGGCAGTCGCTCTCTTGTTCTCGCTTTCAGCGGCCGGAACCGCCTTTGCTCACGACGCTCGTCAACACCGCCACCTGGCGCGTCAAGATCATGCCATCCCTCCTTTGGCGGAAATTACCCAAGGCATGCCAACAGAGCCTCCGGTGCCGCTCTCAGCGACTCCGGTTGCGGGCTCGCCACCTGCAGTCTCGGGAGCGCCCAACCTCCCAGCCAGTGAGTGCATATGCGCGCTAATCATCGAGTCAGAAATTGAAAATCTTCTCAGTCCCTGACATGTCGTCCTACCCACCGGCTGGTCAGGCAATTCCCATCGATTCCCCCCAAGTCAAGGAATGGCTAGCCGAGATCGCTGCGTCTGGTGTGCAGATTCCGGATATTCCTCCCAACAAGCCTCTTCCAGATGATGCCACTGGCGAAACCCTCTGCTCGCTCAACAAGGATGCTGCCGCCGCGGGAGGTGCTTCTGGTTCTTGCTGGTGGAGTTGCACAAGCTGCACGCGGGAGACCGATCTCGTAACCTGCCCCGACAAGTTGGCTTGGGGATTAACGTGAGTGGTGGTTCCATGTTTCGCCAAGACCGAGGCTGAATGAAATGTTCTGAATTTAGCTTCGACGACGGTCCATCCCCTTACGTGAGTCTCCGCTTGGATGAAATTGTCGAAAATGGCTAATTACAATCCGTTGAAATTCTTCAGACGCCCAAGGTTCTAAACTACCTCTCCGAGAAAAACCTAAAGGCTAGTTTCTATGTGATTGGTGCCAACGTTGTCAACCACCCGGAAATTTTGCAAGCGACCTACCAGGCTGGACACGAGGTCCGTTGCTATGCGCAGAGTCCTAAATCACGTCTAATACCTCGTTTTATCTTAGATTTCTAGCCATACCTGGACCCACCCCCAACTCACCACTCTCTCGAACGAGCAGATTGCAGCCGAGCTCGGGTGGACGCGCAAGGTTATTCAAGCGGTCCTAGGGGTTACGCCGAAGTACTTCCGACCACCGTACGGAGATTGCGGTATGTTGTTCCTGTCCCGCACTGCCTGCCGGCAGTATTCTAAGATAAAAATATCTAGATGATCGTGTGCGCGCTATTGCCAAGGGGCTTGGTCTCACCCCCGTCATCTGGACTCAAGGGTTTGATACTGATGGTGAGCGCATTCAACCTTAACCAACTGTTCCATGGCTAACAATCGCGACAGATTGGTCCGTCAACTCCGGGGGTGTATCAACTCAGCTCATGGAGGGCTATAACAAGATGCTCGAGACGCTTCCCACCCTCAACGACGGTGTCATTAGTCTTCAACACGACTGGTACCAGGGCACTGTCGATCTCGCTGTCGGTTACTTTTTGCCTGCTGCGTGAGTGAATATTTTCTCGTCTAGAGCGCTAATCTAACATCTATCCCCCACATATAGTCTCTCGCATAACCCCGCACCCAACTTCCAGAGCGTGATCCAGTGCCAACACCAGCCCCTTGGAGCCTCGTACCTCGAGACCAGCGGAGCCGCGGCCGGAACCGGAAACACTCCCGCTGCAAACACTACCAACACCGTTACCAGTGCCCCAGCCGGCACTTCGACCACCAAGGCCGCAAGCAACTCGAAAGCGGCGGCCAGCGGTGTTAGCACCTCCTCTGCCTCGACCGCTGCTCCGTCGGCCAACTCGGCCACGATAACGGGTGCTTCGGGATTGTTTGCCGTGGGAGTGGCGGCTGTTTTGGGTCTCATTGGTGCATGAGCGGCGTGCTTAGATTTCTTTGGACTTTCTTGTATCTGGTTATGTTTTGGTTTCGATTTGCTTTGACGTACGGAGCCTGTGCTAGTATAGTTATTTGCACAATATACCGTATATATTGGCGTGTCCCTTTGCGGCGATCGTTCATTCTGGGGACAAACAAGTAACTACATGCAATAAGAAATCTTGACAAAGATCGGGCGGATTGGCCGGAATCGATTTGAGGCGAAAGGTCGCAGCATATTACGGATAGACATTCGAATCATGGTCAGGGAAGTCTGGGTCCATACTTCCGAGTTGCGTGGAGGAGGCATGTTTTATGAATGGTTCGAGTTGGACAAAATCGTCTCCCAAGTCGCCAAATAACTCAAACACGCACGGGTCTATGGAAGGTGCGAACGAGCTCGCGCTCGAGGCCAGGGTCGATCTTAGATAAGTCTCGAGAACATCGGCCACACGTTTGTTTCCAATTGATCCATTCATTATATGCAGCTCATGGGGCCCAGTGTATGTCTTGGGCCACAGAGCGGGAGTTCGACCCGCCGGGGGATTGTGTCCATAGCTATCCAACGCGTTACAACGGAGGATCAGGGTATCGAAATCGCGGCATGATGATAGGTATTCATTGATTCGAAATTTAGGGCCGGTATTAAAGATGCGTAATTGTTTGACCTGGCAGCGCTCAAGGAATGCTCGGACAGCCAGAGAAGATTCGCGGCCTCCATATAAATCGATTGATAGAGATAAGCGCTGCGAGGGCACAGAAAGCTTTGTTAGAAGGCAAGATAGCCCAAAGACCCTTTGTATCTGCAAGTGTTTGAGCTGGGTCAAGGCTAGGTTAGCCGCCTCATTTGGTGATGAGTATATCATAATTTCTCGGAGTTTCAGAATTTGAAGCCATGGACATGCCGAGAGGGTTTGAAGCAAGGACGGAGCCGTCGTGCCGGCACTCTCAAGCTGTAACACAACGAGGTTATGGGACACGAGTTTCAGTCGATGTGAGAACCCCCCTCTAAGGCGTAGTACACGGATGGACTCTGCAAGCAAATCCCAAAGTTGTTGACTCATCACACCCCTCCTAAGGTCTATAACCTTCGTAAGGTCATCATGCAGCCAGATTGTTAGTGTACGGACGGACCCAGCTTGTCCGTGTGCCATCCAAGCGGAGACCAGTCGGCGAACTCGACGAGGGTGACTCTGGTTGAACAGGTTGAATGATTCGACGCGCCTGAAATATGGTTGGAGGCACTCCACTATCATACTCATGCCCGAGTCAGAAATATTTTTCTGGCCATCGACCCAAATACTTAAGGGTGCATCCTGGGTACGTCGAAGGAACAACTGCGCAAGGTCGCGGGACTTCATAGAGTCTTTCATAGCCCCAAGTGTCAAGTGTACATGCGACCAGAGCGAAGAGGTACCAAGAGTGATAACGCGCCAGTAGCTGCAAATTTGAGATAAAGCAAGTGGCTGCTTGTGATAATCATGGAGTCGAGATGTATTGTGAATCGAATGGAATATGCGAATCGAATGTACACGTCGCCTACTACCGAATGTGGCGAATTGACTCACTATATGCTGACTGATTATTTCTGTGCTGACTGATAGTACACGTATGCGTGTTACTAATTGTTTTCTTATCGTTCTCTCATGTTCTACTCATGTGTGTATATAAAGCGACTGCGTATTCGCACAATACATCAACTCTGTAGTCCTACTTCCACTGCGTGGCCTAGCTAAGAAGCTCATTGAGTGCGAGACGTTCTCGGTAATATCTCAATAGGTTATGAGCCCTGATTGGCTCTCTTAGGCATTCACATCGTTTTTCTACTTGCCCACCGTGTCTTCTGCGTCCTCAAACGGACAGCTCTCTACCCCAGAGCATTCGCCTCAACAACGACCAGTCGAGGTATCTCCCGACATTACCACATCTGAAGACGAGGTCTCACTTGACCTCCAACCCGAATTCGCCGATCCTGAACCAACAGGATTTGTCAATCCTGATTATTACGAGCAACTTGATATCGCTCTTCCTGGATCTCCAGTCACTGATCCAACCTACCAGCCACCTTATATCAATCAATTACACACTCAGCTCGTTAATTCTGCCTACGGCAGTGCACAATACCATCGACTACTTTCCTTTTTAGCCGATTATCAAAATCTACTCGATTTTTACGAGCCCGACGAGGCTGCACAGATTACTCGTGAAGAAGCCGAGGCACTAGAACCTTTTCTATTCGAGCTCGAACACGTCGGATATCCATCGCCACCTCCTACACCGCATATACGCCTCAGAACATACCGTGCACCGCCTATCTTCACTATGGCGCAAGTTCCCGCCATTTCCGACAATAATTTCAAGATCCCATCGCTAAACGGACGCGATAATTACCCAATTTGGTGTATCCAAATTCAAGATATGTTACTTGAAACTGAACTATGGGATTACGTCGGCGGAAACAACACAAATCGACTCGTTGCACAACAAGCCATTCCTGAACAACAAGACGGGAATGGAAACGTTACTGTACCTGGTGTAGCTGCAATCACAGATCAACAATGCCAAGAATGGGAAAAGAACAATCAGAAAGCCCTCGGCGTCATTAGAAGACGCATAGAAGCAGCACCTATGGTGCATGTAGCTCGACTCGACACAGCATCGGCTGTATGGGCCCGATTGCGACAGGTCTATCAGACCATTGGCACAGCAGCGATGACACTGCTACGAAATCAATTTACCGGCCTTCGAATGGCAGAATCCGATGACATGGAAGAGCACATCAAGAAATTGCGATCCATCTTCGACAAACTTAACACGGCACTTCTAGCCGAAGGATCAAACCCCATAATTGAACTCGAATTTATCTGACAATTACTTGCTTCTTTGCCCGAATCCTGGCAATACTTGGTATCAGTAATCGATCAAACACCTGTTCAAGGTGATAATGAAGGCATCCAACTATCTGCCAACATTACATCACGCCTTCTAGCGGAATACCATCGCCGTAAAGCCCAAACTGGCGAAAAATCGTTCTTAGCCATGAACCGCCCCAATAACCGGCCCCAACAACAAGGAAATGCATCTGATCGACTCAACAAACGATGCAACAATTGTAATATCATCGGACACATTAAACGCAAATGCCGAAAACCCAGAGGCAGTGCATACAAGGGCGGAAATTGTCAAAATAACGGTGGAAACAACTTGAACTTGCAAAATCGAAATGGAAACCGTAACAACTACAACAGGAACAGTCAAAATTCGAATCAAGGACGAAACAACAATCAAAACCGCAACCAGAATCGCGGAAATTCCAACGGAAATCAAAACTCGAACCAAGGAGGTAATAGGAACCAATCCAACACAAATCAACAAGGACAAACTGCACATATTGCATCAGCTGACAACGGAGAAATTGCCTTCTCTTTCCAAATGAATTTCGATAATCTTCCACTCATTCGAGAAGAACCTTACCCCCCACCCGGTCTAGATTTTTTGACACTTCCAGAACAGGTTCATGCATACATTTCCAATTGCCTAGACCCATCAAAGATTGTCATTAACAGGCAATCAGAAGCTCAATATGGTTTTGCTATGGAAGACACCTGGATAATCAATTCTGCCGCATCCTGCCATGTTACCAATCGCTGAGAACACCTCCTCAACTTTATCCCATTCAAATCGACAGTAACTGGAATAGGAGGAACAGCAGAAATCAGCGGAATGGGCGACATCATTCCATATACTTCAACAAATGCACTGGTTGTTAATGGATCTAGGGTCCAATGGACAGGTTGCCCTAACAACTCGATCACCTTCAAGAATGTTGCACTAGTCAAGAATTGTCCAGTAAACCTTATTTCCTTATCTGCTTGGACCGATCAATACCCGAAACACAATTTCCACATCCAGGGGAAGTACATCCATGCCAAATCCGGCCCATCAGACGAATCTCTGTTTGCTGTTGCTGAAAAGATAGGAAACCGACAATTTGGTAATTCCTGGTACCTGATTGCCACTACCAACATTGGTCAAACTGCAATGATCACACGTTCCCTTGATGATTGGCACATCATTCTTGGTCATACTTCTTATGACAACATTCTTTGCTTACAACGCATCAAAGGTGTCAAGGGTATTGAGATCATGAAAGCACCGAAATCTTGGACAGCAGACTGTGTTGGATGCATGAAGGGTAAAACAACTGTCCGACCTTTTGGCCCCCTCAAACTTGAAAACAAGGCAAACATTGGCGATTTGATCTACTCTGACGTCTGGGGCCCCACTCGAACTACCTCCCTACAAGGCAACAACTACTACATCATATTTGTTGATGCCGCAAGTCAATATAGCTTCATTGCCTTCATGAAAACAAAGGGAGAGGCAGTCAAAAAATACATAACCTTTGCCAAATGGATGAAAACACAACAAAATTTGGAAATCAAGCAAATCCATTTTGACAATGGAAAAGAACTCATCAATTCCAAATTACAAGCATTCTGTGATGACAAGGGTACCAAAATTACCACAACAGCCCCTTATTCATCCCAACAGAATGGCCCAGCAGAACGTCGCCACAGGACCCTGACAGAACGAGGTCGATCCATGTTGCATGCACATTCCAACACCCAGAATAAACCTTATCTCTGGGAAGAAGCAATTGCTTATGCCAACAGAATTTCAAACAATATGCCAACCACCATAAATGGAAACTGGCAGATCCCCCACAAGATCATGTTTGGAAAAGTCGTTGATATGTCCTATTTTCAATTATTTGGGACTACATGCCACGTTTTGATCCAAAGGAAAGGACATGACAAATTAGACGCCAAAACACGTACAGCCATCTTCACTGGAATTTTGAACAACACAGGTGGTTCTTGGCGCTACTTGGCACTTCCTGATCGAGCAATTAGGGAATCTAGAAACGTCTTTTTCCCTCGGCATTTGCCCGACCCAGCAGCACTTGGCGATGCACCCCCCCTAGGACTCTCTGAAGAAACAGAACCTTCTGAAGAATGGATTGAAGTCGAAGCACCGACTGAGGGGGAGATTGGACCAGAAAAGAAATCCAACATGGAAAATAACAAATCCACTCGGCCATCGACTTCCACCCTGACAACTACAAAAGATGATGCTTCTAGTCAGGGGGAGCATATTCCAATCCCCGCATCTTCCACTGCTCCACACAACCCTATGCCACCTGTCTACTCCAAACCCTTGCGCACCCACACCACCAAACGTTACACCCGTAGCAATGTGGCGTCAGGTGCAGTATCTAGGGAGCATCAAGAATTGATATCTGATTGAGGAATAGCTCGTTCCCAAGAAGTCAATTGGATCAATGCAATGGAAGAAGTCCATCAACGCATCATGGCAACAACTCAAGACCCTGATGACATTGCTTCCTTTGTTCCAACTAACTGTGGTCTTTTGTTTGATACTGGTGCCTTACCCGAATGTCGTAAGCTTCTTCTTGGTGGCTATGAGACAAGCCGCGATGGAGATTGGACGGCACTAAGACCTAAGTGACCTCTTGAACCGCAACACACTTAAGCGTCTGTAGGCTCTTGAGGGTAGGGGTGGTTCTAAGTGTCACTCAGAGGGGATGTTTTGACGAGACAAAACAAGCTGGGGTTACCAGGCTTGTTGGTCCTCTATATATATTCGAGAAGTGGCCAAGTCATACAAGGCGCAGCCACACGAGTCATACAGTCTACCAGTCAGGAGTGTCCATGTGAGTCATGCTGTATAAACAGACATGACTCATACAAAGCACTGCCGCGTTGCACAGTGTAACACATAACCACAAGAAGGTGGCAATGCGGAAACGGAAACGGAAACACAACACAAAGAAAGGAACAGGCGGGCAAGACAACAGGTGAGTCCGATGGAGTGAGCTGGCTCACGACATTACTCCCCCCTATGAGTCCGTTTGGGGGACCTGAATGGACTTACTGCACTGCGCAGTCCTTCCCTTTCCTCAGCATATACTCCTCAAGTCCTTCCTCCTCCTCCAAGGTCAGGTTGATGGGATTGAACACGGTGTTCCCCGGTTCGTCCGAGAATTTCTCCCATTCTTCCCATGTCTCCTCCTTTGTCCAGTCGGCCTTGGACCAGTCCAAAACCCTTTCCCTAGCCTCCACGAACTCCTTGTCCCATTGTCGCACATCGGGCTCTGCCTCCTTCCATGCCGACATGTCCGTCTCCTCCTTCCTCCACCAGTAGGGTTCCCATTCGATCTTCTCCTTCTGGTATCTGCCCCTCTCCATCCTCCAGTTGCTTAGGTCCTTTTCATAGTTGGCGTCCCAGGCGTCGTTCCATCTAGGTCGGAGCGTTGGCTGCCTTCCGTCGTAACCTGGTACCCACTCGCTTGAGTACGCTCCTTCTTGTCCCCATTCGACCACCCCGAGCATGTGGGTGGAGAGGAGAACGACCTCCAAGACCTGGAATGCGGCGCACCCCCGGCAGACGAATATGTCCTTCCATAGGAGCTGCATACGTGTTGGCCATTTTTTTCCGACCCACTGGAATTCCCCCAGGTCTGAGTGGAGGATGTTGTCCGAGGCTCTGAAGTGCATTCTTCCAGAGCCTTGTTGTGACCTCTTGAAGACGTACAGGGCAGCTCCGGAGTCGAGGATCCTTGCCGTGGCAAAGGCAGGTCCTTCGAGGACGCGGGTGAGATTGTTGGCGATGGTGGAGCGGGTAACGGCAGGCATTGTAGAGTGCAAGAAAGGTTTAGAGCGTTGAGTTGGAAGTGTTTTCTGGAGTAGTAGCAAGTTTTGCAGATATCACTACCCGCTTCACCCCTTCTGCCTTTTATCCTCCCTGGAGCGTAGTTAGAAGGCGTGGGAGCTTCGGGGTGTTGGCGTAGAAGGTCCTTGATGATCTTTGAAAGGTGACCAAAATCTTCCGCCCTTTGTTCTGTGTCTTCCTCACTTCCATAACCCTTCCATCTGACCCTGTAAAAAAGACCATCCTTTGTCTCCTTCCAGTCCAGAATCTTCTCTTGTTGTGAGCTAGCTCACTCCATCGGACTCGCCCATTGTCTCGCCCGCCTGTCTCTCTCTTTCTGTTACGTTCCCGTTTCTGTTTGCCGCGTTGCCACCTTCTTGTGGTTATTCTGTTACATTGTGTAACGCGGCTGTGCTTTGTACGAGTCATGTCTGTTCATACAGCATGACTCACTTGGACACTCCTGACTGGTTGACTGCTGTGACTCATGTGGCTGCGCCTTGTATGACTCGGCCACTTCTTGAATATATATAGAGGACCAACAAGCCTGGTAACCCCAGCTTGTTTTGTCTCGTCAAAACATCCCCTTTGAGTGACACTTAGAACCACCCCTACCCTCAAAAGCCTACAGACGCTTAAGTGTGTTGCGGTTTAAGAGGTCACTTAGGTCTTAGTGCCGTCCACTCTCCGCCGCAGCTTGTCTCATAGCCACTTAGAAGAAGCTTTCGACATTACAAAACAAGCTTAACAAACATGTCTATTCAAGAGGACGGAGGATCACGTCCCGCATCCACCATATCAACAAGAAGAGGACCCAGTCGGGCAGCAAGGCCCACAGGATCACTAAACGAGCAAGATATTGCACAAACTCAAGCAGGAGGCCCTGCTCGATCACGCCCCCAAAGTCAGGCATCAATGCCAGGATCTTTTGGCATTGCCGACATAACAACTGCACAAGAAGAGGAACCCACTATCACGAATAGAGAACCAGGAGATCTCACAAACGACCCCACTCCGGCAGTAATTCGCATTCCAACTGGAAGTCCAGGACCATCACGTCCCTTGTGGCCATCAGGGACTAGAAGACAGTTCTTTTCTCCCCAACCCGAAGCCCATGGGGGCGTGTCGCTTGTCCCCATTAGACCTCCTCCTACACCACACATTCCCAATGTCCCCACAGTCCCGCAAATTGGAGGAACTATCACCAATGCAGGACCAATCCCATTGGCTTCCCAGCCAGTTACACCAGCGATTCCAGCACCACCATATGTCCCACAGGGTTACTCCCAGCAATCAGCTCCGGTACAACAGGGCGCCGGTGATCCAGGAAGTTCAAGTTCAAGTTCCAGCTCTAGCGGCAGGACTGTAATCAGTAACCTAGACGACCTGGACGACCTTCTAGAAGGAAGACACAACGCCACCCTTAGGGTTATAAACGGAATGAGGGTCACTATAGATCGAAGGCTTAGTGGTCTAGAACAAGCCACACAAGTTCTAGCAAACAACCAGCAAATCTTTAATGACTCCATCAATACCCTACAAGGAACCTTGACGGACATTCTGAACTCGGCAAGAAATGGCGAACATAATTCCTTTCTAGTCGGTCAAGACGTAACCCGCCTTTGAAATGAAGTTAACAATACCCAAGGACTAGTGAATAATGTACGCGAAGAAATCAACACTACCAGACAAGGACAACTCGAATGGAATGAGGCAGTAACACAAGGACTAGAAACCTTACGACAGGAGGGAGCCTCTTTCACTAACAAAATCACGGAAGTTCAGGAAACTATCAACAACATGCGAGAAGAAATGGACGAAGCATCCCTGCACGGGGTTCCCTCCAGACGATCAAATTCTCCACCACACCCAGACGCGGAATCTACCAGGATCGACGAATTAGAATTAAGAATCCAACGACTAACCAAGAACCCAAAAATCGGTAATGGACCACGTCGTCCCAAAGTGACTTGTCCAGAAGCCTTTGATGGAAAAAAGGGAGAGGGCGCCGAAATGTTCATCACACAAATGGAAAGCTACTTCGTACGTTTAGGAGAGCAATACACTTCCAATGAAGAAAGAATCCGCGAAGCTCTAGCAAACTTCAAATCTGAAAACAAGGCCGCCACTCACTGGGCACAAGTACTCTTACGATCGCTTAACCAAGGAGAAAACAACCAAAATCTCACCTCGTGGGAAAGCTTCAAGGCACACTTCATGGAACAGTTCAGCGACCCTAACAAAAAGGCCAAAGCCGAATCGGACATTCGTAAATGCAAACAGAACAACTCGGTAGCAAACTATGCTTCGGAATTCCGATACCTTTTGGTAGACGTAAACTGGGGACAGGAAGCTCTGATCAACCAGTTTAAGGAAGGATTGAAACCCGAAGTCAAAACTGAACTAGCTCGTTTCGAACTTACCCTGATCAATGAAGATGGGACAGAACGAGAACTTTCCCTTGACCGGTGGATCTCAATCGCAATCTCTATTGATCAGAAATTGCAACAAATCAAGGTCTCCACAGGAAAGAAGGCAGCTCAACCAACCGCTAGCGGACAATCCTCTACAAAGCGGCTACCCGACGAAGTATACAAAGCAAGGATAGCAAGCAACCGCTGCTTGAAGTGCGGACAGGAAGGACACCGATCATTCAAATGCCCGTCCAAGGAATGGATAACGACGGAACCCAGCGTTAAAGGAAGGGAGGCAACAATTATGGAAGACTCGGGAAAAGAAGGGGTCTCCCTCTAACTGTGTGTGGAGAGACCAAAAAACCGGCAACGGAAACAATGTACTTTAGAGCAACAAATGAGTCAACCATTGTTTACGCAAACGTTGCCGGAATCACAGAACCTACCCCAACCCTCATCGATTCTGGAGCTTCAAAGAACTTCTTGGACATCTCTTGGGCTCGATCCAACAACATCCCACTCATGGAACTTTCCACTCCGAGAAAAGTAATCGGTATCCAGGGAAAGGAACTCTCTCACCAAATACGTTTCAAAGCGAAGCTGGAACTAGACGTGGAAGGAAGAACCTTTAAACAAATCTTCTTTGCTATGCCTACTGGGGAAACTAAACTTATCCTAGGACTAGAATGGTTAGAAGAAGCAAACCCGGTCATCGATTGGAAAACGAAGCACATATCATGGCGGCCAGAACCCATCAAAGCAAGAACAGCCTCAATAGACGACCTACCCGAAGAATTCAAGGAATTTGCCGATGTCTTCAGTGAAGAGAAATTCAAAAGAATCCCAGATCATCGACCATACGACTGTGCCATCGATTTTAAGGAAGGAGCTGAACTTCCAAAACCGGCCAGACCAATCCCACTCTCTCCAGCAGAATCAATTGCACTAAGAGAATACCTGGATGAAGAGATCGCAGCAGGAAAAATCCGACCAAGCAAATCACCCATTGCATCACCTTGTTTCTTTGTTAAGAAACCCATCGATCAAAAAAATCCAGAAGCAGTTCGTCAACTACGACTTGTTCAAGACCTCAGAGGAGTAAACGCCATTACAAAGGACAACAGATTCCCAATGCCCCTAATGGAAGACCTCCTGGATAAAATCAAGGACGCGAAAATTTTCTCCAAGATTGATCTACGCATGGGTTTCAACAATATCAGAATTAGGGAAGGCGACGAATGGAAGACAGCTTTCAGAACAAAAGAAGGACTCTTCGAATACGTCGTCATGCCTTTTGGACTAAAAAACGCGCCCGCCATCTTCCAAAGATATATGAATCACATTTTCCATGATCTTATCGACGTATGTGTCATTGTATACATTGACGACATCCTGGTCTTCTCCAAGGACAGAAGCCAACATACCGTGGATGTCAGAAAAGTACTAAAGATATTACTGGAGGAAAATCTTTTCGCAAAGCTTCCAAAATGCGAATTCTTTGTCACCAAATTAACGTATACTGGACTTGGAATCAGCGATTCGGGCATCTCTATGGAGGAAGAAAAGGTCAAAGCAATAAAGGAGTGGAAGGAACCAAAAACAGTCAAGCAAGTCCAAGCATTCCTAGGATTCGCGAATTTCTACCAAAGATTTGTACCGAATTTCAGCCGTTTAGCAAAACCCCTGACAACCTTGACAAGAAAGGAGAACAAATGGGAATGGGGAAACAATCAGCAGGAAGCATTTGAAGCCTTAAAGCGGAGATCAGCAAGGAACCCACTCTACGCCATCCGAACCCTGACAAACCCTTTTTCTTGGAAACAGACGCAAGTGGAGTAGCAATGGGAGCAATCCTGTCGCAAAGGCAAGATGATGGCTACCTACATCCTATTGCCTTTCTTTCAAAATCTTTCAACGAGGCCCAGCTCAACTACGACGTCCACGATAAGTGTCGCAACCTGCTAATGCCTATGGTTGACGACCGCTAATGGCCTTTGAGATGTGGAGCAATATGTGATAAGTCTTCTAAGACTCTATCACTAAGGTGGACGAACGCTAGTCTTGTCAGTACAAGTCACTAGCTCCTAAGTCCAAGTGGCTGCGCTAAAGGCTAAGTAGCCAAGTGCCTCTGATCACACTGCAGGGAGAGTAGACGAGGCGAAGCAAGCTGGGGATTACCATGCTTGCAAGCCAGTATATATACCCAGAGGACGAGTGAGTCATAGTAAGTACATGAGTCACACGTCCGAGTCAAAGTCCAAGTCATAAAAGAGGGCTGTGCACACCAGCCAATAGAAGACAGCATGAGTCATAAGACTCATGGTGACAAGACATCCATACACCTTACTAAACAAGGGAGAGGGCACAACAAAGGGGAAAGGCGCTTAAGGCGCCGGTACAAGCCACGAGACCGCAAACAGAGACAGAGGGAGAGACGGGTCACGACATTGCCCCCCCACAAAGGCGAGTGTAGTGGAGCGCACTCGCCTACTTGCGGGCGACCCATTCCTTCAGTTCCAGCCACCCAACGCGTTCCGCCAGGGCGCGCATATCAGCCTCAAGGACGTCGTTCATTCGGTCCCATTTTTCTTGGTAGAGACGGTCGAGCTCTTCTTGGTGGAGCTGTTGTAGGCGCTCGAGTTCTGCCGCCTCTCTCCTGGACCATTGTTCTTGTCTGTGGTCAAGCCACTTGTTGAGCTGTTCGACTGACCAAGATCCGCTTTGAACGAGGCGATAGGCCTCGAGGACGTTGGCGTCGCAGGGCATGCGATCGGCCGGTGGGTGGGGCTCGAGCTTGGCAATTGCCTGCCCGATATCGGCGATGAGGGCCTCGACGTTCTCCCGGGCCCTGTCCCAGGCCGCGTTCCACTCCCGTTCGACTCGCTCGGCGTCTTCGTCGGTGATGGCAGGAGGTGGGGGAACATCGACCGTTTCTTCGTCGGCTTCGTCGGCGCCTTTTGACCAGTTGAAGTTGGAGAGGGGGGTTTCGGGGTAAGTGTTGTCAGCGACTGGTGGTTCAGGCTTTTTCTGCCACTCACAGGGGGTGGGCCAGCCGCTGGTGAAGTCGTAGGAGCAGTTGCTCCACCAAATCCCGTCCTCGTCGATGTGTCCTCCGTTTGCCAGAGCGACTCGGGGGTCAATTTCGCGCTTGAACCACAAGTCACCGTCCCATTTGTAGCCCGTGTCCCTGTTCCAGGCATCGGCGCTTTTGGTGACCACATCGTGGACGGTGAGTCCGACGCAGCCGCGGCAGTGGTAATACTTGCTGCGGCCGATGTCGGTCGGGTCGGCGGGCCGGGAGTCGGGGTGGCTAACCCAGAGGAGGGAGCCGAGTTGGGGGTGGACAAGGGACTTGCCCTCCTTGTCCCACTTGAGGTCGCCTCGCTTGGCGAGGGGGATGTAGCCGAGGTGGACCCCGGGTTCGAGATCGTTGGCCAGTTTCCTGGCCTCCTTGAGGGACCAGGGCGCTGTGGCCCTGCAGTTGATGGCATACTCGCCTGGTCCTCCGGCCCTAATGGCCTTGCTGTAGGCGGCGCTGAGCCTGTAAGAGGCACGGCGGGCAGCGGCGGTGGTGTTGGAGCGGACGGGGGCCATTGTAAAGGGAGATAAGGAGTTTTTGATAGGTGGTTGGCTAAGAGCGGACTGGAAGTGGTAGGCTGAGTAGCTGGGATGAGGACTTCAGCTGCCTTTCCTCTCGTCTTTTTGTATTCCTGTGGTTTGAAATTCGGTGGGAGAGGGCCGGTGGGAAAGTCTTTCTGGAACTTTCTCATGACATGAGTCAGCTCGGCAAAGTTCTCTGCTGGTTCTTCTGTATCTTCCACGGGGCTATAGCCTTTCCATCTGATGCGGTATTTCAGCCCATCAGGGTCTTGATGCCAATCTACAATCTTCTCTACTTCATATTCTTCTTCTCCTTTTTCAGTCACGATCGGTGGAGGTCGGGGTTGATTTCGTTGGAAGTCTAGGTCTTCAATATAGGGGGTCAACATGTTTCCATGGAAGACGTTGTGGATTCGCATGGTTTTTGGAAGATCAAGTTGGTAGGCATGTGAAGAGATTTGTTTCTTCACAACAAAGGGGCCTGTCTTCTTGTCATCAAGCTTCTTGCTTGGGTGTCTTGTGGAAATGTTGGTAGTCAGGAGCCAGACGTTGTCCCCTTCCTTGTATTGTGCCTTTGGGGCTTCTTCCCTTGACTGATGGTATTCCATCAGAGCTTTTGTTTCTTCCCACACAGCTTCCATGTCCTTTGTCCACTTGTCTCCTTCTGGGGAGCGAGTCACATAGTCCTCGATAGACCATTTGGGAGTCATGCTGTAGACGACCTCAAAGGGGGATTTGTTTGTGACTCGGTTCTTGTGATTGTTGTGACAAAATTCGGCGATGGGTAGCCATTTTGCCCAGTCATCTTGTTTGTAATTTCCAAAGATGCGTATCCATCCTTCAAGCCACTGGTTCGTTCTTTCTACCAGGCCATCAGTTTCAGGGTGGAAGGCAGTAGAGAATGTTCCTTGGATTCCTAGCCGCTTGTAGACAGCTTCCAAGAAGTGTGATTTGAAGGTGGTCCCTCTATCCGAAACAGTGGTTTTGGGGAATCCATGCAGACACCATACTTCTTTCACAAAGATATTGGCTAGTTCTTCTGAATTTGTGGATTCTTTGCAGGGGATGAAGTGTGCCATTCTGGAGAAGCGGTCCATCACGACAAGGACGCTGTCAAACCCCTGTGATTTTGGTAGTTTCACAATAAAGTCATAGGCGATATTTTCCCAGGGCTTTTCCGGAATAGGCAAGGGTTTGAGTGGTAGGTGTCCTTTGCTTCCCTTCCCCCTCTGGCACGCTTCACAGCTTTCAACATACCTGTTGACTTGGGCTTTCATACCTGGCCAGTAGTAATTTCTAGAGATAAGTTCTAGAGTCCTGGCTTGCCCTTGGTGACCCGCAATGGGCGAGTCATGGTAGAGCTTGAGAAGCTTCAGTTTGATGTCCCTTTCGTCAGGAACAACAATTCTTCCTTGATACCAGAGGAGATCTTCACTCATTTCGTAGTCTTTGAACTGCTTTTTCACAGAAGGGGGTAGGTCTTCCTTTCCTTTGGTGCTTTTGATCAGGGTTTCTAGACTTTCGTCTTCCTCTAGGGCTTCCTTGATTTCTGCGATAATGTTGTCGCTCATCAAGGCTGAGAATCCCTTGAAATTTTCGGCAGAGATCATGACTTGTTCTGCAGTCGCAATGTCATTGTGATCGCTTCTTCTTGAGAGGATGTCCGGTTTTTCTGACATTTTTCCAGGTCTGTAGTGGATCTCGAAATTGTAGCTTGCCAGCATGAGAAGCCATCTGTTGTGTCTTTGATTGAAAGTGCTGGCCTTCTGCCAGTAGGTGAGGTTTTTGTGATCCGTGTAGATCACGATTGGTTCCCTTGTTCCTTCTAGATGGATGCGCCAGTGTCGTAGCGCTTCTATGATAGCAAGAAGTTCCTTGTCATGTGTGTCGTAGTTCAGTTCTGCTTCCTTGAAGCTTTTTGAGAGAAACCCTACTGGGTGTAAGTATCCATCCTTTTGTCGTTGGCTGAGTATGGCTCCCATTGCAACCCCTGAGGCATCTGTTTCGAGGAAGTATTGTTTTGATTCGTCAGGATGTGCCAGTACTGGCTCCTTTGAGATGACATCTTTCAGAGAATCAAAAGCTTCTTGGTGTTCGGAATTCCATTCCCACTTCCTGTCCTTTCTTGTCAATTGAGTCAGGGGTTTGACAATTGAAGAGAAGGCCACCACGAATCTTCTATAGAAGTTGCAGAAACCAATGAAAGCCTGTAGTTGTTTCACGGTCCTTGGGGTGGGCCATTCTTGGATAGTTTTGATCTTGTCTTTGTTCATGGAAATGCCGTTTTCATCGACAACGAACCCAACCCAGTCGGCCCTCTTTCCATAGAAGGTACATTTCTTCAAATTTCCAAAAAGGTTGTTCTTCCTCAATCTTTGCAAGACCTCCTTGATATCAATGGTGTGCTGATCTCTTCCTCGGGAAATAATAAGGATGTCATCAATGTAGATCACAATCTTCACTCCAATCATGTCCCTGAAGATGTGGTCCATCATTCTTTGGAAGGTAGATGGTGCATTCTTGAGGCCAAAGGCCATCACAGTGTACTCGAAAAGTCCTTCTGAGGTGATGAATGCCGTTTTCCATTCGTCTCCTTCTCTGATCCTGACGTTCCAGAAGCCGTTCTTCAGGTCAAGCGAAGTGATAAAAAGTTCCTCCTTCGAGCTTTCTCCAGTCTTTTTGAAAATCTCTAGGAGTTGTTCAAGGAGTGGAATTGGATATCGGTCTGGGATGGTTTCTTCGTTTGCTCCTCTGTAGTCAACAACAGGACGTAGGTCAGGGATGGTCTGTCCTTTCTTCAGGGCTTTCTTGACGAAGAAAAGGCTTGCAGCAAGAGGAGATTTGCTGGGTCTGATACGTCCTGAGTGGAGTTCACTCTTGATGTATTCCTTCGTTGCTTCCCTTTCCCTTGGTGAGAGAGGGTAGGCCTTTTTTGGTTTTGGAAGCCGATTGTTGTCATAGAAATCGATTCTACAATCCCATTCTCTGTGTTCTGGGAGCTTGTCGTATTTTTCTTCGTCAAAGACATCTTTGAACTCTTTGAGTTCCTTTGGAAGTTCCTGGAGGAGTCCTGCTTTGGCGATCAAGGGGTCCTCTATTTTCCATTTGACAGCAAAGGGGGACCATGATATTTCAGGGTTGGTCTCCTTCAGCCATGGCATTCCTAAGATCATGGGTTGTGTGCCAGTATTCATGACGTAGAATTTTTGGCAAAAAGTTCTTTCTTCTAGATCAAACTTCAGCTTGCACCTGAATTGGATCTGATCCCTTTGTGTTTTTCCGTCGATAGTTTCAATGCTTCTGGGAGTTTGTAATTTGGTCAAAGGGATGTTGTTTTCTTTGGCAAATTTCAGGTCGATGAAGTTTCTAGATGAGCCGGAGTCGATGAGAGTTGAGATTTTTCCCGTGATTCCCTCTGCAGTTGTGTATACCATGGGTGTTTCATTTGTAGCCTTGTAATAGTATACATTTTGCAGAGAGGATATCGGGGCATCTTCACACACGGTGGAGAGACGCCCGTCTAGTTTTCCGACTCGGAGTCGGTGGATCCATTCTCATCCTTCTTGACTTCTGCGGCCTTTCCTTTCACAGGTTTCTTTCCCTTGTCCTTGTAGGTCCATTCCTTTGTGCAGTCAGCAAGATTGTGACCTGCCTCTCCGCACTTGATGCAGAGGTTGTTTTCCCTTCGGCGTTTCTTTTCTTCCTTTGGGACTAGATCCCCTTTGATCTTCTGGGTCCTGGAACCTTCCGCCTGAGTAGGTTGTTCGTTCTTCTTCCTTGTGCTGACCGGATTGGTCAGCTTGTTGATTTCTTCCGCTTGCAGGGCGATGTTGATCCATCCTTCGAGGTCTCGCTGTTCCGCTCCTACTCTATCCCGGAGTTCTTCACGAACGAGTTCTGCTTTGATGAAGCGGTTCAGTCCTTGTCTGAATCGTGCCGCTAGTGCTGCGTCGTTCCAGTCAAGTTCTTGGGCAAGGAGTCGGAAGTCAGAGACATATTCAGATACGCTCTTGTTTTGGTAGAGTCGCTGGATCCCTTGTTCAGCTTGAACCTTCTTGCTGGGATCGCTCCATTGCCTGTTGTAGGCTTCTTGAAAAGCTTCCCATGAATCTAGCCAGGGGTGGTCTAGATTGTCGTTGTACCTATTGAGAACCGGCTGTGCCCAGTTTCCAGCAGGACCTTCTGCCATGTTCATCAATACTGCCACAATGCGCCGTTCATCCGTGTCATATTGGGTAGGGTTCAGATGAAAATAGGCCTTCATTCTTGCAAGGAAGGTTTTGGCTGCTGTTCCCCTGGTCCCTTCAAAAGCTTTCGGCATTTTGATGCGTGGCCCTGAGTTTCCTCTGTTGCCTTCTTGATTTGTTTGGAAGATAAAAGTCCTTCCTTCATCCCTGATTTGATATCCAGATTGTCCTTGTACCTCGAATGAGGGTGATTGTCGTCCCTGTGGTGGAAGATGAGGAGCTGGCTCTCTTCGTCGTGGAGCATCAAGGGACGTCCGTCGCGATTCTTCCCTTCGGTGTTCGGATTCCGCTTGGGCGTCAGCACCTATTTGTTCAAGAAGGTCGAATGTTTCCCTTGTTCGTAGGCGAACTTCTTGCATCCTAGTGGTTTGATCCTGGAAACCGTCAGTAACTTCCTCATCAATCCTTCCAAGGGTGATGGTCATATTTCTCATTCCCTCCGCCATCCTTCCTAGGGTTTCCTCAATGCGTGTAATACGCTGGGTTTGTCCTTGGAAGGTTTGGTTCATCAGGAGATTGAGATTGTTCAACCTGTCGTTGATTTGTTCGGAATTTTCAACCGATCATTCGAAGGTTTCAATGATTCGCTGTTGGACGCGATCCACACTCCTAAGCCTTTCATAGAAAGTGTTGACTCCGTCTTCCGTTCTAGACGCGATGCGCTCGATTCGCTGCATCATGTTTGTTGTGTCTTGGTTTTGTAGATCCCATCGTCGTTCCATCCCTTCAATTCTAAGGGCTTGGACTGCGTTCTCCTGTTGATATTGGATCTGAAGTGTATTGAAGATCCTTTCCAGGACTTGGATTGGATTTCCTTCCATGTTTTCCATCAGTCGTTCTTGTCTCAATTCTTCGTCCTGTGGAAGTGACTCAACACTTCCTTGTGATTGGAAGGTTGATGGCACGCTCAGGGCACTGTGAGTTCTGGGAACTTCCACAAGTGGTGGCATGGATGCAGGGGTAGCTATTGGAGGTGGAAATTGAATTCCGAAATCGGGAAATGCTAGAGGACGTCTTGTTCCTGTTGTTCCAGTGTTTGATGGTCCTGGGGTTGCGTTTCTAAGTGGTCCTGGTATCCTAATCACACGCACAGCCCTAGGGCTAATCACACTTTCCCCATGGAGAGTGACGACTGGAGCTGCTGGTGGTGGCATGTTGATTGGATTTTCAACTACTCTAATTGTTGGTGAAGTGGACCTTTGCTCGTGTGAAATCCTAGTTTCTTCTTGAGTTCCAGATGTTTCGATAATGTTGCCGATTCCTCCTGGGACGCTGGTAGAAGGGGGTCTTGATGCGCGGCTGCCAGTCCTAAGTGGTGCCGTCCAATTGCCTGCCCGTTCCCTTGCTCCTCTTGAGGGATTCGATCGGATTTCAACTATTGTGCCAGTTGGAGCCTCGCTCCTTTGAGACGTTGCACTTGAGGATCGATTGTCCATGTTGTCACGTGACCTTGTTTTCTCGTGGCTCAGCGTACAAAGGAGCTTGCTTCGCAATGTCGCAACCTGCTAATGCCTATGGTTGACGACCGCTAATGGCCTTTGAGATGTGGAGCAATATGTGATAAGTCTTCTAAGACTCTATCACTAAGGTGGACGAACGCTAGTCTTGTCAGTACAAGTCACTAGCTCCTAAGTCCAAGTGGCTGCGCTAAAGGCTAAGTAGCCAAGTGCCTCTGATCACACTGCAGGGAGAGTAGACGAGGCGAAGCAAGCTGGGGATTACCATGCTTGCAAGCCAGTATATATACCCAGAGGACGAGTGAGTCATAGTAAGTACATGAGTCACACGTCCGAGTCAAAGTCCAAGTCATAAAAGAGGGCTGTGCACACCAGCCAATAGAAGACAGCATGAGTCATAAGACTCATGGTGACAAGACATCCATACACCTTACTAAACAAGGGAGAGGGCACAACAAAGGGGAAAGGCGCTTAAGGCGCCGGTACAAGCCACGAGACCGCAAACAGAGACAGAGGGAGAGACGGGTCACGACAATAAGGAACTTATGGCTATTATAGAATCTTTAACACATTGGAGACTATATCTAGAAGGAACAAAAGACCCCATCACCATCTACACCGATCATAGGAACCTACAGTTCTGGAAGGAAGCAAGAACTTTCAACCGTCGACACGCAAGATGGCATCAATTGCTTGCTTCCTATAACTTTGATATCATATACCGCCCTGGAATCCTTTCATCTAAACCGGACCTATTGTCTAGACGATCCGACCATGAAGATATTCCCACGCCTGAACAGGTTATGATATCTGTCGAAAGGTTCAAAGGATTTGTGGGACAAGTAAACACAAATATCATAGAAACTATCAAGGAGGCTCAGGATACAGATTGTCGTGAGCTAGCTCACTCCATCGGACTTGCCCGTTGTCTCGCCCTCCTGTCTCCTTCTTTACGTTACGTTCTCGTTTCCGTTTGCCGCGTTGCCACCTTCTTGTGGTTATTCTGTTACATTGTGTAACGCGGCTGTGCTTTGTACGAGTCATGTCTGTTCATACAGCATGACTCACATGGACACTCCTGACTGGTTGACTGCTTTGACTCATGTGGCTACGCTGTGTATGACTCGGCCACTTCTTATATATATATAGAGGACCAACAAGCCTGGTAACCCCAGCTTGTTTTGTCTCGTCAAAACATCCCCTCTGAGTGACACTTAGAACCACCCCTACCCTCAAGAGCCTACAGATGCTTAAGTGCGTTGCGGTTCAAAAGGTCACTCAGGTCTTAGTGCCGTCCACTCTCCATCGCGGCTTGTCTCATAGCCACCAAGAAGAAGCTTACGACACAGATGAAGGACTAGCACGAATCAAAGAAATCTGCAAGTCGAGGGAAACGTTACCAAAGACCCTACAACACAGCGCGAAGGATTATGATTTCAAGGAGGGACTATTATGGTTCAAAGGAAGGATCTACGTACCAGAAGATAAGGAATCCAGACTGGCCATCATGCGAATTCATCACGACTCGAAAATTGCAGGACATCAAGGACAGGCTAGAACACTGGAACTAATATCAAGAAGATACTTCTGGCCAGGAATGAAGCAAAGCATAAACAGATACGTGGAATCATGCGAGACCTGCCAACGGACAAAGGGATCGAAGTCATTAGTACCGATCAAACCTCTGGAGATTCCAAAAGGACCGTGGGAAGACATAGCGTTTGACTTCGTAGTGAAGTTACCAAAATCCAGGGGATCAGATAGCATCTTGGTAGTGGTGGACCGATTCTCAAGAATGGCGCACTTCATACCCTGCAAAGAATCTCACACGGCAAGCAACCTTGCAAATCTTTTTATCACAAATGTTTGGAAACTGCACGGTTTTCCAAAGAGCACGATCTCAGACCGAGGGACTACTTTCAACTCCAAACTTATGAAAGCCGTTTATGAGAAAATTGGAACTAGCCCAGGGTTCAGCACTGCCTACCACCCCCAAATGGATGGAATAACAGAGAGAATCAATCAATGGATGGAAGGCTGGCTACGATCGTTCGTCAACTACCGGCAGGATGATTGGGCGGACTTGTTACCAATTGCGGAATTCAGCTATAATCTACAGAAGCACCGCGTAACGGGTAGTTCCCCCTTCGAAATTGTCTACGGAAGGGAACCGCTGTGGAACATCTCAACAGAAGAATCAGCGGTTCCAGAAGCAGACAACATCACAGGAAAATGGCGTAAAATCCACGACGAAGCAATTGCATCAATGGAAACCCAAAGGCTCCCAGAAGAAGAACCAAAGTACGAGTACCAAGAAGGAGATCTAGTATGGCTGCTGGGGAAGAACATCCAAACAAAGAGACCTTCGAAGAAACTGGATAACAAGAAGCACGGGCCATTCGTTGTGAAGCGACAGATAGGGTCACACGCTTATGAGCTCCATTTACCGGCAACAATGAGGGTGCACCCCTTTTCCACATCGATTTGCTGAGCCCTTACAAAGGAGACACTGAATTCAGCCGTAACCAACCCCGACCACCGCCAATCATAACAGAAGAAGGAGAAGAAGAATACGAAGTAGAAAAGATTTTGGACTGGAAAGAGACAAAGGACGGTCTTTTTTACAGGGTCAGATGGAAGGGTTATGGAAGCGAGGAAGACACAGAACAAAGGGCGGAAGATTTTGGTCACCTTTCAAGGATCATCAAGGACCTTCTACGCTGACACCCCGAGGCTCCCACGCCATCTAACTACACTCCAGGGAAGATAAAAGGCAGAGGGGGCGAGACCAGTAGTGTCACTTGCAAAACTTGCTACTACTCCAAAAAACACTCCCAACTCCACGCTTTAAATCTTTTTTGCTTTCTGCAATGCCTGCCGTCTCCCGCTCCACCATTGCCAACAACCTCACCCGAGTCCTGGAGGGACCTGCCTTTGCCACGGCAAGGATCCTTGACTCCGGGGCCGCCCTATACGTCTTCAAGAGGTCGCAACAAGGCTCGGGGAGAATGCATTTCAGGGCCTCGGACGACATCCTCCACTCAGACCTGGGGGAATTCCAGTGGGTCGGAAAGAAATGGCCGACACGAATGCAGCTCCTACGAAAGGACATATTCGTCTGCCAAGGGTGCGCCGCATTCCAGGTCTCGGAGGTCGTTCTCCTCTCCACCCACATGCTCGGAGTGGTTGAATGGGGACAAGAAGGGGCGTACTCGAGCGAGTGGGTACCAGGTTATGACGGAAGGCAGCCAACGCTCCGACCTAGATGGAACGATGCCTGGGACGCCAACTACGAGAAGGACCTGAGCGACTGGAGGATGGAGCGAGGCAGATACCAGAAGGAGGAGATCGAATGGGAACCTTACTGGTGGAAGAAGGAGGAGACTGATGTGTCGGCATGGAAGGAGGCAGAGCCCGATGTGCAACAGTGGGACGAGGAGCATGTGGAGGCCCGGGAGAGGGTTTTGGACTGGTCAAATGCGGATTGGACGAAGGAGGAGACGTGGGAAGAATGGGAGAAGTTCTCGGACGAACCGGGAAATACCGTCTTCAATCCCATCGACCTGACCCTGGAGGAGGACGAGGGACTGGAGGAGTACATGCTTGCAAAAGGCAAGGATTGTGGGATCCAATAGAGCCCGTCCAGGTCCCCTAGACGGTCTCTTAGGGGGGAGTAATGTTGTGAGCTAGCTCACTCCATCGGACTCGCCCATTGTCTCGCCTGCCTGTCTCTCTCTTTCTGTCACGTTCCCGTTTCTGTTTGCCGCGTTGCCACCTTCTTGTGGTTATTCTGTTACATTGTGTAACGCGGCTGTGCTTTGTACGAGTCATGTCTGTTCATACAGCATGACTCACTTGGACACTCCTGACTGGTTGACTGCTGTGACTCATGTGGCTGCGCCTTGTATGACTCGGCCACTTCTTGAATATATATAGAGGACCAACAAGCCTGGTAACCCCAGCTTGTTTTGTCTCGTCAAAACATCCCCTTTGAGTGACACTTAGAACCACCCCTACCCTCAAAAGCCTACAGACGCTTAAGTGTGTTGCGGTTTAAGAGGTCACTTAGGTCTTAGTGCCGTCCACTCTCCGCCGCGGCTTGTCTCATAGCCACTTAGAAGAAGCTTTCGACATCTCTACTTCATATTCTTCTTCCCCTTCTTCTGTTATGATCGGCGGTGGTCGGGGTTGGTTTCGGCTGAACTCTGTGTCTTCTTTGTAAGGGCTGAGCAAGTCGATGTGGAAAACAGGGTGCACCCTCATTGTTGCCGGCAAATCGAGCTCATAAGCATGTGACCCTATTCTTCGCTTCACAACAAATGGCCCGTGCTTTTTGTTATCCAGTTTCTTCGACAGTCTTTTTGTTTGAATGTTTTTTCCCAGTAGCCATACTAGATCTCCTTCTTGGTACTCGTTCTTTGGCTCTTCTTCTGGGAGCTTTTGGGTTTCCATTGATGCAATTGCTTCGTCGTGGATTTTGCGCCATTTTCCTGTGATGTTGTTTGCTTCTGGAACCGCCGATTCTTCTGCTGAGATGTTCCACAGTGGTTCCCTCCCGTAGACAATTTTGAAAGGGGAACTACCTGTTACGCGGTGCTTCTCCAGATTATAGCTGAACTCCGCAATCGGTAATAAGTCTGCCCAATCGTCCTGCCGGTGGTTGACGAACGATCGTAGCCAGCCTTCCATCCACTGATTGATTCTCTCCGTTATTCCATCTGTTTGGGGGTGGTAGGCGGTACTGAAACCTGGCCTAGTTCCGATTTTTTCATAAATGGCTTTCATAAGTTTGGAATTGAAAGTAGTCCCTCGGTCTGAGATCGTGCTCTTTGGAAAACCGTGTAGTTTCCAAACATTTGTGATGAAAAGATTCGCAAGGTCGCTTGCCGTGTGAGATTCTTTGCAGGGTATGAAGTGCGCCATTCTTGAGAATCGGTCTACCACTACTAAGATGCTATCTGATCCTCTGGATTTTGGTAACTTCACCACAAAGTCGAACGCTATGTCTTCCCACGGTCCTTTTGGAATCTCCAGAGGCTTGATTGGGACTATTGACTTTGATCCCTTTGTCCGTTGGCAGGTCTCGCAGGATTCCACGTATCTGTTTATGCTTTGCTTCATTCCTGGCCAGAAGTATCTTCTTGATATTAGTTCCAGAGTTCTAGCCTGTCCTTGATGCCCTGCGATTTTTGAGTCGTGATGAGCTCGCATGATGGCCAGTCTGGATTCCTTATCTTCCGGCACGTAGATCCTTCCCTTGAACCATAATAGTCCCTCCTTGAAATCATAATCTTTTGCGCTGTGTTGTAAGGTTTTTGGTAACGTTTCCCTTGATTTGCAGATTTCTTTGATTTGTGTCAATCCTTCGTCCATTTCCTGAGCCTCCTTGATCGTCTCTATGATGTTTGTGTCTACTCGTCCTACAAATCCTTTGAACTTTTCGATGGATATCATAACTTGTTCAGGCGTCGGGATATCTTTGTGGTCTGACCGTCTTGACAACAGGTCCGGTTTCGATGACAGGATTCCAGGACGGTATATAATGTCAAAGTTATAGGAAGCAAGCAATTGGTGCCATCTTGCGTGTCGACGGTTAAACGTTCTTGCTTCTTTCCAGAATTGTAGGTTCCTATGATCGGTGTAGATGGTGATAGGGTCCCTTGTTCCTTCAAGGTATAGCCTCCAATGTGTTAAAGATTCTATGATAGCCATGAGTTCTTTATCGTGGACGTCGTAGTTGAGTTGGGCCTCATTAAAAGACTTTGAAAGAAAAGCAATAGGGTGTAAGTAGCCATCGTCTTGCCTCTGCGACAGGATTGCTCCCATTGCTACTCCACTTGCGTCTGTTTCCAAGAAGAAGGGTTTGTCGGGGTTTGGATGTCGTAGTGTGGGTTCCTTGCTGATTTCCGCTTTTAGGGCTTCAAATGCTTCCTGTTGATCGTTTCCCCATTCCCATTTGTTCTCCTTTCGTGTTAAGGTTGTCAGGGGTTTTGCCAATCGGCTGAAATTCGGTACAAATCTTCTGTAGAAATTTGCGAATCCTAGGAACGCCTGAACTTGTTTGACCGTTCTTGGTTCCTTCCATTCCTTTATTGCCTTGACTTTTTCTTCCTCCATAGAGATGCCTGAGTCGCTGATTCCAAGTCCGGTATATGTCAATTTGGTGACAAAGAATTCGCATTTTGGAAGCTTTGCGAACAGATTTTCTTCCAGTAAAATTTTTAGCACTTTCCTGACGTCCACGGTATGTTGACTTCTGTCCTTCGAGAAGACTAGGATGTCGTCAATATATACTATGACACATACGTCGATAAGATCATGGAAGATGTGGTTCATATATCTTTGGAATATGGCGGGCGCATTTTTTAGTCCAAAAGGCATGACGACGTATTCGAACAGTCCTTCTTTTGTTCTGAAAGCTGTCTTCCATTTGTCTCCCTCCCGGATTCTGATATTGTTGAAACCCATGCGTAGGTCGATTTTGGAGAAAATTTTTGCATCCTTGATTTTATCCAAGAGGTCTTCCATTAGGGGCATTGGGAATCTGTCGTCTTTTGTAATGGCGTTTACTCCCCTGAGATCTTGAACAAGTCTGTCGTAAGCTTCTTCTTGGTGGCTATGAGACAAGCCGCGATGGAGATTGGACGGCACTAAGACCTAAGTGACCTCTTGAACCGCAACACACTTAAGCGTCTGTAGGCTCTTGAGGGTAGGGGTGGTTCTAAGTGTCACTCAGAGGGGATGTTTTGACGAGACAAAACAAGCTGGGGTTACCAGGCTTGTTGGTCCTCTATATATATTCAAGAAGTGGCCGAGTCATACAAGGCGCAGCCACATGAGTCATACAAGACAGCCAGTCAGGAGTGTCCATGTGAGTCATGCTGTATGAACAGACATGACTCGTACAAAGCACAGCCGCGTTACACAATGTAACAGAACAACCACAAGAAGGTGGCAACGCGGCAAATAGAAACAGAAACACAAGACAAAGAAGGGGACAGGCGGGCAAGACAACAGGCGAGTCCGATGGAGTGCGCTGGCTCACGACATTACTCCCCCCTATGGGTCCATTTGGGGGACCTGAATGGACCTACTGCACCGTGCAGTCCTTCCCTTTCTTCAGCATAAATTCCTCAAGCCCTTCATCTTCCTCCAGGGTTAGGTCGATGGGATTGAACGCAGTGTTCCCCGGTTCGTCCGAGAACTTCTCCCATTCTTCCCATGTCTCCTCCTTTGTCCAGTCAGCCTTGGACCAATCCAAAACCCTTTTCTGAACCTCCACAAACTTCTTGTCCCATTGTCGCACGTCTGGCTCCGTCTCTTTCCATGCCGAAACGTCCGCTTCCTCCCACTTCCACCAGTTAGGCGCCCACTCGAACTTCTCCTTCTGGTACCTTCCCCTTTCCAGCTTCCAGTCGCTCAAGTCCCTCTCGTAGTTGGCGTCCCAGGCGTCGTTCCACCGGGGTCGCAGTGTTGGTTGCCTCCCGTCGTACCCTGGTACCCACTCGCTCGAGTAAGCCCCTTCTTGTCCCCATTCAACCACCCCAAGCATGTGGGTGGAGAGGAGAACGACCTCCGAGACCTGGAATGCGGCGCACCCCCGGCAGACGAATATGTCCTTTCGTAGTAGCTGCATGCGTGTCGGCCACTTTTTTCCGACCCACTGGAATTCCCCCAGGTCTGAGTGGAGGATGTCGTCCGACGCCCTGAAGTGCATTCTTCCCGAGCCTTGTTGTGACCTCTTGAAGACGTAGAGGGCGGCCCCGGAGTCAAGGATCCTTGCCGTGGCAAAGGCAGGTCCTTCGAGGACGCGGGTGAGGTTGTTGGCAATGGTGGAGCGGGTGACAGCAGGCATTGTGGAGGACAAAAAAGATTTAGAGCGTGGAGTTGGGGGTGTTTCTTGGAATAGTAGCAAGTTCTGCAAGTGACACTACTGGTTTTGCCGCCTCTGCCTTTTATCCTCCCTGGAGCGTAGTTAGATGGCGTGGGAGCCTCGGGGTGTCGGCGTAAAAGGTCCTTGATGATCTTTGAAAGGTGACCAAAATCTTCCGCCCTTTGTTCCGTGTCTTCTTCACTTCCATAACCCTTCCATCTGACCCTGTAAAAAAGACCGTCCTTTGTCTCTTTCCAGTCCAAAATCTTTTCTACTTCGTATTCTTCTTCTCCTTCTTCTGTTATAATCGGCAGTGGTCGGGGTTGGTTACAGCTGAATTCAGTGTCTCCTTTGTAAGGGCTGAGCAAATCGATGTGGAAAACAGGGTGCACCCTCATTGTTGTCGGCAAGTCAAGCTCATAAGCGTGTGACCCTATCTGTCGCTTCACAACGAATGGCCCGTGCTTCTTGTTATCCAGTTTCTTTGAAGGTCTTTTTGTTTGAATGTTCTTTCCCAGCAGCCATACTAGATCTCCTTCTTGGTACTCGATCTTTGGCTCTTCTTCTGGAAGCCTTTGGGTTTCCATTGATGCAATTGCTTCGTTGTGGATTTTATGCCATTTTCCTGTGATGTTGTTTGCTTCTGGAACCGCTGATTCTTCTGCTGAGATGTTCCACAGTGGTTCCCTCCCGTAGACAATTTCAAAAGGGGAACTACCTGTTACGCGGTGCTTCTGTAGATTATAGCTGAACTCTGCAATCGGTAATAAGTCCGCCCAATCATCCTGCCGGTAGTTGACAAACGATCGTAGCCAGCCTTCCATCCATTGATTGATTCTCTCTGTTATTCCATCTGTTTGGGGGTGGTAGGCAGTACTGAAACCTGGGCTAGTTCCAATTTTCTCATAAATGGCTCTCATAAGTTTGGAATTGAAAGTAGTCCCTCGGTCTGAGATCGTGCTCTTTGGAAAACCGTGCAGTTTCCAAACATTTGTGATAAAAAGATTTGCGAGGTCGCTTGCCGTGTGAGACTCTTTGCAGGGTATGAAGTGCGCCATTCTTGAGAATCGGTCCACCACTACTAAGATGCTATCTGATCCTCTGGATTTTGGTAACTTCACTACGAAGTCGAACGCTATGTCTTCCCACGGTCCTTTTGGAATCTCCAGAGGTTTGATCGGTACTAATGACTTCGATCCCTTTGTCCGTTGGCAGGTCTCGCATGATTCCACGTATCTGTTTATGCTTTGCTTCATTCCTGGCCAGAAGTATCTTCTTGATATTAGTTCCAGTGTTCTAGCCTGTCCTTGATGTCCTGCAATTTTCGAGTCGTGATGAATTCGCATGATGGCCAGTCTGGATTCCTTATCTTCTGGAACGTAGATCCTTCCCTTGAACCATAATAGTCCCTCCTTGAAATCATAATCCTTCGCGCTGTGTTGTAGGGTCTTTGGTAACGTTTCCCTCGACTTGCAGATTTCTTTGATTTGTGCTAGTCCTTCATCTGTTTCCTGAGCCTCCTTGATAGTTTCTATGATATTCGTGTTTACTTGTCCCACAAATCCTTTGAACTTTTCAACAGATATCATAACCTGTTCAGGCGTGGGAGTATCTTCATGGTCGGATCGTCTAGACAACAGGTCCGGTTTAGATGATAGGATTCCAGGGCGGTATATGATATCAAAGTTATAGGAAGCAAGCAATTGATGCCATCTTGCGTGTCGACGGTTAAAAGTTCTTGCTTCCTTCCAGAACTGTAGGTTCCTATGATCGGTGTAGATGGTGATGGGGTCTTTTGTTCCTTCTAGATATAGTCTCCAATGTGTTAAAGATTCTATAATAGCCATAAGTTCCTTATCGTGGACGTTGTAGTTGAGCTGAGCCTCGTTGAAAGATTTTGAAAGAAAAGCAATAGGATGTAGATAGCCATCATCTTGTCTTTGCGACAGGATTGCTCCCATTGCTACTCCACTTGCGTCTGTTTCCAAGAAAAAGGGTTTGTCAGGGTTCGGATGGCGTAGAGTGGGTTCCTTGCTGATCTCCGCTTTTAAGGCTTCAAATGCTTCCTGCTGATTGTTTCCCCATTCCCATTTGTTCTCCTTTCTTGTCAAGGTTGTCAGGGGTTTTGCTAAACGGCTGAAATTCAGTACGAATCTTCGGTAGAAATTCGCAAATCCTAGGAATGCTTGGACTTGCTTGACTGTTTTTGGTTCCTTCCACTCCTTTATTGCTTTGACCTTTTCTTCCTCCATTGAGATGCCCGAATCGCTGATTCCAAGTCCAGTATACGTTAATTTGGTGACAAAGAATTCGCATTTTGGAAGCTTTGCGAAAAGATTTTCCTCCAGTAATATTTTTAGTACCTTTCTGACATCCACGGTATGTTGGCTTCTGTCCTTGGAGAAGACCAAGATGTCGTCAATGTATACAATGACGCATACGTCGATAAGATCATGGAAAATGTGATTCATATATCTTTGGAAGATGGCGGGCGCGTTTTTTAGTCCAAAAGGCATGACGACGTATTCGAAGAGTCCTTCTTTTGTTCTGAAAGCAGTCTTCCATTCGTCGCCTTCCCTAATTCTGATATTGTTGAAACCCATGCGTAGATCAATCTTGGAGAAAATTTTCGCATCCTTGATTTTATCCAGGAGGTCTTCCATTAGGGGCATTGGGAATCTGTCATCCTTTGTAATGGCGTTTACTCCTCTGAGGTCTTGAACAAGTCGTAGCTGGCGAACTGCTCCTGGATTTTTTTGGTCGATGGGTTTTTTAACAAAGAAACAAGGTGATGCAATGGGTGATTTGCTTGGTCGGATCTTTCCCGCTGCGATTTCTTCATCCAGATATTCTCTTAGTGCAACTGATTCGGCTGGAGAGAGTGGGATTGGTCTGGCCGGTTTTGAAAGTTCAGCTCCTTCCTTGAAATCGATGGCGCAGTCGTATGGTCGATGATCTGGGATTCTTTTGAATTTCTCTTCGCTGAAGACATCGGCGAATTCCTTGAATTCTTCGGGTAGGTCGTCTATTGAGGCTGTTCTTGCTTTGATGGGTTCTGGCCGCCATGATATGTGCTTTGTTTTCCAATTGATGACCGGGTTAGCTTCTTCTAACCATTCTAGTCCTAGTATAAGTTTAGTTTCCCCAGTAGGCATAGCAAAGAAGATTTGTTTAAAGGTTCTTCCTTCCACGTCTAGTTCCAGCTTCGCTTTGAAACGTATTTGGTGAGAGAGTTCCTTTCCCTGGATACCGATTACTTTTTTCGGAGTGGAAAGTTCCATGAGTGGGATGTTGTTGGATCAAGCCCAAGAGATGTCCAAGAAGTTCTTTGAAGCTCCAGAATCGATGAGGGTTGGGATAGGTTCTGTGATTCCGGCAACGTTTGCGTAAACAATGGTTGACTCATTTGTTGCTCTAAAGTACATTGTTTCCGTTGCCGGTTTTTTGGTCTCTCCACACACAGTTAGAGGGAGACCCCTTCTTTTCCCGAGTCTTCCATAATTGTTGCCTCCCTTCCTTTAACGCTGGGTTCCGTCGTTATCCATTCCTTGGACGGACATTTGAATGATCGGTGTCCTTCCTGCCCGCACTTCAAGCAGCGGTTGCTTGCTATCCTTGCTTTGTATACTTCGTCGGGTAGCCGCTTTGTAGAGGATTGTCCGCTCGTGGTTGGTTGAGCTGCCTTCTTTCCTGTGGAGACCTTGATTTGTTGCAATTTCTGGTCAATAGAGATTGCGATTGAGATCCACCGGTCAAGGGAAAGTTCTCGTTCTGTCCCATCTTCATTGATCAGGGTAAGTTCGAAACGAGCTAGTTCAGTTTTGACTTCGGATTTCAATCCTTCCTTAAACTGGTTGATCAGAGCTTCCTGTCCCCAGTTTACGTCTACCAAAAGG
Organism: Ceratobasidium sp. AG-K; assembly: GCA_037039685.1. Classification (NCBI taxonomy): domain Eukaryota; kingdom Fungi; phylum Basidiomycota; class Agaricomycetes; order Cantharellales; family Ceratobasidiaceae; genus Ceratobasidium; species Ceratobasidium sp. AG-K. The sequence goes on from JAWNGF010000002.1 coordinate 6,194,591, forward strand.
TATCGGAATTCCGAAGCATAGTTTGCTACCGAGTTGTTCTGTTTGCATTTACGAATGTCCGATTCGGCTTTGGCCTTTTTGTTAGGGTCGCTGAACTGTTCCATGAAGTGTGCCTTGAAGCTTTCCCACGAGGTGAGATTTTGGTTGTTTTCTCCTTGGTTAAGCGATCGTAAGAGTACTTGTGCCCAGTGAGTGGCGGCTTTGTTCTCAGATTTGAAGTTTGCTAGAGCTTCGCGGATTCTTTCTTCATTGGAAGTGTATTGATCGCCCAGGCGCATAAAGTAGCTTTCCATTTGTGTGATGAACATTTCGGTGCCCTCTCCCTTTTTTCCGTCAAAGGCTTCTGGACGAGTCACTTTGGGACGACGTGGTCCATTACCGATGTTTGGGTTCTCGGTTAGTCGTTGGATTCTTAATTCTAATTCGTCGATCCTGGTAGATTCCGCGTCTGGGTGTGGTGGAGAATTTGATCGTCTGGAGGGAACCCCGTGCAGGGATGCTTCGTCCATTTCTTCTCGCATGTTGTTGATAGTTTCCTGAATTTCCGTGATTTTGGTAGTGAAGGAGGTTCCTTCCTGTCGTAAGTTTTCTAGTCCTTGTGTTACCGCCTCGTTCCATTTGAGTTGCCCTTGTCTGGTAGTGTTGAGTTCCTCGCGTATGTTGTTCACTAGTCCTTGAGTGTTGGTAACCTCATTTCGGAGGCGGGTTACATCTTGACCGACTAGGAAGGAATTATGTTCGCCATTTCTTGCCGAGTTTAGAATGTCCGTCAAGGTGCCTTGTAGGGTGTTGATGGAATCGTTAAAGATTTGCTGGTTGTTTGCTAGGACTTGTGTGGCCTGTTCTAAGCCGCTAAGCCTTCGATCTATAGTGACTCTCATTCCGTCTATAACCCTAAGAGTGGCGTTGTGTCTTCCTTCTAGGAGATCGTCCAGGTCATCTAGATTACTGATTACAGTCCTGTTGCTAGGGCTGGAACTTGAACTCGAGCTTCCTGGATCGCCGGTGCTTTGTTGTACCGGGGCTAATTGTCCGGAGTAACCCTGTGGGACATACGGTGGTGCTGGAATTGCTGGCGTGACTGGCTGGGAAGCCACTGGGATAGGTCCTGCGTTAGTGATGGTTCCTCCTATTTGGGGAACTGTGGGGACATTTGGAATGTGTGGTGTAGGAGGAGGTCTAATGGGAACAAGTGACACGCCCCCGTGAGCTTCAGGTTGGGGAGAGAAGAACTGTCTCCTAGTCCCTAGTGGCCATAAGGGGCGTGATGGTCCTGGACTTCCAGTTGGAATACGAATTGCAGCTGGGGTGGGGTCATTTGTGAGATCTCCTGGTTCCCTAGTTGTGATAGTGGGTTCTTCCTCTTGTACAGTTGTCATGTCGGCAATGCCGAACGCTCCTGGCATCGATGTTTGGCTTTGGGAGTGTGATCGGACAGGACCCCCCGCTTGAATTTGTGTGATATCTTGTTCGTTTAGTGATCCTGTGGGCCTTGCTGCCCGACTGGGTCCTCTTCTTGTTGATATAGTAGATGAGGGGCGTGATCCTCCATCTTCTTGAATAGACATATTTGTTAAGCTTGTTTTGTAATGTCGTAAGCTTCTTCTTGGTGGCTATGAGACAAGCCGCGATGGAGAGTGGACGGCACTAAGACCTAAGTGACCTCTTGAAACGCAACACACTTAAGTGTCTGTAGGCTCTTGAGGGTAGGGGTGGTTCTAAGTGTCACTCAGAGGGGATGTTTTGACGAGACAAAACAAGCTGGGGTTACCAGGCTTGTTGGTCCTCTATATATATTCAAGAAGTGGCCGAGTCATACAAGGCGCAGCCACATGAGTCATACAAGACAGCCAGTCAGGAGTGTCCATGTGAGTCATGCTGTATGAACAGACATGACTCGTACAAAGCACAGCCGCGTTACACAATGTAACAGAACAACCACAAGAAGGTGGCAACGCGGCAAATAGAAACAGAAACACAAGACAAAGAAGGGGACAGGCGGGCGAGACAACAGGCGAGTCCGATGGAGTGCGCTGGCTCACGACAAAGTCGTAGTTGGCGTACTGCCCCTGGATTTTTGGGATCGATCGGTTTTTTGACAAAGAAGCAAGGTGATGCAATGGGTGATTTGCTTGGTCGGATTTTCCCCGTTGCAATTTCTTCATCCAAGTATTCTCTTAGTGCAATTGACTCTGCTGGAGAGAGTGGGATAGGTCTGGCTGGTTTCGGAAGTTCAGCTCCTTCCTTGAAGTCGATGGTGCAATCGTATGGACGATGATCCGGGATTCTTTTGAATTTTTCTTCGCTGAAGACGTTGGCGAATTCCTTGAATTCCTCGGGCAGTTCGTCTATCGAGGCTGTCCTTGCTTGAATCGGTTCTGTCCGCCATTGTATGTGCTTTGTTTTCCAATCGATGACAGGGTTTGATTCTTCTAACCATTCCAATCCTAGGATAAGTTTAGTTTCTCCAGTAGGCATAGCGAAGAAGACTTGTTTGAAGGTTCTTCCTTCCACCTCTAGTTCCAGCTTTGCTTTGAAACGGATTTGGTGAGAGAGTTCCTTCCCCTGGATACCAATTACTTTTCTAGGAGTGGGAAGTTCCGTGAGTGGAATGTTGTTCAATCGAGCCCACGAGATGTCCAAGAAGTTTTTTGATGCTCCAGAATCAATGAGAGTTGGGATAGCTTCTGTGATTCCGGCAACGCTTGCGTAAACAATGGTAGATTCATTTGTCGCTCTAAAGTACATTGTTTCCATTGCCGGTTTTTTGGTCTCTCCACACACAGTTAGCGGGAGACCCCTTCTTTTCCCGAGTCTTCTATTGTTGCCTCCCTTCCTTTTACGCTAGGTTCCGTCGTTATCCATTCCTTGGACGGGCATTTGAATGAACGGTGTCCTTCTTGTCCGCACTTCAGGCAGCGGTTGGTTGTTATCCTTGCTTTGTATACTTCATCAGGCAGCTGCTTTGTAGAGGATTGTCCGCTGGTGGTTGGCTGGGCTGCCTTCTTCCCTGTCGAGGTTTTGATTTGTTGCAATTTCTGGTCAATAGAGATTGCGATTGAGATCCACCGGTCAAGGGAAAGTTCCCGTTCTGTCCCATCTTCATTGATCAGGGTTAGTTCGAAGCGAGCTAGTTCGGTCTTGACTTCCGATTTCAATCCTTCCTTGAATTGGTTGATCAGAGCTTCTTGACCCCAATTTACGTCTACCAGGAGATATCGGAATTCCGAAGCGTAGTTTGCTACAGAGTTGTTCTGTTTGCATTTTCGGATATCTGATTCGGCTTTAGCTTTTTTGTTGGGGTCGCTGAATTGTTCCATGAAGTGTGCCTTGAAACTTTCCCATGAGGCGAGGTTTTGGTTATTTTCCCTTTGGTTAAGTGAACGTAGGAGTACTTGTGCCCAGTGGGTGGCAGCTTTGTTCTCAGATTTGAAGTTTGCTAGAGCTTCGCGGATCCTTTCTTCGTTGGAAGTGTATTGATCGCCCAGGCGCATAAAGTAGCTTTCTATTTGTGTGATGAACATTTTGGCACCTTCCCCTTTCTTTCCGTCGAAGGCTTCTGGACGAGTCACCTTGGGACGACGTGGTCCACTACCCGTGTTTGGGTTTTCGGCCAGCCGTTGGATTCTTAATTCTAATTCGTCGATCCTGGTAGATTCCGCGTCTGGATGTGGTGGAGAGTTTGATCGCCTAGAGGGGATCCCGTGCAGGGATGCCTCGTCCATTTCTTCTCGCATGTTGTTGATGGTTTCCTGAACCTCCGTGATTTTGGTAGTGAAGGAGGCTCCCTCCTGTCGTAAGGTTTCTAGTCCTTGTGTTACTGCCTCATTCCATTTGAGTTGGGCTTGCCTGGTAGTGTTGAGTTCTTCGCGTACGTTAATTACTAGTCCTTGGGTGTTGGTAACTTCATTTCGAAGGCGGGTTACGTCTTGACCAACTAGAAAGGAATTATGTTCGCCATTTCTTGCCGAGTTTAAGATGTCTGTCAAGGTTCCTTGTAGAGTGTTGATGGAGTCGTTAAAGATTTGCTGGTTGTTTGCTAGAACCTGTGTGGCTTGATCTAGGCCACTAAGCCTTCGATCTATAGTGACTCTCATTCCGTCTATAACCCTAAGGGTAGCGTTGTGTCTTCCTTCAAGAAGGTCGTCTAGGTCATCTAAATTGCTGATTACAGTCCTGCCGCTGGAACTTGAACTTGAGCTTCCTGGATCACTGGCGCTTTGTTGTACCGGGGCTGATTGCCCGGAGTAACCCTGTGGGATATATGGGGGTGCTGGAATCGCCGGTGTGACTGGCTGGGAAGCCACTGGAATTGGTCCTGCGTCGGTGATGGTTCCTTCAATTTGAGGAACTGTAGGGGCACTTGGAACATGTGGTGTAGGAGGAGGTCTAATGGGCACAAGCGATACGCCCCCATGAGCTTCGGGTTGGGGAGAAAAGAACTGTCTTCTAGTCCCTAACGGCCACAGGGGACGTGATGGTCCTGGAGTTGCGGTTGGAATACGAATTACAGCTGGAGTGGGGTCATTCGTGAGATCTCCTGGTTCTCTATTTGTGATAGTGGGTTCTTCCTCCTGTACCGTTGTCATGTCAGAAATGCCGAAAGCTCCCGGCATTGATGCTTGACTTTGGGGGCGTGATCGGGCAGGACCTCCCGCTTGAGTTTGTGCGATATCTTGTTCGTTTAGTGATCCTGTGGGCCTTGCTGCCCGACTGGGTCCTCTTCTTGTTGATATAGTGGATGAAGGACGTGACCCTCCATCTTCTTGAATAGACATGTTTGTTAAGCTTGTTTTGTAATGTCGTAAGCTTCTTCTTGGTGGCTATGAGACAAGCCGCGATGGAGATTGGACGGCACTAAGACCTAAGTGACCTCTTGAACTGCAACACACTTAAGCGTCTGTAGGCTCTTGAGGGTAGGGGTGGTTCTAAGTGTCACTCAGAGGGGATGTTTTGACGAGACAAAACAAGCTGGGGTTACCAGGCTTGTTGGTCCTCTATATATATTCGAGAAGTGGCCAAGTCATACAAGGCGCAGCCACACGAGTCATACAGTCTACCAGTCAGGAGTGTCCATGTGAGTCATGCTGTATAAACAGACATGACTCATACAAAGCACTGCCGCGTTGCACAGTGTAACACATAACCACAAGAAGGTGGCAACGCGGCAACGGAAACGGAAACACAACACAAAGAAAGGAACAGGTGGGCGAGACAACAGGCGAGTCCGATGGAGTGAGCTGGCTCACGACACCGAACATGTTCTTCTTGCTCTTAACACTCTCCACCAATCATGTGACAATATCGCACCTTATGCCAAAGAATGGTTTCAACGTAACCATAGAGCTCTGGTGACTCAGACTATCGGTAACCCTGGCAACATCATCTTTGATGACCTTTCTCCTAGATGGGTTAACGCTATCAATGACCCTATCCATGGTGATGCCTGGATCAAAGCTGGCCACACTGAGTTTAACATGCTTAAACAAGCCAACACATTTGATGAAATCAATCGAGACGACATTCCCCCTGGCAAACAAATTCTTACTTCTGGAATGGTGACAAAGCTGAAACTCAATCAAGACGGCAATATTGCAAAATACAAGGCACGCTGCGTAGTACATGGCAACCAACAAATCCCCGGAAAATCATACAATGACACCACTTCAAATACACCATATCTTGATGCTATCAGGATTGTTCTCAACATGGTTGCTCATGCAGATCTTGATTGTCACATCATTGATGTCACTGGTGCTTATATCCATGCCCCTATTGATTGCCCTCTTTATGTCGAATTCCCTGAAGGTTTTGGTAAACATGGACCCACAGTGATGAAACTCAAGAAAGCCCTTTATGGCGCTCATCAGTCCAGTTACCAATGGGAACAATTTTGCAATGAGAAGATTGCAACTCTTGGTTACAAGGAAAATCCCGTCGACATTTCCATTTTTATCTGTAACCAACACGGCGTCATTTCCATCCTAGTATGCTATGTTGATGACTTTATGATTGCTTGCACCCCTGGCCATATGCAACAAGTCAAATCCAAACTTATGTTGCTCTTCAACTGCCAAGATCTAGGGGAAGCAAAATCATTTTTAGGCATGAACATCATTCGAGATCGCACAGCCAAGACCCTTACCATTTCCATGGAACAATATATCAAGCAAATTGTATCACTTGCAGATCTTAGTAACGCCAAATATGCTCATTCCCCTATGTTGCATACCACGCTGACCCTTGAACCTGCTTCTGATGTCTGGGATAACTATCCATTTGCAACAATGATTGGTCGCATACTTTGGGTAGCCCGCTGTTGTTGGCCCGATATCACTTTTGTTGTCAACCTTCTAGCCCGATTCACTGCCAAGTACAACCAGACTCATGTTGGTGTACTAAAGCGCTGTTTCCGATATCTTAACAGCACTGCATCGAAAGGAATCACTTACTATGGCCGAGGACCCTTTGAAGAAGTCGCTTATACAGACGCTTCTTTCGCTTCCGAATACGAATCTTTTTCGGTTTCGGGCTGCATCGTTATGCTAGGTGGCGGTCCGATTATGTGGTCTTCCAAGAAACAGAAGACTATTTCGATTTCGACTATGGAAGCCGAATTTCATGCGCTTGCACACGCCACTCAGGAAGTCCTCTGGCTTCGACATTTCCTAAACGGCTTAGGAATCGATATTTCCCGTCCAACAACTATCCTAATCGACAATCAAGCCACAATCGACTATGTTAACAGCCCCACTCATCGCTCTCGAGCCAAACACATTTCCACTCGATATAACTTCGTCCGAGACTATTATCGACAAGGATTCATTAATCTTGGCTATATTCCATCGAAAGACAACCTCGCCGACGCGTTTACGAAATCGCTTCCGTACCCACAGCACTGGTACCTCGCTAATTCATATATGGGCCTTAATCATTTATCCTCGAAAACGGCCCTTGGAGACCATTTTCCCCGAGAACAGGAGAATCACGATCTTAACGCCTGTTTCGAGCAAATGAATCTCGAATAAACCGTCTGGCTCGTTGAGGGGGAGTATTGTGAATCGAATGGAATATGCGAATCGAATGTACACGTCGCCTACTACCGAATGTGGCGAATTGACTCACTATATGCTGACTGATTATTTCTGTGCTGACTGATAGTACACGTATGCGTGTTACTAATTGTTTTCTTATCGTTCTCTCATGTTCTACTCATGTGTGTATATAAAGCGACTGCGTATTCGCACAATACATCAACTCTGTAGTCCTACTTCCACTGCGTGGCCTAGCTAAGAAGCTCATTGAGTGCGAGACGTTCTCGGTAATATCTCAATAAGATGGATTAGCTGGGGGACAGGGATGACATGGTTCTTGCCACATAATCAAGCAGAAAATTTGGAGCAGAATCTCTGGTGGGAGCTTATCGGCCAATGACCTTGTAGTCTGGGTAGCGGTTCCTCCAGCTTGCTCATTGATGAGTTGATTGACTTTTTGTGTTGAAGAGGCTGAGTTCTGGGGATCCTCGCTTGGAGGGAGGTAACGTGCTGTCGAAAAATCATCATTGTTGGCGGACATGCCAGCAGGTTTCAAACAGTGCAACGTGATTAGCGGACCAGATGGACTGCAGGGTAAAGGAATTCTGTTGTGGTTGGCCGAGATATTACTAATAGAGCCCGGGTTTATGTAATGCGCCTGTGAGGCCAAGCCTGGATCTCGACTTCTGGCTACTTTGCCGTGTCAGCACACAGATACTTCGAAGATTGCCGGTCCCATCACGTCATTGAAGTTAGCCACTGGTTAAGAGTGAGATAAATTATAGGCCAAATTACTCTCTTTGTGTCTGGGTTCCGCCTAAATACGGCCGAGGTAGTGCGATGATTGTGGATCTGGGGCTTATGGCACACAATCTTGAACATGGTGTACCGATTTGATTATGTAAGCTTCCTCTCTAGTGGCTGAAGTGGACATTTTTGGATGTCAGATATATTAAAAGATTCAAATACATTGCTAATATTGCGGAGGTGTGAAGTCACGACGCATATACCCAGCTCGCAGGGGTACCTCCTTGTGAGAACCTAGAGTTCGATCATTCAACCCGCTCTTGAGCTTTCGGCATAAATGTCAACAGGTTTTTCGTACACCTGTGTGTCTCTAGAGGGTTTTGTGCGGCGCGAGTGGTCAACATTCACCTTTTGCGCCTGTGGTCCGTCACGCCGGTAAACTCAGCGCCTCGGCGTTACAGTACGATGAACGTTCCAGCCGGGCGCGAATTGAAAATCACGAGGTACCCCTTGTTTCAAGATAGGTATGCGGGAGCCTTTTCCGCTTGACTCCCCTTTGGTCATTTCAACGGCGGGTCCGCCTCAGAAATCGTTATTCATATAATCACGTGTATATGCTAAGTATTTACGATATCGTCCGCTTCGACGGTCATGTAAATTTTAGTAGATTTAAATCATTAATCGAGAAGGGTACTGTGCATGGACAGCAATCCTTCGGTGTTGGTTCTTGCCCGGGTTGTTCGAGTCATCATTGTTTATGTCAAATCAGATGTTGCCGAGATGCCGGTCGTTCATAGTTAATGACCCACTCGTGGGCTGACACCCAAGCCCATGTTTGGCTTGTGCCATGCTCACAAGCCCAGAGAAATTTTCTTGGAGCATCTTGGCATATGGCTGCATGCAACTACTGGGGCGTATGGCCGATCAACCATCGCATACATAATTTCACCTATATTATGACGTAGAACCGATTGGCCATAACATACAGCGGCACGGGAAGAACACAATCGAACCCCCTGCCCACTCTTACTGCCAAAGGTGGATGTTTGGTCCGAAGCCTACTTCGTCGAGGCATGTTATCGTGATTTGCGGGCGGCGTTCCTGACCGTCCTGGTATGCAAGCGTGGTCCGGGGTTATCCCGGCCGCCAAGTTGCACTATGCCACCCGCTTTTATAATTCAGTCTGTTTGGGGAAGGGTCTGTTCAGCTCATTATCCTCTGTCTGTTCTCCGCCAACCTCTCACGCACCACCCTCCTTTCTGACATACCGGTTCAGTATGACTTCCTACCCCGAACTAAAGAATAGAACGTGCTGTTGTGGTGTCCCATCGTGAGCTTGAGCTGTTGGTTGGTCTGCTAGTTGTCTGACCAACGCGAAAATGTATAGGCGGGTTGGGGTTGCAATTATTGCATGGCTTTATTTTTTTGCTGGCATTGCGGTCACCGTGCTAGCCATTATGCTGTTTATTCAAAGTATGTTTATAACCCTAGCCTTGCTGGTTTGATGTTGACGTTGAATGAAAGGCGAGTTGACCGTATACACCACGACTGGCGCCTTGGTTATCTTGATTGCTGTTTTGGGCCTAATACTTACTTGCGCGGCAGCTCTTGGGTAAGTTGGTCTCTCTGCGTCTGCTTCGCTCTTAAACCTGGGTCTTGACCTGCCTTGGATTTAGGATTGCTGCAACGATTGGACAATCTCCTGGCATCGCCAGTTTCTTCTCTGGCCTGTTCATCTTCCTACTCGTTCTGCAACTCGCGTTTGACGTTGGAGTTATTGTTCTCATATTCACAAAGCAGCTTGATTCATTAATCCCAGCATGTTACCATCCGCGAACGCAACGATCCAGTACTTGCGCCAGTGGGAGGACTTCAAGAGGCGTGATCTGGATAGTACAGACTGTCATTAGGTTTGCCCTTGGATTCTGTGAGTACGGGCATTGGATGTGTGAGAATTCTATTGAGCTGGAGCCCAGATTTTTCCCGTCGGATTGCGAGCTTCAGTCGACAGTGTGCGGAACGGACTGACCCAGAACTGCATGCCCACCTCGTGTCGATGGCTGCCTCCGCCAAGACTCCGAAGCTTGCGAGTGGCACGACATTCGCGTCACACTTGCCAACTGTTAATCCCGGTCGGTCACCCCAAATTCGAGTCTCTGCTCCAGGCCAAGCTCCGCCCAGTCCCCGAAGCTCAATCCCACAAGTAGGACTCCTAACGGTGCCACAGCGTCCTACCAGGCAGTCTCGATCCAAGGCGCTGAGCAAGTCAAGCGACCCACTAAGAGTCATGGAGATGGGACCCTTGGGTGAGTCTGCGTAAAATTTCTCATGTGGGGTGTAACGCAACATGCATTCGGCCGGGGTAAGATGTAAAGGATTGGAGCTAGGTTTCAAGTGGGGGCTTTTGGTGGGTGCGGAGTAGACGAACGAAGGCCGGTATGTTCATAGTAAATTATTTCTTTGGGTATTTTTCTATATATGAACTGTAATCAGATGAGGCTTCCAGCCGAGGTGGTGTTTGTGAGTTTGAAAGCGCCCCAGGTTCGAACTGCGATGGATGAACGGTTACCCATCCACAATGCGGACTTTGTGGGCCTTATTTATTATAACTGATGCACTATCTGATATACGCTGGCATATTATATTCACGCACAACATTTGTCTACTAAAGCGAGCAGGGTATATGCGTTATGCAATCCGGTTTCCACTTTATTATGCATAACTTTATCAATCCGAAAGCCAAGCTCGATCGGTTCTACCCGACCAACAACCATACGCTCTGCTTAGACTTCGAAGCAACTAGTGAAGTTTCCCCCCGCCCTCGAATAAGCCTGGCTGGCAACAAATCCATCCAGCGCACATAACCCTTTGGACGTTCCCAACTTTCCACACTCGGAAAGGCCGTTGAGTGGAATCACCCTATCGTTGATGATAATCCGCACATAGTCGCCTTGCAGGCCGGAAGTCGAGCAGGAGAGTTTCTCGACGACGGTCGACCCCGCAAACGGAACGAGTTTAGAAACCACGAATTGCTGCTTAGAGCTAGAGGGTATTGGGCCACGCGAGGGAAGATCCTGTGCGTCGCGAAGGATACCCAGAGCCGAGAGAAGCATTGCGATGTTGTTGTCACTGGAGAAATCCGCAAACTGTATGTATCATGCTGTTAAGTGTGTGAAGACAATACGAGCTAGAACCAAGCTTACGATTTTCGGAGCTGTCGGGCCGATAGGGAACGTAGCATTATTCGAGTTGAGGGTACTGTTTGTGGTGGTATGATCTTCCACTGGTGTACCCGTCAGACGTGCGAGGAGCTCGTTGACCCAGCCAGCGCCTTGGGAGCGTGCATATGCCGAACCGTACGACTTTGAGTAATATTTCTGCGAAATAGCCATTAAGTCTAGCCGGAAAGTGTGACAAGGGGTTGACTTACCTCGAGATCATAATAATATTCGTTCTGCTTCCATTCATCCTTGCTAAATACGGCACACCATGGGCTTGGACTCCCATTCTTGGCAGCGGTATCGAACCCGCATAGACTCATCAAACTGTTGGTGTCGTTGTCGTTAAGGTTTGCTCCAGGCAAATGCTTGTTTAATCGCTTGGTGATTGCAGGCGCGAATTTACTCAGCCACTCGCCGGAAGCGATATCACCGGGGGAGGGATCCAGAGCCTCAGCTGCGACGCAGGTTTGGACGTTGAGGGTGTTGTTGCTCGTCTGTGAGGATACTTAAATATCTCGGAACCAGGAGTGCAGGGGATGAGACTTACGTCGCTGATGGGGATTGACACATCGGGCTGTGGCAAGCTCGCAATCGACACGTTGAACAAGCCACCTTCAAATCCCTGCCTCCACCATCTCGCAGACTCGACGATCCTATCTTTTTTTGCTGCGCGGACGAACTTGGCGCTCCCCAGGGAAGCATATTTCTTCGCAATAATTTGCCCTGAAATATATGATCTACCCCCTCGCATCAGAACGCCACAAATACTATACTGGAAGCCTGGAAGTTGCTCACTGGTTCCGGCCGAAATCAACCAGCTGATCTGCCGTGTATGTGAATCTGAATGAGGGGGCGAACTGGAGTTTGGGGTCTGTAACATTTGTGACGTTGGCCAGCTTTGCGAGTACTGCGTCGATGTCGGCGCCGCTGCCTGAAGTGGGGAATCTAGCACCGTGGCGCTGCAACTGCGCGCATGGAAGGCTCATCAATATTTCGGCTCGTCTTCACGAAGATTCCAACTTGGGAAATCTGAACTTACGATGTTGACCATGCTCACGGAACATCCGGTGGGAACTTCAGTGGAGATTTCGCTGGGAACCGCGTATCGTGGGCCATATGGTCCGAGCTATTTCACAAGAAAGGGGCTATTTAGTACTTCGGGAAATACTGAAGAAAGACACTACTCACGTTATGGGCAATCTTGTCATCCAACTGGTAACTGGGAAGTGTGGGTAGCTTAGCGCTATCGGCACGCTCAACGTGCAAGGGCTCAGAATGAACATATGTCGCCACAGACACGATTCCACCCAAAACCAATACATCTTTAAGTCCCATCTTGCGTTGAATAAAACGTACTGTGAAAAGAGCCAAGAAATAGTAAGTTACCAAGAACTCCCACTCTCGCCTCGAGTATTTATACTTAGTAGAAATAAGGGACGCACGTACAGTAATATGGGAGTATAGTGCTTCTCTTGCATCCTCCACATGCCTCCAGGTCAACAACTGTCAAATCCTTCTGCTTCGCGACCACTTGCGGGGACGATGGTGGTTGGCTACTCATTGCTCAGGAAGATATCTAGGCATTCTCTTATATCATTCGACGTGGGGTGGCAGAGTAGCTAGAGAGACACGTGTGTTCCGAGCATCGCTTTTCGGGGGACGAGCCAATAGTAAATTGGCAAAGGCTTGGACAAGAGGAGCGAAGTTCGGGGATGCCCGAAACCGGCATTGCCCTCTCACGTGGACCCACGTGCGTGGCGTCAATAAATCTAGCTTATTTCCGGTTCATGAAAACCAAGCTTAAGCGGACCTCAAATCGCCCATTGGTCTCCTTGGATAGCGGTCGTCGTTGGGCTGCGTCGTGACCTGCAACTTGGCAGAACTTGTATCGATATGGAGATCGTTGAAACCATCCGAATCTATTTGCTGGCGGTTCGGCTGACTGTTGTAATTTGTCCAAATGTGATGTCACATCAGGGTAGCGCGTCTCAACAACACCAACCACCACTCCTTGTCTTTCAGTCCGCGGATAGGCCATTGCTCAATATTGGAACCAAGGGGATTCATGGCGAGCGTATCGACATCTACAGCGTATATTAGCCCTCTGAGCGTGTCATTTGATGAGCCAAGCCCAGTTCCATGGCCAGCGACCTTTACTTTAACTTCTATCGGTGACTATCCTTTCGGGTAAGTCTTGTCTGTGCCACACCAACCAAACAACTCACATATCTCAAGTCCTCCTCAGACCGACTCGATAGAGGCCTATGTCGAACGAAGATATCTCGAATGTCTCTGGATGCCGGAAGTCCTAGAGCCCCTGTCTTCCTTTATTCCTTCCCTTCGACGAATAACCCCGTCAAAAGACTGGACGGCTGCGTCCGGACCACACCCGCTTCATGCGGTCCTGGATGAACATCTACTGGACTTGGTTGATATCCACAAAAAATATCGCAAGACGATTCCTGTACTGTTGGAAAAGGAGGGAGACGCACAGGATCCGGAAGAGGCGTGTATTTGGTACGCATGGACGCATGCTCAGCCTGTGCACGAGGAGCAAAAGGATGAGGAGGTCAACGAGGAAAAATGGGCCAAGGATTGGTTGCACGAAGCTGAGAAGCGGGAGTAAGTTAATCACGTCTCCCTGTACTTATTGGTGTGACTAAGTGTTTTGTAGATACTTGGTCCAGATTCTACTTCGAATGCTTAAACTCACACTTCCGCCACCTCCTGTTCCAAAACGCAAGAGGCGTAAAAACAAGGAAGATTTTGAGGAGACCTCCCCCTACGCCGAGACGATTGCCGGGTTGGAAATGCTGGTGGACCGTATAGGGATAATTCGGCAAACAGCCTCCTCGAATCTCACCAAGGACAAAGACAAGGCGCTCGGGAAGATCAAGGAGACCGACCGAGATTGGGCTGCCGTTTTCTGTGAAGATGTGCTAAAACCCTTGTGAGTTTCCTCGCCTCCCAGCCTGAATTCTCTAATGTCCTACAAGGTTCGGAGAGTCGTTACCAGAACATTACGAAACGGTTCGATATCACTGTCTGCCCGCACCATCTCGAGAGCCTTCTCCGGCGCCTTCGGTATCTTCCCTGGTCGACATCTCCGAATCCCAGCCACCCTCTCAACCCCACACCAGCCGATCGCTTTCTCGGGCAACGTCGATCTCATCACGCGCGGGAAGCCTAAAAGCCCGATCCATCTCTCGTTCTTCTGTTTCGCACGACCTGCGACAGAGTCAGAGCCAAAGCCAAAGCCGAAGTCGGAGTGGTTCGGTCGAGGCTGATACCATACTGGACCGATCGCGGAGCAGGAGTGTATCGTTTGCGGCGCGGAGTGCGGGCGGGATTAGGGCGACTATGTCGAGGCCGGGCGTGAGGCCTAAAGGAGGAAAGTCAAAACTCAAACAAGTGAATTCGGCGTCGGGTGTGGGATTGGGTAAACCAGGTATGTTTGCGCCACGTTTCCTGGAATCACGGCTAAATCGTTGGATTCAGCTCGGATAACCGCGCCCGAGCCCGTACGAGCGCAAACGGCTGGTCCGACACTTTTAGTCGCCGAGACGCCTCAGAAACCGTCGAGGACGATGAGTCGCGAGGTTTCGGTCACTGGAGCGTCGCTGATGCAGCGCTTCCAAGGGTCCCAGTCGCTTGCTCGGGCTCAGTCCCAGCGAAATGTTTCGATGGATAAATCTGCGCTGGAGGAGTTTATGGTGTCTTCGCCCGAGCGGCTTAAGGACGATTTTAATTTTGGAGACATGGTGCTCGAGACTCCCAGGAAATAGACTCTGACCTGTATCTCATCTCGGTCTGTTTTTCGTAGCTTATGTAATTCACTGGGTGGCACAAGTGACGAGATCAGCTGGTCCTTCCCACCACCACGCCTCTTGTCGCATTCTCGTATCGCTCTTGTAGAACCCGATGGATCTGTTCGCAATCTGACACTTGTAGCATAATTGGTTTTTACATTTATTTCATCGGTCATACCCTCGTGGTCTACACGTGGTAGTCCCTGCTCACAACAAACCGCCCGGCTCTGAGCGCCTGCTTCCTCTCAGATTACCACATCCATCGCGCACGATCTCGCTTTTGCTTTTCTCGTTTTCTAGTGCCGAGAGGTCGATCGTTCGATTGGTTAGAAGCTCGGAGTTCTTGGTTCGTATTATTTTGCAGTGTTTTTTGTCGATTTTCGACTGACGTATTTGCCATAGGTGTTTTTAGCCCAACATGATTGGGAAGATTTTCGGGAAAAAAGAGCCTGAACTAGTGCTATCGGACGAGTCGGATGAAGAACCTAGGAGGCCTAGGTTTCGACGAACGAGGAGTGCGGCGTCTGAGAGCGTTTACGCAGACTATCGTACGCCACCTTCCAAGTGTCACCCATAACCCCCTTGACCTATCCCCTCTTAGTGTCCGACGACTGGGGAGACGCACCTACAATCCATGTCGACCGTGATGGCCGCGAAATCCACTCTCGATCACCTTCGGATGATTTGGAAGACTGGCAACGAGGAGGTGGAGTGTTTGGTGGCGTAGCCGCTCGGATGCGAAGTATGAGCCTTTCAAAACCGAATTGGAACCGGGCTCCCCCTCCTGCAGTCAACGACCAGTATCGATTTGGGTGGGCCGATCGGGTAGAGCGTGCGGGTGGCAGGGACGAGCGGCAAGAGAAGAGGGATGAGGATAGGAGCCGACGGCCGGTCGCGATGCCTATACCCAACCCTGCTCCTGGCCCGATCGACGTACGGAGGGATGAAGATCCACCCGGACTAGGGGCCAAACCACCATCTGGAGTGCCTCTGCGACCTCCAGTGAAAGGTGCGACCGCTCAGGCTTCAACTACGGCCCCAGAACATCCTGGACTCTCACGTCGGGCAACACGAGCCTCCAATCGACCGACCGAGCGGACCAAAATCATTAATCCAGACCGGTCCACAACGAGTAGCCCCACAGTTATCCCGCACAAGGATATTGGGAGCGGTAAACCAGGCCATCGGCGCCACCTTTCCCGTGTCGAAAAGATTGCGGCCGTGTTCCAGCATGTGGCGAGTCTGCCTCTCTTGGCTGACACCCCTGTGCATACCTATTACCCGCCAAAGGAGAAGGAGATCGTTCCTCCCGCAGAGCCATTCCACACGTACGATCCAACCGTCCCGAAACGGTATCGGCCGCCCCCTCCAATGCCGCCTTGCTGGTACCAGCCTAAACCTCCGAAGCAGAAGAAACCGAAAAAGGTCAAGGAGAAGAAAGGCGGCAAGGGCAAAATGGCAATCGCAAACGAGTTGGACAATTCTATGCTCTACGATGACGAGTTCGAATATCCCGACTTTCAGGAAGGATACACTGGATACACGCCTACTCTTCAGTCGGATCCGACCACCGATGATACCGAGACACTGTACGACCAACCGCGGATGATTCAAGACGTCAGCTTTGCACAGCACTCGATGCGGCCTGCGTTTTTTCCTGGACCTATTAAATCGACTGGGCTTACGACTCAGCAGCTACCCGATATGGAGCCCGTCGACCCGCGTATATATCCCGACGATCCTCGCATTTACCCCCATGATCCTCTAGTGTATCCCTACGATCCTGATATTTACACTGAAGATTCTGGCGTTTACTCCGAAGATTCTCGATATTATGCGGACGACCCTCACTACTACCCAGACGACTACCCCGCATACCCAGACGACTATCCCGCATACCCCGATGAACCACATATGTATCCCCCCGGCCCACACCCCGACATGTTTCCGGCTGTTCCTTATCCAGGCATGTACTACAACGGCCCACATCCCAATGATCATCCCGTCGGCCCTCTCCCAGCGACACAGACACCGGGCCCTCGTCGCTTACAGATCGCTGCCGAGCCGTGGGAGAGCTCTTCGAGCTCTTCATCCCCACGAGGACCAATCCCCTCCCCCTTAACGACTGCTGGTGCCCGAACAGTCCATGCGCGAACACCTATGGTAGTCCCGCTGGACATGCCTGAATCTGTTAGTGGTGTGACAGCCGCTGGGCCCCCACTGATCATCCCTACGCCAACGGGTACCCACAAGGCAATACCTCAACGAACGCCCAAGGGCCACGCTGGTCCGCTTCCTGGCGGGTATTCTCCGGCCCAAACTTTTGCCAAACATTACGAGGCATATACGCCGCCTAAGAGAGGCAAAGGTCCCTCGCCACGCGTCGCACAAGGTCATACGCCCAAGTCACGCGTGCGTTCGCCAGAGGAGTTCTACTACGTCCCTCCGCAAGGTCGGAAACCTTCGCCATTGGGCGGCAAAGGATCATCCAAGGGCCATGGTCCTTCACCTCATCTACCGTTTGGCGCATCACCTCAAGGGCCATATGGCCCCTCGCCCCAGTTCCCGTACGGTCCCCCTCCGTTCCCCTATGGGCCCTCACCTCAGTACGCTTATGGACCTTCACCACAAGCTCCATACGGCCCCTCGCCCCAAACCGGATACGGCCCCTCCCCACAGACCGCTTTTTCACAAGTGCCCCAGTATGTTTGGACCTGGGGCGCACCGCCTTATGGCGAAATGCCTCCCCCACCGCCTATCCCAGGTGACTCGCCGCCACCCATTCCGTCACCCATCGCTACAAGCACTGCTCGCTCGCGATCGAGCCGACGCTAGTTTCAGCCCTCGCTTGGTTGTATCTATCACGTGTTAATACTTCGCTGTCTTTCTGGACTTGTTTGCGCTCGGACTTTTTCTGTTGGGGATTTTGATGTATACTATGTCGCGAATTGAGATAGCATTTGCAACATTACGGAGGCGGTTGGGTTGTTGTCCGAGTGTGGGTGCGTCATACATAAGGAAGGAAACGGGCTACCACGGGTTGTCACGGGTTACTCGAAACCTAACCTCCTCACTGAAAAACCGAGGCCGAAAACTCGCCAGCGCATGTCCCGGCTAGTTTATTGCCTTACCCCAAATTTTAAGTTCAACGGGCCAATCGTAGCAAGTGCTACAGGCGGAAACATTTTAGCGCCGGGTAACCCGAGGTAACCTGTTTCCTTCCCTAGTCATACATGTACAACGCATTTCTGGTCGTTTTGGGTCCTCACCGTGGGGTACGATCTGACTTCCTCTGGATTCTGTGAGACCCCAGTACAACCTTTCTATCGAGCTTCCCGAATTCACATGTATGCGTAGCAGCAATCCGTTGTCTTAGACATGTGCACTAGTTGCTGTTAGATTACAACGCGAGACCCGTGGCGTGAGTGTCCAAATTAGACTGGCACATCATCCTGCACTATCTTGAAATCAGGTATCGCTTAGGATAGAAGAACTTACTCGCAGGTACCTTGGCCACTTTTAGCTATGGTATTTCGCGTCCTCTCCATTGGCAGTTTTCGATGAGGTAGAAACTCGAGAGTGGGTTGTGAGTAAATAGGAACAATAAGAAGATGGACTGATTTAGTGAGATTAGCGGCCTTCAACGTTTGTTCGAAAGGAGATATACACCAGACGGAGTACCCATACGCTGGCTTGGCGTGATGTCACTTTGCACAAGTGTGGTCCAGGGGCACGCTCATACAAATTTAAAGTTGAGGAGGCCAGTGGGTATTAACTCGACTGGACGCAATCAGAGCTTGTGCCTTGATGTTTCATTGTTCTACTTTTGTAACATCGGCCCGAGTGGCGAGCTCGGCTGTTCGTGGTGATATTCGAGGCGATACGTAGTACGCCACGGAACTGAGCGTCGCTAGCCTTATAAAATCATTGGCTTCCTCAGATTTAGGCTCCCCCGTGGAGGAAAGCCGAAAATCACAATTGATTGGGCAGTCTTCGAAAGTATGGTTAGCATACCGTCACTTCCCTAATCAAGTGCACTGTTCGTCCCAATTTGTCGGTGGCAACTGAGCTGGTTTCAGCGTTAGCGGCTATGGCACTAGCTCGATACACTGAGGCTGCGCCTGACAATTCATGCCTGTCACTATTCATCTTCGAAAGTGAACCTCGGGCTAGGATAATCATGCACACCCATATACGGCAGAACGGGTGTTCCAACAGGATATATACCCGCCTGTGTCGTTGGCGGAAAGTCACAACCTTCGCCCTCTTTCCATTCCTTGTCTTGCTAGTCACAATCTGATTAACATGGATCCTTTCCGCGTTGAACCAGTCCATCTCATGGATGCCCACTCCGGTGGTGCGCATCTTACCTTTACTATCGGCCTCGTTTTCAGCGGCGTAGTCGAAAAGACGCGCATAGAGTCCGCGGTGCAAACGGTTGCTCGCACCTGGCCCATCCTTGGTACCCGCTTGCGTCGTCCTAGCTCAGATGTAAGTTCGAGTGGATACGCGTGTCTTTGGTAGTTGCTCACCCCTGAAAACCAGTCGCCCGTCGTCGAGGCTCTCATTCCCGACGCTGAGCATGCTATCCTATCGACCACATTCCGCGTGAGTGATGTGTTATATTTCGAGCATTCGTGCTAATGTCCTTCACAGATAATACCCAAGCGCGTTCATGAAGCTGAGAACCTTCCCGTCCGCACCCAAGCCATCAGCACCCAACGACTGAACCGAAATATGCACCTCTACTTCGACAAGGCTCAGCCAACAACCGAAGAGATTATCGCTTCTCAAGGACCGGCATTTCACCTTCACATCTCATGTCTTCTCGATGCGACAACTTTTACGCTCACCCTGCCTCACATGCTAATGGACGCCTCCGGCGCAGGGTCTATCCTACGTGGGCTTATATCCGCGCTGGAGGGCAAAGAGCTCCCGCCCCATCTCCCGGGTGACCCGTGGCAGGCTGCCCTGGATGCTGGCGGTTCACGTGAAGCCCCGTCATTGAGAGGCTGGACGACATACGGCCCATCCGAGTTTGCGACTGCTGCCGAGTCAGAACGATTGGACTTCGAGAATGATGGTCCGATCCAGCAGCGGACGGTGTACTTCCCTTCGGCCGAGGTCGAGCGTCTGAAACAGCAAGCAATGGACGAACTAAGGGCTCAGGGCCTGACTGTACCATTCCTCAGCTCTGGGGATGTGATTGTTGCCTGGCTTTACAAGGTAAGTTCAATATTTAATGATGTTATCGCAATGTGCTAATTGGTGTTAGCACTTTTACGGTGATGAGCGTTACTCTCCTGAACGGACCAGCCGACTGATCTATGTCCTTGATGCGCGGTACGTTGCACTCCTTCAGCTCAACCTCAACTCATATCTATTCCCAGACTTCGCTTTCCGGAGATTTTCAAGCCTGAGCAAGTGTACCTAAAGAACGGATACTTGCTCATGGTCAACGATAAGTACGCCAACGCCAAAGTCCGTGACATGTCACTTGGCGAGATCGCCCGAATGGTTCGAGAGCTTGTCATTGAGCACTCGAAGCGGGAGACGATCCTCGATCACTTGACATGGAAGTTTGATCATGCGGGTGCAGTGCAGGTGCCAGCGCCGGCTGGAGAGCGGGTCATGTGTAAGTACCATCAAGTTCAACCGAGGGGACTTGAAAGTTAATTTTATCTCCGATATGGGCTTGTAGTCGCTTCTAACTGTGAGTCCCTTGATTTTGTGGATTGGCAAACGTAAGAACTAATATCGAATTCTACTTGGTCTAGGGTTGACGTTTGGATTTGGTGAACTGAGCATTGCCAATGTCATCAAGCCAGGTACGGGTTCCGGTGAAGTTCTTGACACTTATTGGTGGATGCCAGGAATTCCTCGGTAAGACACTGGCCTGCCTTTGAAAGAATCATCTGACCTTGTCCTCTTTGGGGTTGACAGTTGCAGTGGTTGCATCACTTTCCGTGACACTGAAGGAGGTATCAACGCCGTGTTCGACTGGGCGGAGAGTAACTGGACCTCGGGCACCATGGGAGCGTACGCTATCGAGAAGCTGGCATTTCCCGCAGAGATCCCGGCGAGGTTGCGCATTTATCCCGTCTTGTGGTGGCTACAACGGCTTGTCAGCGTTTGGCACTAGAACTTCTGAATTTCTCTCATGTGATCTTAATTTTTTGATGCGTGTTACTTATTTTCGTTCAATGATGATTGCATACATGGTTAGACACAGAGAAGAACACAAACTTTCTTGGGTTAAGTTTATCCAAACGAAGCAACTCTTCAATAGGGCACGCGACGTCGAACACCGGTACCGCACCCGACTCCCGACCTCAGATTCATTCAGGGCCCGTTCTATCGAATCACCTGGATCATTGACGATGGTATACACATTAATGACACCATCCATGGTTTGGTTATCGCCTATCCTCTTGCATTTTCCTTCCACTTCGGCGGTGCAAATCCATAACTTTCAAGTCTTGGTGGCTATCACGGCAGCACTGCGTATAATCTCCTGCATCAAATCAACTTTTCAAAAACTGCTATCGAGTTATTGAGCGAATGGTGTACCTAGGTACGTTTACGCACAGCATGCCCTCAGGGGAAAGAAACTGAAGATGTATGGCCACGAGTCTATTCGCTCCACCTTTGTCGCCTTAGGTGCGCATAAGGAAGCAGGAGATAGGTCTGGGTTCATGTCGTACTTTACTAGACCGTTGAAAGGAGATAAAACAACATTACATATCTTACTGTAACGCTACGGAATATTCAATAGGTAGTCGAGCAAGGTGCCGGGCACGGCACCTGCAGATATCTGGTTCTCATGAATTATTCTAATTTAGGTAATTAATTGAGGCGGGAGTGAGGAGTGGCGAAAATGAACTGAGGACTAGGAGGTAATGCTACCAAATACAGGGAACGCATAGATCAACACAATCGCTGAGGTAGAAACTCAGGGGAGATCTCGCTGTTGATGGCCAAAACCTCTACAGGCAAAACTAGGCTTGGAATCAATCTTCCGCGGCGCAATCGGTGGCGCGTCTGACTGTTAGTCACCCGTTACGTTCGTATAGATGACTTGATAGCTTGAGCAAGTCGGTTGCGGTTACGGTTGAGATTGTATGGATTCAGGCTAGGGTTTGGGTCCAGAGTCAATGAAGAAGCGAGTTCGTAGATTAGAAAACCGAGCACTGAGAGCGTCGAACTAGCATAGACCAGCACACGAGGGTCGAGTACACCAGACCTAAGGCGAGGAGAGAAAGAGCGCAGTGCTGAGTAACAGGCAAATCAGTTCCCCACAACGAGATATAAGTGTACGGCTCAAGGTTGGCTAGCGATTGCTCAGTCCAGACGTCGAAAGTGGGTTAGGAATTCTTACTGTTGTGCTGGAGGGAGCTTAGAAAGGTACGAGGAACATAGCTGTCGGGAAAGTTTTGTTTTTCCAGAGTAGTTTTTCTCATGGTTTTTTTATCTGATCCAAAAGTGTATGATGCATGGTGCGTGTGGTGGTTAGCTACTGGGAAAGTGGAATCGGCGGACTTGAGGTCCAAGAGCTGCATGTAATAGAATGCTTAGGTGGCACCATATAACCAGTCTTCCGTGGCGCAATCGGTGGCGCGTCTGACTGTTAGCCATCATTGAACTGCTTTGGTCACGTAATCAGAAGGTTGCTGGTTCGAGCCCAGCCGGGAGAGCTTTTTCTGCAACATCTGGATGCTGTTACAAGTCCTGCTTCCTGTGGTCTTTTGTCCCTTTTCTCAATTCAAACCGGTAATATGTTTTTTATAGCTTATCGTACAACCACGGCAATTCTGGAGCTACTCCGAGTACAAAGATGTCGGACTAGCACTCGGAGATCGTACATGTTTGACATTCCGAAAGCACCGGGTGAATACTGTTGTATACTTATCGGGCTTCCGCCTGGCTCAATTGATATGCGAGAGGTTCATTAGGAAACCCCAATATCGTAATTTGCACGATTAGTGCTATAATGGTGCTCGGTGCCAGCAATGGTTTATTGCGTTGTTTGTCCGATGTTACGGCAAGATTACTTTTAATAGTGAGCAGGGTGTTCACGCAGTTCATTCAAGCTCATCGATATCAACTCATACAACACAAACGGATGAATTCGCGTGCGCGCTTTTGTCCCGTGAAATTCATATAAGCGCTTGAGGTCGATGACCAATCACACCTTAAATTCACGTGCCGGGACATCCCACGTGAAATCCGGCTACAACGGCTACGTATGCCCAATAAATCGGACTAAGACCGGTAAGCGGTGACCGAGCAGCTCTTTATAGCCAGGACTCGCGCCCCGCATCCCCACATCCATCTCTCTCCTCCCACCATGGCCAAGTCTGCAATCCTTGCTCAGTCTCCTAACGACGTTGTCATCGTCTCTGCCCTCCGAACGGCTATTACCAAGGTGTGTAGAACGCCATGCTGCACGCATAATCTCGCTAAGTCGGAATGTGTAGGCCAAGAAGGGTGGCTTCAAGGATACTCACCCCGAGGAACTCCTGAGCAACGTGCTCAAGGCGGTCTACACTTCGGTCAAGCTCGACCCGAAATTGATTGAGGATGTGGCAGTCGGCAACGTCTTGCCTCCTGGTGGAGGAGCCACCGCGGCGCGCATGGCTGCTCTGCATGCGGGCATCCCCAACTCGAGCTCGGTCTACACTGTCAACAGGCAGTGCAGCTCTGGATTGACTGCCGTTAGCCAGATTGCCAATGAGATTAGTGCTGGGCAGATTGACATCGGTATTGGTACGTCATATAAATCCACTGTCTCAACCCTTGCTTATATTCTAACTCCATATTTGCAGGTGCTGGTGTAGAGAGCATGACTCATGGCTATGGCGCAGGTGTCATGCCGACCTCATTCTCCGAGTCGGTCATGACCAACCAGGAGTCCGCCGACTGCCTGATCCCCATGGGCATCACCTCGGAAAACGTCGCCGCTCAATGGAAAATTAGCCGCGAGACTCAAGACGCGTTCGCCGCGCAGTCGTTCGCCAAGGCCGCTGCTGCCCAAAAAGCAGGCAAATTCCGCGCCGAAATCGTGCCCGTCAAGACCAAGTGGGTCGACCCCAAGACCCAGGAGGAAAAGCAAATCACCGTCGAGCACGATGACGGTGTCCGCGAGGGCGTCACAGCCGAGAGTCTGGGCAAGCTGAAGCCCGCGTTTTCCAAGACTGGTTCGACCCACGCTGGAAATGCGAGCCAGGTCTCGGACGGTGCGGCTGCAGTCCTATTGGCCCGTCGTAGCGTCGCGCAAAAGCTCGGACTGCCGATTCTCGGCAAGTTTGTGACTTCGGCTGTCGTTGGAGGTGTGTACCGGTTCGTTTGATTATTTTCGTTACTTATGCGTGTACAGTTCCACCCAAGATTATGGGTGTTGGCCCAGCGTTTGCGATCCCGAAGGCCCTCTCCAAGGCCGGGATCCAGCTCTCCGACGTTGATTTCTTCGAGATCAACGAGGCGTTTGCGTCCCAGGCTGTCATGTCCGTGCAACACCTCGGCATCCCGCTCGACAAGGTCAACCCCAAGTGTGTATTTCCTCTCCATCCACTACACTCCGACTAACATGTGATTACAGCGGTGGTGCGATTGCGCTAGGCCATCCTCTCGGATGCACCGGTGCCCGACAGGTCGCGACGGCGTTCGCACATGCCAAGCGAACCAAGGAAAAGGTCATCGTCACTAGCATGTGTATCGGTTCGGGTATGGGTATGGCGGCAGTGTTTGTGAATGAGCAGTGATCGTGTTTATTATTCGAGTGTAATGTTATGTCGGGATTAGTATAAATCCAAAAAAAAATTGCATTATCTGGGTTGGGAGCATGGCAAGATTCATTTCGTAATTTGTGCGCGGTCCCCCGTGAGGTGCGATGGTAACCTCGTTTGTGAGGTAGGATGGAATGAAGGTTGCGAGTTATGAAATGAATACAGTCGGATTCGACAAATCTGAGACCCGGAGCGGTAGGCGCAAATTTTCCGGCCGGTGAGCGTTGGCCTCCACGAACGACACATCGGGTAGATATGAGATGATAGACCAAAAGACAAATAATGTATTCACACCAAACTCGACATACAAAAACATGCGCCCAACGCTGATTAGTCGCCAATCAACTAGAGGCAATACGAGATAACGACATGCCCAGCGATGAGCCCGTAGATGCTCTTCTCGCACCCGCTGGACTCTTTGCGCATCGTCTGCACGGGAGCACGCCGGTTTGTAACCGGGGGGGAACGAGGGACTGTAAGGAACAAAATTTTGCGCAAGGGTTTATATTAGCATGGGTGGTCTGTGCGTTGGCGCTTAGCACACTCGACATCCACTCGCGTCGAGTTCAGCAAGAAGTTGAGAATATAGTCTGTGCGTCGGCGTTTATTATAAAGCTCACCCAATCCCTGCAGCCAGCATCAGGATTGCAGCCGTGTTAAATTGCGTAATAATTTCTCAGAGAAGCCTGTAGTCGCGAATTTATTGTATTGATGAACCCGGATCAATACGACTGTCTTCAACGATGGCAGGACGCTCGACGGCAATTCGATAACTCCCTACAGCACCTCTTCAGATCAACCCAAGCTCTCAACGAGACTCTATCGGAACCTGGGCTGAATCCCACGCTGCTCGAGAAGGCTACCGTTGAGGCAAAACCAATACGCGGGTGCTCTAGCCACTAGGGTAGAGAATTTGGTCAAAACCCAGGCCATGTTGAAGATGATACGCAATAGATCAATCTCTCTCGTACCATTCAACAAACTCCCTTTGGAAATTTTACTTCCCATCCTACGCACCATTGTATTCGGTTCTGAACCCTACGACCTCGCTTTCGCTGCTGGGAATCCTGCGCGAATATCCGACCAATTACTCAAGATAACCCACGTGTGTACGTCCTGGCGCTCGCTTGTCATGCACACCCTTCATTTTGGTCAACAATCCATGTCGGATACGGCGGTGCAAATCACATGGATATGACGTGGAGCCGGACGAGGGCGTATCTCGAACGCGCTCAAGGACAGCCATTGGTTGCTTCCTTCTGTGGGAGTAACACCGAGTTTCACCTGGCAAGGATGGAAGTCAACTCGTCTTTTGGCCAATATTTCAAGAAGTTCCGAGATCTGCGTTTGATCTTCTGGTCGCTCAGAGCGATAATGAGACATCTCAAATTATGGTTTACTGTTGGGCAACCTGGCACAGTGCAAAACCTAACACTTCACAGTGGTCATGGTTATTCTTCGCGCCTTCGTTTGCCGGATATTCCTCTCCCCCAGCAGCGAATTGATTCATTCTTGGCTCCCATCCGCCGACTGTCGCTTCGCTTCGTTCGATTTGAATGGCCTTGCCCGGTATACCATAATCTGATTTTTCTAGAAATATGTAGCCTCGATGAGGAGAAGTCACCACGATTGTTACAGCTGCTAGGTGTCCTTGCCGCGAGTCCCAAACTCCGCCACCTCCAGCTCCAGAAGATCCATATTTTACCCGATATGGGGGGCTCCCCGCAGCCTGTTCTTCTGGCCGAGCTCGATTACCTCGATTTGCGAGGGGTGAATCCCAAAGGACTGTCTCTACTACTTCCCAACCTTTTTGCGCCCTTACCAGGCCTGAACTTTAGAGTTGGAATACACCCTAACGTCGGTGGTGTAGGCTCGGTGACCCGTTCATTCATGTCTCGGAGTAGTACTTCTGAGCTCTTCATTACTGCGTCAACCAGCCAAGGTCGGATCGCCCAATATCTCTCGGTAGTTCCGGACCTCACGCACCTCATACTCGATCTGAACCTCAGCCGTGGTGACGATATTCTCTTGGGAATGATATCCTATAATCATGCGGAGCCAACTCCGGAATGCGTACCCAGATCCCCAAACTCTCTCACTTGACCATAACCCGGGGCCCACTCCAAAACGACACAATCCAACAGGTTGTCCACGCCCACTCCGACATACATGTTCTCAATATTTTCGCTTGTTTCTTGGAACCGTTTGAGGAGGATTTGATAAGCTCTCTTGAGCCAATCGTCGCACAGGTGAACTGTGATAAGAACACACCGCTTTGGTGTAAGCCAGTGACATAGCCCTGAGCGGAGATCCTCCGTTACATGTATGCGCTACCTTGTTTTGTAGATAACGGGATGTGCAAGTTTGCTCTATTAGATTCACATTTACAATCTCGAGTTATAAAGGAGTATTATTCTACAGGTATCCGGTACAAACGGCTTGCCTAGGCCGTGGTTAGTAAGGCTGTACATGTGTGGTCCGTGCGTTGGCGCTTTACCGATGACACTATATCGATACACCTCCTTCCCCAAACTCCCTAGCCCGCTTATTTTTACACGGCTCAATAAGCGTATCAACTCTGCCACTTGTGTACCAGCCAAATGGGATCGATTCAACCTGAGCCTCTCCAACTCTGGAGAGACGCCCGACACCAGCTTGATAATGCGCTACAACAATTCACGTCAGCCAGCAAATCTCTCAAAGCCTCCTTGTCCCGGTCCTCGCTTGAATCGGAGCAACTTGACCGAATCGCTATGGAAATTGACCAATACTTACCCAACATAATGCCCATGATAGAGCAGTTGAATCGAGTGCGAGCTAACCTGGGGAGCATACGCAATCGATCAGTATCCCTTGTGCGAATCAACAAGCTACCTTTGGAAATATTACTCCACATCCTCAGCTTCACTGTTCATGCTCTCGAGCCCCGTACTGCTGATGCTTCCTCGTCCGAGAAAATACAGCACCAAATGTTATCCACTGTAACACATGTATGTGCGCTTTGGCGCTCACATGTCGTCCAGGCTTCCTCATTTTGGTCAAAGGTCTATCTGAAATATAATAGCAACATGCATCTTGTGGATTTATGCAATCGAATTAGAATGTGTACCAAGCGTATTCGGAGCCAACCTTGGATTCTTCATTTTGACGGTGGGCCAATCAGTTCCCGCCCAGACTTAGCGAGGATATATACTCGCCTTCGGGCTTGTATTGGCAATCTTCGAGAGCTGCGCTTGGTTAACTTTCGCTCTCATGAAATGATCCGACAATTTGTGACGGCTTGGTTGACGGATGGGCGGCCCCAATCAGTCGATACACTATATATTGCAAATACTCAATCCTCTGCAAGCCTAGCCCTAACCGATTTGCCATTTTCTCGAGATCATATCGACTCCTTTGCGCTTTCTATTCGCAAGCTTTGGCTTCATAAGATATGTTTTGATTGGGACAGTCCAATATACCACAACCTCACCTCCCTAGAGCTCAGTAGTTTGAACATAAGTTTATGCCCAAAGCTAGACGTGATTATCGGGATTCTTGTCGCTTGCCCCAAGCTTCGCAGCCTTCGACTCTATTATATGTCATTTCTACACGAAGGATCAAACGCTGTGCAACCTGTTACTCTATCTGAGCTCTGCTCTCTCAGTCTGGCGGGGGCGGAGCCATGCCTTCTGCTTCCCATGCTGATTACCCCTTCGCGAGATCTACGTGTCAAGTTAGACTTACATCCTAGGGCCAGTGCGGCTGGCTCTGCTGTCCGGGAATATTTGTCCACTAATGATCCAACGAAACTTCATATCAGGCATCCCCGGAATACCGAGGACCTTGTCGAATATCTTGAAGCCGCTCCTAGCTTGGCAGATCTTATCCTGGAGCTAAATCTCGGACCTGCAGACACGATTCTGTCCACTCTTATGACAGAGACGAGCAACGAGATCACGCTCAGGTGCCCAAAGCTTTGTGCACTCACCCTAGCAGAGGGTTCCCTCCAGAACGAGACCGTACAGAAAGTGATTTCCTATTATCCACATATCCAGAAACTTCGATTGTACTGCTGCTTCTTAGAACCTTTCGATGAGGAATTGCTGTATTGGCTCCAACCGCGCGTCAAGGACGTGAAATGCACCACAAAGGTGCCATGGCGCTAGTTGACGAACAGATCTGATGTAGTACGTTGGTCATGATCATTTGTATGCGTTACATTTCGGGTGAAGGAACTCAGCTCGGTGCAGATGTAGCGCTTGGTTGCATTAGTACTACAAAAATACCAGAAGTTATGACAAACGATATTGTTGACTATGGCGTCCATAAAAGAATGGTCCTACTCAGGCTTGACTGGTAAGAGAGAATCGATGAGATAAGCAATAATGGTCCGTGCATTGGTGAGGCGCTTGTCTCATGCCGAACGTGATCAAGCCAAAGACGGCGGTCATCTCGCTTTCAATACACCCCTACAGCTTTAGTGCAACCCCTAAATAAATACTACTCAAATGTGTCTGGACTTCCCTCAGTCACTTCAGCGTTGGAAAGATGCTCAGCAACAGCTGGACGACGCAATCCAATGCTGCGTCATGGCCACCAAATCCCTCAATGTCTCTTTGTCTCGCGCCACGGTGGAGCCAAATGCGTTCGAGAAAGCTGCGGTCGAAATCAATCAGAATTGTAGCATGGATTCGAGAGTCGCGAAACTGTATCAAACACAAGTCACTCTGAGAAGAATACGCAATAGATCGGTATCTTGTGTACCAATCAACAAGTTACCCTGGGAGATTCTTTTACACATCTTAAATATTTCCATCCATACCGTCCAATCGCTCGGATCCACCCCATCATATCTCCTTCAACAACGTATGCTGTTCAACATGACCCATGTGTGCGCACTCTGGCGAAAAGTCATTGTGGATACCACTCCATTTTGGTCGACGATCTATCTGAAGTATGGAATTAACATTCAACTCACCGGCATGTGCAACCAAACCACAGTTTGTCTGAATCGCGCTCGAACCCACCCACTCGTATTGCAATTCGACGGCCCCGGGGCCATATCTCGCTCAGATTTAGCGAGGTTACATTCCTGCGTTCGCGCACATCTCAAAAATACCAAAGAGTTACGCTTGTTGAACATGCAGTCCCACGAAATGGCACAAAAGAATCTTGCGTTTTGGTTAGCAGATGGGAAGCCAGGTTCCGTTCAAACGCTAGCAATTTGGACAAATACCAGGATTTCAGGGCAAATAAATCTGGGCAATCTTCCACTTTCCCAAGAACGGATCGACTCGTTCCTACTTCCTATCCAGCACCTCAGACTACACAAAGTATGCTTCGACTGGGATAGCCGTTTGTTTCACGGCCTTGTTGTACTGAAGCTCACGGATCTTGATGGAGCCGCCTCCCCGAGACTACCCGATATCGTAAACATCCTCGCAAAATGCCCAAAGCTCCGTAACTTTCAACTCGAAAACGTATTTATTCTGCCTGGCGAGCCAGACTCTCCAGAGCCCATCCTTTTACCCGAGCTCATATTCCTCAACTTGCACCAAGTGAGCCCTCGAGGGTTATGCTTGCTGCTTCCCATGCTCGCGACCCCATCTACAGAGTTGGGTATGAGAATAGACTTGCATCCTGGTACCAGTGAAGCTGGAATCGCCGTTCAAACGTTCCTATCACGTATCGGCCCCCACAAACTATGGATAGATAATACGACGAGCACGGACGGGCTGGTCGAATATTTTTCCGCTACCCCAGATCTCACTCATCTGATACTGGACCTAAACTCGGGACCCGGGGACACCCTCCTCGACACTTTGGTTCGGGATGTGGACGGCGAACTGATACCCCAATGTCCTAAACTACAGGCGATAACCTTGACCGAGGGCTCGTTGCAAAATGATTCGGTGCGACGCATGATAACGGTTTATCCTCATATCGAAAAGGTCCGGTTTTTTGCTTGCTTCTTGGAGCCGTTTGAGGAGGAATTACTATATTGGATCAAACCACTTGTCAAGGACGTACGATGTAGCTCAAGAGCGATCTGGCAATGAAGAAATATCAATAGATTGTATCATTCATTGACCTTGCAACTCCACCATGATCAGCAGCGAGTGGAGGAAATCGAACATTCCGAGCAATCATCGGTTTTAACAAAAGTGAAACAAGCGAATTCATTCATTTTCGAAACTACAGTTTCAGTTGTGGGACACGTAACATCTAGCCAACCAAAATTCCAAGCAACCTTCGGCCAGCTTTTTACCAGCGCTGAGCGAGGAGGTTGGTCGTGCCCGAAGGAGCACCAGTGACCACGGCCACAGCATGCGACTTGAGGCTGGCGCTGAGGCTCGCGGGGGTGACGCTGCCATAATCGCCGAGCGCAACAGCAAGGTAACCAGCGACGCGGGGACTGCATATATCCGCAAAAATTAGCATATATTTGAATTTTGTTAGTGAAGATGTACTCACGTAGCCATGGAAGTACCAGAGATGGTGTTGGTCGCGGTCGTGCTTCCGATCCAGGCGCTGAGGACGTTGACACCGAGAGCCCAGACGTCGAGGACGGAACCATAGTTGGAGAACGACGCCTTGCGGTTGCTCGAGTCGACGGCACCGACAGTGTTGGCGGCAGCAACACGGGCAGGGCTGGTGTTGGCAGCATCGACGTTGCTGTTTCCGGCGGCGATGGAGAAGTGGACGCCAGAGCTGATGGCGCTGCTGATGGCCGAGTCGAGGGCAGTGTTGGCGGAGCCACCGAGGGACATAGTCGCGACGGCGGGGCTGGAACCCTTGTTGGAGACGACCCAGTTGACTCCGGCAATGATGTCAGAGTAGGCACCGGAGCCAGCGTCGGACAAGACTGTAGGGAATAATGAGTCGGCAGTCCAGCCCCGAGCCGTGTTGCTTACCCTTGATGGCGACAATCTTGGCCGAGGTCGCGACACCATAGGTGGTGCCGACAGCAGTACCGGCGGTGTCTAGCAGGATCTTATGCGTTAATATCGAGGATTTCCGAAGTACCTTCATGCACTCACGAGTTCCGTGGCCGTTTCCGTCAGCGTTGGCATACTAATAAATTATCGTTATTAAGGCGGCTTAAAGTTTGTATCATTTATACTTACACCGCCAAAGGTCGCACCCCAGGACGCACGTCCGCCGAAGGTCGAGTGTGCGGTGTATATACCCTAGAATAGGATGAGTTGCTTGAATTACACAAGACTTAAGAATGCCCACTTACAGTATCAATGCCGTAGACGACAACGCCTGAACCGTTAGCACGCTTGGTCAGTTGTTGAGGGGCCTCCTGAGCCTCAGAAGCCATGCGCTTGAGGGCCTCGGCCTCGTCACCTTGTCTATACGATAGCATTAGTTCCGACTAAATTTATTAATAAATATATGTTACTTACTCGTACTGGATAGTGAAGATACCATCCTCGATGATATACTCAACGTCCTTGGACTGGCGGACATAGTCGAGGTCCTTGCCCTTGAGAGTGGCAGCGTAGCCCTGGAAGACGCTCTCATACTTGTACTCGATGTTGGAGCCAGCGGTCGAGGCCGCGAGGAGAGCGGTCAAGTGAGCATTCTTGGAAACGCCATCCTTGAGCTTGCTAAATTCAAATAATTATTAGTACCACGCTCTGCGACGATGAGAAATTGAGATACGCACATGATGTAGGAGTTGGCCTTGACTGGGCCAGCGTGCTTGCCAATGGGGATGTTGGCTGGGGCACCGAGAGCGGGGAGGAGAACTGCGAGGGCAGCGACGGAGAAGAATGCAGCGCGCATAATGAACGAAGGTACGGAGACTGGCTGGTGAGGCGAGGCTGGGTCACTGCAAGTGTAGCTGATACAACTGCTTGAGGATTGACGGTCGGCCCAGCGCCGTTTTATAATCTCCCCCAACCACAGGTGCTCTGAATACTGCTCGCGCTCCTGTCGGGCTTGCGACCACTACAATTCTAAGAATAGGTTATCTGGGAAGTTGCAGCAATGAATGAGAATTGAGCGCATGTGGACGAGTGGCTGACGTGCTCATTCCTAGCCGGAAGACTTCGCACGCATGCGCTCGCGGGCGGATCGGGAGCATTCAGATACCATATACCGCGTTTGTCAGTTTAAACCAAAATGAACAGAACCATCTGCCGGGCAGATGAGCACATCTCAGACAGACGGAAGCCAAAACGCCAACGTGATAGGAGGCATTCTCATCATTGGCATGTGTATCCTTTGGCTTGGCGGATAAATCATTCCCAGATAAGACGCAATCGCGTAACCGCGACTTCGCAAACAAGCGTTCTGGGATTCTTGATATTCGCGAAGACCGGCGGAGAGAGCCGAGGAGGTTCCGTCTGATGTCACATGGTGAGCGTGACAGGCAGTACCCGGGCAGTGGGAATGTCACATAGGTGCTCAAGCACTGAGACGGTGCTGCCTCGCGTGCTTCTCTCGATGTCGAGGTTCAGAGTATAGGTGGCGATTGCTTATGGCGTAAGCAGGGACCTGATATGACATTTGTGACTGTTTTGCCACCGTCGCCACCTAACCTGCGAAATTACTTGCTCCCCGAGTCTAATCCTACCGGGTCCCCAACTGTGCTTATATGATGTGGAATGAGTGCATCACCAGTCGCAGAGGCCACATGGCCCCTCGCCAACTGACAACGCAATAGACCTCTCCACTTGAGTAGGTCCAACATTACCACTGTAGCCTGATCAACAGCTCTTTGTTGAGTATCGTTGTGAATGGATGCGTCGGATCTTGAGAACCCTGAGAAGGAGGAAATAAATTCTGTCGAACGAGAAGACCTCTGCACGTATGCGGTCGGGAGTTAAGGTTCGATATCCAAAGGGGCAGCTACCCACGCAGACAAGGAGTTTTGGTTGCGTCGGCCCTGTATTAATGACGCTGCTCCAACAAAGGAACTTTGGTCTCTCGGACTACCCCATACTTGTTCTTTGAATGCGCATCGGGATTGCTTCCGTCAACTCACAGGCAAACTAACAATGGCCAATTATCAGAAACGAATTTAGTACAACATGAGCGAATGACCAAACCAGGAGATCCTGTGAGTAATGCCAATTTACCATTGCTTCGCGAGGCGGTTGGTTGACAAACAGACTCCAGTAACTACAGGCTCAGTTTTACCCCTGAGGGCTTTACTGGGCTGACCAGGAGCCTTGTTCCCGTCCCTGCTAATGGCGACTGCGAGCATTCCAGCTACACACGGGCTGGGACATGAGACGATGTTAGCAACAGTTTGCTATATGATCATTGACGATTGAGGAACAAAGGTCTGGTTGAGAAATTCGCATACAGCACACTGCGAGCGTGGCGAATAACACCCAGGTACTACAGTAGCGACAATATCACAAGCGCGCACAAGCGCGAAAACAGTCGCGTTTTTTTTTGTATTTATTCGTTATCCAAGTTGAGGACAAAGGGTGAGTGTCCACATGACATTATGTAAGGATAACCTTGGGGGACGTGTCGGTAAAAGTTTGACGGCGTGGCTACCAGCAACCCACACCAAATCCTATTGGGCGCCAATTTTTATGGAATATGGCGGGAATATAATTGATTGTATCCGAGAGACAAAGACTCTGTGCACACGCATCCCAAGACTATTTTGGCATCGGAGGAATAAACAATTAGAAAAAATAAAGCAGGTCGTCGTGTGGTTCTCTGAAGGTTGAGCCCCAGAGCTCTAGTGGCGGGAGCCTACTATGTATGAGTAGAGTCTCTGTAGCTGCCTGCCACCCTTACCGCCTGGCGCATGAGCTCGTATACTTTACTTCTGTCGGGTTCTTTCAATTAACCAACTCGCATTCTATTCGGGAGAATTGAGGTGCGACGGAACTTGCTCAGAGCGCCGACTTTCATCAGAATGTAGCAGATGATGTCGCGGCGAGTTGCTTACAAAAAGGGGGAAGCGGTGATTCAAGTATTACCGCACCTAGATTGACCGCCATTCTGGGATTAGAGTATTTCCTGAGTTTCTGTGAACAGACCTTATCGGGGACATTGTTCAAACCAGCCCAGCATGCATACACACAGCTTTTTGAACAATAGTATTTCGCAAGAAGCATCCCGGAACTGGTAAATTAGAGTTAAACCGAGAGGTATGCATGATGGACGGTGAATACGAGAAACAGAAGATAGCAGAGGGGAGGGGGGCGTGCAATCTCGCATCTTTACCAGGAAACAGCGCGCAAGTTCGTGGTTGGGCTCAATATCATGGGGAGCCTATCCTCAAGAGTAAACTTCACATCCGGCTTGGCATGAGCAATGAGATCCTTGGACAGAGCTGCAGGGGTCTTTTGCCCATAGCGACTAAGAGCCACAGCCAACATGCCAGCGACCTGAGGCCTACATCGTTCTGTTAGTCAATCCTCTAGTCCTGAAATACAAACCACTCACGTTGCCATTGAAGTGCCAGAAATCGTATTCGTGCGGTCAGGGTTGCCAATCCACGCACTTGTGACGTCGACCCCAAGCGCCCAAACATCGAGAACCTTGCCATAATTGGAGAAAGACGCCTTCTGGTTGTTCGAGTCGATCGCACCGATGGTGTTCGCCGATTCGACCCGCGCCGGGCTGAAATGCTTGGCATCCTGGTTGGAGTTACCAGCCGCAACAGTGGCATGAATTCCTGCGCTGATGACGCGTGCTACCGCCGAGTCCAACGCAGCCGAAACGCCACTACCCAATGACATTGTCGCGATAGAGGGTTTGCCATGAGACTGGACATCTCTTTGAACGAAGTCCAAACCTGCAATGATATCGCTAATAGCCC
Source organism: Ceratobasidium sp. AG-K (assembly GCA_037039685.1). NCBI lineage: Eukaryota > Fungi > Basidiomycota > Agaricomycetes > Cantharellales > Ceratobasidiaceae > Ceratobasidium > Ceratobasidium sp. AG-K. Next base: position 6,229,970 of record JAWNGF010000002.1, read on the forward strand.
CGGACCCGGCATCCGACAGCACTACGGTGACGCCTTAGTCTGGCCATCTGGGTGACACTTGGGGCTCAAACACCTACCTTTGACGGCTATGATATTGGCGCCTGTGGCCAGGCCAAAACCTTTACCGACAACTGTAGCAGCTGTGTCTGTGCCCGACTGGTCAATCACGCATGCAACGGCATCGTCTTACGGTGGATATCTACTTACGGGTCCCATGGCCGTTTCCGTCCTTTTCCTCGTACTGGTTCAGTGAAGGGGAGATCAAGATCCTGACAGACTTTCGAGTCGATGAACACTCACGCCGCCAAAAGTTGCGCCCCAAGAGGCACGTCCGCCGAAACAATTGTGTTGAGTGTAGATGCCCTAATCAAGTATCAGCACATGTACAGAACCATCGAGCTACTTCTTTCTACCGTGTCGATCCCATAAACGACAACGCCCTCCCCGTTACCTCCCCCGCCCGTACGGGCAACTACAGGCGAGGCAGTCGAGGGCTCCGCCAGATTGTCACCGTACGACAGTCCGTCAATGCCTTGTCTGCGTACGGGCGTCAACGCGAGACCAGCGGCCAGGTCCGACGAAACTTACTCGTACGAAATGGACACGATTTGGTTTGGCTCGATGGACTCAACACCTCCCAAGGTCTGAACCCAGGTGAGAATGTCGGCCTTGGCAATGCGCGCAGCGACACCGTTGAGAACGTCGTACTCGTAGGTGAGTGAGGACTCAGAACTGGATTCAGCGAACCTCTGCTTCATCGCAGCGACGACAGAGGATTTGGACTCTGCATCCTTGAACGTACTGGGAGGACGATAAGCTGTAAGTCTACGACACAGAAGGAACCCAGGGCTTACATAATATATGAGTCTTGTTTATAGGGACCAGCATGCTTGGTGATTGGAATGAGAGTGGGTGCGCCGAGTGCAGGAACGACGACAGAGAGGAGGGAGAGAACGAATGACGAGCGCATACTGTACTTATCAAAGAACGAGAGGACTACAAACGCCAAAGCAGAGGGATGAGTTCTTGCGACAGACCCACCCTCATCTTATATTTGAAAGTCTGCCACAGGGCGGGTCGATTGTGCCGCATTGTTCGCCGACCTCGGTATACGGTATAGAAACGGTCAAGCACGAACACCGCCGCTCCGGAACGCCGCCTATACACAATAGAATATGCCCGTGGGTGATTGGACCTAAGCTGACATCGAAGTGATGGCTTGTTCGTTTAGCGTACGACTGATGCCAACTAAGGATACATTGTGACATTTGGATCCGATCCGGAGCAAGGGTGGCCTCATCGGATCTGGGGGCGTTGATCACTCTGTGCTGGGTAAATGCCATTTAGCAAAAGCTGAAAGTTGTCTGGTTCAGTGACTGTATGCCCGAAGTATTAGAAGCCAATACTTGTATCAGCAGCCAGAGCAGACTACCAAACAATAATTCCACGCAAATAGTCCCCGGACAATGAGACGGAATAGAAGCTTTGAAGCCAACTCGGAGATAGAATTGACAGAGTTGTAGGATACAAACGTAATAAGGATGGAAAATAGGCAAGCTTGCATTATTGGTAACAGGAAAGCAGAGCTTCTACCCGGCAGAAAAACCAGGCACATCGGCACCGAGCGATTTACCACGGGTAGGCACGCAAATTGTTCGATGATGTTTTGGCGAGCAGGTCTGTAGTTGCGAACGTGACTTCTGGTTTGGCGTGAGCCTTCATACCTGACTTGCGGCCTCGGGATCCATCGGGCCCTCCTTTCCAAGTGCGACAGCGAGGATACCTGCTACATACGGTCTACAATGCACAATAAGCTCAACGGACTACGCGGAGTGCATGACACTCACGTCGCCATAGATGTACCGGACGCCACGAACGTAGAATCGGGATCTGTGATCCAGGCACTCTTGATGTTTACGCCAGGAGCCCAAACGTCAATCAACCTTCCATAGTTGGAGAACGAAGCTTTCTCATTCTTCGAGTCGACCGCGCCGATGGTATTGGCTGACTCGACATTGGCCGGAGAGGTCTTTTCCGCCGGCAGGTTGTCGTTACCAGCCGCTACAGTGAAATGAAGCCCGCCAGCAATGGCAGCCGCCACCGCCTTGCCAAGAGCGTCGTTTGGTGTTCCAACCCTCCTAATGACATGGTAGCAACAGCCCTGTCCGTCCCAGACTCCTTGAAGTGTTTGAAGGACCAGTCTACCCCTGCTGTGACGTCCGAGATAGCACCAGAACCTTCATCGCCCAGCACTAAGGCAAACGCTTCAGCAAATGTATAGAGCAAGAATTGGGTGCTTACCCTTCACCGCGAAGATATTCGCCTTAAAGGCAATGCCATAAGTTTCGCCGACTGCAGTGCCTGCAGTATCTGCTCCAAAATGATCAGCACTGAATCACTAGCGTTGCAGGTGCGAATCGACTCACGAGTACCATGGCCGTTCCCATCCTTGTCTGCGTACTGGTATAATCATTAGCACCTCTTGGTCTCAGCCATTGATCAAAGCAACTCACTCCACCAAATGTTGCACCCCAGGATGCGCGCCCACCGAAGCAATTGTGCTCAGTGTAGATACCCTATCCGAGGATTAATATGGGTACTCGGAGGTTAAGGTCACTTGCGCTTACTGTGTCAATACCGTAGACATTAACTCCTTGGCCTCCTTCGTTGCCTCCGTCAGTGCGGACCACCACAGGCGCTGCAGGCGCACCCCCCATCCCATCGCCAACGGTCGACAAGCCATCGAAGCCCGCCCTACAGCCCAATGAGTGAGATGCTAAACCCCAAGCCAGATGTGACTTACTCGTAGTTAATTGACATGATTTGATCTTGCTCGATTGATTGAATGCCAGATAGGGCCCGGACCCAGGATACGGTCTCTGTTTTGTCGAGAACCGCCGCGACACCATCGAATAGAGCATAATCATAAGTGAGCGCCGATTGAGAGCCAGGCTCGGCAAACTTCTGCTTCAGCGCCTCAACAGCCGCAGACTTGGACGGTCCATCCTTGAATGTGCTACGACAACGTCAGCGTCAGGTTGAAGGAGATAACAGCGTTGCAAACTTACATGATATATGAGTCTTGTTTGTAGGGACCGGCACGTTTGGTAATAGGAATGGGTTGGTGCGCCGAGCGCGGGGACAATGACAGCGAGAGCGGAAAGAATGAATGCCGAGCGCATGTTGGTCAATAAACGAACTAGTTCGAGTGTCTGAGAGACTGGTGTCCTCGGAGCGACACGTCCAGCGTTTTATACGCTCACGGGGTCCTTGAATCTCTCAAGCTGAACATCATAGCTCGCGGATGGCGACGTAAAGATCGTCAAGAACGGCCGTCACCCCGCCGAAGATCGCGATTCTTGGGACGCCAGAACTAGCTCTGCTCGGCATTGAACGCGGTTTTTGCCTGATAAAGATAAAGTACAATAGCTGTGCTCAACTTCTGTGTCAAGTGGATTTCATACATCCTGTCAGCGAAGAGCACGGTCATGGGAATCTGTCAAAATCGAAGCGCCGGATCAAATCGCACGGGTCCGGAGCCGAAACGAATCCCATCACGAGAATGATAATATTCTGGCTGAATGCGCAAGTTTCACAATTAGATTTCGCTCTCGCTTCCATGTACGGATCTATCAACGTTGGGGGCCTCTGTGCGAGCATTGTGCCTCAAATAGAGGTAATTACTATTGACAATACAGCGTACTTTGAGTGCAATATTACGTGGGGGTCGATATGTAGGAGCGTGCATGGAATGCAAGGCATCCGATGCTTTGATTTCATCGTCACAAAGCGCAGGGCTCATCATTTATCACAATGTGTTGGTTGGATCTCACAGCTCAGTTGTGAATTTAAATTATACATAAATACACAACGCCCGATGATAATGCACGGATACCAGAGATAACTCGGGTATAACGAAGGTAGGCTATCTACCAACTCTGCGCCAGATAATCCGTAGTTTCCGTACCATTGATCACCCGATGCACCGGCTTGGCATGCTTGAGGAGGTCGGCGCTGAGATCGGTAGGGGACCGTTGTCCATACTTGCTAATAGCTACAGCCAAAATGCCAGCAACGCGTGGTCTACCAACGATACTCAGCAATGATAGCACAGTAGCGACAGTGTACTCACGCAGACATGGACGTTCCAGAAAGAACCCTAGAATCCGCGGGATTGCCAATCCATGCACTGAGAACGTTGACGCCTAGGGCCCAAACGTCGACCAGTGGACCATAGTTGGAGAAACTGGCTCGGTCATCGTTCCTATCAACAGCACCGATGGTATTGGCCTGTTCCGACCCTAGCAGGGCTGGCGTTTTCCGCAGAGACTCCACTATTGCCAGCGGAAATGGTAAAGTGAATTCCCTGCTTGATGGCATCCCGTACTGCCTGGTCAACTGGATCATACGGTGACCCCCCGAGAGACATGTTTATGACGGCGGCTTGCGATGACGCTTTGCATCTTGGACAGCCCAGTTAATTCCTTCAATAATTCCAGAATAAGGGCCAGAGCCCTCGTCTGACAATACTACGTGGCAGGTGGTGAGTTTGTATGTCAAATATAGATGCCCACGGTTAGATACTAACCTTTGACAGCCTTAATCTTTGCGCTAGTGGCGACGCCAAAGGTTTGCCCAACGGCCGTACCAGCGGTATCTAAGAGAGCTAGTAAGCACACTCAAGTTCTTGTCTAGTTGTCGTTCTACTTACGAGTGCCGTGGCCGTTGCCGTCGTGCTGCTTATACTAAACGAGGTTTGTTAAATGCGAAATCTCAGCTCAGCGGTCATTGTTACTCACCTCACCAATGGCAATCCCCCAAGACGCGCGTCCGCCAAAGCACTCGTGTTCGACATAGATGCCCTAATCATAATTCAGTACACGGTTCCCGGGCGACAGTGGCGCTATGACGTACAGTGTCAAGACCGTAGACCACAGTTCCGGCACCATCGCCGTACAGCCCCCGCTCGGACCACGGTCGGGGGTCCATCTTGCTGTCAGAAGATGCTTCGTCGTCGCCGCGTCTCGGCCCGAGTGCTGGGCTGAACGCGAGGGTCAGTACACTCCTATGCAAATCCTATCGACATGACGCACACATCGATGTCGAGCGACGCGATCTGATCCTGCTCGATGGACGCAATCCCGCTCATGGATCGAATGAAGGCGAGCACGCCGGAATCAGCAGGGACGTGTACCGCTACGCCGTGAAAGAAGTTGCCATAGTCGTAGGTTATCGACGATCGCGAGCCAGGTTCAGTAAATTTCCGTTTTAACGTCTCGACAACCGCGGGTTTGGAAACTCCAGTCTTGAGCATCCTGATGAGAGAGTTAGCTCCGCATACTCGATAGCACAATTGCGAACTTACAGAATGTACGAGTCCGGTTCATATGGACCAGCGCGCTTGGTAATGGGAATGAGGGTGGGTGCGCCGAGGGCAGGAACAACGGCCGCAAGGATCGAAAGAATGAAAGTGGAGCGCATGGCAAACGACGGACAAAAGAGAAGCTTTGAGCGTGCAAAGAAGACTCTGCTGGGGATGCCGCAGCGATGTGCCGCCTTTTTGTAAACCCGAGGATCGTTTCAGCGAAGACCATTTTTTCGAAAAATGCCAACATGGAACCCGAGAAGAATGACGAGGCCCTCGCTGGGGTTGCTGGTTCTTTCCGTGCCCATTCATACGTTCCACAACAGTAGTTCATACGGAACCGAGGTGGCGTTGGAGGTGAAAAGGATGTGCAATCAACTACATTATGATCTTCGCTTACTTCATCTAGCCTGTCAACATCGCGCTTCGAAAATATCATACCGTCGAGTCGTGACATCGAAATACCAATTCATTGTTCAAACACTTGAAGAAGCCCAAATCAATTGACTTCTAGAATTTTGCTCGTTGGTAACCTTCGCCTTAACGCGAGTTCCACCAACCTGGCCAGTCGGCATTCCAAAGGAACAACCAGAATTTGAGTGCATACATACAACAAAAATAGCTGTGTGTGTGCAAGCTACATCTCAAAACTCGAATCTCGCTGTTCACGGTAGCCTCGCAACTCTACCTTATTGCTTGCGGCTGTCCAGCCGGGTGCGAAGAGTGATTTATAGCTTACTAAAGTGCAGACGTATCGACCCTCATTGACTCGCACCAAACCTAGGTGATTATGCATGTACTAACCCTAAGTTTAACCAAAACATATTGAGACGTTTCGTATAGACAGTACTACCAAGACTGGGCGAGAAGGTCGGTTGTCTCCGGCGGAGTGCCTGTAACGACGTGCTTGGCATTTGCCTTGAGAGCATCGCTGAGAGTCTTGGGATCAGCATCGCCATGACTGCTTATTGCGATAGCAAGGATGCCCGCAACGTGAGGACTAGACACACACCAGTTCAACTTGTTATCATACGCGAGGAACGAGCTTATACTCACGTAGCCATGGATGTACCAGAAATCGTATTCTCAGCGGAAGGATTACCGATCCAAGCGCTAGCCACGTCGACTCCTACCGCCCAAACATCGAGTGGCCTACCATAGTTGGAAAAATAGGCCATGGTGTTGTTCTGGTAGACAGCTCCGACGGTATTCGCCTCCCGTACCCGAGAGGGACTGACAAAGTCCGCATCCATGCTATCGTTGCCTGCGGCCACCACAATGTGAAGACCTCTTGCGATCGCAGTTCGCACGGCGGTATCCATCGGCTCTGAGCGGGTTCCGGCCAAGGATAGAATCGCGATGGACGGCGCACCGGTGCGCTTGGAATCTTCAACCGCGTAGTGTATCCCGGCGATTACATCTGATACGTAACCCGAGCCATCATCCTTCAATACTGTGCTATATGTTAACCATCCGCCAGATATATTAGTAAGTATTGACAACCCACCCTTGACTGCAACGATTGTTGCGCCAGTAGCGAGGCCATAATTTCGACAAACTGCGGTTGCGGCCGTGTCTAGGCAGCCCAAGTCAGCACGCCAGCAGGGTCATGCTAGCTAGGACGTCAACTCACGGGTTCCATGGCCGTTCCCGTCAGCGTCTGTTGTCTGATTTATCCAAATCGGTTAGTGTTTCCCTGATATCGGTGAAGACTCACACCAGCAAACGTCTTGCCCCAGCTCGCGCGCCCACCAAAACAATTGTGACCGGTGTAAATGCCCTGTTACGGAATGAGCGCGAGCAGATGATGCCGGAAAAATAACCACATACCGTGTCTATCCCATAGATAACTACACCTTGCCCATCACCCGTCGCGCCACGCTTGGTCGATAGTGATTCGAATGTGTTAATACGTCCGCCCTTTGGGCCCTCAGCCGTGTATGGGAGCCCATCGAGTCCAGGTCTGCCCATTTATGTCAGCTCGTTTTGAAGGGACACACAGCTCACAAGACTTACTCATACGAGACCAACATGACCCCATCCTGCTCGACGTACTCTACTCCTGGCATAGTCTGGACAAAAGACAGCGTATCGGAGCTAGCAATATACGCCGCAATACCGTGGAAGAAATCGTTATATTCATAAGTCATTGATGCTTGCGAGCCTGGCTCGGCAAACTTCTTTGCCAACATATCCACAAGCATAGCCTTGGATGAGTCGTCTTTAAATTTACTAAATGGGAGTTAGCCCAGGTTCTAAGTAGTTGATACGACAGCCAACCTACATGATATAAGAGTTTGCATTGTGGGCACCCGCGCGTTTGGTGATGGAGATACGAGTGGGCGCACCAAACGCGGAGACAACGAGGGCGATGACCGAGAGCAAGAACGTCGCACGCATGGTGAAGGCTGTCGATAATAAGAGTCCCAGGGCGGAAGCCGCTGATCTCTGGAGCTAGGGAGACACCGCGTTTTGTACCACCGCAGACAACGCCTGGGGCGTGCCACCAAATAAAGTTCCCGTTCCAAAGAAATTCCGTGCCGCTACGCTGTCAGTTGTGCTGCATCGATATGCCATATAAGCCAGCCCGAGCACCAAATGAAGAAAGAAGACATCCTTCTTGATCATTTCCGGGACCGCAAGCATGGATTTCATCCTCAGCGCACTTCGGAGATCCACGTTTCACGGGTCTCTGTGATTCTCGGATGACACTCATTTTCCAATTCCTCGTCTTGCCAAGGACGGATTCAATGAAATTCAATTGGTAGCCACGAGTTACATAACGCATATACCCAGTGACGTCCACACTAACCTGAGAGCCGCTTTTAATTTGTAGATTTTAGGCTCTCCAAGGGTCGTGGCTCACCACTTGGTAGCCAAGAGGTTGGTCGTACGCGATAGTTCGCCGGTGACAACAGCACGGGCATGAGACTTGAGGCTGTCTGTAAGTGAAACTGGGGTGACACTGCCATACTTGCTGAGAGCGAGAGCAAGGATACTGACCACGAAGGTACTGCAGTGTGGTTTCAAGGGTTTCTCAATGGTACTATAGAATGCGTCCACTTATGTAGTCATAGAAGTACCGGAGATAGTGTTGGTTGGGGAAGTGCTGCCAATCCAAGCGCCGAGCGTGTTAACGCCTAGAGCCCTGATGTCAACGATCGAGCCGCAGTGAGAGAACGGCGCCTTCTTGTAGCTCGACTTGACAGCTCCGGCGGTCACGACAGTTGAAACGCGGGCACGGCTGGTGATCAAAGCTTCAACATTGCTATTTCCGGCGGCGATGGTAAGGTGGAAGCCACCAGAAATGGCAATGCTAACGATGGTACCGAGAGCAGTGTAAGGGGCACACCAAGGGACATGGTAGCAATCGAAGGGCGGCCGTTGGCTTTGAAGGTGTTGTATGCGTAGTTAACGCCGCTGACTACATCCGAGTTGGAGCCGGATCCAGAGTCGGAGAGGACTATGTACGGGTGACAAACGTTTAAACGTCAATTTGGTATTGCAAGGGTTGGCTTAGGCATACTCCCCTTGACAGCAATGACGTTTGCCGGAGTGTCTTGACCTTAAGTCATACCAGTAGCGGCACCGGCAGTGTCTAAGAGAAGCCAGGTTAGAGTGTTGGATCCATACTGAAATAGCTAGCAAGCTTACGAGTTCTGTGGCTGCTTACATCCTAGTTGACGTACTGAAAGTTCCAGGTTAGATAACGCGAGAAACATAGGTTTCACGACTTTCACCTCCGTTAGTCACACCCCGTTTGGCACGTCCGCCGAAGCAGCTGCGAGCGGTGTAAATACTCCAACTCAAATGTAGCCCATCACAAACAGCACATCCTAGAGCTTTCTTACAGTGATGATTCCATAGCTGTCAACGCCAGCAGGTGATATAGGTGAACAGGATACGTCAGATCGCACTATCAGGATGTCTCTTCGTTCAGAAGTACTACCTTCGTATTGTTGGATATATTCATCCGTAGTTGAGGTTTTGGTACCATGGTGAGCCTAAACGCCCAGTGAAGTTTGATTATATGCATGTTTTATGACTGGGTTGGATACTTTGAATATTGGGCAACACGACACCGTTGATTCATTGTGAGATTTTACAAGGGTTGAGAGCCTTGTTGCGAGCTACGAATCTAACTAGTGGGTTTTAATTCACCGGTCCTAGTTAGAGTTTTCAATGGTGCAACCGGCCAGCCAGCCAAGAACTGAGCTGGGGTTTGGGAATATTAGAAAGGCTGCGCAAGAAGATTCGTAGTACCGGAAGGAACACCGGCGACAATTGGGCGAGCGCCAATCTTTAGAGCGACGGCGAGCTGGGCTGGCGACTTATTCGGATTATTGCTAAGATGTACGGCAACCAGACCAGCGACATACGCACTGCGCAATTGATATTAGTCACAAAACATTTTAATGACATTGATTACTGTTACTTACGCTGCGGATGATGTGCTGGAGATGGTATTTGTGCTGTTAGGTCCGCCGATCCAAGCCGAGAGGATGTTGACACCGGGAGCCCAAACATCAACTACCGACCCGTAGCCAGAGAACGGTGCCTTGCGATTGCTCGAGTCGACGGCACCAACAATGATGACCCCAGGAACACGACCCGGACTGGTGCTGCCGGCATCAACGTTGCTATTGCCTGCTGCAATAATAAATGGGAGACCACCAGCGATAGCGGTGCTGACGGCCGAGTCTAAGGCTGTGTTAGCACTACCACCGAAGGCGAAGTGAGCAACGGCAGAGTGGTTGCTCAAGCGGTATTGGTTATAGGCCCAGTTTATTCCAGCGATGACATCCGAACTAGTGCCGGCACCAGAGTCAGACAGGACTGTTAAGATTATATGAGTATTTCATCTTCAAGTCTGTTTCATGTCCTACCCTTAACGGCAATTGCGTTTGCCCGAGGTGCTCGACCATAGGTTGTTCCTACAGCAGTGCCCGCATTATCTAAGTTATTGCGCTTGGTTTATCATGATACTCTGTACTGAGGCAACGCGGATGCTTACGAGTACTAAGACCATTGCCGTCTTGATTGGTATACTACAAAATGTGAGTGTTAGTCAATAATGTTTAAACTGTTCTTAAATTACTCGCTCCACCAAATGTCGCACCCCAACGCGAACGTCCGCCAAAGCAGGAGTGAGCGGCATAGATACCAGTGCCGAATATATAAACATCAACACCAGCGCCATCCGCGCCGGCAAGACCCTCGACCGGTTCAGGAAGCTTAGAGAACTTGGAAAAGGTAGTCGACTCTCCACCTTGCCTGTAATTCAAATTTAGAGATGTAGAGTGAGAACAAAGTGGCCGTACTTGCTCGTCATCAATTGTCACAATACCGTCCTCGATGATGTATTCGACGTCCTTGGACTGGCGAACATAGTCCAGGTCCTTGCCCCTCAGGCTTGCCGCGTAGCCTTGGAAGACGGAACCGTACCTGTGTTCGATTTTGCCGCTGGTGGCTACGGCGATCAGTGCGTTAATGTGTGAGTCCTTGGAAATATTATCCCTAAGTTTACTGCAAAAAATGACTATTACCAAAATTTGCTTTGGAGAACGAAATGAACAAACATAATGTATGAATCGGCCTTGACTGGACCGGCAAACTTGCTGATGGGTACGTTAGTGGGGGCGCCTAGGGCCGGGATGGTTGCCAGTAGGGAGATGAATATAGACGTGGTGTGCATCGTCAATGAACCGGATAAGTAAATGGCTAGACCAAGCGCCGGGATTCAGCTAAATGACTAGGGTTAAAGTCTCTATACCAATCCCCTATGTCTTATATCCAAACAGCATGCTACTTGAAGCTTGGACCCACGAGGATGACTTCTACGTTATCTCTTAGGGGAGTTGTATAGGAGTCCATGTGACGAGAACTATGCAAGCAACATCCACTTACTGGCGGCTCGCATGGATCGTACAATCGACGGGTTCAATGGTGACACCGATGCAAGATATATGCACATGGATGGCGATAATCTGCTGCCCATCATGCTGGGAAAGTCTGGGCATCAAATGAGTTGTCCCGTAAGTCCACGAAGCCGCTTTATGTTTTATAAGCTTAATATCCTTTATTTGGAAGAGCTGTTGCGTGATTCAAAGCGGCCACCCCAGTCCAACTTTACAATCGATTGCTTCCTTTGAGTAGGCGGAGCCTTTTCCGGCGTTGTACCGCGTACCATGACGTAGCTCATCTCTCTGGCAATATCCACCATGATCAAGTACCGTGTGACCAATTTACGACCCAATGCCGTGTATCAGTGACATAACTTGAACTCATATGAGATGAGGCTCACCCTGAACCAAGGATACAGAGATAAGCTCGAGGCGAAGCGTTCTGAGCACGAGCAAGTCTTTCAGAACTAAGATGCATATCGGCTAATATGGCGTGCCAGCGGCATGTGGTTTGTGATACCCATAAGAGGTAGGTATTCTTGATTGCGAGCACGCGTTCCGGATCAATTATGTTGGCGCCGAGCCTTTAATCGAGAAATGCCGATATTGGTCATATAAAGCACCGAAGTGTGACTGTCACGCCAAGAGTCACGCTCCTGGCTGATTTCGCTCGGGTCAACTTGCAGGTGAAAGAGTATAGCGCGTTCCCAGAATCGAAACAACCGTGTTGATTAGACATTCACCGTAGAATCATTCCAGGTACGATTTTCTTCTGCATGCTTATTTTGGGGATCTTTCGGAACCGAATGGCGTTCCTTTGGGGGTGGTAATCTATCTGGGTGCATAAATTTAGTCGCATTGAAGGTGCCCTTCTACGTTTGAACAGCAATCAATCGCGGGAGCCCTCATTGGCGGGTTTTACTATGTGCGTGACATTTCCAGCCGTGCTACTCAAGGCGACTGGCGGCCCTGAGACAGAATTTCGATGAGGGTTGTAGTTTTGAACTTGCGCCAATACTTACCATCAAACGCCAGTCGTATGCGCCGTTCGCTGGCTCAGCCAAATATACAGATAAAGGGATTGATTCAAATTTCGAACGTTTACAAAGATATTTTACACTGGCACGAATCACGAATTGAAAGAGTGGCTTGCCAGATACAGTTCACTTCAGCCTATGGTGCAGCCAGCAGATCCAAGCTAACCAGCAACCTAGCGGCCGCCTTGGCTCCTTAGAAAGGCTGAGCGAGGAGGTTGGTGGTGCCAGAAGGAGCACCAGTGACAACCGCGCGAGCGCTCGACTTGAGGGCAGAGCTGACGGCAGCGGGAGTTCCACCGCTGTTGCCGATGCGGACGGCGATGTAGCCAGCGACGCGGGGGCTAGTAGTTATGTCAATCAAAGAGTGAATTGGACTCGGAAAAGGTTACTCACGAAGCCATGGAAGTACCCGAGATGGTGTTGGTGCGGGTGGTTCCGCCGATCCAGGCGCAGAGAACGTTGACACCGAGGCGCCCAGACGTCGACGACGGAACCATAGTTGGAGAACGACGCCTTGCGGTTGCTCGAGTCGACGGCACCGACGGTGTTGGCGACCGCAACACGGGCAGGGCTGGTGCTGGCCAGCATCAACGTTGCTGTTACCAGCGGCGATGGCAAAGTGGAGACCACCGGCGACGGCATTGCTGACGGCCGTGTCAACAGCGGTGTTGGCACCACCACCGAGGGAAAGGTTGGCAACCGAGGGGCGTCCGCTGGCGCGGCCTGGGTGGCAGCCCAGTTAATTCCGGCAATAACGTCGGAGTTGGTGCCAGAGCCAGAGTCGGACAAGACCTTGACGGCGATGATGTTTGCGGAGGTGGCAACACCGTAAGAAGCGCCGACAGCGGTTCCGGCAGTGTCTGATTATATGCGTAAATATGCGTATCGTTAGTCAAAAGCGCAGCTACTTACGGGTTCCGTGGCCATTTCCGTCCTGGTTGGCGTACTGTCGAGTCGAAATGTTAGACCCTGGAGCTATAGTCATAATCCAAATACTTACGCCACCAAAGGTAGCACCCCAGCGGGCACGTCCACCGAAGCTCGAGTGAGCAGTGTAGATACCAGTGTCGATTCCGTAGACATCAACGCCAGCGCCGTTGGCACGCTTCTCGAGGCCCTCGACCTGAGTGTTGACCTCGGAGCGCTCGAGGAACGCAGCGGCCTCGTCACCTTGCCTATAACCTAGAGTTTAGATTCCGCACAAGAGTGTAAGTCCGAATGCTTACTCGTAGTCGATGGTCATGATGCCGTCCTCAACAATGTATTCGACATCCTTGGACTGGCGAACAAAGTCGAGATCCTTGCCCTGGAGGCTGGCGGCGTAGCCCTGGAAGACAGCACCGTACTTGTACTGAACCCTGCCTCCGTTGGTCACGGCAGCGAGCAGAGCGTTGATGTGCGAGTCCTTGGAGACGCCATCCTTGAGCTTGCTATAAATCGAATAAAAATCAATATCAATTGCGGATGCGAAATGTAAACGCGAACATGATGTACGAGTTGGCCTTGACTGGGCCAGCAAACTTGCTGATGGGGACGTTGGTGGGGGCGGCGAGAGGGCCGGGATGATGAGTGCGAGAACAGCGGCGGAGATATAAGTAGCGCGCATTGTGGACGAGTTGGACAAGTAGACCGGTTAGACTGAACTGAGCTGTTGCTGAAGCGACTGCTGCTGAGGAGTCAGTACGCTGTTTGCAGCATATTTTATACTCCGTCACCATCCTCCTCGAAGTTCGTTCCGCGAGGTCGTTGTGAGTCTCATGGACGGCTTATCGAGCAAAGGACTGGAAGGAAGTCTCGAATTCATGTGGCGAGGACCGGCGCGGCCAGCGTCGTAGCATCGCTGGTTCCCAACTCACATGGTTGCAACCACCTATTCGCTTTCACTAATAAGGATAACGCCATCAGCGCGTCCACTACTCACATGGCTTGTAACACCTCATCCAGCTAGCAAAGGCTCGGCACCCGCCAATATGCCGAAGAAGTAGATGTTCTCCGCTTCAGGATAAGGACGAGCTTGGCGACCATATTTGGGTATCAAGTTGACGTGCTCGACTTCTATCATGTTGCAAGGCGGTCCCAGGTGCATATATGCGAATAACGACTTGGTATTCACAGGCGTCGACAAAGCGTCACTCACCAGCTCGACTGACTCGATCCTTCCCGCAATGACACCCAAGAATACACCGCAGCACACGACAATCTACTCGCGACCAAGATAAGAGTAAGCAATAAAGAAGCCAACGCGAACCTAGCGTGACAGGGTATCACGCATTCCTTGATTAGGTAACGCATACCTGTTTTAGTTGTGCCAAGGACTGGTAGGGCTAACTCTGACAGAATATAGATAACGCAAACGTGCATGTGCTCAGAACGCGAGTAGCTGGAGCGATGATGCTTTCATTAGAGAATCAACAGTGTGGGATCATCCAGGCCAATTCGAACCCAGATCGCTCACTCGGAACCCGAATGGCGACGTCGTTCCAGTGCTCGTTCATGTGCAACAAGTTCTGAGCCTTCCTCTCCATGCGTACTCGTCGCGGTCAAGGTTGGAGTAGCATCTCGCGCATGGGCGAGACGTCCAGCCCCACGAGGTCCAGGCGACTCGGAGGAAATAGCCGCTTCGGCAAGTTCGGCGATCCGTCTCGTCTCGCTGTCCAGCCGCAACCCCTTTGGCCGGTCTTCCAGCACGACCACCTCTTCTCCCACCGCGACTTGTCGACCTAGGGCGTCTAGCATATCTCGCAGCTCCTTTTCGCCCTCGTCGAGTGCTTTTTGGCCTTTTGGCTTGACCCACGCTTTCGACCTGCCCTCGTCGACGACTTGGGCCCATGTTTTCCCCTCGCGTCGTAGTTCGTCTGTGAGTTCGTCCTTGATTCTTCGTGCTGTGCCGACGCCCGAGTACCCAAACGAGGTGTAGAGTTGAACGGCGCTCGCCCCGGCGCGGGCGAATGCGAGCGCGTCGGACCCCGAAGAGATTCCGCCACAGCCGATAATGGGGATCTCAGCTGGGAGGTGAGAGCGCAGTATCGATAATGCTTTGAGGGAGAGGGGGAAGAGGGGAGGTCCAGAGAGACCGCCGATCTCTTTGGCTGAACCTATCTCGAGCGTCAAAGTCGTCTCTGGGATAGCATAGGAGCGGACGCACCCGACTGTAGATTGGGCCTCTGTACCGTAGTATTGCTCACAATCACACCATCAACTTTGCTCTCCCGCACGGCCTCTGCAATATCCTGAATCGCGAGCTCGTCCAGGTCCGGAGCGATTTTGAGCACGATTTTGGGTCGGGTCGTACGTATCCTCGCGCCCTCCCTCGCAATCACCCCCTCGTCGCCCGCGACCGGAATCTCATCCGGACCTTGCCCACACCATCCAATAACTCTTCCAGCATTCCCCGATTCTGCAACCCGCGCAGCCCGGGCGTGTTGGACTCGAGACGTTGATGACCAAGACACCGACATCCGGATGGGACCCGAACCGCTCGACGCCGACGAGGTAATCCGCGATCGAGTCCGGGGACGAGGACTTGTTCTTTCCCAAGTTGACAGCTAGAACTCGTCCGCAGCGTGTTCCGGGGAAGGGTGCGAGGAGTGGTTTCGACTCCTCAGACGGGCGAGCATAATATCGTGTCCGCGCGAGGGGAAGCCGTACCGGTTGATCATGGCGTTGTCTTCTGGAAGTGTGAATACGCGCGGTTTGGGATTTCCGGGCTGTCCGCAGCAGTTAGAATCGAGTGGCATGTGAATGGCTGGCGTACTTGTGGTTTGGGCGTGACGGATCCGATTTCGACCCAGTCGAAGCCGAGGTTGAAGAGCCCTGTTTGGTTGGAGTTAGGCGCGAATTAGAAGGGTGTCAGGAATTTAGATGAGAAGGGGGCTAGAATTTTAGATGAGAAGAGTGTTGCGAGTTGGGATTAGAGGATTATTGAGAGTTTGGGGTGAGAGGTATTGATTTGGTAATTTGAGACGAGAACAACTAGTTCGACTTGAATCAGAAAGGCCAAGTGGACATACCGTCTATAGCTTCTCCATCCTTATCAAACCCCGCAGCAAGTCCCACCGGACTCGGCAACTCCATATCCCAGATCTGCGCCATAAGCACCTTCCCTCAAACCCAACTAACAACCCACCGTGCACTTGAGAATCTCATCATCCACCCCCCGATCCTTGGGCGCAAACGGCGACCTAAGCACCCGCAACGCAAGCTTATGTGCATCCTCAGGGTCGAGTGTAGCGCGCATCAAAGGCGGGATGACCCATTGGTGGATGGCGGAGCGAGAGTCGTAATAGTATGCGATAAAGAGGCCTGTTCCAAGGACGAGGGCTGTGGTTTTGAGGGCGCGGAAGTTGGAGGCGATTGGGGTTGGGATCACGACTTGGGTTTCGGTGGAGGTGGAGGTTGAGGCAGAGCGGGTTGTGGCTGTTGTCCGTCGGATTAGGAGACGGTTGGTTCGGGGTAGGGATCTGACTGCGGCCTGCATCCTGGATGATAAATTATAAATTGTGATAATGGTCAATACGATAAGCTGAGATTACAATCACTCACCTCGACGACTTCTGGCCTAATTTCCACCAACAGCCACACCAAGAAGACGTGCCTACAGCTTGACGTCAAGTCTCGCCCAGGAACGATTAGACACCTTGACGTACCTTGCGATGGACGTGCAATTAGAATTTGTGTGAGAAGCTGATCTACAAAATCTCGGCGCTTAGGATCTTATCTTATCTGCCCCACCGATGATGCGCTCCTCGGCCTCCGAGCCAGTCTTCCTGCTGATCCCCCCCTCGACTCTCGAGTGTATACCACAGTCTTGTACCACAGATATCCGCGTTGTAGTTGCACTAAACCGTAACCGCTGCAACAACCTCTTGTCTCTCGTTATTTTCCCACCCTGCTCATCTGTGCAAAACCCCAAATCCGAGGCTATTTTTCGGCGCAACAACACTATATTTACAGCCCAACTTGTTAACAATGCACACTGCTACCAACACCCCCTCCTCCTCTACTCCCACTTCTCCTACTGTCGCTTCCCCTACGACCACCCTGTACAGCGAACCCGGTCCATCCCACCCATTCGCCAAATGCACCGGCCTAGTGCAAATCATCCGCCCGTCAGTGCACGAGATAATTGAAGAAGAGTCTCGGTTCTGGGACGAATTTACCACAGACGTACGTCCTTGTTAGATCCATGACAGCCCCTGTTGGATCTACGACAGCTGATGTCATCTCTCTCAGGACGGAACCCGCGCCAACAGCGGACGAGCGTCTCCCCCTGGCTCCCTCGCCAACCGGTCCGTGTTTTCAAACGATATTTGGTTGGATGATAATTGTGGGAATGCGGATCGCACGTTTGCACGGGATGTGCAGTTGGTGGGGTGGGCGAGCGTGGGAGACAGTATCAGCACGGGCTACATAGGTGAGTTTCTCTGATGTTTTTGGGCTGGGTTGGGCTAATTCTCGTAGTGTATGATTGTGCGATACGGACCAAGGAGGGCGTGACGATCCACCTACACAAACGGTACAATCAGTTTGTCCAACTCGACAAGGCGCTCCGACGGACGTTACCTGTACGTACCCCCCTCGTGTTCAAACGATTGTTAACCCCCGACTAGGCCGATGTACTGCACAACATTCCGTCCCTGCCTTCGAAAAACGCACTAGGTACGTTGTTTGTTGCGCAGCTGATTGGTGCTGATCGCCGTCTAGCCAAATACAGACCCGCATTCCTCGACGCCCGCCGACGCAAACTGCAAACCTGGCTCGCTGCGGTCCTGATGCACCCCGATATTGGAGGGTGCCCAGCCGTCCGTGAATGGATCCTCGAATAACTTGGCGTGTGGTCGACTCTAAAAGCATATCATCCGGGCGAGGTCAAAGCATGCTGCTGTGATTGGAATATAGGCCCCAACTCTGTCGTTCATTTAATTGTTATCGCTATCCTATCGTGTTGACTGTTGACACCTTTTTGTAGTCTACGTTATTCGGAAATTGTATCCTTCCTGATTATCTTCCTTGCGTCCCTTTCACTAGAACCGGCGTTTCGCAATGGAGCACAGCCAACTTGACTGTCGACCTATATTTAAACCTCTACTTCTGCGGTGCCCAGGTCTCACGGCCGACTCGGTGGTGGTTTCTCCTTATCCAGCAAGTGGCGCCCGGGGACACACCGAGGTTCCACGGAACCCGCGCTAATTTGTATCCCACCGAGATTGTCGGTGAGGCGGTAACTGGTCTGATTACACCTGGTCGAGTATAAATATGATGCGTCGTTGAGCAGCAAGACATTATTCGAACATGTCTTTTCCTACGATTCCTACCGGGTTTTCGATTACTGGCGGGATCCCGACCAAGTCTCAGGACTTGCTGCGTCAGTCTAATATTTTGGCTTGGGTTTAGTCGGTGCTGACTTTTAGTAGCTCGATTATCTTCGTGGTTGCGTTTGTAGCTCTCGCGCCGCTTGCTGTATGGCGTCTGGCGAGTAAAGTCTCCCGCTCAACAACCTTGATTCGGCCGGCTGTTTTTATTCTCGTGCGGACTGCGACGTACATCATGCGAGCCATACAGGCCAACGGAAAGTGAGTATCCCGCCACCTTCCCTTTATTATGACTAATATTCTGTAGTTACTCGGAAACGCTATTCATCGTGGAACAAATATTCCTGCTCGCCGGCTTTCCGATTATTTGCGAAGCCATGATCTCCCTCCTCGAGTACCACATTACACGCACGCACACCGGTCCCAAGGAAGGACAAATCACCCAACGCGTCTGTCGACTCTTGCGTATAGTCCTCCTAGTAAGTCCCCACCCCCTCAAAATCTAACCTTGTCTAACTCGAAACAGGCAGCGCTGGTCCTTGGTATCGTAGCCGGAACCAACATAAGCGCCGCAATCACAAACCCCTCAACCGCCTCGACCGTCCGCTCCCTCCGCAACGCCAACGCCGCTCTCTGCCTCGTCATCGTCATCGGGATCGCAGTGGTCGCAATCGTCGCCCAAGTCCATAAATCACTCCCTATCCACCCCACCGCGCTTCTCCTACTCATGTCTGGGTGCCTGACGATTGCCGGAGCGTACCGACTTGCTAATATCCATACGACGAATCCCCCACTGGCCACGTCGACCAAGGTCAAGTTTTATATCTTGCTGGCGCTGATGGAGTGGATTGTCACCCTCGTGTTGTTCGCTGTAAATGCGCGGGTGTTGTTTGCAGAGGATGTAGCCAAGGAGAAGAAGAGGGCTGCCAAGGGGAGCGAGCGTGCCTCGATGGAGAGTCCAGATAGGCAGTACAAAGAGCCGTATGCGTCTGCATAGATATTGTTGTGATTATATAGTTTGAATAATGTTATACCCGTGTTTGGATAATCTTGCTTCGGCGTATATGCGGGTCGGGACCGAGGTGGAGATTAGAGTTTGTTGGTGACGTCGGACAAGAACATCTGGTAGATCATCCACTTGCACTTTCACAAGGATACATTCGACAGGTCAGTAAGCAGACTTGCTCAGGTCGGGGAGAGACAATACGACTCGGCGCTTGATCACGCGGACGAGCACCTCGTACGAGCTCCTAGCTGCCCGCTTCCAGATACTCAGTGACACACTACTGGCCTTCTCGGCATGTGTTGATGCCAAGTACTGCGGTTTCGTACTAAGCACCAGTCTCCACCAACTCAACGACATACACTCGGTCAAACACCGAGGTTCCGCGGATCGATTTCCTATTCGGGAATGTTCATGGGGCGGTGTAGATGTTGGGTCTCTTGTATAAAGTGTGCGAGGGTGGGGTGGGTGAGGAGTATATCATGTCCGAATCCGACGTCCCTCGTGGTTTCTTTATGGTGGGCGGAGTGCCCACCAAGTCTCAGGATTTAGCACCGTAAGTCAGTCGAGGCTGAATGAGCGTCTACTGACTTTGGTGACAGGTGCATTATTTTCACCCTTGCCTATATTTGTATCATCCCCCTTGCGTTTCGGCGACTCGTGAACAAGGAATCTCGCTCGAGTCAACTTTACGGCCCAGCCGTATTTATCCCAATTCGGATTGCGAGCTTCATCTTGAGAGCCGTGCAAACGGGTGGAAAGTGTGTACCGCCAGTCGACTTGCATATACTCTGCTAATGACCTTCTAGTGGCTCACTCGCAATGATTATCGTCACGCAGATATTCTATTCAGCCGGGTTCCCGATTATTTGCGACCCTGTCGTGACTTTGCTCGAGTACCATATTACCCGAACCCATACCAGTCCGACGCAAGGCTATGGACTCAGCGAGCGATCCGGGCCCTGAGACTTACTCTCCTGGTATGAGCCATCGTTCGTTTCTCAATTTATGCTCACACGCATATAGGCCTCGTTGATCATCGCCATCATCGCTGGAACAAAAATCAATGGCGCAGACACACCTGAAGAACTCGCCGAGCTCCGTAAGCTCAACATCATCAACTCGGGTCTATGTCTCGGAATCGTCCTCGGGGTAGCATTCGTTGCAATCATCGCCCAGTTCCACAAGAACCTCCCAAGTCGAGCGACCGCCGTATTGGTCTTCACATCCGGGTGTTTGGTCGTCGCGGGGGCGTATCGCCTGTCGACAATTCACGATCGAGAGTCGTATCGTCCGTTTTCAGCCAGGACCAAGGTCACATTTTATGTGTTGTTGGCACTGGTGGAATGGTTAGCGACCATCGCGTTGTTCTCTGTGAACGTGAGGGAGCTGTATGCAGAGGATCTGGCCAAGGAGAAGCAGCGGGCTGCCAAGGAGGCGGAACAAGGCTCTGACCAGGTCTAGAACCACATACGCATGCTTTGGTGCGCTACTTTGCTATCCTCGGGTCATAGTTTCGTTGCGTGTACAATACGGATTTTTAAATCCCTATAATTTTGAATCTAATGGTGTTGCCGCCTAGCGGAAGCTTATGAGCTGGAGTATTGATACCATCATTTCACAACTCAGTCTATCATTAGAATCTAGTTTAGTAACACAACAGTAATTAGGGATGATATCTCGCATATACAGAGCCCACAGACAAGGTTGGAACTGAGTCGAGTGATCTCATTGTTTGTCATCGTTGATAGAGAAGAATTGCAAGTGCTGTTCCTCGATGAGGATGATGAAGCGGTTGCTTATAATGGACTGGCAATGGTGATTTCTGGCTATAAATCCGTTTGGACAGCTGGATTGGAGTTTCATAACTTGTGGGTCATACTTGAGCTTCCAATAACATGCATGTACCCAATCGGTCTCGCCCAGAGTTATGCTCCCATATATATGGGCATAAAGACTCACAGTAAACCTATCTATGAGTAGGGACTCGAACTTCCAGCTCCGTAGTGGGGATAGGTCGCCACCACAATCAGCCCACGCGACCAAATGGTCTACAGTAAATTATATCGGGTTGATCCCGTGCTTGAGTCCACAGCGATTTGCAAGAGTACTCGCCACCAGAGTTTTATTTTCGAAACTTGGGCTCGACGAGGAAACCAGCCATATCTCCTCATGGAGAGACATAGGGTAGACGAAACATATCCCATTGAGATCGCACGCCCGTTGCGCACGAGATGGTATATAAAGATTGCGGAAATTCCGGGATATAAGAGAATCGCTCCAAAGTTCAAGGTCAATGTTCCAGCAATATTGGAGGGGTCTGGGGACACGAGAAGTGTGCGAGGGAGTTGTGAGAACACATTTACATAGTTCTATTAAGTAAAAGTCTTGTTTGTATACCATTCCGGCGGGATGAAACTACCCTGATTCTGACCCGGTAGATTGCCCGTTTATCGACACTGGACCAGTTACATTTGTACTATTATCAATTTTCATTACGTAGGTGGAATTTATAGCATAATATTGAGCACCTTGCTAACCTTTAACTTATCTGAGCGGGACGGAAACGCACCTCGCTCGTCAAGCTCGTCCAGATGTCGAAAAATGGCGATAGTCGCGCAATAAATGTGCCAAATGGTACGCAAAGAGACCAGGATGCATACGCACTTGGTTTCCGGTACTCATCTCACTCTAATTACGCCAATAGAGGCTGTTCTTTTACTCCTGAAGACATTAGTCGAACTGGACCGTAACGCCAAGGCATGGATCCGCGGACCATGTTGATGGCCTGAAAGTGGTCGGCTAGAAAATCGACCATTTCTTTTCGAAATTGAAGCCATATTGTTTGAAAGTTATTACCAGGAATTTTAGGCCTCAGTGCCCATCTAAAGATGCTACATAAGGCAAGAAATGCGAACTTTTGAGAACCCGTGCTCCTGTGGGCAAGTCTGTGCTCCCGCCTCACTCAGAGGGGCCAGAGGTTGGAAGAGCCCACCAATGTACTACTCTATGAGAACTGTGAATATGTTGGGCAGCTTATATGTTACTTGTGTCCCCATGCAAGGATGAGAGGCGATACGCGGATGACGTTTTGGAGGAGACTGTGTTATACAAAAACGGCTCATAAGCTCGCTGTTTTCTTGATGGAGCTGTTTACAGGTATTCTCATAACTCTCCCGCACACTTCTCGTGTCCCAGACCCCCCCAATATTGCTGGAACATTGACCTTGAACTTTGGAGCGATTCTCTTATATCCCGGAATTTCCGCAATCTTTATATACCATCTCGTGCGCAACGGGCGTGCGATCTCAATGGGATATGTTTCGTCTACCCTATGTCTCTCCATGAGGAGCTATGGCTAGTTCCCTCGTCGAGTCCAAAGTGCAAAATATATTGAACCCTGGTGGCAAGTACTTTTGCAAATCGCTGTAAGCGTGCTGGCGATCATCAAAATCTGGATTCAGAGAGATTTGGCCACTCCAAGTCAAATTACTCCCCGTCTTCGATTCCCCAGGTCGGCTGTTTAGTCTGAGTACCTTATCTCCCCACCTTCCACGACGACTTACGCCTCTTGTTCCCGAGCCATGAAATTCGAGCTACCTATCGTCAGCTTTACCAGCGCCCTTCTCGTTCTCGTCCCTCTGCCATTGCACTGGAGGAAACGCAATGTCTGTATGATATCAATGATAACCTGGCTTGCCGTGTGCAACACCTACCGTGGAATCAACGCTATCATCTGGGCGGATAACGCCACTGTGAAGTACAAGGTCTGGTGCGACATCGGTATGTCCTCTTACCTGGCAAAGTCTCAACACATTGATCTGCGTAAAGTAACGAGAATCGGCCTTTGTAGTAGTATTGGTGTTTTAGTCTCGGGAATATGTATATCCCGTCGTCTGGCGCAGGCATGTTCTCCATACTATAGGGTCCCAAGCTGGCCTAAGAAGCGGCAGCGCGCAAAATTGGAGATTGGGGTGTGTGTCGTTCTACCTGTCCTATACCCGGCTCTGCGTATGCCAGCTTTATCGGAGTCCTACGCAGATCACTAACTAGGCTAGGGCAGACTTTGCAGTTGAATCGCATCGATTTGGAATTATGGAAGAATACGGTTGCATTCCAGTAGGTTCATGCTTTCACTTGACAGTTAGAGCGGTGGTCGAAACGTCACCATAGGTGGCTCACGAGTTCTTCCTCTCAACGTTGGTTCTTACCGTGCCTCTGGTCTTGTGCTCTTGTATTGCATTGATCTACGCTGGTAAGTATAACAACGTTTCAGGCAGTGGTGGAATATAACCTCGACGTAGGCGTTGCGCTCCGATGGCTCATTCATCGCCGTGCACAGGTTCTGCACACCTCCCAGCGTACAAAACCGATTCCTCCTTCTGGTCGCTACCTTCGCCTCGTTATATTGGCCATCACCCAGATGGCCTTCGCTACGATAATGACGGTATTTGCCTTGGGCGTTGCGATTCACAATGGGTTTGAGCCTTTGGCTTCCTGGAAGGAGGTCCATCAGCACTGGCAAGAGGTGTTGGTCTGGCCTGATACCCCCGTCCCGGAGATACTTTGGATACTCCACAGGGTCCTCTGGTATTTTGTACCGATCTCATCGGTCATGGTGTTTGCGAACTTTGGGTTCGACGACAGAGTAGACGCAGAGTACAGGCGCAAGTTTGTTTGGATCAAGGAGTGCGTTTCCGGGATTAAAATGGAAGAGATTGTGGTTCTACCTCGGAGGTATGTGTCTCATGGGATGATAGTCACACCGTCTCAGTCGTCAGCACCTCCCCCAGGGCAAACAATGCCACAACAACGCAGAACACATAGGGAGTCGACAATGCGGCGACCGATGAGGTTAGGACAAACATTGTACCATATTCAAATGTATCATCTTTGGCTACCTCTCTATGACAAATGCCGGATTTGCTATGTCAGCTCAAGCCCAAACGATGCTCGTGCTCTGAACTTCCGGGTTTCGTTCTCTTGCCTTCGTGTTAGGTATTTCCGTGAGTATATGTCTATCTCAGACATCAAGTTTCCTGCCTAAAATGTAGCAAGAACAACAAGTGCCGTTTACAGTAAGCTCGCTGGTGGTGATGTAGCGGCGCGTCTATTGCGATTAACTCTTCCAGGGGAACCTCCGGGTATAATCCTTCTAGATAGATGGCTCCAACTTCCACGATTTGTGGGTCGTGCACGGATACCTGAACCTCCAACAATTGGTATATACCCAATCAGTCCGGTTCTTGTTTACATATATTCAGCTGAATTGCATGCTCCAAGACGTTGATGTACGTACAGACGAACCTCCCTATAGGCGTCAACTCGAACATCCAGACCTATTATGGAAATTAAGTTGTCATCTCACATCAGCTAATGCGGCCTAATACATCATATCGGGTCAATCCTGCGCTTGAGTCTAAATGTAACACAACGTGCTGCCAATAATCCAAATTTGGATTTAGAGAGAGATTGTTGTCCCACCCCCAATTCAAATCACTCCCTACCTTTTGTTCCCTAGATCGGCCGTTTAACTGGCCTGAAATGATTAACCATCCCTCCACCGTCCACGACGACCCACGCTTCTTGTCCTTCGTACCATGAAGCTCGAGCTAGTCATCGTCAGTTTTGTCAGCACCTTTCTCGTTCTCATCCCTCTGCCATTGCACTGGAGGAAGCGCAATATCTGTATGATCTCATTGATAACCTGGCTTGCTGCCTGCAACACCTACCGTGGAATCAACGCTATCATCTGGGCGGATAAAGTCACTGCGAAGTACAAGGTCTGGTGCGATATCGGTGTGTCCACTTACCTGGCAGAAGCCCCAACACATTGATCTGCGTAAAGTAACGAGAATCAGCGTTGGTGGTAGTGTTGGCGTTCTGGCCTCGGCAGCATGTATATGCCGTCATCTGGCACAGGCATGTTCTCCGTACTATAGGGCCCCAAGCTGGGCTGAAAAGCGTCGGCGTGAGGTTTGAACTCGTGGTGTGTGTGGTTCTACCTATCATTTACCCGGCTCTATGTATGCCAGTTTCTCGAGGTCCGGTGCAGGAAACTAACTGGGTTGAGGCAGACTTTGCAGTTCAAACACATCGATTCGGAATCATTGAGGAATTCGGTTGCACTTTAGTACGTTCGTGCTCTCATTGAATCTGGCGTTTGAAGTTCCGATTGGAACACCGCAACAGAGAGCTCACGCATCTATCCCCTCCTTGTTTATTATTTAAGTGCCTCTGATCTCGCTTACATGGGTTTCGTTGGTGTATGCAGGTAAGAAATTCAACCTCTAGGAATGTTATGGGCTATAACATCAGCCTAGGAGTTGCACTCCGGTGGCTCATTCATCGCCGAGCCCAGCTAATGCACACCTCGCAGCATGCACAACCGGTTCGTTCTTCCGGTCTCTATC
Source organism: Ceratobasidium sp. AG-K (assembly GCA_037039685.1). Taxonomy (NCBI): domain Eukaryota; kingdom Fungi; phylum Basidiomycota; class Agaricomycetes; order Cantharellales; family Ceratobasidiaceae; genus Ceratobasidium; species Ceratobasidium sp. AG-K. The sequence continues at coordinate 6,256,002 of JAWNGF010000002.1, forward strand.
TTCAGCTTGTTGCTGTGGCAGTCACCCAAATGACCTTTGCTACAATAATGACGCTATTCCTATTGACCACCTCAATTCACCACGGGTTTGAGCGATGGACGTCCTGGAAGGATGTCCATCAGAACTGGGGAGAGATATCAATCCATCCCAGGGGCTCATTCTCGGAGACCTACAGGATACTCACCATGGTCATCTGGTACTTTATACCAGTCTCATCGGTCATGGTGTTTGCCAACTTTGGGTTTGACGATAGAGTAGCCGCCGAGTACAAGGCCATGTTTGCTTGGATCAAGGCGTGCACCTCCCGGATTCAAATTAGAGAAACTGTGGTGCTACCACTGAGGTATGTTCTCATGGAATGCTAATCGCTTGCCCTCAACCGCCATTGCCTCTGTAGTGCTAGCGATGCTGTACCCCCTGAGAACAGGCCGAAGGTCGACAACGCTGTGACCGACGCGGTTGACACGGATGGCATAATACATTTGGATCCGCCAACCTTAGCCGCCCCAGCACGATGAATGGGGGGATTACGACATTATAGTGCAAGCCTGAATAATGCTCGATGAGTTCCGAACTATCGGAGGTTTTTTCTCTTGACCTTGCGTTAGGTTTTTCCATGACAATAGTACCGCCCAATAAATGGAGTTTCCTTCCCGAAATCCAACAAAAGTGTGCGACTCTGGTGCTGACGGTGATATTTATTTCGTCGGGAGAACCCACCCACTGAGGGAAATTGATCTCGCACAACCTCTTGTAATTCACTCCTCATCCTCGATGCTACCCTACTCTCAAGTTAGATCGCAATCACTGGCTTTTAGGCATGATTCCAATTTCTTTCTCAACCACCTCGTTGTGGGAGCCCTAATCAAATTGGTTCCTGTCTAGCGTGCGGGGTGCTTGTGTACTAGTACATCTCGGGTTTGAACACACGTTTGCCAACGTTTCCAATCAAAATATACCAGGATCGCGAGACGCCCCTCAACAGTGATAAGCATTATTTATTCTGATTTGCTTTGCAAGCTTTATCACGAGGGCGTCACAAACACCTAGAAGGTGAGTGTGCCAGATTTGGCATTTGTTTTGCCCCCATGTGTGATCTGGGTAGTTCCACTGGGATGGCCGTCACTACGCAGATATTGTTTTCCACCGGGTTCCCGATTACCATTGACCTGGTCGAGTACCACATCACCCGTACGCATACAAAGGTTTACTCACCCCGTGGGCGATCCGTATTATAAGACTCGCTCTTGGTATGAATTTCATTACGCAATTTTGAGAAACACTTACGCTCACCCAGACTTCAATGATCCTTAACGTCGTTGCCGGGGCCAAAATAAGCGGCGCGACGGAACCAGATGAACTCGCCGAGCTACTCAGGCACGATATTGCCAATGTAGAGCTACGTTTGAGTGTGGTGCTCGGCGCAGTCTTCGTTGCTCTAATCGCTCATTTCTACGAAAACCTCCCCGCCCAGACAAATGCTGTGCTGGTACTCATGGCTGGATGCCTCGTCGTCGCAGGGGCTTATCCCTCATCCAGGATTCGCGACAGGAGAATTGTGCCTTCCATACGCAGTCAGACCAAAGTCGCTTTTTATGTCTTGTTGGCGTTGGTAGAGTGGTTAGCTATTATGGCGCTATTCATGGCTAATGCGAAGGAGACCTATGCAGAAAATTGAGCAAAGGAGAAGAGGCAGGCTGTCAAAGTGACAGAGCACGTCCCTGGGGGGGGGGGGGGCAGCGAGACTCGTCTCTCAAGATCTCCTCCCAACCTGGGTCTAGGATCATATATTAGTTACCTCCAACCCAACAACGTCTAGCTTGTTGCAGTATATCCTACCTTTTCTATCTTTCCAGGTAGTTTGTATCTACTATAACTGTCGCCTTAAACTGAAGTGATGGATCTAATGTACGCGCGTTACTTTCACTAGGGCCACTAGCATTGCCTCCTGACCCTGTGTGGCGACCCCCTGCCCGTTACCCGCTTGGACCACAAGATTCGTTATGACCACGTGGCTTTACACAAAGTGCGAGAGAGCTGTATTGACCAATAACGTGTGGTCCATCAGGCCAGAGGTGGTGGCCGTGCCGGCCAATTTGGCGCTCGTCATTGTCCGGTTGACCTTGCCAAACAAGCGCCAACCAAAGAAGCCATAGCATTATGGGCGCGACTCGGACCATCGAAGTATGCGTCTTGTGTCTCCGCCTGTATAATATGGGCACCGAGCAGGCTCTTCTCTCTTCGCCAGCACAAGAGCGCCTCACATCACTTCTACCGCTATTCAACCAAGTTTCCCTATTCAAAGACTCTTATCTAACTGATTATCCAATATGTACTCTACTGGCGAAAACCGTGTCTGGACGGCCAAGGACGAGCGCGAGATGAAGTATGATCATAAGCGTGCAACTCGCGCTACGCGCAAGCATCTAGGAAATCTCCAAATCTCGGCCGGCATCTCAGGCGCAGCTCCCGAGCAGCAGGCTGATAGGACCTTCTTCAATAAGCTCCTCCGTCGCCGGACTACCGAGCCCCCCAGCGCCGATTTGCCTGTTGAGAAGCGTCCCCTCCCGCCCATGGCTAAGCAAGAGCCTGACAATCACTGGTGGACCCGCGAACGCACTAGCACCGACCGCGGTCACCGTCCGAGCGCAAGTCAGGACTATCAGCCTCTGCCCTCTGCGGACCCTCGTATGATTGCGGTCACTACCAATGGTCGATCTCCACCTCCCGTTCCTCCCCGTTATGACCTGATGTACACTTATCAACCACCGCACCCTGCCCGCGAGCGTATCCGCCGCAAGAGTGAACACGACGCTGCTGCTCGCCGCCGTGCTCGCGAGACTGCTCTTCGCCACCTCGAGACGGACCACGATATTCGTCGACATGTGGTCATCGACAAGCCAGGCGTAGCTCCCGCAGAGCTCGCACCAGGAACTTGGCTTCCTGGCCAATTGAATCCCGTGCAGTAAGTTTTCGAATCTATGGCTCTGGGCTGTTGGCTAACCCAGCTTGTATGCGCCTAGCTTTGATCGTGAACTGTCTTCAGCTCATTTCGCTGACGAGTCTGAGGTTGCGGCGACCCAACTGTCCGAGTTCCCGTAAGTTGAAGCAACCGCTCCCAACTTCCCATTGCTAAAACTGTTGGCCAGAACTCCACCGAGGGGTCTCCCTGCCCGTCGAGCTCCGCCTACCGGACCTCTTCCAGCTCCCCCCGCTCTGCCCACACTCTTGCCGCCCACTCAGCCTCTCAATATTGATGCGGCCCGTCGTCGCAACAAAGAGGCTCGTAATATCCCTATCCCTCCTATTCCAGCAACATCACAGTCCAACCGCGATTCTTTCCTCGAGATCCGCAGGAAGCGCTCCTGCCGCGTCTAAATATGGCTGCACACAGTCTTGAAGTGAAATCTCTCCCCGAATATTATCTCTTGTTCATTCTCAATCGGGGTCTAACCCCCTGCCACTCGTTGCTTTCTTATTTCCCTCGTTCACGCTCCTTTTGTTCCCTGCCATCTGCTCTCGATCCTCGCGCATTCAAACATTCACACATTCATTGCTTTCACCAATCATATTTATGTCTCATTCCGCTTCCTTAGAATCCCACTGTCCTTTCCGATCCTACTCTGTACAAGTAGCAAAATTACGATGATATTGATTATCACGGATTGAACAAGCATTTGGTTGATGCAAAGCAGAAGTTAGCTGTACTGGATAAAGCTGCTATTAAGGTATTGCTGAGCCTTGTCTACCGTCTCCCTTGCCTTTGCAGGTGCTTCTTGTGGACCGGCTGTGCTCTGCGCATACGTGCTGTACAATTTCAGGCACTTCTCCGGTACATCCAGATCCCGCATATCGCCATGGCCGATCCGAACCTCATGAGAGTATAGGTCGAAATCGTCCTTCTCAATTTGCTCAAAGTACCCTGCAGTGTCCATTAAATCGCTGTGTTGCTCAATATACCTGAAACAAGTGGTTAGCCGAGAGTTTTGCGCAACTCTGTTTTAACTTGCCTCTCATATTCTCGCTCTTCTCGCTCCGATACCGTAGGAGATAACGACCGGGCGACAATTCCTTCGACAGAGTGAGGGTCGGGCGCCTTGAGAGGGTTCTCTGTTGGTTGTATCTTGGCCGGGGGCATGGCTGTACTTGATTTTCGCTTCGAAGGCCCTTGCGAGGATCCCATCCAGCGCCGCACCCCTTGCATAAGCCTGTATTGTCCATTGATTTTAACTAATGTCCGCAACTAGCAGCCTACTTACTTTGGGGGTTGCATTGATGAGGTCACGACGCGAGGAACGAATGGGCTGCCTTCTGCTTCGCTAGTCTTGTCACTGTGCAGTACCTTAGCTAAATCCGGCGATATGCAATAAAGATACGCACCCTGTGAGTTTCGAGCTGCTGGACATTGAGAATGCAAAATGCTTCTGCAAACTAGTAATAATCCTTGGTCGATAGTACTCGTCCCAGAAATCGGCCCTCGCTTGTGCAAATTCGCATAACGCCGAAGAACACTGATCAGGAACGAATATTGGTTCAAGATTCTCAGGATGGAACCATTGTTGGTAGGTTCGCCGCTCTGGTGGAGCAGGTAGCTTGGAGTCGTTTCGAATACCCAGGAACACATCGATGGAGGCCTGCTTGTCGGCATCTGGGTAGGGAGTCATATGCAAGCTTCCCCAACAAGCGTAGTTACGCACCGAGAACAGAATTCGCATAAAATCGTCTCATATTCTCTATCACGTCCCGGGAATGGCTGTTCCAGTGAGGCATCCGTCGGTATGACTCTACTCTGTTGACAAGTGCACCGCCGGCGTATTGCAACGCGATAGCTAGTTCGACGCAATCAGCTGGTATGTACTTGAACAATCGAGTCGACTTACTGTCCCCATGATCATGGTACATCTCCGTGAGCATGTTTACCGCATCTGAATCGAATTCCAACTGTGGTGTCTCTACGACTCCAAGAGCATACAGCTGATGACCTAGGGCGCGTTTACCAAATACAAATTGAGCCGCGTTGGTTCGATCTAAACAATCGACGCAGTTTGTCCGGCAAACGCCGTTCTGAACCAGCATCGTGTCTCTGTATGGAACAGCCCTGAGAAAGTGATAGCCTCTGAGTTCGGCTGCAGCAAGCGAAGTGGCAAAACTCTTACTCGGACTCGGAGCGGAGTTTATGAGAAAATGGCTCAGGGCCAGAGTGGAAGAACCCGGTAAGATTAATAGACTGTTCGGCGTAGTCTTCGAGATAACTGATGACGTCCTGCTTCTTGCTATAAAGGTGATGAACACGTGTTAAAACCAACAAGCGCAGGACATCAATTCTAAACAGTTCGATACCTACCCTTTGTAGGCTTGTGACATATCCCAGGCTTCATACATGATTTTCTTTCCTTCAGGTAAGAACTGGTTGAGGTAAGCTATGCAAGCCCCGAATTCATGGAGCAGTTTGGATTCTCGAGGCTGTGGCTCGCGTGCCTTGAGTATGATGATCAGTGTCGATGTCATTTAAGAAGATCCGCTGATAGTCGCACCTTGATAAGGTTCAGAACCATGATAGGGGTACCATAGCGTGCAAAAAGTCGATCAAAATGACGGGCGGCGGGTGCGTAAAAGGGGTCGACCACGGTGACTAACGGACACAATCAGTACATTCACGAGAGAACAAGGGCCAGCTTACTTACTTTCAATTGGTGGTTTGGGGTTGAGGTTTGTGGTATCTTGAGTCCAAAAGATAGGTATACTGCCTCGATGCTGGGAATCGAACCTTGAGCACGGCATTTTTGTTTGGGCCATAATCGACTGACCTGTACATAACTAGTGTATCTCGGGCTGGGTACTCGCGCCCATCCACCCTCTGAAGTGTCTCGGTTGAATCGCCCGGGAGGGCCGTAAAAACCAGTCGTTGAGGCCTCTGAAACAATTTGTTCCGTCTCGACTTCGTTCGCCACATTACCCTGAGCAGTAATAAGTCAATGCCCGCCCATTGAGCTAACCTGCACGAACCTCTTCATCAACCCCTCGTTTCAAATACCGAACGCCAGCGAAATGACGGGAGCGGCGAGCAATAAGCGTAATATAGACTATGCGGCCAAAGATGTTCAGCTCTGCGAGCGTCAGCGAACTCCCTGTTTACGAAGGCGCCGTGGGGCTTACTAGCTTGATCGACGTGCCCGAATATCATAGGTATCACCCAGGGGCTCTTTGCCTTCCAGTCACCCGGCCCACCATTATGCTCGTGCAACGGGAATGCGTTGGAGAGCAAGTAATGATTCCAGGCGTACCTGTCGTTAAAATATGGCGTTTTGGATATCTGTGGACAAGCCTTGTACCCAAACTTTGTCAGGTTGTGTTGAAGAGTTGAGGTTACGTCATAAGTATAGCTAAAATAAAAATTTCGACTCAAATCTACACCTCGAAACAGCGATAGTAATCGTGCTTCCTCTGTGGGGTTGTCGACTTTCATGGTTGGGCATATCTTGTAAATGGAAGTGTCTTCACAATGATAAATATAATGGCCACCCATCAAGGCTCGAACCGATCGCTTGGTAATTAAGACAATATACCAGCCTGCGGTAAAGCGAACAAACCCTAAAACAACCATGATTGGAGGACATGCAACCAGAAAAACTGACGACTGACCGACAATCCCATGAAAGTCTTGTACTTTATTTAGTCCACCTGAGACTTTGTTCCCATCCTCCAACATTCGAAGTATCTCAGCAATCTGTCGTTCGGTATAAACGGCCTCATCCTCGGTCACTGTCAATTCTTCTGGAGAAGTTCGATCTATTCGAAGCATGCGATAGCGGGAGTCCGAAGCGCCGGTCGCCACAACGTAGAGCTTTCGTTTGTTTTCATACAAAACAAACTTGTTGAGTATAAGTGGTCTCGGAGAATTAGGATCGGCACCGGGGGCGTAACTAGGATTAAAGGCTGTAGATGCTCGTGACTGACCGCCAGCAAGCTTGGTTCCTGATGTAGCATGCACACTGCTAGTCGTCGCAACCGAGTACGTAGAGCGCACAGCACCGGGGAGTGATCCATAGTCGGGTGGGCGGGGTAATGTGTAACTCGCAGATGGAGATGGTGATGCGGGAGACTTAACAGACACCGAGGAGGATAATGTTTGAGAAGAAGCAAGAGAATCCGTGGATATTGGTGCGGGTTTGGGTGGCTCTACCTCTGCTGCCGTCAGCGGTGACTTCATGGATGTCCCATCATTACTCGAGGCAATGTGGGGCTTGTCATTAGTTGGTGGGGTTTGGGACCATGGATGAACCTCCAAGCCATCTGATTCGGGGCGCGGGGTGAGTTCAGAGTCAGAGGTGCCATTGAGGGTTGCATGGCTTGGAACGGCGGCCATTATGGAGTCCTCGTGGCTGTGGATATCAACTAAATACGAATACGAATAATCCAACGAGTTCTTAGAGCACTGTGGTTCCTCCGAAAGCGCTAGAGTATATCGTTGTTATTGGGAAGATGCCCTAAGTCACGTGCCTCCCATGATTTGAATGCAGGCTGAGGTGACCTCACTCTCATCCACGTCAATCTATAGTCAGGACGAAACTAGAACATATACGTGTGGTCTAACTCTATTTATCCCTCACCTGCATCCCAACGATCTACTGGTGACCGTCAAAGTATTATAACCAGATGGCTTGGTATTATTGCCACACCATGTGGATCTCGCGAGCACTTGGCAACTCATAATCTTGAATTACCATAAGAGTGGAAGCTAGGATCGCCGATCATGTCAACTTTTCAGAAAGCCCATCCAGTGGGCCGACTTTAGACATTTCAGACGCATAAATACATGTTTCCGAAACCACACCGCTCAACAGTCGTTTTCATTCGTTCTGACTGGGAAGAGACCTGGGGGTACGGCAGTTAGCTTGATATTAATATGTTTATCACCCGACATACTTTGGAACTCATTTCTTGGTTACCGAGGAAGCGGCTGGTCCCTTCGCAGCTTCGGTCACCTCGTAAGACACATGGTCTCCTTCACTAAGGGCGTTCTTTCCTTGCGCTCCCTCAACCTTGGTGTAGTGTACGTATACGTCTGGTCCGCCGTCATCTGGGATGATGAAACCGTGTCCTTTAACTACATACTGTGTTAGTCATACAGTACACAAGATAAAACGTGTTTACCTTCATTGAACATCCTCACAACGCCAGTTTTAGTAGCCATCCTTCAGTGTGCCAAGGGAAAGGGGGGTTCGATAAGCTAAATGGTGTAGCACTGACGTTCACTGCCCATCGTTTCTATTTTATACTCATAATTCGGTATAAGCCGTTCGCGAAGACCCACCTGGATCCAGTTAGCAGGGGCATGACACGACCAGTAGAGAAGTTTTGTCCGGGCTGGTGGCGCGAACACAATGATGCCATGGACTTAGAGGCTCGGGTCAATTCACTTGCTGGATTTCCGTGAAGCACGCTCTTTACATCCCTGAAAATACTTTTACCGCGGTGTTGAATGATGAAAGGCAAAAAAAGATTAACTACCTCACTGTCAATGCAGTGTGATAGTCTGAGCTCTCATCGCGAGCTGATCGATCGGTTTAAGTTGATTTTGATGAAACTGCGTGCACAACGTGTTCAACACATTGGTGAGCCGCAGAGAAAGACCATTAAATACAAAATTACTAAAGCTCCTGTTTTCCGACCATACTGGGCGCAGAAATCACCAAAGATGGGAAAGGTCGGAGCTTTGGCGACTGCGCAGCCAACCCTGAGCCGAATTGTTTATCCTTGCGTTCAGTCCGACATTACATGTGCGGTTAAACGCTTACTCGTAAAAATGGAACAATGCGGACTCAGTCTCCAAATTTATCGTGCGCTCTATCCCCATTATGAACTATGTTTCAGGCAAGTTGGGTTACGACACTTGATGATAGATGTAACAAACCCCAACCATGAGTGAGATATCAATCAGGTCATACAGATGCGATAATGATCGATCCCCCGTGCTCGACGTGGAATAGCACCACGGAACGCTATAAAGAACTGATGCTGACTATACATGATACCCTCACAAAGCCAAGCAAGCATTCCGGATACAACCATGGTGAGCATAGCCTAATATGGAGTGGGCGGAGCCCATTTTACCGAGTGCCTAGTTGTCACGGCCGCGTTCCTCTGCGGTCGAGATCTTTGAATTTGGTACGTAGGTTTCCGATACCTGTATGAAATTGTGAGGAGTCGTATCAGGCGCCAACGTAAATCTACCGTGCTTGTTTGCAGAGGTATATCAATAAAGGGGCGTGGAATATTGTAAATTATTTATTGAGTTCGTCCATTCCAGGCAAAAGCGGTAGACTCAATGGACCCACATTAGAGGTTTCGCATCGCTCAAATAGCTGAGGCGATAGGAGTTACAGGACTGATTCCCACTTCGTGCCATCAATCAGCTGGTTTCGCCCTGACTTTTGAAAAAGCCTAATATGACATCACTGCATTTACTCAGCATTTGAGCACGCAACCTACTCCAGAATCTGGACTGTGCAAACTGACAGAATACTTGCGTAACCTCGATACCGAAATATAATCACGATAGGCCGAGACCTTGTCCCAGTACTATAGAATGCTACGACGGAGATTAGTGCTCTGCTTTGAACAAAGCAGTACGTTCTTCAGCATCCGTTGCGTCCAACTTGCCAAGTCGGTCGCTTGAACAGGCCCATGATTTGACAACAGCAGATAAACTTAGCACATGTATCATGCGGACTTGGCATCGAATATAATTTGGAAACAGATTGGAGCCTTGACCTATGGTGAAATCCAGCAAACGGCCGGCATAGATACACACGGAGGGGCACACGATCAATACGTGAAACTGCCAACCATAGCGGTGACCCACTCGTTGTTGCTGGTTGCTGGCGCTTCGTAGGTTTTATCCGGAGCACCGTCGGGCCAAATGCCTACAGACTGGCCTGTCTGTGCTGTTGTACAAGTCAATCAGCACAGTATGCTTTAAACGCCACAAGGAGAACACGAGCCTCCCACGACTGCATGATGACTCTGATCTGCCGGGAGATTGGCGAGCACGTTCATGGTGGCTTCAATAAGACAAGCGTTTGACTTACGTGAGTGTGGAGTGTGCATGACGTTAGACGTTTGTTTACCGGTTATAACACGAGCAAGCAGGATGCCACGAAACCTAGAGGCATGTACCTGACTCATCTGATGGCGCAAAGTATAATTGATCTATGATTAGAGAGTGCCAGTGGACTGCCAACTTTGGGTGCATGCTTCGCAGCCCCATTATGATTCATTACGAGAATTACATCACGAATTGTGGGAGCTTCGACACGAGGTACACCAGTGAGGGATGGACAGATAGGACGCGTTGAGGCGCATATATAGTAGTTTAATTTACCCATGAAAAATGGGTTGGATGGGACGCGTTGGTGACTTAGCCTATCGGTCCTTGGGGCCACCTGTCACGCAGATGATTAAAACTAACTTCATTTTGCATAGTTTGATTTGCCTAACTAGTAATAGGCGAAACAGCTCGAGGTAAAAATCTCGTGTTCCCACTCTGCACACAGTCGGGGGAACGCATTTGGCAGCGCTGGAGATCTCCCAGAATCGATGCCTCTTCTGCGTGAAATGGATACCATGCGCCACTTCAATTTTCTATCGCTGGTATCTAGGAGGCCTGACACGCGGCAAGAGTGAGGAACCTGCTGCATTTTGCCACCCAGTCTCCACCTAGCCTTCTGCGGTTGAGTCCAGACGGGAGAAAGTGCACGATAGCGGCAGTGGTATCAACACGCCCAAGCTAGTATAGTTGTGTGCCATATAACTTAACTTTAAACTTCGACTCGATAATTGGACTGATGGGATGCAGTGGCTGGCTTGAATGAAGCTACGCTGAGAGTGGGATGGCTTATAGATCAGCCACTGTGAAACTGTCGCGATCAATGTGCGACATAGGCTTAGAGTCCTACATGAACTCGTGCATGTAGGACGGTGTTCCTTTCCAAGCTTCTTTGCGTGAAATAGAGTTTAAGAGATTATCGTTCCCCACTTGACACGTTCAGATCTTGTGATACTATCTCATGCGCGGGAAAGGAAACTCGGACAACGGAGAGCGGAACGCCTACTCATGATAACAACGCGCCCGCTTGGCAGTTTGCTGGCGTATTCACCAACGGGTAAACCATCCAAAACGAGATATCTTCCACGTGCAATTTCTTCATAGGTAATTAGAGTAAGCATTAGTTCCTCATGTACAAGATGAGCTCTTACGTTTGGCTGGATTATCATTTCTAGTTCATTCGGACTCTGCCGAGCGGGACGATCCATCGTGAAGGCCATCGGAGATGCTTAACTGAGCCATGATTTCATTCCAATGAGCCATATCCTCAAGTTCACGTTGACGTGCGGCACTTTGTTTCCATTGAATCAAACTCCTTAGGTCTTGGCCTTCTGGGGGAGCTGTGCGCGGATTGCTCTCGCGGAGATGATAGGCCAGCACGCCCGTTGCAATACCGAGAATAGGGTCTAGAAATCTCAGCACAGAGTTAGGGTGAGGTATCAACACATGGCTGAGATCGATGACCTACTTGGATATCAGATACGTGCGGGCCATGAGGGTTTTTGGGTGTTGGCCGACAGATCAAAAGCCGGAACAAAACCTTAGCAAGAGTGCTGAAGTAATCAAAGCCTAATTAGGACGAGTTTGGAACACCGTTACTGGTAATCAACGAGTCCTTAAAGTTAATAGAACGTGCACAAAATGGAAGTAGTACGTTATCTCCGTGCAGTCCTTGAGTATGCGTTCGACTGCACGTGCTTGTGTGCATTAGCAGATACATGGCGGTGTGTTTGAGGTCCTTCTGTTTCGGCCACCCGACTCACATTTGCCTATCAACCACTGTAAAAGCAAGAATTGGCATTCAGAATTTATTTGAATTGATCTGCTCTCTGTAAGGGCGGACCACTCATAACAGATACATACCATATTACGAGAGTGTAAGCGGGTGCAGTTTCGGGCCAGCCTATCAACAAAATACTCAGTTCCGGTACGGAGAGTCCCTCCCAAGCGCTCCAGGTACCTCCGAAAAGTGTAGAATACCCATGGCGAGATGGAAAATTCTCTCCCTCCAAATCTCTGGGAAGCTCCGGCGCTTTTTGTAGAATGCGGCATCAACCTCAACAGCCGTGTCAAATTGCGAGCTTCCTAGTAAGTAGAGATGTAGCTTAATTTTATTGCATACATTAACCCGCACATCATCTTGGGCAGGCAGAGGAAGGGAGTAACAGAGGAACTGGCCGGTATGTAAACGGTAAGCGCCGGATCCCAAGTTATGTAATCGAGGTCGCCTTTCTCCACCAACCACGACCCTCGAGGTGAGTTAGTCGCATTCCTCGACGTGCGAATTCTGACGCAGCTGGGATAGGCCATAATATAGAACTATAACTCTATAGGCAGTAAAATATATCAAAGTTATTTTTTACCAGCGAGAACGCGGCCCAGCTGTCATTTGGTTCCTTGGAGATTCGGACTTGCAACGCGGCTGCTTATACGGGTATAGCGTCTGTGACAAGTGAGTAACACATTCCAAAAACTGTTTTCCCTACTCAAATATCCTGCGCAAGCCGAATACTATGTCTAACACTTTTGGTGGTGGTTTTGGAGGGGACTTTGACGATTTGTTGCCCAGGGGTTCTCCTGTTCCTCCTAATCTTGGCAATCCATTCGAAGATCCATTTGCGGATATAGCGAAAACTCAAGAAAGCGACCCATGGGCAACATACGGGCAAACGAAACCCCAGTCTCCCACGGCGCAGTATTCACAAAGTGCCTTTTACGAGGTTCCCCACACAGAAGTACAGGACCAGCCAAGTAGAGACTTGGGGTTCGGCTCCCTCCCAACGGCAGCCACACACGAGACTACTAGTCCTGCGTACTCGACACCACAACTGGATGATAGTAATCCTTTCTCGACCACGGACCCTCCAGCAGATGAGCCAGATTATCGACCTGCTACGCCCACCCTTCCTGGGCCATTGTCCGCGCCCCACGAGACTCCCACTCCTCCAGCTGACTTAACTCCGGCTCCTGCCGTTAGGACACCCACCGTTCCAATTTCTCCATCTAAGGCAGGACTGTTCGACGACTCCGCCAGCTCCACGTTCGGCACTGGTTTTGTTCGTCGCCACAAGGCACAACGCAGTTCTTCGGCAAACGTTCCGGGTGCTGCAGTTTCGGAATCGCGTTCCGGCTCGTTGTTTTCGTCCACCAAAGCTGACCCTCTCGAGGCCCTCGTCTCCAAAGCTCGTTCAGCCTCGGTCGCTCGCACTCCGACGGCACCCAAATTAGAAGATTCAACTGAACCCAAGGATCAACTAGTTGCGAGCAAGCCGGGGCCACTCGTACCCGGGTCCTCGTCCAATCCACTGGCAGCAGAGGCCTCTTCGCTAAAGGCAGACGATGAGCCGGCCCCTTCTCCATCCGTCGATAATCAGGCACCTTCCTCTTCAAATGAGGAACTAGAGCCCGTGTCGACTGTAACTGATACCCCCATCGAGGCAAAGGATGACGTTTCGACTCCAAAGGAATCCCCAGCTGTACTGGAGTCTACTCCGACACCACCAGCGGAACCGACAGGTCATGAGTCAATTGCGCCACCCACGGCATCACAGCCACCAGATGAGACTTCAATGACACCTACTCCACCTTCTCCTCCTTCGCGTGCCGCATCAGAGAGTCTTGCTGCGTCTCAATATCCTGAGGGAAGCACCTATCTCCACTCGCCTGGTCCTGGGGCTTACACTCGCGTGGTATCCCCACTCGACACCCCGGCTGCATCCAGCCGCAATTTGACTCAATCGTTCAGTGGCCTTGCTCTTGGTGGAGAGGTACCGAACCCAGGGTGGGGTGGCAGTCATGCCCCCGCACCCGCACCCGTACCGGAGACAAGCCTATCACCCACAGCCAGGACAGCTGGGTGGGGCGCTGTCGACTCTACCGAGGGATGGGGAGGTGAATCACATTCGGCTCAGGCCGGATGGGGAGGCGAGACCAATTATTCTGTGCAAGCGGAACCGGAGCCAGGGCTTAGGGGCGACGAACCCGCATCCGCCTCGGTGTCCGAGCACTCGCGAAAACAATCCGAGTCTAATGTGTCGGAAGGAAGCGTACAGGAACCTTCCGCTGATCTCCATCGAGCGGGCACGCCCCAGGTGGGTTTTTGATTGATTGTTATTTCGTGCCGATCATTCATACCTTATCAGCAATCCGTACCTCGAGCCAAAGATGCAAATGGACCATTCTCCTTCGTTATCACGGTTGGGGATCCTCAAAAGGTTGGAGATTCCATCAACCCATACATTGTCTACACTGTTTCCACAAAGGTAAGACACCTAAGCTATTTCCGCCTTAACGCTAAACGAGTATCCTTTTCTAGACCAACTCTCCGCACTACCGTAAACCTCAGTTCTCGGTTCTGAGACGGTACTCGGATTTCTTGTGGCTATTTGAAACACTATCCCTTAACAAGCCTGGAGTTTTCATCCCTCCAATTCCCGAGAAGCAAGGTTTTGGTCGGTTCCAGGGAGCTTTTGTTGAGGCTCGACGCCTGGCGCTCAACACTTGCCTGCAGAAGATCGCGAATCACCCTCTTCTGACCTCTGATGAGGACTTCAAGTTCTTTATTGAGAGTGATTCGTTTGCACTAGACGTAAGTACATTGCACTCGCCCATATAGGGCGCGGCCCTGAAACTTCCCTCCTAGGTCAAGCATCGCAAGGCGGAGATAGCCCAGGAAAAGACGGGTGGATTCTTGTCATCGATCACAGGTCCCAAGTTCTACGAGACGGACGAGGTACGCTGCTCGAGCACTCGGGTTTGTCCCCTCTAACACACGTTCTAGTGGTTCGACACCAAACGCTCGTACATCGATGCACTGGAATCGCAACTGCGTGGGCTTGCCAAGTCTGTCGAGACTGTATCCAAGAGCCGTGCTGGTAAGTGACCTTTTCCCCCCAAACACGCGATGCTCATTGGCTCCTCTCAGAGGTTGCCGCTGCCACTGGCGAATTTGCTGAGATGCTCGTAGTCCTGTCCAACTCGGATCTTAGCAAACAATTGTCACAATCTCTTGCTGCACTTGCCGACGTGCATAAGAAAGCTCGAAAGCTCGAGGAGGAACAATCTCAAGACGATATCATTCTCCTAATGGGTATCGGTAGGTACATGTCCTGACAACCTGGCGATTATGCTAACTGAGGGTACGTAGTGGACGAGTACATCAGGCTAATTGGGTCCGTTCGGGCAAGTCAACCACAACTTCTATAATATTCGCAAGCTAACTCCCTACAGCTCACCTTTGCCTCTCGAATCCGCCTCCACGCGGCCTGGCAAAACGCCAATTCCGAAGCCAAGCGAGTACGGACCGCCCACGAAAAGGCTCGCCGACAAGGGCGTATCCCCCAAGACCGCGTGGGCATGTCGATGCACGAGATGGCAGAGGTGAGACTGTCACGTCACCGTCGTCGCCCTATGAGCTCATGCGGTCTGAATAGGCCGAGAAACGTGCGGCCGATGCCAAGTTTGAATTTGACCAGTGTTCGCGCTTGATCAAGGCCGAAATGGCTCGCTTTGAAAAGGAGCGGATTGACGATTTCAAGAAGAACCTCGAGGGGCTATTGGAGGGCATGATCCAACGGCAGCAGGATGTGAGTATCCTCGTCTTTTCCGACGACTATAGCTGAGGGATGCGGTTTCATCAGGTAATCGAGTCTTTGGAGAATTATCAAGAAGGCTTGCTGCGGCGCTCTAAGTCCGTTATCAGCCAACCTCCTGCAGCCCCCCAGGCTCAGGATAAACCTGTATCCTCCGAAGCTTCCAATTAGGAAGATAATCTGGCGATTCAGTACGATCTAGGGAGCACAATAAGTGTTTGAGTAGAGCATAATACGATATCATTTTAGTGTATAGTACAATGTGATAGGCAAGACCATGTCTACAAAACCAGAGAAGAGTAGGAACATAAGACTGAAGGTATCGTACATGAACAAAAACAAAAACATGGCCCATTATTCCCAGTACCTCGGCATCTTTTGCTCCCCTCCGACCTCGACGAAATCGCTTGGGCGGTCGCGCTTCTTCCGGCGGTTGTGTACGGGTAGACGTTGATAGGCGCTCTCGTTCCCAGGAGGCTGTTGGTTTGTGTATGGGTTCGTCCATGGTTGTCCACCGGGACTGGGGCCACCCATCATCATCGGGTTTGGCATCATGTTCCCGCCCATCATCGGTCCTGGACCAGGACCCATCCCACCGCCCATCATGCCCATGTTCATGCGGTTCGGCCCCATACCCATGGGATTCATCCCAGGACCAGGGCCCATCATGCCCATACCCATTCCCATCCCGTTCATTCCCATGCCCATGCCCATGTTTCCACCACCCATCATCGGGTTCATCCCCATTGGACCCATAGGCATGTTCATTCCCATCCCGCCACGCATCCCAGGTCCAGGCCCCATACCTCCCATACCTCCCATGTTACCCATATTCCCCATGCCCATTCCACCGCCCATTCCCATTCCCATATTCCCCATTCCCATACCGCCCATTCCCATCGGACCCATGCCCATTCCCATGCCCATGCCCTGTCCTCCACCCATGCCCATACCAGGCCCGCCGCCCATACCCATACCCATCCCGCCACCACCCATCATGATCTTTTGAATCTCGGACCCAATCTTGGCTGCCTGGCGCTGCGCTTGCTGCTTGGCTTGCTGAGGCAGCGCAGGGTTGGCAAGCATTTGCGAGAGTTGGGCCATTTGGGCTTGGAGGTCTGCTAGGTTATTCGCGTCTGTGTCCTGGTTCGAAGGTGGACTTGCGGGTTTGTCCTGGGCTGGGTTGGGGGTTTGGGATGGGGTAGGGTTGGCCGTGTTGGTTGTCGAAGCCGAGGCGTTGGGAGTGCTCGAGCCTTCTTCGGCCGATTCCTTTGCCTGGGAACAGGTAAGGCCGAGAATCGAATCTAGTCAAGGTACTTACGCTCTCTTTGCGGCTTTCTTCGATCATGGCTCTTACGGCTTCGCCGACCTGCTCTCTCCGCTTTTCGTCCGCCTCGAGCCGGTCGAAGCTTAGAATCTTTTTGCCGCATCGGCAAACGAAGTCATGTTCGAGGAGATATGTTTGGATGCACTCTTCACAATAGGTCGTCCGACAACACGGGGTGCGCACAGCGTTTTTCGTGAGGCGTTCGCAGATGGGGCAGGCGAGAGAAGAGTGCGCGGCCAGAGCAGGATTGGCGTAGATTTCGGACGAGGTGAGCGCTTTGGGACGAGCGCGCTGTTTTTGCCATGCAATGCTAGATAACATTATGAGTCGAGATTCATTGGACCACGAGTAGTGACTCACGAGTCCGGCTGCGCAACTACGAATCCTCCATCAGGTGTGACCATTACGCCTTGTCCAAGTGGCCCATCGTTGGGTTGCTCGACAGTCTTGAGGAAACTACGCGGAATGCCAGTCGTACGCTTCACGCGAGGCCGGTTGTCCCAATCTCTGTCATCGTTTGTCGGACACATGTGAATCCAATGACCTACAAAAACAAGGTTAATCAGAGCAGATATGATCTTCGTGTTGTGACGTACCTTTTTTCCCACATCGATAGCAGATGTATCCCGGTGGAACGGGCCGCGAGTCTTGCTGGCCGTGTCCTCCATCCGGGCCACGAGTTCCCTGGTTGAATGGTTTACCACCACGGAATCCGCCGCGGTTGTTGTTATAGACCGGGGTGGCTCTACACGCGAATGAAAACAAACGAGCTCGTATAAGAACTAGGTACAGTAACAACATGAAAAGAGACCAACTGGGCCATTTTTTCCTGTGTTTCGTTCCAGACTTCTTGAGATGCCTGGAACATGGCCGCGATGCTGGCGGCCTCGTCTGCTGATGTACTTTCTGGAGCGATAAACTGCGAAATAATTAAAGTTGGCCCTACGGGTTTCGTATCAAACCCACCTGTGGAGTGTCATCCTCCTTGCCATCAAATCGCTTGGACATGGGGCCAGACTGCCATGTGTTGGAAGCAGGGTTAGCAGGGTTGCTTGCGCTCGAATCAGGACGAGAAACGTCTGTTCCATGTTGGATACCCGCCACATATTGGGCCGCTTTGCCTTTACCGGGACGAGCTGCTGGCAGGCGCTTGGCGAGAACTGAGGTGGATCGTGGGATCTGGTGGTTGTCGTCCTTGTATTCTAGTGGGGAGTTAGCAACAAATTTAATAATAACCCGAGTACTCACCTTGCTCGGTAGTCGGGTCAAGAATAAGTAGGTCGAAGTCGGATGCTGAGGAGACTAGATTGTTCGCAAGAATAATCTCTTTTTTGAGGTCGAAGACAGAGATGGTTGTGCCGTCAAACGTCACACGGGACTCGTCCCTCCGGGATTTGAACTTCCAAAACACTGACGAGGCCATGGTGGGAATGGAATAGATAGCTAACGAATAACACTCGAGTGCGATTCGAGATCAATACCACAGTCCAATACGCGATATACAATGCCACAGAAATGGAATATAAAGAGCGAATACGAGCAAAACGTATAGACTTTACCGTGCTTGTCCGTATAACTTGGTCGTTGTGGTCGTGTGGAGCAACACTTGGCCTTTGCGCCCGGCCCTGACGAACCCTAAGCGCCGACCCTGAGCTATACAGAACCACCAGCTTGTGGCACTCGTACCTCTCATCTCAAACCATGAGCAATTAGCATGCATACTGGATTGCTTGAGTTTCCTGATATGCGTGCACACGGTTTCCCACTCCATTATAATCTTCAACCTCTTCAGACTGGGCACCTTACGAGGCAAATTCCCGGCTCCCAACTCGTCGCTAGCTTGCCAGCACTCGACAAAGGCTACGTGTAGGGCCATCTGGCCGTGATTCGGTTGAAACTCGAGAGCTTGTACCCTAAGATAAGACAGATGAACTCTCAAGGATAAGATCATAATCCGGTAGTTGCTCAGTCTTGAAACTCGCACGCGACGGCTCTGGGGAATGAGACCATCCACGTCTGCACAAACACCGCCATGAGCACCGAACGAAACAAACATCAAACCCCTCGCCACCGTGTTGTTCTATAACTGGTCATTTCAGTCTTCCACCATGGCCTCGAACGAGAATGCAGTAAAACTTTGCATCAGCGACAGCCATACGATGAAGGTTAGCTGGGATGTATTCAGGCAGTTTGGGTTGTTTGCTCCGCAAGATGGTAATTTTGCCAAGCTGTCCTTGTTTCAATGGTTAACGTCGTGCCACAACTTCACCTGGACCCGGAAACGCCGCCTCGAGAGGTAGTCCCGCTCCCAAATGCGTCATCGGGAGTGCTCGACATGGTACGTTGCAGGAGAACTTGGCTTACCAAGAGGCGATAGACTTATGGCGCTCGTCGGAGTGATTAGGCTATTGCATACTGCGAGCACTATCAAAACGACCCCCAGGAGAATGAGCTAACTTCGTCCGATAATCCTTGGCGTCAACAAGCCTCAAATTCAGTGAATGGGACCAGCAATTTATTCAAGTCGACCAAGAAATGTTATTCGAGATCATCCTTTCAGCTAACTACCTTGATATCAAACCTTTACTGTGAGCGCAGCTCTATCTTTTCAGCTGCTGGATTTCCAATTAGATACTGCTCCCAGGGATCTCGGTTGCAAGGTTGTGGCCAATATGATCAAAAACAAAACCCCAGCAAAAATTTTAAAAAAAGCTATTCAACATCGTCAATGACTTCACTCCAAAGGAAGAGGTAAGTCTTCAGTGGGTTCTGTAACTTGAGCTAATAGGTTTATCACCCTACCAAGGCACAAATTAAGAAACAGAATGTGAGTGTTCTCAAACGAACGATATTTTGAGCTTGACCCCTCGTTGGTAGGAATGGGCGCCGGATCGATAACGAGCCACCTTTGCTATGCGCATTATCACCTGCAATTATTCTGTGAATATGATGCGATGCGATTCTGGGTGAAATCACACGCTTGCGTTGCGTAAGAAACCGGGTATTAGGGGGTTGTGTAGGATCGCCTTTTTATCATCTAGACTATTCCTTGGGTCATGTTGCAAACATAACTATTTATTTAAGGTCTAAGCCCATCCACTCATTGTTACTAATGGCTCGAAACGTTTGTAAATTGATAACTTGCCCCGAAATAGTAAACGCCGAAAAGTAACATGTGGAACAGCGTGACTAATTATTAAGTATAGACGCACACGATTGTGATGCCTGCTGGCTCCGAGCCACTTAGCTAGTGGGAGGAAGCACCATTAAATACATGAAGTCTCAATTAGATTGAAGCGAAACTACATCTCATGAGTATAGTGGTACTTCCCGTAAGCTAGTAATACTTGGGCAAGGATTCCGGTGTATCGATATGAGGAACGTTAATGTTGGCTGTTCGTCACGTATATTGACCGACGGCTTAACAGGGGCGACGAATTTAAGTTTCCATTCAGGCTGCTCGGGATACCTATAATGGAGTGGTTGCATAAAAAGTGGGGAATGAACGCCAGGCGCCACGGCGTGCATACATGCGGTGAGCTCCCAATTGCAAGTAATCCCGTCCTCGGCCTCCTCCCATATGATCTGGACTACTTCGATCATTCACCGCCCGTTCTACCGTTAACTCTGATTGAATCTCGGCTATCAAGTCCCACCTTGAACTCCCGATCCTCAATGATATTTTTATTTCAACAACTCCCAAACTCCGTGAACGTTGCGACAATGCTGGATAACATGTTTCGCTTGCACATCAACCAACTACGTATAACTCCAGCAAACTTAGTGATTGTTGAATTTCGGAATTTTGTTGCAGTTCAAGTACACACGCGTAGAGTCCGGAGCGCGCCACGCGCCTGGCATCGGTTGACTTGGCAAGGACTGTCGGTCGTACTCGGTGCTGAGCCGGTTTGCGGATTATTTAGCTGAGAGGGTTAATCAGCTAGCTATAGGTGAGTAAGCCAGCATGCTATTGTATTTTCCGTCGAATCTGAATTTTACCATATGTGAACAACGCATGCCTCAGAGGTTGCTTCACAGGGGTCATCGATCTCACTTCTCCCGGCTCGTTTGTCAGCGCGTGCTATTCCATGAGGCCTCCATTTCGTTTGATGCTAGTGCAAAGCTTCAATAACGATTCCAGACGTTCTCCTTTAATTCGGTTTTTTCCCTCAACCAGCAAAATACGACTGTGTTAGCTCCTTTATTCAAGAATAACCCCGTACCAGGAGTAGATGATTACTATCCAATTAATGTGCCTACCATTGGGAGCCCTTACTCCAAGGTATATTTCCGTCTCCATACCGTGGTATCAAATCTTATTGACTTAAACTCATGCATCAAGACGATTACCCTCAAAAATAGGTAGTCCCTAAGCTTTTGCAACCATTCACGCTTCGTGGTGTCGAGTTTAAAACCCGAATTTAGGTTGTGAGTAGCAACGTCGTCAACTGATAACCAGGTGAAAACTGAAGCCACATTATAGTCACCCATGTGTCAATACTCTGCCGTTGACGGGCACATGACAGATTGGCACTTGGTGCACATTGGTGTAAGCTTCCACATTGAATTGCTGCAGCCCATCTACAGATCCATCAGGCCTTTGCCACTCGTGGGCCTGGCACCATCATGCTCGAATCGACAGCTGTTGTCCCCGAGGGACATATCACTCCTGAATGCCCTGGGATTTGGTCAGATACCCAAATTGCGCTGACGAAACGTATCGTCTATTTCCTTCATTCTCAGGGTACGATTGCTGGTATTCATCTTGCTCATGCCGGCCGGAAGGCGAGTATCCTTACTCTGTGGGTCCAGGACTGACGTGAGAAGGCTGGTGGCGAGGGCTTGGCTAGTGCTGTGGCGAGGAAGGACGAAGGGGGCTAGCCTGATGGTGGTACACATTCAGTTTTATACTATATGCACTGTTCTGGTCGAGTCTGAGTATTTGGTAGGTGTCGGACCGAGCGCGATCCCATTTGCATAGATGTATCCTAGCCCTCATGCGTTAACCGTTGGTGAAATCAAGGCTCTGACGCAGGCATATGTAGACGCCGTCGAGAGATGCAAGATGGCTGGCTGTAAGTATTCCTCGGCGGTTCGACTTGGTAGTGCGATACCAAATTTATTCAACAGTTGACTTTATTGAGATCCACGGAGCACATGGATACCTCTTGCACGAGTTCTGCTCTCCTATATCCAATCACCGCACGGAAAACTATGGCGGTTCGCTGATCAACCGCATCCGCCTCCCACTGCAAATTGTCCATGCAGCTCGTCAGGCGTGGGACAGACCTCTATTCTATTGCGTTTCAGGAACAGATTGCCTCGACCAAGAGAAAATTCGAAAATAGCGAGTGGGTCAGCTGGGGAATAGAACAGGTTGTGGGGCTCACCAGGGCACTACAAAAAGAAGGGTTAGACTTGCCCAATGTAAGCTCGGGGGGGACTGGGTTGGTCAAAAAATCTCACTGGAGCCAGACGGAGTTGCCTAGCCTCCCTATAGCAGCTGTGGGGCTAATAACTGAACCCAAGGAGGTGAAACAATTGTAACAAGTGAGTATCTGGCTCATATTTATTTCGGCGATTGAAGTTTGGAATGCCTCTAGGACGGAAGGGCAGATGTACTCTTCTTTGCCCATGAGCTGATGCGACATGCCGACTTTCCCATCTAAGTAGCTCAGGAATTGGGAATAGCAGTCAAGCCAGCAAACTAATACGAGATGGCTTGGAATAGGATGGTGAAACCCCAAAACTAGACAAATGTATGCTAATAGGAACAGTCGTGGTATATCATGTATGGCTATTCTTGTCTGCTCCGTGACACTTGCGAAAGTGCGGATAAGCGGGATCGTGCATTTATCGCATACCCTACTCAAATAGAACTGGTTGCCCTGAAGCGACAAAGGTGAATCTATGCCAGTAAAGATATCTGTTATCTTCAGCTGCCGCATGAGTATGGTCTTTCTAGCTGTATATATGCGCACCTTTCTCACACCCCCTGCTTACTGGCATCAATGCGTCACCTCAGCCTAGGTTTCCGTGTACCCCAGTACAATTCGAGAATATCTTCTGGGTTTACGCTAGATATAGGACCAGGCAGTTATCTGCTCTCGAGACCCTGTTTCCAGTCTTCGACATGTACCAGTACATACGACAATGCAAATTTAACGTGAATGCCAGTACTACACAGTTGGTTCCGAACCACAAGTACCCATAAAAATAACCTTCCCTAGCTTGGCAATCCGTTCCCACCCGCCGGGACGTAGTGCTTCCGTAGTTCTGGGTTCTTGACAAGGTGTCTGGCAATTTGCATGGGTTATAGTCTCACAACTGGAATGCTCCGAGCCATAGCTTTACTTACATGTTCTGCACATGATCCTTAATGTTGAGTTCTCCATGGATTGCGCCTGACTTGAAATTAAAATTCATGAACCCAATGGCCTTGATGCATATTTTGCACAAGTACGGATCATCGTCAAGGTTTGGGTGCTGGATTATGTGGCTTCGATCCCTGACTTGCACAAGCGGCCTATTCTGGATGATGCGGGTCACATCGTGATCAAAAACGTAGGTGAAATCCTTGACGTTGCGCGAGTTGCACAAGGCTACTGTACTTTCGTATCGCAGCTTCTCAGCCAAATAATGCTGAATCTATGAATAAAGTTATCTGGTTTGTTCGCATAATATATTCAATACCTTACCATCTCCATCCACGCTCGAGGCGTGGTGCAGCCATAACATCTCCCACACAAGAATGTATCACCCATAGCCTTCATCTCAAGGTAAGACGCGTTGGGTTGCTGCAGGTCATTTAGCATAGCTCTCCCTATGCTAGCAGCCATAGGGTGATAAGGTAATCCACCTGTGTTGGCTTCATAGAAGTCTTCGGGATACGTGCTCAGACGACGAAAGCTATTCGAGCCCTTGAATATTGCGTCCGCTCTCAGGAGCTTCCTTGTCGCCAAATCGAGAGAAGAGATCGGTTGGGGCTCCTCCATTGAGCCAGTTGTTAAGCATAACTCTTTGGAATCGTTATCGACCGGTAGAGTATCTTCTGGCATCCGTTCCACTAGCATTCGTTCAAGGTTCACACGCCATTTGTCGATTAGCTGCATTAGCCCATTGGCTTGAGCCTCAAGCTTAGATTCGAGCACTTCAATTGGTTCATCCTGCTCTAAGAGTGTTTTATACTCCGGCCAGCTTAGAATGTGTGAAGGGTGGGGAAGAGGTTGGAATAAAGAGCTGTACTCTCTGTTGTACTTGCATCTGGCAGGTTAGTTCTGCAACTAGCGTAGATGCGATGCATACCATGGAATCTTCGATATCTGCCGTCGTCCCGTTGGAAGATGGGCTCGTAGCAGAGCAATTTTCTGTGCGTTGTGATTTCGGAGCCACTCGGGCAATTAGTTTAGTTTGACCCTGCAATGATAGTAGCCAATTTCTCAATAAATGTTCTCGCTCTTGTTTCCTCTTGGCCGCTTCTACTAGGAGACGCTGTCGGCGAGTTTCTCCCAGGGCTTCAAAAAATTCTGGCAGAAGAGCTTCCCAGTCTACGGTTGCCTAGAGTGTTTACCAGGTATAATCACGTCGCAGCAAAATTTACTCACCTTCGTTCTTAAGTGGCCCCACGTCAAGTACGGATGGAATATACAAGTGACTTTGTATAAATTCAGTGTTGTCGATGTCTGTCTGCGCCCATCCTAGTGTATGCAGACGAACTTTAACTCTGGTGGTCGAATGCTAAAGCATTAGTTTCCTGCTTTATGACCAGACTTCAGTCCCCCTACTCTATTAGATTGGCTTGTGCAATTCGGAGCCGTTCTTCCATGCGCTCTTGCCTTCTAGCTTCAAGCCACGGCTCCAAGATCACAGCAAACTGGAAGGTGCAGGAGCGTTAGGTATCAACATTTCGTGGATGGGAGTTCAAACCTCTTGGCGCTCCTTCACGTGTTGACGGCGCTCCTCTGCCCACAAATGCAGCCGTGTACGAGACCCCGCAGCTTCGAGTTCGGAATACTTTCTTTTAACAGTTTCTGCATCACTAAGAAGGCACTGTTTCCGGCCTATCATATCAGATAAAAGATCCAGGCACAGACAATGTATTGCTTGTAAGCTGGGTCGAGTGGTGGTCGAGATCCGGTTGAAGACATACCTTCATTCGTTCCCCCCACTAGTAAATCGCTATGTTCCACTGTTTCAACATTGACAAGCCTTGTTATTGGTAATAATATTGTCTCGAGTCTTTCGTGTGCCCAAGTGCCAAGGACTCACCACGCTTTCGTGCATCTTGTGCACAAACGTACTAATAAGGTTGGATCTATCACATCTGAAGTTGTTCGACTACAGAGCTGGATATCCAGTTAGGCCGCAAAAAGGTCCGACGACGCAGAGGACACCATTCGCCTCACCGTACACTCGTTTAGAAACAACAAGGCGGCATATTGGGGCTCGCTGAGACTGCTAGGGCATGGGGGGAGGCCCTTAAATTTGCGTGCTGCCATCTGCCAGGTCAGGATAGACGAACGCTGCATGAGTACCTCTCTGAACGATCTGTTGACTCGCGCGAGGAACAGGAGATCCAACGGATGGAGATAATTCGCAATCTAGTTTTAAACCAAGGAAGATTTATAAGTTGCGGGTATGCGATTTTGATCTAGCTTGCCTCTAAGAGTAACTCGGGCGGAATCTTCATTACCGGCGCTTCCCTTGCGGGGCCAATAGCTCTATTGAGATGAAGTCAGTTTTGCATTCAATGGTACTAGGGCTAAGCAGTAACATACTCTGTGCTTATTTGACCCATCATCATGGAAGTCTGGGAGTCACCACTACGTATGGGCTAAATCGCATCCATGCGATTAGTAGGCTATTGCTGACACATGATCTAGCACTGCCGCATCATATGAAATAGTCTCGAGTATATGCGCCATACCTAGGACCGGGTTGGAGTCGCAGCCACTGTAATCTACTATGGGGTAACACTACAGAACGAACCAGTGAATAAGCGTTGGGCGTGGCACACCGGAGGAACGAGTTTGGCCAGGCCTCGTTGGCAAACGAGAATGTTAATGACAATATAAACCCATTATTCCGGGGATGTCCCCAAGTAAAATTGTGTTTAGAGGGAGGAGGGTCCCTTTGCTCGGATGACAAATCAAATTCTGTAGGAAACTCATCCATAACGGCGGTACGTCCTCCAAGTTGCGTTATGTGCCATAATAGAAGAACGTCGCACGAGAACCCCTCGGAAGGACTTGTTGGCTTGTGGGAGTGACGCGAGACGCAATGGAAGGAGGTGCCTGGTAAGCCAAGTTGAGTTAATAACGATTTGTGTCCTACAAGGAGGCTATCTAAATCATCGAACGTTCCTCCAGGCATAGCTCGGGTGGCATGTTCATTACTGTAGCAGCCAGGGGCTGTCTTGAGCTGCTAAGCCCGACGATTCCGCCCAAGTGCAATCAAATGCGTGTGGCAATACCCGGAGAGTATATTTACATACCTCATACCTATTCGATGTAGTACTACCGGTGCTCCTTGATGGTCGCCGCCACCACATGCGCGCCTGGAGCAAAGTGATTGTTGACAAATGACATAGCACCGCCACTTCGAGTATATGCGCCACACGTAAGGCATGAATTGGAACAGTAGTAAGACGCATCAGCCTTTGGATGGAAAGACAAATACCAACAGAATAAAGTGTGGCCCGGGGTTGAGCGCTTGTGCAATTCATCCACAAAGCTCCGATTCTAACAATCACACCGTCGCCAACGCCGCTGTATACACATAAAGACCGAGCATACATTGATTTTATGGATAGTATCCTCGATTTGGAATACAGGTACTAGAAATCATCGCATCGACTTTAGCATCACTATGCCCTAAACTCCATACTCTATATATCCATGGCGGACAAGTCTTGGAAACATCGATTCTGCACCTCGCACAGGCACGCCCTTCGATCAGGAAACTGAGACTGGTCAATCGTAACCAGATTACGTTTTACCCGAGGTCAGCGACTCGTCTTGGGCAATACATCCCCGATGTTATCGTTGACAACGCCGCACAAGAAGTGGACATTAGGATAGGCTGGTACAACTTCGTGGTTTGATCATAAGATGATGTGTTTCTCTTTGCAAACCAATGGATGCATTACATCATCGATATCCGATGCGGTAGTAACATATTCAGAATTATTATTCAGATATGATTTGAAACTTGCTCCCAAAGCTCCGAGGGCAGGGCACGGCTTTCGTAGAGACCGTGCCTCCGGCTGCTTGGAGATCATTTTAAATTACCCCGTGTATTATGCCAGTAGAAAGTATGTTGTGTTTGGGCATTGATTCATGTATATGATAGCCTTCACTCGGATTCATGCCAAGCCATCGGAGACCCAGAAATAACGATATGTCGGGAAAGTGGAAATTGGAAATGGTGGAATTGAAATGACCTCCACCTCCACCTGACCTCCACCTCCATGTGCTCTCCTCCACCTGCTATAAGCTAACTGTAGCGCCAATCGTACCTCCACCGATGATTCAGGCAGCTGGGCATGACGCAACGGCTAAACTTAATTTCCCTTGGAGGCTCCTATATAATGGACCTTAACGAGAGTCTCGATGCAACATTCCACTCAGGTTCTCTGCTCGATCTCTTCTTTCGATCATCCAAAACCTTGTTTAACTGTTTCCTCGATGTCTGACTCAACTCAGGTTTTCAAAGGCTACGCCATTCACGACCCCAAGAAATGGGTAAGCCAAGCTATCGTGGACCAGGCTGAAGACATTTGAGACTCACAGCAACTCAGAGCGACTTTCAGCTGATTGATATCAAACCCAAGACCTGGGATGAGGAGGATATTGACGTCGCTGTATCTTATTGCGGGTTAGTGTTCCATGACTCTTGTGTCCGCCGACTTTGCATCGCTAACGCCTCGTTCTGCTACAGAATTTGCGGCTCTGATATTCACACAGCCTCTGGGGGTTGGGGTAATATTCAACAATTACCTCTCGTTGTGGGGTAAGCGCGTTCGCCACTTTCTTCAGCCGTAAGCTGATTATCCATGACAGGCATGAAGTTGCTGGTATTGCAGTCCGAGTGGGCTCAATTGCCTCTCAAAAGACTGGAATCAAAGTCGGTGACCGAGTAGGTGTCGGCGCGCGCTGCAACGGATGCGGGTCTTGTAAGCGGTGCCACTCCGACAATGAAAACTATTGCGAAAAGGGCGTTGATACCTACGTAGGCACAATTTTCTACATCGTCGAGACTATCAATCTAATATAGCTTATCAAAGAACGCATTTCACACCGATGGCACACTCAGTCAGGGAGGATATAGCACCGCTGTGCGCGCCAACCACCAATACGTCTTTCCTATTCCCGATGAATTGAAGTTGGAGGACGCTGCTAGTATGATGGTATGTCTTTTCGATCTGTCTCGTAATGCCTCAACCAATCCCATTTTACCAGTGCGGCGGGCTGACGGTGTACTCTCCACTTGTTCGCAATGGCGCCGGCCCAGGAAAGAAAGTGGGCATTATTGGATTAGGTGGTCTGGTGAGTGATCTTGTGCCCACCTCAATATGTACTGACGTGCGATATCTTCTAGGGCCACTTTGGAGTTCTCTTTGCGAAAGCCTTGGGCTCTGAGGTGTATGTGTTCTCGCATAGCGCTCGCAAGCAACAAGACGCGCTCAAAATGGGTGCTTCCCACTTTGTTACTTCCGATGACAAGGTGAGGATGCCTTTTCCTCAAATTATCGTGATTATATCATTTTTTTAATCTATGGTAGGAAACTATGACTAGTCTCCGAGGCTCACTGGACCTCATCATTTCGACTGTCAATGTGGTAGACACGTTCCCGCTTAGGGACTATCTCAAGTAAGCTAAAGTGGTGTCGATGAAATGTCTGCTTACCTTTGCAATGAAAGGTTACTTGATGTAAACGGTACATTCATTAATGTCGGGGCTCCGGAAACCCCACTCCCTCAGATCTTGGCCTTTGACCTCATACCCACCGCATGTCGCTTGGGTGGGTCGATGATCGGGTCCAAAAAGGAGGCTACTGAGATGCTGGTGAGTCCAGTATCGATATGAACACAATTTATACTGAAGACACTGGGATATTAGGCACTTGCCGCCAAAGCCAAAATCCAACCTTGGATCGAGGTTTTCCCTATGAGCAAGGTGAAGGCGGCTATTGAGGGATTAGACGCGGGGAAACCCAAGTACCGCTACGTACTCAAGCAAGATATCATCGAGCCTACTCGCAACTAGACTTTTGGTTAGAGTAGTTTGTGGTCTCCTGGACATTGGTCACGTGGCTAACCCCTTTACTTAAACTTCGATTCAACTTGTTACATATCCATAATTGGCTTAGACAATTAAATATTAACCCAACCTGTGAACACAAAGCATCGAGTAACTGTATGGGGTATCTACCGAAGCTACAGAGTTGGCTCTGTTGGCGCATTTAGTGGTCCTTGCTACCGCAGCGCATGACCATCAGCCCGCTCTGCTTAGAGAAATGCCTGTGCGTGCACAGGGCTATGTGCCTGCTTTTGGTCTCGGTTTCGATATACATTGGCAAGAACAAGTTGCCATATTTCGGTGGGTACTAGAGTACCGTACCCCTTGTCATAATTTCAACTCGAAGAATCAACAATTCATGACTCTGCGAGCTTGTTACCTCGTGCCAAACTTACCATATGGTAGCAACGTCCAAGAGCTTACTTGCATGCGTGTCGGTTTTATTAATTAAGATGTCATTAAATCATGAATAGATGCTGGCATATAATGAGTTTGGGGTGCTGTTCGTAGAGCTTCCCACGCATGTATCCACGATGTTTGTGCCCACTAATACACTGGGTTCGCCACAAGTTGTCCGTAATACTCATACGCGTGAATTTACAAGTCCTTTTCTTCCAGCCATCTATTTAGCATCACCAACGCTTCTTTCGGCTTATCGTAGGGAACCTGCATTTAACATTCAGTATTTGCGTAGCCCATGGTGCAAGCTGAATCAGTGGTCCGCACCATATGACCTGCCCCGTCCACGGTTGCGAATGTAAGCCCGTGAGCAGAGCGAGTGAATCCAGCGACCCGGCCATCGACGAGCCAATCTCGATCTTTTTCGGCGTTGAACGCACCGTTGCCAGTCCAGTCGAGCTTCAAGAGCCACTTGTAATTGCCCACCTACGAGTCATTAACATTGAGTACGCATATAGTTGCCTATCTCCTAATCCCCCGTGGCTCCAACATACCCAGTTGCAGACCCAATCATATGTTCCCACGTAGATGAGAACCCGGACCCCTCGCTCGAGCAACCCAGATACATGCCATTCAGTTGGCCGGTACTGCTCAAGTCCAGTTAGGAATCGTTGTCCAACTTCCGCAGAACAGCCTGAGTAATTCCCTATAGAAGGATGAACACCGAGAGCTTTCCTGATTTCGGGCCGATCCAGAAATTTGAAAATCTGTTTGACGAAGGGGTAGCACGGCGTAACAGCCTCTTCATCCGTTTCACAGGGCTAGAAGTGATGTCCTTGTCAATACAGTGTTTCACACATGTTCGCATTCCCTCACCTTGCTCATATCGTACGGGTTGCGCCCTATAGGGAAGCTGTCAGAGTACATCTCCCTCGAACGGTTGACTCACGAGATGTAAAGAAAGGTTCCAGTATGGTGGAACGACAAAACTGGGCAGCCATCGGGCATCCGACCGGGTCCATTCGATCCATGCATTCCTTCGTGTATAAACTCAAGCAGCGAGGGAGCTAGTGAGTTCGGAATTAGTAGCTGCAGCCTAACAGGTATCCGGAGATTAAACATACTGCTTGCCTCATGCCCACGCAAGCACTGATGTCCAGAAATGGTACCATAGATAGGTTTTTACACTGAATGTCGTAGTATCCTTCATACATGCTTTCCGGGTGTACGGGTGAGTAAATTGAGATGTACAACGTGATATTGTACGTACGTCTTGAGTTCCGTGGCTCCATTACCAATCAGCACGGACCGAAGATTGATCGGTGCCAAGCCACGAGCTTCGGCTCGTTTGTTCTGGTCAATGATTTCGGCAGCGAATACAGGTATATATCGACCCTGTATCCCAAGCAATGGTTGTAAGAGTTACCCATATTATGTGTAATTCACACGTACTCCGTAGGATTCACCAGCCATATGAAAATCTCTCTGTAAAGTCCAATGCATTAGCGGGGTTGGGTAAGGTCAGACACAGAGACGCACTCCTTTGAACTTTTTAAACGTCTCGAAGAATATAGTAACAAAGGCTTGAACGTTCTTGGCGGCATCCTCGGTTGTGCTTATGGTCTCTCCGTAGTCTACGAGGATAATTATGTACCCGTGCATTGATCAATATGAGTAACTTACCTGCGTAACTGAATCCCACTCCAACGCTGGCAACGCGAGTCAAACCTTAGGCAATATGTACAAAATATGTTAACCTACGGCTGGGAATTGTGAGCACAGCGTACTTATATGCAACAGGATGCAAGTACCTGATCCAGAAAGAATATGTTTGCCCGGTTATTCCATGAGTATGGGTTCCACTCAGTCCCATTCGTGCCTTCCTTTGGGGGACCTGAAATCTTACACGGTCCGAGTTCCATGAAAAGACCTAGAGTAGACGAGCATCCAGGACCACCGTTAATCCTAGTGAAGCGGGGCGAACAAACGTCCCCCGTAAGACACCATTACCAGCCAGTCAGTCCTACCACTACTCACCACATGATAACAGGGTCCGAATCCGGATTGTCCCGACTTTCGAAGAAGGAAAAAAAGAGATGCTTCGCCCCATAGTCAACATCGAGGTACCCAGAATATTGTCTAATTGACGTAGTGATTGAGATGGGATTTGCGACTAAGTCGGGGTAAGCATAACCTACTTCACTGTTGGATCGCAAAATTCTTCCACCCGCTTTAACCGCAGCTTATAATCGGGAAATAACTGATGAGTTACAATCGTAAAGTCGTCCGTAGCCACCGAGGAAAGCTCCAGAGCGTTGGACCCCCCACCATATCCAACCTTATTTGCTTCTAACCGGTCGTTAAGCAAGTCTTGGCTTAGCCATGGGAGTTGGTTGGCCCGTTGTGAAAGAGCAGAGAGAGCAAGATTTGCGATGACTAAAAGATGCCTCTCGAATTTCATATCAAGTGATAATCCTGGTGAAGGGAGGGGCCAGAAACCAAATCCTCTCGTCCATCTCTATAAGTATCATTGGAACCCGCGCGCGATGTTGCCATGTTCCGTGGAGCTTGGTGCGATCACGGAAGTGAGTCCGTAGTGATCGCCATGCGGCACGCCGCAGCGGAGGGACACCGTGTAGGGGAAAACAACCCGATCAAAGGCGCATCGTATGCAACGCAGTGCGTGGATTCGTAGCGCATACAGTAAGCCTATCAGCAATAACAAATATGTTGTGCTTCGGACTGGGGCTATACGGGAGATTAGGCTACACAGTATGAGGTATGCAACAAGTAGTGTCGGCTGTCCTCTTTTGGTGGGCGAATCCGTGAGAAGAAGCTTCGACCCTAGCATAACGGAAATAACTTGAAATGAAAAGCTCTCCAGCTCCATAATTTATTATCCACATGTTTTACAAAACACCGTTCGTCATACTAGCCGGGAAGCCAGCAAAGTCTACCTGCTCCTGGACCACTCCCGCACTTCCTGTGTATCCTATCCTAATCCTCAACTTAACAAGACTCTGCAAACGAAGTCGAGTGAGTAATCTTCCTATATGCGTATAGACGGACGTACCCCCGGCGGCGCCAGAATCTTCAACACCTGCGTCTCGACAGCGCCAGGCTGGACGTCTGCATTCGACATTGGGAGCATCTGCAGTTGTTGTGTCTACGTTTTTGAAAGGCATCAGCTTGCATCACTTTCAAACACCAAAGGGGACGTACCCTAGGTACAGCGACCTGGAAGGACACGCTCTGCAACGGCCCACTGAGGGCCTCGAATCGGGCTTGGATTTGAACCATCCCAGGTCGAGCAGCAAGCACCTGAGGAACCAACGTGATTCGCAGCCCATTCTTCTCGTAAGCGACGAATGTCGGTCGGCCGCCAGTCGCGGGTGCAGCGGGACGGGGTGCAGCTGCTGGAACGGGCGCAGGAGCGGGTGCTGGTGTGGGTGCAGGGGAATCGAATAATCCAGCCATTGGGTTCGCCCCCATGGAGGGTACAGGCGAAGGTGCGGCTGGCGTAGCCGCTGGAGTCGCATCGAATAGGCCCATGATGTCCTGAATTGTGTTTTTGGGTTGCGCAGGAGCAGGTGCCGCCGCTCCCCCGCCACCACCGAACAAATCCGCGAGCAAATCATTGGTAGTTTGAGTGGGTGCAGCAGCAGCCGCGGGCGCCGCAGCCGGCTCATCGCCCATAAGGTCGAGCAGTGACTAGAATGCCATCAATTACTTAGTCAAAATAGGTTATTTTGGATACTCACATCCTTGTCTGTCCTCGTGCTTCCAACGCTCCTCTTTTCGCTAACAGTTCCAATCACAGTTGCCTTGATCTCGGGCGGGGGCATGACCTCTAACACACCAGCTCGGATATCCACATGCGACAACAAGCTCGCAAACTCGACAGCTCGCTGTTGAAGCTCGAGCTCGGTGCTAGTTGCGAATCCATTCAAGACGTTGAAGATGCGTGTTTGTTGGGCTTCCGAGACTGCAGAGCGGGAGGACAATTTAGAGAGCGAGGTGAGGACGAATTGGCGGATCAGGGCGTTGGCATAAGGAGACTGGAGGATAGATTCTTCGAGGTCGAGTATTTCGGAATCTTGGATCTACGGGAAGATTAGGCAGGCTACAAGGGCAGTGAGAGCACTTACCGGTTTGGGGGTTTCCTCGTCCACCAGTCCTCCCTGGATCAAAATTTCTCCAAATTCACCAAGTAGCCAGACAGTAGCCAAAGTAAGGGACTCTTGGGAAATATCTTCCTTGAGTGCAGTATATAGCTTGGAGGTCGTGTATGCCTGCAACTCGGGCGTATGACACACCAGCCGGATAAATGATGACAAGACCTCTTCGCGGACATAGTTGCCCGCCTAATCGAAGTCCAGTCAATCTATGGAAAATTGCATAAAATCGCATTTACCCACCAATTTAAGAACCCTCAATACAGTGTCAATATGCCACCGCTTATTTGGTGCAAATCGCTCGGCTGCCAAGGAAATCTGGGTAGTCATTCCGAGTTTGAACTCGTTATCCGCGACCTCGAGGAAGGCAAGCAGTTCACGCGTGAGGACGCGTACGTTGGTCTCGTTGATGAGCGCATACGACAGCTCGAGTGCACGTCGACGGATAGAGATATCCCCATCCCGAAGACAGTCTAGAATGATGTTTCGGTGCCGCTGTACAGCATTGGTATCCATCGTAACAACTTTGTTCAAGGTATTCAAGGCGACATATCTGCTTCCAATTAGTCAAACTTCCCAAAGATAGAACATGACTCACCGAATATTATTGTCCCGGTTACTCAAAAACTTGCCCAAAATATTGATCGCCATAACCCTCAGCCCGCTATCCGCCTCGATCTCAAGCACAGTCAACACCGTTTCGTACAGAATCGAATTTCCCACGTTTTTCGTCGAGTCGGTATTTGTCGCAACTTGGGCAAGAATGTCGTTCATGGCCTCGCTCGCGCGTGCGTCCCCTTTGCCGAGTTGTCGGAGTAGGCGGAGGATTTTGATTTGCAGGAATGGGTCGGTGATGCCTGAGACGTCATGTTCGGGGGAGTATCCGGTGGTAATGAGGGATTTGAGGTGTCGGACTAGGAGGGTTGTCGCCTGCCGAAGGGATTAGTGGGGTTCCAAGTAGTGTGGCGAAGGACGTACTTTGCGGAATTCATCAAGGCAGGACTCGCTGGCTTGGCACATTTCCGAAATTAGGGTAATACCGGACAAGAGCACACCGTGGTTTCGGTCGCTGAGTAGTCCTTTGGCTCCTTCGATAAAGTGATCAAGCAGTTCGGGTACGCGTCGGACGATTCGTAATGCACATAGCGCAGCCTACCAACGGTTAGGTCATTTGTCGAGCACTCTGGCTAAACATTTTGGGACATACCTTTTTGCGAATATACGTATTGCTGGATCCCAAGAGTTTCTCGACCTCGTTACACAAGTCGCGCGACATTTCCTCTCCCGAGATGTTGGCAAACGTACACAACGCGAGTCCAACTGCGTACATATTCGAATGGTTCATATCACTGTTAAATTCATCAAATAACGACGCGCCAAAACGGACTCGAAGACATACTTTTTCAATGAATTGGTGACGAGCATGAGGACCTCTGTATTCTCGTCCAGTAGCAGCATAATCCCCAAGTATCCCAGCCGCTTATCGGAGAACCGAGGGCTCGCTACCAACTTTAAACATTCGATCTGACCGAAATGGGCAGGATAGCCGAGCATGTGGATGTACAATAGCTTGGCGATATTGTTGTGCCGCGCAAACGAGTCTTCCTCTTTAAACGACGTTCGAATCGCTGCCGACTCTTTTTGAATCAGTGCGCGTTCATCGGCGAGCGTCTATATATCTATTAGATTGATAATGGACAATGATAAATTGCTTGCCTTGCATGCTCGAATGCCCTTGATCAGTGCTACCCGACACTTAGCATCTCATCCATCCACAACCGCGCAACACACCTTTGAGGTTATAAAACCCCCCGGTGCCTGTCACCGCCGCTCGGATATTATCAATATTCATCGCGGTCGAGTCGAGTGTAGAACGCGACGGTGGAGAGGTCCAGGTTCAATTGCCAATTCTCAGGACACTAATTAGGGTTTATAATGTAATTGGAATTAGAGTACATGGGTATCGTGCTCAAGCGGTGCTTTTGGAGGTGATCTCTACTGTGGTTTTGACTGCTCCCATAAGTGCCGTAAGCTGGATCTTTTCTGTTCCTCCCGTGGAGAGCCAGTGTCTATCAAAAACGTTAGGTATGCACTATGGGTGGGTAGGAGCAAACGCACTCGGCGGTAGCTAACTTGTCAAGCAGATACACTCTTGCGGGTGGCGGGAACTCGAGCGTCTCAAAGTACTCGTACGCGCCCGTCAGTAGATCCTGTAGGGCCAAGCCCTTTTCGGTCTTCATTTTCATGACCACTGTGTATAACTTGGTCAGGAACCAGCGAACAATACCAACGCAACTTACGTCGATAGCTCGTGCCGAAATCGTCAGACATCATCGAGTTGACTAATTTCTCAATGTCCGATGGGTGGGGGTTACCTGTGCAGTTGTATATAGCGGTCTCGTCCGTTCGGTCATACGCCGCATGACAAGCCTTCGCCCCGAGTTAGTCTAGGCACCATTAATTTGGAGCCATGGGCTCACCTGCAGAACGTTCAGTGCCCTACGCATGTCTCCCTTCGACAGCTTTAACAACGCTTGCTTTCCGTCGGGAGTTATGTTTACTCTAAAGGGGAACGTCATCAGAAATGGACCACCGACAGTAAAATGGCGAACCCACTTTTCACCCTCTATGACCGTGTCTACACGTTTCTCAACTTGGTCCATAGGTAGCGGGCTAAATCTGAACCGAGTGCATCGTGACTGAATGGCAGGAACGATCTTGTTCACATAGTTGCAGATGATGCAGAAACGGACGTTCCGCGTGTATTGTTCAATAACTAGGGGTAACAAATTAATAGACAGTAGGATGGGGTGCGAAAGGTGCTTGCCTCGACGAAGGGCAGCTTGAGCTGCCTGGGTCATCATGTCCGCCTCGTCGAGGACAATTAGTTTGAATCCTTTGCTGTAGTCACACGTCAGAATTCAGGGCGTGGATATATAGGAACGGTACCCACTTGAACAATGTTCGTGTCTCAGCAAACTGCTTGATTTGCTCTCGAACAACGTCAATTCCTCGGTCATCTGACGCGTTCAACTATGAGTTATGAGTGGGGCACAAGGGAAACCACAAATGGACGAACATACCTCCAGGATTTGCTTCTTGTAATCTGCACCGTAGATCCTTCTTGCTACTGCTACAATCGTAGATGTTTTTCCGGTTCCAGGTGGGCCATAAAACAACAAATGAGGTAACCGGTTTTTCTCGATGAATCGTTCAACTACAGGTGATTCAATTCGTCACGCGTCAGCCATAAAGGCGGATAAGTACGTACTAGTACTAGTAATATCCTGATGCGAGACAACGTCCGCAAGCGTCACAGGCCTATACTTCTCTACCCTTCAAAACAAAACCATCAAATATAACGCGTGGCGACGAGTCAAGAAATCCACTCACCAAGGCAAATTGTCATCCTTCAAACTCTCCTCTTTTCCCTTTCCCTTGTCCTTCGCCACTGCCGCCACTTGCTCGTCGACTTCCATCTCATGGTCACTCATCCTGAACCAGTCGCAGTTAGAGACGCGAAAGTCACGTGTCTCGCCAGTGGCTTGTGGACCCTGACCGGAGCGGAAGTAAAAGTTCTCTGATCCCGGTCGGAGGTCCACACAACAACGACCGGCACTTGCTCTCCGTCCAGGACTCCATCGACATCGTTGGACAGACTAGAGCGTCCGTAAAAATGCAGATTTTCGTAAAGACGTGAGTTGGATGTGGTTTAGTATGTCCCAGTTGATTGAGGGCTAATGATTAATATGTAGCCTCACGGGCAAGACTATCACCCTCGAGGTGG
Organism: Ceratobasidium sp. AG-K; assembly: GCA_037039685.1. Classification (NCBI taxonomy): domain Eukaryota; kingdom Fungi; phylum Basidiomycota; class Agaricomycetes; order Cantharellales; family Ceratobasidiaceae; genus Ceratobasidium; species Ceratobasidium sp. AG-K. The sequence goes on from JAWNGF010000002.1 coordinate 6,293,689, forward strand.
AGTCGTCCGATACCATCGACAATGTCAAGGCTAAGATCCAGGACAAGGAGGGGTGCGTATTTCTCGCCATATCTCTCGCCACACTTCTCTCGATATAGTACATCCTTCCCTCATTGCATATTTGGCTTGCGTACCCTCGGGCATCGGCTTACTCATCCCATCTCGCCACAGAATCCCACCCGACCAGCAGCGTCTCATCTTTGCCGGCAAGCAGCTCGAGGATGGCCGCACCCTGAGCGACTACAACATCCAGAAGGAGTCGACTTTGCACCTGGTGCTTCGGTACGTCTCCGCCCTGTTGATTGTATGCCATATTTATGCGTGGTATTAGTCTTCGTGGTGGTGCCAAGAAGCGCAAAAAGAAGACCTACAACACCCCCAAGAAGATCAAGCACAAGCGCAAAAAGGTCAAGATGGCGATCTTGAAGTACTACAAGGTCGACTCTGATGGCAAGATCAAGCGTCTCAGGCGCGAGTGCCCTGTACGTCCCCACATTCACTATTGATGCGAATGAAATAACTGACCATGTCTATCTGTTGTAGAACGCCGAGTGTGGCGCTGGTGTGTTCATGGCCTTCCACTCTGACCGCCAGTACTGCGGCAAGTGCGGTTTGACGTACACCTTTGCTCCGGGCACCAAACTCCCTGCTGTCTAAGCTTTCGGGTGGACTTGACCGGTGACTTTTGTGTATATGTGATGTTGTACGTTATTGATGAAGCATATACTTTGATTCGTGAACTCTAAACGCGATATATGCCTCTGCAATATCGTTTATTGTCTCCGTGCAATACCCGACCAGAGCGCGATGTGCGCTGAAGGTATAGAGGTGACGGCTTTGTGATACTCCAAGGATCGCTGTTTTATGACATTGATGCAAGCATTATCGACAACCTCATTATTTTTACCTCAAGCAAAAAACTGCCGAGTCTTTCACAACAAAAGGATAGTGCCTCGTTGATGTTTATCAGATTATGTTCATCGGTAGGCACATATGGCCTTCAAACTAGGGTCAAGCACTTCTCATGCCCGGACCACCGCTCGAGTAAAGTAAGGGATCAAAGTGGTTGTGGTATGGACCCATTGAACGATAGTGGCTAGTCATTCGCGCGTTTCTATGTGTCAATAAGTAGCAACTTTTGCTAATTTACAAACGCATACATGCAGAGTTTGTCCCGGCGAACATTTCGCTGAAGCGACCATATTCATTTTTATTGCCTCAATTTTGTCGATGTTCAACATCAGTGCCACAAAAGACAAGGACGGGAACGATATGCTGCCCGCACCAAAAATGACCCATGGCGTTGTTGTGTAAGGACTATATCCACGCTTTACGTGACTCCGTAATCTAATTGATGGCTTGGTGAACAGTCGTCCAGAGGAATTTGTGTTCAAATTGACACCCGTTCAGAGAAACATCGGGCCCTTATCGTTGACTATGCGTTGGAAATTCAGAATGAAAAAGACTCGTAGTTTCTAATCCATGTAGCTACTCTTTACCCTCAACCAATAAGCCTTTATCCACTTTTTTTGTTTTCAATCCATTTTCATAGCTTCCATACTATGTACGTTCGACATAAATGCTCCCAAAGATAGGAATGGAAACGATATCCTGCCCACACGAAACATGCTCTCGAATAACGCAATTGTTCCGTGAGTATAATCACACATACACGCCAGATGCAAATATTCTCCGAACCTGATTGTCCAATTCTCCAACAGTCACCCAGAACCATTCAACTTCATATTGACGCCTCGTTCGGCAAAACGCGAGGCCTTTTTAGTGGATTTGGCAGCGGAGATGCAAGGCGAATGAGCATGTTAGCTTCTCGTCGGTTCGACCGTCTACCTGTCCCAACTTTTGTTGCGGTTGTGTTGAACAATTTCTTTTCTGATTTTGACCAGGGAGCTATATAATATGATTGTCTGTAATGTTTTCCTGTGCGATGGAATTCCAAGGAAGCTTTATCAGTATTTGAGTACAAAAGAAGTGGTATCATTCGACTTTATCTTCATCTATGACTATCAAGCGCCATCATCAGAAAGTGGGGCTCCCCAGGTGACCACGATATGGCGAGTGCACGAAACGAAGCGTGAGATTCTCAGTGAATCTCGCCAACGGCAATTGCCATAAAATGGCGTCTTATTCGTACGGCACCTCCCACACAACCCACAGCGACGTTTTGTGCTTGGAGCAAGCGTACAAATCGACAAACTCGCTGGCATCCCGGATACGAGGAGCTAGGTGGTTCGTGTATTATTTACTCGCGCAACCAAGCGATATACTATCTGTTGTCAGGTTGTTACCTACTTTCCAAAAGTGTGACAACAGCACGATGGCATTCCCCTAAATAAGAGGAGTAACTATATCTTCTGCTAGTCTGGTGTCTTGGGAGCATGCATATATTTATGAGCGAATTTTATCGAGCACTTTCTATGATTCCGTCAATCAGGAAAACTGAGTAAACACACAGAATGGCTAATGTCTGGTTCGTGAGATTGCTTGAGTCAGAACATGACAAGCGTTCATTGAAGCTTGCGAAGGGCAATGACTCGTGACCCCCAAGTTTATCCGGACCCAGAAACATTTGAGCTGGACCCATTCTTGGACCCATCGATTCCCGCTTCACCAATATTTGGATTGGGACGAAGGTGAGTTGCTCGGCCCGAGCAATCATCGGGATACTATGCGTGGTGATATTCACGCGCATATACGCAGACGTTGCCCAGGTGCTCGTATCGCTGAGGCTGCGCTCTTTGTTTTCTTCGCTTGCATTTTATCAACGTTCAAAATCAGTGCTCCAAAGGACGAGGATGGGAACGATATACTATCTTCACGTAAGATGGGCCACAGTGTTGTTCTGTCAGTACCTGATGCGCTCTCTGAAACCTTGCATTGACTAGCGCTCTTATAAACAGCCAGCCCGAGCCGTTTGACTTCAAACTTACGCCTCGCTCGGCACAGCATGAATCTCTTGTGGTTACTTTGGCTTCAAGTACGTACGATGAGAGTAATTAAAAGTCTTCTGTGTGCGGCCTACGCCACGCCAACGTCTATCGGAACAATTCTATACGTGGTCTGAAGCTTTTGGGTTCAAATTCAACTCGTTAATTACGAAAATCAATTGCTTGCTACACCCCGCCCCGCTGTAGCTACTGTACGCAGATTGAAAGCGAGATTGAGCCCACAATTGTATCAAGTTTAGCCTCCCTTCGTATTCGACTTCTCTGGTTCATACCTATGCCAGAGGGCTAACTCAGACCTCGTGATTTCTCAACCAAGGCCAAAGCAGTTAGCACTGCCGCCTGAGATCATAAACGCAGTTTCTTTTCGTCCATCAGTCATGCCAGGCAACGACCCTGCTAATTTTTAGCAAAGTAGCCATATCATCGTGTTGAATAACCCCGTACTTCTCGTTGGCAGTTATAGTCCCAGGAACGTAATTTAGGACTTGTAAACCATCCAATGTTGTACCTCGGGATAGAGCGACGTAGGCTATCAAGCATCTCGTCAACTCATAAGCCCGCATTAACCGAGTCGCCTGACCTTGACCAGGAGCAAACTTTCCTGCTAGATCCAGCTTGACGCGTGACAGGCTTCGAGTTTGGGTTTTATCAATCTATATTATCCCACGTTTTGTTAGTCCAGAGGAGTGGGCATGTGGACGGGCTTACGCTCATAGCCCATCCCAACACCAACGGGACCTACACCCATCTTAGATCCGTTTTAATCATTTACACAACAACGCACCTGCCACCGGCACATCCTAATCCCCTCGCCCGTACTCTCCCATAGTCTAAACTCGGTTCGAGGCACCAAAATTTCCACCCCGCTCTCGAATCGGACGATTGGCCAGCGCATAGAGCTGCCCGACGGCGGGCGAGGTGGGAGTTGGATCTGGGGTTTGAGTTTGGAGGCTTGTTGGACAGTGAGGAACGAGGTAATGATACCGAGGGATCCGTTCGGTATTTTCCCGGAGAGGATGTCCTGGATGCGGCCAAGTAAGCCAAGGCCAAGTCTTGCTCGGAATAACCCACTTGTGTGCATACGACTTGTGCCCCAACCTGAGAACCAACCGTAGGCATACATACTACCAGTTCTGTCACCGAGCACGAACCTTGAGATTGAGTCTCTCTGGAGCGATTTCCTCCAACATAGTCTGCGCATGCCGTTTATCTGCTGCCCCATTGACCATTTTCCCATTCGCTTTTCGAATAACATCCCGAGACCTTGCTTCAATAAAATCGGGTTCACCCGGCAAGTCTTGCATTCTTTTCGAATTGAGAGTGGTCGCACGTACTTGAAGCGGAAACAATTCCACCGGTTCGATGCCGTCGTTGAATTTGAGTGGCCGCTCGAGGGAGTGTATGAGGTCGGTAGAGGCGCTAGAAAGTTTTCCGAGTCGGGCTTCGTTGAGTAGTGTTACTAATTCTGAAAGATGTTAGCCGGTGATTTAATGTTATGGACGGTCGACTTACCAGGCTCGTATTGTCGGAACGACCGAGTGAGCTTGACTTGATTTCGCTGAAAAGTGTTCTTCCACTCGGGCACCTCGAACGCAAACTTGGGGGTAGCATTAGCGATGGGTTCTGGTGGGAGTTGGAAAAAGTCTCCGCTAACGATAACCTAACTGAGGATGAGGCATACTGAGCCAGAATACGTTTACTGCTGTACCTGAGGTCCACCGAATGGCTCTTTTGCCTTCTTCTTTCGGATACTACGAACCGTCCATTCTAAAGCACTAAAATAAGCTCCATCTATCATCGAGACTCGATTTGCAGGGTCAGCTACTGGTCATGGTAAGGCAGCGAGGTAGGCTACAAACTATCGTCGATTACGAGGACTTTCGTTTTGCACCACTTCTCTGCATATTCCGTTTTATGCCATGTATTTCCTAGCAGTTTTTTGAGCTGTCTATCAGTGACGGCATCTGTAGGATAGCTCGGTCAATTAGAATGATAGGATGTCTTGTACTAGTAGACTCACGGGCGTGGGTGTGAAGGGTTGTCCCGCCTAAGATTGACGCCGATAGACAAGTACTTGCGGTTATGGCCACAGATTTATTCCTAGCTTGAAGTTTTTCGATGATCCTTTTGAGGATGAAGCTCTTCCCGGTTCCTCATTTTCCAGTTGGTCACGAAGTTGATCATCGAACGAATCACATACCGGCAGGTCCGAGTATGGCAACATTCTTTCCTCTGAGAGCTAAATCAAGTACACGCTGTTGTTCGGCAGAGAGGTCCACCGAGCCATTGGAGGGAGCTTGGCTGGTTTTAAATGCCGAATTTGAAAGTTGCCGGTTCAAATTAATCGACCGGATCCCCCAAGGCGGGCCATGGTTTCGAGCGCGGACTGATCGAGTTATCCTTAAGCTTACTGGGAGACATACAAAGGCGTTCGACGACATAGAGAAATTCATCCAGACAGATAAGAACAATTAACACTTCATATGGTAGGAGGATGACGCGCCGAGGCGGGCGCCTAAGTGATGACTAACCCTACTCAGGTGACCCCTCCCTCGCTCCGGCCTCTTCTCGACCTCGGCCACCTGGTTCTGTCCTGTACAACACCCTTATTTTTCTGGCTAAATACTCTTAATCTCGACAATTACAACTATGTACAACACCGGGCGGGACTATGCCCCCCGACTCAACGCCGCCAACGTGAACGTCGGGGTCAATCCAAACATGAACCTCGAGTCGCTCCGTTACTCCACTCCGCCTCCGAATCTGGGCGGAACACCGCCGGCGCCTCCTTATGGCCAGGGCGCCCCGCATCATCTACTCGGTGGAGGCGGAGTGGGGGGAATGGGCAACGTGAATTTGGGCAATAATTTCTCGCAGCAGCAGCAGCAACAGGCGCTCATGAATATGAGTGCACAACAGCTGGCATTGCAAATGCAACAGACGATGGGAAATGTGAACAGCCCAGGCAACATGGGCATGGGCGTTGGAGTAGGCGTTGGTGGAATGGGACCGGGAATGCAGGTGCAGGGCCAGATGGGAATGGTGCAAAACCAGATGGGACACGAAGAGGCCAAGATTTATCAGCTCGTGATGGATCTGATGGACCCGTCGCGCAGGGAAGGCGCTCTGCTCGAGTTGAGCAAAAAGCGAGAGCAATTTGACGATTTGGCACTGGTCCTTTGGCATTCGTTTGGTAAGTTGCTAGGGCTTGTAACGAGTTGTGCTTACTCTAAGTTAGGTGTCATGGCGGCCCTCTTGCAAGAGATTGTATCGGTGTATCCCCTCCTCTCCCCTCCAGCCTTGACGGCCCACGCATCCAACCGGGTGTGCAATGCCCTTGCTCTCATGCAGTGTGTCGCCAGTCATCAAGAGACTCGTCAGCTTTTCCTAAATGGTACGCGTTCACCTTGTTTGCATCCCAATTCACTCATTTTTCGCAGCCCACATTCCACTGTTTTTATACCCTTTCCTCAACACGACATCGAAAACTCGCCCGTTCGAATATCTCCGCCTGACTTCACTGGGCGTCGTCGGTGCCTTGGTCAAACAAAACGATAATGCGGGAGTGATACATTTTCTGCTCTCGACGGAGATCATTCCCTTATGTTTGCGTATTATGGAGACAGGTGAGCCTGGTTGTTGACTTTTGCCCAGTCGGTTACTAATATCCGATGTCATGGTCAGGATCGGAACTTTCCAAGACGGTCGCCATTTTCATTGTTCAAAAGATCCTTCTCGATGATACCGGCTTGAACTATATTTGTCATACCTATGAACGTTTCTACGCGGTCGGGACGGTGCTGAGCAACATGGTGGCACAGGTAAGCAACATTACCCATTCGTGAATTTCGCATCTGATTCGTCGACGTAGCTCGTAGACAACCAAGTGGTGCGCCTCTTGAAGCACGTAGTCAGGTGTTATCTCAGACTGAGCGATAATATGCGGTACGTCATGCATCCTGCCCTGCCCTTTCATTCAATTAATAGACTTCTAGCGCACGCGAGGCGCTCCGTGCCTGTCTTCCCGAACCCCTCCGCGACAACACATTCGCCAACCTTCTCAAGGTAAATCCCTTACTCTGTTGTCCAAAGACGGAAACTAACTCGCGCTCAGGGAGACACGGTGACCAAACGCTGCCTCGCCTCACTCCTGGCCTGCCTCTCTGACAGACCCGACCAACGCCCCGAATAAACCGACAAAATTATCCTACCATTGAATACACGCCATAATCTTATGTATCCGAGTACGCTACGTATCTAGCTAGTCCCCCCATTCTTGTTGAATATTGTGCTGTCGTTAGAGTACATTTTGAATGAATTTTAGTGCTTTTTATGGCTGCTGTGTGTTTTGTCGTGGGTTGGTGGGAGTTGGTTAGTCAGCGGGTCGTTCGTCAGCTTGGCATCATGTCACACCTTGCGTTTTGAGCTGCCAGTCAGCAATGATAAGACTTGGTTCAACCCAGCCAAGGGAACAACTATATGCGACTGAACTCGGGTCACCGTTACGACATGCAATATGGGGGACTTCAGCGGCAGAAAGGCTGCTTTATTACTAATATACCATGATTTGTCTCCTGTTGCTGACAGCTGCCCACCGATCTCATGGATTTCTGTGCACGGAGGATCATCGTGATCTTCCGATCGAATCATTGACGAGGGATCATCGCGTCGGTGCCCTCAATAGATGAGCTCTAGACATGTCGAGAGAGTTGGTAAAGCGCCCAAACTGCAGTGCGATCACAGTATTAATCAAGCGAGACTGAATAGGATACATTAGGAAGAGGGGCTGCCTCTCGGAGCCGTGGTTTAGGACCCACGTGTATATCAAACTGGGTGGCAGTGGATAGGATGGTTGAAGGGCTATCATTCTTGGGATTCGAGCGACACTTGTTCAATGAAATCTAACCTTATCGTATGTGGGACTGGTGGAAGGATTGTTGCAAGTTAAAGCCACTGCTTCCTTTCGTCCGTGGCTCCTGGGAAAAAGTACCGAGTCGGGTATGATGTCACTGCATCATATGCGCTCGAAACTCCGGAGGACATATACCTGGAGAGTATACCACGAGGTGTGCGGGAAGAGGGTAGGGTGTTTGGATGTGTGCGATGCGACAGATGGCTGAGTGCTTGTTGGCTGAGCTTGCGAGATTCTTTGATTCTTCCAAGCCCGATTCAGCACTTATCGCTAACATAGCAGTGATTCAATGTAGTTTTGGGGAATCGAATTTATAGGGCTGGAATCATGCTCCGTGGACACGCCTAGAGCCATTGTTTGCCGGAGCGCCAGACGTAAAACGTATTAGCCAAGAAGGACATTACACGGCAAGCTATAGCCCTGTGACTGAGGCCTTCAACCTCGTCCCGGATCATAACGGTATTTTCATCGTGGTTGAGGGCTAATGCTAAGCTGATTCCACTTAGTCTCATTAGAGTGTACACAAGATAACTTTGACACTGGAATTTGTACAATGTCCGTCTCACGTTCAAACATCATCATGGCGGGGGCACACGGTTATCTTTCACTGATTTCATACAACTTGACACCAGGGGCGAGACTGGTTAGTGCCTTGAATTAATGCACTTCTCGATCCTCCGACCATCCCTAAAGTGGATTGAGATTGAGCTGAAAATGCTATAGATACGAAACGCACGTTTTCTTTCTTGATTTGAGCCTGGATTCGCACCTGGTTGGTTTAACACCTTTACGATACTAACGCCAAACTCACCTCTTCTTCGGGGGTAAAATTGTTGACTATATTAAACAGCTTCCTGATTTCTTCTGAATTTTTGTTTTTGATCATATTGGCAACTGTCTTGCATCCGACATCCCTGAGGTGAATACAAAGTGGGTTGCGATACCCCAAGCATGCGTTCAACAAGCTTACAAAAGGGGTTTGATATCCAAGTAATTCGCGGCAAGGATGATCTCGAATAACGTTTCGTGGTCCACTTGAATGAAATTCTGGTCCCATTCGCCTATTTCATCGACTTGTCTACGCCGGGGATCATCAGATTCTTCCGATTGGGTATATAACAAGGGGTCGTTTCGGTGGTGCTCGCAATACTCGATGACCTGGACGTATTGAGAGAACGTTAGTTCAGCTCCAATTCTGTCATGCGAACGGGGCGCCAGCCACAACGTCGTCGTACCTTGTCTAGGACCGAGGAGGATACGTTAGGAAGTGGAATCGCTTCACGAGGTCGGAGCTCAGGTTCTACACACACATCAAGCTAAGGGTCAGTAGGCTAGGATGACCGAAGGAAGACCTGCCATCCTGGGGCGAGAATAACCCGAATTGCCTATATACGTCCCAAACGACTTCTCTCTTCTGATCATCGTTGGTAAGAAACTGCACTGTTGGTTCGGTGGATGCCATGATATTGTGGCTCTGTGTTGGCCAGCTCAAGGAGCGCCCATGTCATATCTATGAGCGATCAAGGCGGTGCTCGGAAGGTCATCCGAAAAAAATCCACAATTTATCGAATTTGGGAGCTAATTTTGCGTCCAGAGTACTTTGACCAGTACGAGCGCGCAGCAAGACTCCAGACTCCGAGGCTCGTAACCAGCCATTAGGCACATAGTACAGTATCGCCTAGATGGAAGCCTGTGCGTTTACCAAGAAATATCAGGGTCTTGTTTGCGTCCATCGTCTATTTGTTTGGCCTAGTGGCGAGCCACTAATCCGACGGTGCCATCGCTCGAAAGTTGGAAAATCGTCTCTGTAACAATAGACAGTCTTGATTCAGGCCTCTTGAATTAGGCCTAACTAAGCATTACTCCTTGCTTGTGTTAACATCATTCAGATTTAACAGTACCATTTTAAAGAAATTGCAGCCCATCGCAAGTGACTTCCTGGATGAGGAAAATATGGCCATGCTAACCAATCGATACTAGATTACAGGCGTAGCATAATTTATACAAGCCATAAACCCGCAGGGGTTGGATTTTTGGCGCCTCGAGGCGTACAAATGAATGTCCGCAGACAAACCTGAAGGAGAGCTCGCACCTGCTGCAACCATCTGGAGATTGTATCTCAAAGAGGCAGATGAGTATGACCAAGAACTCGCCAAGAGTCGCCACTCGAGTTTGGATATGCTACTGCTATTTGTAGGTTTATTTTGACAGCATATACTTTTGACCTTGCAATTGATCCGGGAGACCAAACTCATCATAGGCCGCGCTTTTTTCTCCAATTCTTACCGCATTCCTGAATTGAATCCAAAGACTTATTACAGCTAACCCTCCCCCCCTCCCCCCGATACATTGGCTACTCTATTGCTAATGATCTTCCAGTCTCAACAGCGCATGGTGCTTGGTCTCCCCGCTCAGGATGACATTTCCAAGGACATCCCGTCATTTTCTGTATCATCGTCCGCTCGCTTGATCAACGGCATATGTTTCATCTCACTGGCGTTTTCACTCTCTGCTACCCTCATTACTATGCTCGCCAAGGAGTGGCTCACTGCATAATTTGGCCTCCCGCTCCCGCCCACCTCGTGCTCATGCGCTACTTCGCCGGTCGAGGCTTGAGAGACTCGAACGCTAGTAAGCGTTACATATTATTGCACTTCTTCCCTCAATGTTGCATTTATTGTTACTTCTGTTTTCTATGGGCTGGTTATTTACCTCTGGACCTTGGACCTTGCTATCACAATCGTTATTGCTGGGGTAATTGGGCTCGGCTCACTACCCTATTCTATATCTGTACAGCAGTGCTAGGGGGCCGTGAATGACGGTTACCCATATGTTACCCAGGTCTCGGGATATATCAAGACAATCGTCACTACGTTTCGCGACTCTCGAAATCCTACAAAAGAGGCACATTCCAGTTTTACCTTACAACAAGTTGCATCAGGAAAACCGCTCTCGGATTTGAGAGTGATTTGAGAGTGATTTGGCTGATCTGGGCTGATTTGGGCGGGTGGGCGTTTGTCTTAGCGAACGGCAGATAAGTGGGAGAATAGGGCTTTGATTGCTCTGATCATCGATGTCGCGCTACGACCATATATTGACTTCGTTATTTATAATAAAACCCAAGAGAAATCAACAGCCGTATTTATGATAAACCTGAATCACTTGACGCTCTAAGCTCATGCCTCCTGATATACTCCAGGATTGTCCACTACAACAAAACCCGCTTTCACTATTCCATTCTCGTTATCTGCTTCGCTTTGTTCCCTAAATGTATATGCAGTTTCAGTAAACCCTTGTACAACCTTTAGATCCGACAGGTCGAAAATAGGCACTCCTCGGGCGATCGATTCCTCCTGGCTCCCAGATGCAGCACCCTGAATCCAAAAGTCTCCCGGCGGGAGTCTATTAATTGTAGCCCCCGTTGCTTTTCCCGATATTATCTCTTGGGGAAGATAAGGGTCTGAAGTAGCTGGACGGCCAAGGCCAATTCCGGCACAACTTCCAGACCGTACAGCGTCAGCCATCCCGGCGGCAGATCTGAAGCCGCCCGTGACGTAAGGGACAATTTTGGAGAGGTGAGGCACAATAAGCTCGGAGAACTACCATAAAATATGCCAATTGAACATCGTAGGCTCGTGTATCATGCGCATACCTCTGTGAAGAATGACTCTCGACGTTTCGTACTCTCTCGAGGTATATATTCTTGGTCAAACGCGGTCCATTTCTCATAGTTGCCGCCGCTGAGCTCAACAAAGTCGAGTTTCATTGCCTCGAGTTCCTTGCAGAGTTCTGTAGCCTCGGTCGGCTAAAGATTGTTGATTAGTGTACGAGTATGCAAAGCGCACATAGTCAAGCACACCTTTATGCCAACAGATTGGAATTCAGTGCTATTGAGCTTGATTCCTACCATGAAGCTAGGGTCCGGAACCTTGGCCCGGATCGCAGTGACAATTTCCCGGATGAAGCGAGCGCGCTGTTGAATTTGGAAGCTCAATGGTAAGTTGATAAACAATCAGCATGAACTATAATTACATTGTGAGCCGACCCTCCATACTCGTCTGCGCGATTATTCGTAACCGCAGATAAAAACTGAGCGATGAGGTAGCCGTGAGCCCCGTGCATCTGCACGCCGTCGAAACTGCAACCAAGTCCGAGTCATATGAGCTTCTGTCTGGCCGCGGAGCTATTAAACACCGACCCAGTCTCATAAGCGATTTCCGCCGCATAGGCGAATTGATCCACCGTTTCTTTGATGCCTTCCTTGGTGAGAGGAGTCGGCTTGCCGTAACTTTGGCCCATACTGAATGTATACTTAGCCTCTTTGACAATAACTCACTCCTCCATTTTATTTAAACTGCTCACCTATATCCCAACTGGGCGTCTCCGGCACCTACTGGATGAGGATTTACGAATACAGGCACCTGTCTACCAGCATGCGATATCTGCATCACAGCCAGGCTGCCATGCGCTTTCGTCGCATTTGCAATCCGACGGAACTGGTTGATGCCCTCGGGAGTTTGGTGCGGCGCATATATAACAGCATTGCCAGCCGCCTCGAGGTGTTCGGGGTGAACCATGACATTGCCAGTAACAATTATTCCCCACCCGCCCTTTCCCCACTCTTCGTAGAGCCGGACGAGGCGCTCGGAAGGGATACCCCGTTTGGAGGTGTCGTCCTGGTCCCAGGACGACATGCGTTCAGTCAAAGCTAGTTAGTGGTTATATTAGTTTACGGGCATCATAGGGGTAGAAGAAAGCAACTTGCCTGCCTTGAAGAAACGAGACTTGGCTATTTTACCGGAGAAGGGCATGGGAATGCTCTCTCCGAGCAGCTTGGAGTCCTCAGGAGTAAGAGCTTCACCATAGCGAGCGAGAACCATTTGGATTCAGTGGAGTAGAGTAACACGCAGTAGATCTGTAGGGAGTTGAGTGGGCTGATACTATTAACGGCACTTCAGAGTGCTCTTAAATACTACACTAGCCGTCTCTTCGAATCGTAGATTGGATGTAAAGGCGGGTAACAAGGGTCATCCGTGAATAGTATTACTATTGGAGAATTACGAAGTTCCTCGAGCCGACGAACCTTTTCTGCTTCGAGCTTTCCTCGTTTGCATCGCGATATATGCTGTGCCAATCAGCGACGGGCCTTGGCCCAGAAGCTCAAACGGTTCTATGCAAATGGCGCGAAGCGAAATGGTTCGGCGTAAGCGTCGGAGACATTACTCGTCTCATCTTTGTGTAGAGGATTGGCGCATCCAATTCACCCGCCAATGCTAACGCTCGCCAGAGGTATGGCTGCATCCCATCTGCGGGTGCGCTTCGAATTTAGGAAGTCGCAAGACCAAGGAGCCATTTAAAAACGCGCCAGATCTCTTTCCACGAGGTGATAGAATTCGTTGTGTATTATATAGAAGACTATGATCGCTGAAATATCCCTATTATATAACATTACGCGATCTATCGACAGTCACAAATCTCATCATATTATCACCAAGGCAAGGAAGGTAACTGGCAGACCCTGGCTCGGCATGCCGAATTGACGTTTGCCGGCCGGTGCGGGTCGACGGCCAATCAGGTTGAGATGGGCCACAAATCTCACCTTGTCACAGTTACGATTGATTGAGTGCGCGAACCATTGCTCGACCCTTGAGAACCTCAAGATACCCGCCGATAGGAATTCATCTCTCCCATTTCATACATTCGCGTCAATCGGAGATCTCCACAATCATTTCTGAGTGCTCATAATCCGAAAAGGGTACTCGTTAGACAATTCCGACTGGCGGCGTTTGAGGCGCAATAGAGTTGACTGCTTCCTGAGGTGTGGAAATTGAGGGCGAATGAACTCAACAGATTATAAGTATCCAGGGTGTCCAAGCATTTCGCCAGCTCGCCCTTGTCCCCTGCGGCGGCGCGGAGGATTTCTTGGTCAACGAGTAATCGTCCTTGCTTAACTCTCCTCATCCCTTGTTTCCTGGATTGAGTTGAGGGAATTTGCCGGGTCTTCACGATCTTATAACACGATCACGCGACGCCTACCATGCATTCTCCTGGAGACTATCAGGCGGACCGAGAGTTCTAGTCCCATGATCATACATTAAGTCGGCTCAATAGTAGATTGCTATATGACGCGCGTTAGCTAACAGCAATGTTAGACAGCATGTCGCTCTCATCATCTAGGCGTGGAACGGCCTCGGTTCCGGCCATTCCACATGCTCCAACGTCTGACGTGATAGGCGGTTTTCCTCATGGTCATATTGGCTCATTAATGAAACCTATATCAGGTTCCGATGACGACGAGCCCCGGCAAGAAGGGCCTCCCGACTTCGGAACCGGATTCGACGAAAACCCATACACCCTTGGAATCATATTCGTGCTCCCAAGTGTTCATCAGCACGGGCGGATTTCGTCCATGATATTCGGCATCCAAGATCAATAAACTCTTCACGTAGAGGGCTTTAATTGTCGCGATTGTTCGAGCTATCACCAGTCACACTTGGTAGCTGAAGGATCGGCGTCAAGAGTGTCCAATGTATGCACTTGATTGGTCGTCAGGGTTCAGAATTCGCCTACCATCCCGGAATCTGCGAGAACGATCGACGCGGGTCCCTGATCATGAAACACTTGCTCTTCACTATTGGACGGGTCGCAAACCCAACACGGCCCATATCGACTTGGAAATGCATACGAGTTCAAAGACATATACAGCAGATCACGATGACAACACGCCCGAACACCATATATCGACTTCAGTTTATTCATTTATTCCTAGGATCATCGAATTAGCATCTCCGAAATTCAACGCTCATGACTAACTCACGTTTGGAAACTGCTTTAGCATTCAATGTGAAGGCCAGAGTGATATCGCACCGGCAGGTAACAATGACATCGTGGTCGACGATAACTTCGTGACCATTATTGGGGGGGCTATTCGTAATGACAGAGTCGCCACGAACAATCCTCCCAATAAGAGAGGCGGTGATATCGTCGACCACGCTATCATTGTTACCTGCACCAGCGGCAACTCTAGCGTGGAAGACACCTCTTAAAGCGTATGGGGAGGGCGATCAGGAGGGATGGGATCACGCTCGGTGTTCATCAAGTAGGCAATCTGGAAATTGGATGAGCGTTGTAATGGAACGAATGCGATTGGACGTACGATCATGTTTTCAATGCTGCGCGCTGGGGGAGCAAGTACGATAGAGTGTGTAGGGCGGCCCATGATGGTTCTTGTCAAGAGGTCGAGGGTGCTGCGGTGGTTTATATGACTCGGACGATGACGATCATCGACGGCGAGAGAAAGCGCGTGGCACGAGGTTCGCCACATCTCACGAATGCACTTGGACACCACATCGGATTTTGTCTTAGCGCCGATTGGGTCGAATCGGCGATCTCGATTGAGCGCAATCGGGTTGTGTTAGACTGCGAAGACAGGGGTATGGTTGATTGAATTTATCGGAGTGAAAGTGGATTCGTTTAGAGAATGGCTAGGCCCGGGTATACAGTCGCGAGTTAGGGCTGGAACTTGTGAGCAGAAAATCAAGCGGATAGATCGGGTCAAGGCCGAATTTCATAGTTCTCTCAGGGGGGATATACATTACAGAATATTGATTGCCTCGCATCTAAGAATAAGAAGCTTGGGGGATACGACGAAGCTACGGCGGACCGTCAACGATGAAGCAGGAAAGGAAAATCATTGGTATACCGCCACGTGAGAGGCTCTCAGGGTGTCACGTGGCAAGGCAGGGCGTTCTCCCATCGGCCACGTCGCCTAGCGTCGCCATTGAAATAACAACTGCGGGGCAGTCCGTCTGAACAGCCTATGTCGTGAACTGCGGAACACGACCACCTGATAGAGCCCCCTGCTCAACACTTTCTTTGCTACTGGACATCTCACAATGTTTCCTATACTGATACTCGGCGCAGTTGTGCTATTCCTTGGCCTGGTAAGCGTCGGCGCGGTTCCACTCATAGCGCTCCTGGTTAGTGTCTCCTCCGAGTACTCTCCAGTATCTCTACGATCAAGATGACACCGCTATCATCCTTGTTCTTCGAGTTTGGGTTGCATTGCTTCGCCAAACGACGACGAAAACACCAGCGCCAGAGCGCTCGTCGCTTCTGCCTGAATCATCCATCCTCAACCCCGCCTATTGCAGGAGTTATTGGCTAACAAGTTATTCCTAGATCTATATTCTACTGCGATTGTTCTCTCCTTCGATACTCCCTCCTGAACCCGAGGCATTCCAATACCGCTCCAACAGCGAACCCACCGTCCCTTACTCCCTCCCATCATCCAGCGCCCCGGCCGAATGCGACCTATCAGTTATCGTTCCTGCCTACAACGAGGCTAAACGTCTTCCCGCCATGTTGACTGAAGCGCTTAACCACGTACTCGGTGGCAAGGTCTGGAAAACCGTCGAGTTTCTCATTGTTGATGATGGAAGCAAGGATGACACTGCAGACGTTGCATTGAGATTCCCTGTACCCGAAGAATCCAAGTCCTGGGTCAACGTATCGATTCGTGTTGTTAGGTTGCCGAAAAACAGCGGAAAAGGAGCTGCGGTTAGGCATGGCATGCTTCACGCTCGCGGCGAACGGATGCTCATGGTTGACGCGGATGGAGCTTCCAAGTTCTCTGATCTGGATCAATTGTGGGCCGCGATGGATGCCGGCGCGGATGTCGTTTGTGGTAGTCGGGCCCATCTCGTCGGAACGGATGCTGTCGTCAAGGTGGGTCGCAGCGATGCGCGTGGTTGAAGATCTGTCAACTGACTCTCCTTTCCATAGCGCTCGTTCATCCGGAACGCTCTGATGTACAGCCTTCACACCATCCTCAAGTTCCTCGGCGTCTCGCACATTCGGGATACACAATGCGGATTCAAGCTCTTTACCCGATCCGCCGCACACACATTGTTTCAAACTTTACACATTCCCCACTGGATCTTTGACGTCGAGCTCCTTGTCGTTGCGCTGATGTGCGGGATGAGGACCGATGAGGTCGCCGTTGGGTGGCACGAAGTACCAGGTGAGCATCAGCCAAGTCACGCCAAATATTTAAACTCACATCAAATCAGGATCTAAAATTAACATCGTCTGGGACTCTCTTGGAATGCTGCGCGACCTCCTCGTACTTCGCGCAAACTATTTCTTTGGTATATGGAAGGTCATTCTTGCTGAGGAGCCTGAACCGCCTAAAGCCAATGGCACCGTAGGGAACGGGCACGTGACTGAAACATCCTCAGCGGCTTCGATTGGAAAAGTGCGCCGACGAACTGGAAAGCTCGCATAAAAGTATTGGGTTGTATAGTGCATGTACATTTAGACTTTGGTGGTAATGAATCTATTATTCACTTGATATCTTGCTGCTTTTTGACTCGGAATCGGTCGCCTGAACGATAAAAGGTCACACACATTCCAGCAAGAGTAGATAAACAAAGCTCCCTGAGTGAGTCGCGCACAGGAACTTTTTAGCGGTGCTCGGGCTCGCAAGCGATAAATCTCGTGGTTTCCTTTATTTTCTTCACACAAGCCGTAAGTATCGTATCCGCGCTTTATGGTTTGGAATTTGTAGAATTGTGATGTGAGCTCGCTTCGCGCCAGTACGCCGCTGAGAATACGTGTACAGCTTTGGTCAGACGGATGAGCACACCTTACAAACTTTCTCGTACAGAACCGAATGAAAATCAAGCAGTATGAGTCCGGATGATCAAGGAGAAATAGTCACAAATAGAAGTCGCTTACATCGGGCTAACAGCTGGGATTGCTCCTGGTTTCATGGGATGATCGGCGAGTCCATGGTTTATCAAGCTAGGATGCTCAGAACTCACCCATACAAGCGTGACTTACTACACGGTTGGTCCAGGGTTTGACTCATCGTCACCCGCTTCAGGCGGCGCATCACTGGTAGAAGACCTGGGGTTGCTTGCATGGATATCCGAGTATCCCAACACCTCGCTCCCAGCTTGTTGAATGCTGTTACCCACATGTAAAGGTTCTTCCACCTGCGCCGAAATACCAACCAGCTCCAATTCTGAATAATCAATTAGTGAATCGGCGGACCTTAGCCTAGAGGAATATAGCCTACCTTGAACGGAGATTCCCCGCTCCTTCATGGTTCGCTCAACTATCTCCAAAGGTCCCCGGGCTGCGTCGCTGTCGTTGAGAACACTCAGCGAAATGGACAGTTTGTCATAGGCTTCGTCTCTGAACCGATCATCCGAACGATGGCAAGTTACATATATTTTAGCCAGAGGTGATAAACGAAGCTCCTCGAGTGAATCCGCGCAAGAAATTATCATGACCAGAGGTCGTCGCGCCCAAAGATACAAAATATCGTGGCTTATTTTAATTTCCTCACACAAACCACACGCATATTACCTGCGCTCCATGGTTTGGAGTTTGTAGGTATCAGGACTCGGAAACAATGATGAGCCTACCTAGTGCTATGGGCGCTATTTGGTGCTACGATAGCAATTTATAGCGCCATAGCGCTCTATAGGCTCGTCGCTCGTGCGTGTGACATAGCACTGCGTTGTGGGTTTGCATTGCGCCGGTACCCCGAAAACATGCGCGTATATATGCATGTATAGCTATGAGTGCACAAATGCAGGCATACCGCTGACGTTCCCGCACACAACTGGATGAGCATTAAGCGGCTTGGGTTCGGAAGATCAAGAAAGGATAGTTAGGGGCTCCAAACATCAGGTTAACATCTAGAATTGCCCCGGATTCTATGAGGGCAATCAATCAGACAATGGCTCATCAAACCCAGTACGCTCAGCACTCACTCATGCAAAACTGACTTGGTTAAGGTTCCGATATATGCTCACCCTCCTCAGACCTCGTACCCCTGATAGCAACCTTAGAGTGGCCGTCTTGCATATCTGGGTGCCCTGGGGCCCCAGCCTCACCTTCCTGAATGTTGTCATTCATATTTGAAGGATCGTCTGCCTGCGCCGAGGTACCATCAGGCTCTGATTCTGAACGGTTGGTCAATCGATCTTTCACTTAGAGTAAAAATTAAGAACGACCTACGTGGGATGGTCATCCCTAACTCCTTGACGATCCGCCCAACTCGCTCCATGAGTTCGCGCGCTGCCTCGTTATCTTTGATAATAGCTAATGAGATAGAAAGCATGCCGTAGGCTCCGTGCTGCTGTATATGCCTTCGTGACTGATCGTCTTTCAGCGCCACGTCCAATAGATCAAGGGCGTCGGTGCTGAACTGTAGGAGCATCGTGTAGCGCTCAGAGTTCTCCGTACAGTGCTTTGCCACTAGCACCACATTATCAAGGAAGCTTGGAACGGCGGGCGGACGCAGCTCGATTGGGTCAACCACAAGTCCGGAGTCTCTACCCACGGCTATATGTGTTATCTGAGTAATAGCACTTATGACAGCCTCGGTACTAGTTTGTTTAAGTTCAGCTTGTCCCAATGCAAAAAAGCCATCGGCCACATGGGTGAAACGATGAAGGTACGCTATGCATGGAATGTCGACGTGAGTAGCCGGAATGTTTGCCGGAGGCTCGCCCTCTCTATTTCTCATGCGCTCCACCACAGACCCAAGTACTCGCTCAGCCCACCCCTTGTCCGTGCTAGGAGTTTCCACCATCCGTATCAATGTAGGCAAATAGGTCGGTGGGAGTACGGTAGTACATAGATTCCACGTGAAATTGATATCATGCCGGAAAGGATAGGTGACTATATTGATGATGTTAAAGATGTCCATATTGTTGAGCAACAAGAAAGCGGAGTTGTTGGTGGTGACGTGCTCCAAAAGCGGAATAATGTCAACGCCACGATGAAGGATTGCCAATGCTGTTGCCTCCATCTGGCGATCGTTTTCGTTGAAGAGATTGCGAATCAATACTAGTGTAGCTCTACACATGTGGTGATGAATCTCCATCCGGGCACCAAGAATCCGAAGAATATGGAGTGCTTGCCGGGTTGCAATGTACCTAATCTTGTTCATGTCCAGTGGTATCCCTTCCAGCCAGGTGGTGTAGTCAAGGCCACTTAGGACCTCCCTCCTATCTAAGCCGCAGACCTGTTGAATAACCACTGGGGCTAGAGATGCAACCGCTTGTATGGCAGCGGTGCGAATAAGAAGCGCTGAGTCATCCGATTCATTTTGAACACTTCCAATAAGACTAAGGATACTACCAAGTATTCCCGAATTAATACCCCATGGTTCATATGTATGTATGCCATAAAGGTATGGAACTATTGTTTTGAAGTTGTTAGCTGCGGGTGAGGACGAGGAATGATGAGTGCTGTATCCATCGGCCGGATTAAGTGAAACACAGTTGGATGCCGCGTGTATCGCGATCAACAGTTTGCTCAATGGGACAGCTCCAATTGTTGCTCGGCGGTTTGAGTGAGTCCAAATCAGGCTACTTGCCCGCACAAGTGAACGACTGTACTGTGATCTGAATAAAGACAGATACGAATCCTGAACCAGGACCGAAATTTTAGGGACAAAATCAACGACGTGACTAGAGAGCGGCCTCCGATGATCGTTTGGCAATGCTAAGCTCAGTAGTAATAGCTCGCTTGTAACGAAGCTAGCATAAACTTCGGCATGGAGCGGGGGAGCACTCTCAGTCCACAGGTTGTCTAAGGCTCTCAGTGCTTCCCTAGCCAGCGTGATAATCTATAAAATTAGGCAAAATGTTAGTTGGTAAATAATCCGCAACAGTTGCCTCCGGTCAGGACTTACCTGCGAATTGGTTTCACCAGGCAAGTTACCGCTCGGGCCCTCCGTGTTTATAGGCGCATGGGTACCCTGTCTTTGAATCTGACTGGCCAGCCCGGTTAGGGCTTTTGTATAACGGGCAACATTCGCCCAACCAGAGGTTGAGAGCTCCTCGTGGTTGCGTGTCAGCCTCGTAAACCGCCCACAGACGACCGCAAATAATGAGTTGAGACTTGTGCCTCCATTGGATTGTAAAAGCATGCCTTCCAATTCGCTGGGGTTGGCCTTATTGCCCTGATCCTCTGATAAGCGAGTCATTGGTGATAGTGGGTTTCCTGTGTGGAGTCGCAGCCCAGCCAGTGCTTGATATGAGCAGTCAACTACAGCTGGGTCACGAGCATTGTTTGCTAGCCACATCAGGGCTTTCAAGTCACTTGCCGAGGTATACGGCGAGCTCGTGTCCCGGTTCGAGTTGTGAGTCCCTCGATACATCTCACAGATTGCAGTAATGTAGCTGGAGATCTGGGTGACAAAGGGACAAAACTCGTAGATAGCACCCAACACTGCAGTAGTGCCGTAAAAAAGCATAGTTAGCCCGATCAACCCCGCAATAACGGCCGCAATGGCAACGTCGAGTGTCCATAGATAGATTACCAAACCGATAGAAAACAGGAGCAACGATAAGTGAAGCACTGACGGAAGCAGCAAAATAATGTGCAAGGCCCACCACCGCTCCAGGCCCTCTATCCTCGATTGGCGTAGCATTGCGTGAGCATGCGCAGGACGGGGACGAGATGATAGGTATGCAGTGAGCCACTCCTTGGCGAGCATGGCAATTAGTGCGGCAGAGAGTGATAGGCCGAGAGCGCTGAACCATATGCCGTTGATCCAGCGAGCAGACATTGGTGGAGAAAACACAGGCAAGTCAATGGGGTCACTCGCTACTGGTGCTGGAAGGCCAAGCTCGATGCGCTGCTGAGACTGAGCAATGACAAGGAGAAGGGACGCCGACATTTCTCCATGATCTTGCTGCAGCAGGTTTTTCGATTCGATCAGGAATGCTGTAAGAATCGCAGAAAATAGCGCTGCCTGTCCAAGATTAAAAATTAAAACCACCTTGCTTTCACGTGGAATGTTTGAAAAACACCCACAAACAGTAATAACATATCCAGGCTTGCATGGCGACTCTTGACCAGCTCTTGGTCGTAGTCGTCCGCCTCCTCAAGGTATAGTTTCCAGATGGCGGCATCATGCGCAAGCTCCTCTCCTGGCTTGTCTGTGTCCATTCGTTCGAATGCTTCTGGGCGCCTAAAGTCATAAAGTGGCGGGTTTAGGGTTTGTGAGGTCGGTGCAGTGTTTGCCACCTGACATAGTTGAGAGATAAGTTATATGTTCACGTGTCTTGCAATAAAATTTTACATTTGCTGGCTGTGGGCCGGAGCTTGGGCCTTTGTTGTCGCTACTATCCGTTGTTTGCCAATTGCTGAACTTGAGCGAACTCAATCTCAATTCAGACTATAGAATAAACGAATGACCAAGTGCTTCACATAAGTGATAGGGTGAATGCTCACGATGTTCTCCGAATTGGACGCCATCCTGTATTGCAGTCGTCTGGGAGTGCTGGCTTGCACGTGGGCTCCCCCACAAGTAGTAAGCGCCCACTCCAGATTCAAGGTGGGTTAGGAAAAAGGAATTAGGTAACAAAGATATCTGTAGATCTGTGTGGCAAATTAGTGACGTTGGATCACTCCTCTGTCTACCATGGACCAGGTAGACTCGTGGCACCCCACTATGCTCAGAGGAGCCAACATGCAGGGCTACAGCGGTTTGTAATATTATTTCCCAGGCGTCTGTAGCTTTTTTGTCACTACCTTGCTTGCAAGGTCTCTCCATGCCAAAATGAAGCCAGGGAATTTTGCAAGTTTTGTATACGTTGATCCGTGTTTACTGCATGTCCTAAGGATTAAGATTTCACCTTCCTAGTGACCCTGAATATCTACGCTCTCAGAACCAATTCTTATATCTGTGGCTGTGTGGTTCTGCTCACTTGCGTTGCTCTGGATCAACGTTAGGCTCGGATTTCACTTTATCATTGCCCTTGAGTGTTGCCCAACCATCTGCGTGCTTGTCCAAAATTATATTGCCCGTTGAATGGACCGAAAAGGTTAATTCCGCTAACGAGGTACATGTGGGGGGGGAAGGAGATACTTTCATTTAAGGGAATCAAACACTCTTGTTTGCATAAATAGCAGATCGAGAGGGTAAACACGCGTGTACGTGCACAGTAGCGTGTTTCGTCTTGAATTTGACCAGGGTGTATGCGGTTGCCTTGGTCAGTCCTAAGCTTGTGGTCAATCCCGTGTCAAGTACCTCAGAGTAGAAGCTTGCGAAGAGACTGACGTATAATCCAAATCGAAAAACGATACATCTGTAGCACGTTTTGCGAATGTTTTCGCTACGGCGGGTTGTTCGCGTTGTCTCCTCGTAATAGACCTCACATCATTCGTGATGGAATCTCATGACGCGCTGTCGGGCTCCTTACACTTTCCGTGTGGCGATCATCTATGAACACTTGGCGCCTAAGATCCAGCTGCAGGCATGTCCGTCTTCACCTCCGCATCTTGAATAATCCACATACAACCATTTATAGCGTTTTGAGCCTGGACTAGAAGTGGACAAACACTTGAAGTAAGGCTCAGCAAAAACCGCATGTGCTAGTAAGGGCTCGTTTACGCAAACGAGCCCTTACGAGCCTCAATTAGCACTGCGGTTTGCGCTGGGTAGGGTTTGATCTCGTGGGGTCGTGGATTACCTTCTTCTGTTTCGGACGGATGCCTTTTCCGGGCGGTCGCAAACAAGCCCCTGTCCCACGTGACCCTCCACTTTACCCCGCTGACAAACAACCTGCCCGAGCCTCAGTCAGCAACAACGCCATTTAAAAGTCGCAAGTGGAGGTGTGAACACGCCATCGCCCTCGGACATGGCGCAACTCGTTCTCACCCAGTTATCGTCGTTCATTCCATTCTTATCTGGTGACGACATTAGACTCGTCTCGTCGGCTACCCAGGTTCTTTCTCAGACTAGCGCGGTCACGTCCACAAGCGCACTTGTCCCACCAACCCACACCAAGTTCTGTTCCAACCCAGAGGGCCTTGGTCCTGTCTCCCATATTCGCGAGCTAGACTTTACACCTTGTTTTGAACAGGTGTCCGAATCAGGACTTTTGCTGTTGTTCTGTTTTGTTGCTGCCGTAAGATGCTGGCAGCTATCCAGCAGGGATAAGCGAGCAGATACCGATGCGGGTAAAAGATTGCTGCGTGCTAAGCTCGTGAGTTCGAAGTTTGATCCCGATTTCTCGGCGCTCATTCTAATTACTTCCATAGGCGTTGAGCTCGATTCCCCTCGTGGCACTATCATGTGTTTCCCTCGTGCTCCAACTTCTCCGGGACCGAACCACGACTGTCTCTGCCCCCGTAATCACCGCGCTTGTTGCGGTCGTGGCCTACGTCATCCTTGGCCTCTTGACCCACCTGAACCACACGCGCACGCGCCGCTCATCAACCATTCTCCTTACTTTATGGCCGGTGTACCTGTTGCATCAGTCAATCTCCCTTCGAACTGGCATATTACTCGGTTTATCACGTCAGCCCGTGTTCGCAGCCCAGTGCGCGCTGCTGGCTGTTGGTGCCGTGGCTTGGGCGCTAGAGTGTTTTTGCCCCGATCGCGTGAAGCACGATCCCGATGCTGAACCCGAGGAAAAGGAGCTCCCATATGAGCGGGCGAACGTTTACAGCCGTCTCACGTACGTCCAGTCAACAGCTGTTTTAACCTCGCTAAATTTTGCTCTAGGTTTGGCTGGATGACGCCTCTGATGAAACTCGGCTACAGCCGCTTCATCACAGAAAAAGACATGTCGGCCCTTTCCCCCTGGGATACTGCCCATGCGCTCTCGGACAACCTCCAACGCCACTGGGAGCAGCAAACTCGTTCGTCCAACCCCTCACTCTGGATGGCGTTATTCCGGTCCTATGGCGGCCCGTACGCAATCGCCGCCGCAATCAAAGTCGTGCGAGATATCCTGTCTTTTGCGGAACCGCAACTCTTGAGATTCCTACTCGTGTTCATTGCACGGTACCAGGCGGGCCAAACCGACAACGCGTTTGTTGGGTGGGCGATCGCGGTGGCAATGTTTGTGCTTGCCGTTGTTCAGACAGCCATGTTACATCAGGTAAGCTGATAGCACTAGCCTGGAGGATCACTACTAATTTTGCCATAGTACTTCCAAATCTGTTTCGTCACTGGAATGCGAGTTCGAGCTGGATTGGTTACGGCAATCTACAACAAGGCACTTTCACAGGCTGCCGACTCGCAAGGTGCACGTGGAGATGTGGTCAACTTGATGAGCGTCGACGCAACTCGCCTGCAAGACTTGTGTACCTACGGATTGGTTGCAATCAGCGGTCCACTTCAGGTAAGTCTATATGATTTTGGAAAATATTGGCCGTGTAATTAATTGACACTCGGTTAGATTACACTCGCTTTTGTCTCGTTGTACAACCTGCTCGGATGGCCGGCGTTCGTTGGAGTGGGGATCATGATCGTTTCTCTGCCGCTCAACACCGTCATGGCGCGTGTGCTCAAGAATATGCAAGGAAAACAGATGAAGAATCGAGGTTGGTCGTGGTGCTGTTGTTTCTGTTACTCCACCTTGTTACCCCGCGTTACATCGCTTCCTATGACGCCCTGGTTCCGTGTTGCTGGGTCCCTTCGTGCCTTGCCGATCCTTATCCATTTTCGGTACTTGAACTTGTGCTGACATATAACTTGTAGACAAGCGCACAAGGCTCATGTCGGAGCTCCTGAACAACATCAAGAGGTGAGTCGACGCGTTCATTTGGAGGATCGATAACTGATATTCTGAATAGCATCAAGCTCTACGCGTGGGAGGATTCGTTTATTCGCCGAATTTTGACTGTGAGGAACGAGCAAGAGCTGAAAATGTTGCGAAAGATTGGTGTTGCCACGGTAAGATTCTTGGATTCAATACGGTATTCATGATTGTTGACCCTTTCCTAGGCCTTTAATACAACTCTCTGGACTGGCATTCCCCTACTTGTCGCTTTCGGCTCGTTTGCGACCGCCGCGTATACAGGATCGAAGCCTCTCACCGCGGACGTAATATTCCCATGCATTGCTCTCTTCAACTTGTTGCAATTCCCACTTGCCATGGTACGTCTGCCTTGCCTCCTGCCTGCCCGTGCTCACACGCCCGTAGTTTGCCAATATCACCAGCCAACTTGTCGAAGCCGCCGTCGCTGTCACACGTATCCGCAAATTCCTCCTCTCCGAAGAGCTCCAAGCCGATGCACGAATTGTCGACGAGAGTGAAGTTGCCGAAGGAGAAGTCGTCCTCGACATCAAGAACGCCGACTTCAAATGGTCTAAACATGTCATGGAGCCGACGTTGCAGAATGTTGACTTGACCATCCGCAAGGGCGACCTAGTAGGCGTCTTGGGCCGCGTTGGAAGTGGCAAGTCGAGCTTGATGTCTGCTATTGTGGGCGAGATGATTCGTGAGGAGGGTGAGGTCAAAGTGAACGGCAAGATTGCCTACGCTCCGCAAAATGCCTGGTAAGTTTCATGCAATCGGTCGCAAACTGTCCGCTGATTATGTTTTAGGATCATGAACGCTACGATCAGGGAAAATATTTTGTTCTCGCACCGATACGATGAGGAGTTTTACAACGTCGTTTTGGATAGTTAGTCATTTCGTGAAGACGATGATTGGCGTTAGTTGACGAATTTTGGCTAGCCTGCGCTCTTCGACCTGATCTCGCACTCTTCTCGGACGGCGACTTGACCGAAGTTGGCGAAAAGGGAATTACTCTTAGTGGCGGACAACGTGCTCGAATTTCCCTGGCTCGTACTGTCTATTCTCGGTTCGTCGAACCTCTGTTACATTGCACATGGCTATATTAATCGGCATATAACAGGGCTGACTTGTACCTTCTTGATGATCCTCTTGCGGCTGTCGACGCCCATGTTGCTCGTCACGTATTCGACCAAGTTATCGGGCCGAATGGCTTGTTGAGTGGAAAGGCTCGGTTGCATGTCACCAACAGCGTCGCGTATCTTGAGCAGGTTTGTTCCTTTAGTACACCCAAGCGCTTTCGTACTCATAAACATCCTTAGCACGATTCAATCATGATGATTCGCCGTGGAATTATTCTCGAGTCTGGAACCTTTGCGGAAATCGTGGGGGACCCGACCAAGGAGCTTGCCAAACTAATGTGTGTACCACACTTCAAGGTCACGGGTCTTGAGCTGACCTCAAACTCAGTGCGAACCACAAAAAGACTGGTAGTGCCGGTGCGAGCCGTGCTCAATCTGGAACCGCTACGCCAGTTGTTCCTCAGAACGAAATAACGAATGCTTCCGACTCTACCTCTGCTTCCAACGCCACGCTCATAGTCTCGCCCTCGCCGTCGACTAAAGGCAAAGCTCTCTGCAAAGCACAGCGCCGCCCATCCATTTTGTCGGCTCGATCCCAGCAACGTCTTCGTGCACGCCTGCAGGCTGAATCCGGAGTGGAACAAAAAGTTGAACATCGTGAACAAGGAAACGTCAAGTTTAGCGTATACAAACGGTACTTCCAGGCGTCGAGCATTCCCGGCGTGGTTGTATACATCTTGTGCATGATCGCGCAGCAGGGGTGTGCAATTTGTATGTTCAGGTCTCCAGTTAGGTGTAGGTAGCTAACCGGAGACACTAGTGTCCAATGTCGCGTTGAAGATGTGGGGGAATCACAACCAAGAACATGGCGACAATTCAAGCATCGGGTATTACCTTTTCCTTTACGGGATGTTTTCTCTCAGCTCCGCGCTATTCTCGTTCGTCGCCTCGGTTCTGCTTTGGGTTTACTGTGCCATCAAAAGTGCGAGGAGCTTGCACGACGCCGTAAGTTCCTTCCCCTTGGATCTATAAGTCCTAGGCTAATGTAACAAAATTAGATGTTGTTGGCTGTAATCCGTGCTCCATTGTCGTTCTTCGAGCAAACTCCGATGGGCCGAATCATGAATTTGTTCTCAAGGGACCAGTACGTCATTGACGAGGTTCTCATCCGCGTGTTTAGTAGCTTTTTGAGGACCATGCTTGTGGTATCTGGTACGTTCGGTTGATTAATCTCGTCACAGAAGGGTATTGACAGTTGTGTAGGTATTGTGGTTGTGGTCGGCGGGACTTTCCCCTTGTTCTTCCTAGCCCTCATTCCACTCGGGTTCATTTACCGCTTGATCATGCTCTACTATCTTGCTACGTCTCGCGAACTGTAAGTCTACCCTTTGCGGTGCATGGCATTCACTCACACCTCCATAGCAAACGTCTCGATGCTGTTTCCAAATCTCCTATTTTTGCCTGGTTCCAAGAAAGCTTGGGAGGATTGTCCACCATCCGCGCCTTTGGACAACAGAAAGTCTTCATTTCCCAAAACGAGGCCAAGTTGGATCGAAACCAGATGATATATCTGCCCGCCGTATCTGTGAACCGTTGGCTTGGTGCGCTACTTTTATTATCCCTCATTCTCTCGTCTCATTCGTGATTTTCTAGCCGTTCGCCTCGAGTTACTCGGGTCTTGCATTGTCCTCGCGACCGCAATTCTGTCCCTTGTTGCGCTTGTTACAACTGGCGTTGACGCTGGCCTTGTCGGACTCGTTCTTTCTTACGGGCTTTCAACCACTCAGAGCTTGAACTGGGTTGTTAGGTCCGCGAGTGAGGTGGAACAGAACCTTGTCTCGGTCGAGCGCGTTGTCAAGTGAGTGCCGCATCTACCACGTTCCTCTCAGCCGCGTATTAAAATATCCCAGTTATATCAACTTGGAACCCGAAGCACCTTTGGAGATCCCCGACGCACCCATACCGGAAGACTGGCCCCACAATGGAGAGATCGCATTCAGGTTAGCTCTCATTGGGTTCTCAAGTTATACACAACTGACCAACGCACATTAGGCACTACTCAATGCGGTACCGCCCTGAGCTTCCACTCGTGCTTAAGGATCTTGATATGGTGATTGTAAGTCACCTTATTTGGCACCACTGTAGGCCTTGATGACCCCTATTTTAGCGCTCAGGCGAGAAAATCGGAGTCGTTGGTCGTACTGGTGCTGGCAAGAGCTCCCTCTTCCTCAGTCTCTTAAGGATCTTAGAACCAACATCGGGAACGATCACCATTGATGGCGTGGACATCACAAAGGTTGGGCTGCATGACCGTAAGTCGCGTACTGCTATCCGGCTAAGGTAACTTTATCTAATATGAGATTAGTGCGCCGAGCTATTAGTATCATTCCTCAAGAGCCTCAGGTAAGTACACTTTTTGCCCTGGGGGCTTTTCTGCCTGTTGACGCTTGTACGATCAAAGCTCTTCGAGGGTACGATTAGAGAAAATGTAGATCCTACAGAGGAGCACGATGACGGGAAGATCTGGGCAGCGTTGGAGCAGGTGGGCCGATGAATTCTTGGC
This sequence comes from Ceratobasidium sp. AG-K, assembly GCA_037039685.1. Lineage (NCBI taxonomy): Eukaryota > Fungi > Basidiomycota > Agaricomycetes > Cantharellales > Ceratobasidiaceae > Ceratobasidium > Ceratobasidium sp. AG-K. The sequence continues at coordinate 6,322,773 of JAWNGF010000002.1, forward strand.
TCCTACCCCAGTCGAGACTAAAACATTTTCAGGCTCACTTGAAGGAGTACATCCTCGCGCTTCCTGGAGGACTTGACGCGATAGTCAAAGAAGGAGGATCGTCGATGAGTAGTGGACAGCGACAGCTTGTCTGCTTCGCTCGTGCCTTATTGCGGAACGTGAGACCCATTTTTTCCCCGCATGGGCTGGAATAATGACACACTTGGCGCAGACAAAGATCTTGATCCTAGACGAGGCTACTTCAGCGGTTGACTTGGAGACTGACAAAGCAATCCAAGAAATCATCCGTGGACCTGTGTTCAAGGGCGTTACTACACTGACGATTGCGTAAGTCTCAGGCTGAGAACGTCATATATGCGCACTGACACCTGGCCGAAAGGCATCGCCTGAACACTGTGATCGAGTCTGACCGTATACTTGTACTTGAGGCCGGAAGCGTTAGTATAAATTACTATCTCAACGTTGTTCTGTGTAATAATATTCGCTCTCTCAGGTCGCGGAGTTGGATTCACCTGCGGAATTACTCAAGCACGAGGTCAGTTTCTACCTCGCGTTAACGTTCATGGGGTTTATGCTAACATGTCTATTAGTCTTCCTTATTCTATTCGCTAGCGGCCGAGGCCGCAGTGCTGCCCAAATCTTCGTAGTCGGTCGTGGGCGATCCTAATTTTGCGACAGATCAAGTTTCATGAGGTGTATATATAAGCTTCAATACCGTCTTTAACATCCATGTTGCTGTACCACCCTAGCTTACCAAGAGAACATGCAACCGGCTTTTTGGGAATCCTCATCAAAGCTGACACAGGACTTCTCGCATGCAGTACAGTTCCGTGATATGCACTCTCGCGACACCGTGGACCCCAAATCTCCGTAAAATACGGAGGTTTATGCGGAGGATTACTCCGTGTTGTTGGCAAAACATGGCGGTAAACCTCGTATCTTGGTCAGTGGTCGTTCGAGTGCCCTGATCTCGCTGCTGGATCCGGTGATTACCTCCGTGATTTGCCAAGGACTCGGATCAAACTCTGTAAAATACGGAGTTTTACGGCCCATAGTGCAATGTGCGTGTCTTCTCTACATTTTAATACAAAGCTCCAGTGACATATTGAAAAGTGCCACCAATTTGGAGCCTGTCGATGAGCATATTGTGCAAGTCTAGTGTACACTATTCCTCCCATACCAAGCCCAAGTTCCAAAGTGTGGTGAAGAATGGTTGCTACCAAGGCCATTTCACACACATGCTGTCATGACTAAGCACATTGACAGTTAAGAAGAGGTAATGACACCCAGGCCCATGTCCCGTCGTGATTACAATGAGGGAATGGATAAACCCTAGACCCCAAGGTGGATAGGAAAGGTGGTTAAAGGGTAATGGTTGGCAACTAAGGCCTTAGTGTTGCTCTACCAAAAAGTCCCAGACTTGTGAGATCTCATGAGATGTCACAAGTCAATGAGCCTGGCAACATAGTCACAGCCATTGGAAGCCATCACAAGATTGCTTTGTTTTCACAAGAACATATGACAATGAATAATCTGTTGCATGAGCTTTACTGAGCAGGCAGATCAATATATGAAGTACTTGCAAGACCCAATCTATGCTTGTTGCAACTCACAAGTTTCAGCACTCAGTATGCAAGTGGTTTTGAGCCAAGAAGCCTTCACAATATCACTCAGGGTGTGCCACTTAGATTGTATGTGATTGGGGCATACATGCACTGGACACCTAAGGTATCAGCTGTAATATTGTAGGGAATATACATGATGCAAAATCAGGGGCATGAGATCAGACATATGGTGAACAAACACAGAGGGAATAAAGACCAGTGTTATGGTTCAGTGTAAATATATCCTAAAGTATAGAATATACTTTGTCTGTATCACAACTTTATGGAGCCAGAGGGTAAAGTAAACTTTACTAGATCCTCAGAGGGCACTAATATGCTGTTACTAACAGTATTTGTTACTAAAGACAATATATCTTTCTTAACTGTAGAGGTACACTTAAGCTACAACTGTTTGAGCAATGCTGCAAGGCAAGGTTCCCTATAAGTTGTATTTAAGATATCCCCCCTGATTGCTAGAATCAAGTTAATACTTAATGTACTTCTCTAACACAAGTATCTGTAGTGCAGTGCTTAGTGCTTACTGTAGAACTCTTAAAGTTATCTCAACCTCAACTGCAACTTAATTGGAGTTAAACTCAACAATTAAGGAGTGTTATTGGGAGAACTGCTTTAGGTCTTAGAATAAGCTGTAAAGCTGTCACACAAGTGATAAACTTGGTAAAGATGTATTGGAAGTAAATTGAGAGGTGATCTCTGGAGGCTCTCAGAGGCCAGTTTATATACCTTAGAGTGCACGGGTATGAATACTCAAGTGTACATATTCTAACTAGAATTTCCAGGCCACTAGATAGTGTGGATTAGCCTAAGAATAGCTCTGTAGCTATACTTAGATCATGCAGTGCTGCTCAAAGTACATATTAAAGGTACAAACTTCCCACATAGTGTGGCTATGCATGTGGCCGTTCTGCAAGAGCTTTCCAGAACACAGAAACTATTAAATAAAGAGTATTTACAAAAATACAGCAAGGCAGTGCGACTCCAACGCTTCTCTGATCATGGGATTCCATGCAGTGGTTGTGGAGATATGCTGTGTTCAAAGTATGGATCATGTGGCTATTGATATTTGAACACTGATAAGAGAATATCTCCAAAGCCACTGTACGGAAATACATGAAACTCCGCTGATACATGTGCAAGGCTGTACATTAGTGAGCGCACAAGAAATCAAGTTGATTGGTTCGGCAAGTCGGACAATATACCAGAAATACTTGTATTTCACAAAGGTACAAATTGATTAAACTTAAACAATTTGTAACTTAATGAATTTCGAGTCGTTCAAGTTGCTGAAGGTCACGACAGATAGAAAAACATCAGAAGTATCGATTCGCATTCTTGTATATACAATGCAAGTCGAAACACATTCGTTACAGGCAATACAAAACGAGACATATTTTGTACATTTTCCAATCCTTGGGTATAGTGAGTTTAGACTAAGTATAGATACCAATGGAAGTCAGGATCCATAACATAGCCCCCCCAGTCTAAACTTACTGTTGCTTAAACTGTAATAAAGGATAGGGCTGGAGAGCACAGTAACCTTTGGCTGGCTTCCTCATCCTCCTCTACTTTGATCTCAAAGTCATCTTCCTCACAGGAAGATTCATAATTGACTAGCCTAAATGGTGTAGTAGGACAATAGACAAACTCCTCAGATGATGTAGAAAGAGCTGGGGGACTGCTGGCAATCCAGGAAGGAGAAGTAGGGCAATACCTAGGTGATTCAGGAGGAGAGCTGGGTGGATACTGGAGAGGTTCTGGGGAAGGAGATAAAGAGCAGACTGGAGAGGGTAAGGGCACTAATAAAATCACATCAGTGCTGTCTGGGGAATAGCAAGGTGAAAGTGGTTCCCCAGACATACCATAATCCTGAGCAAATTCATGCGCTTTTTTCTCCTTCTCCCTCAGAGCTTTGCACCCAAGTACAACTTGATGAGTGGGAAAGTTGGGCAAATGGATATGCAGGTCACTAAAGGAAATACCATCATGAAGAGATAGACAATGAAGAGCTACAATCATTCCAAGGCCCCAGAGTTGGGCTGAGTGGACATGGTCAGCAAGTGCCTGAAGTGAGGGGTAAGGCCCAAGGAAATAACCAATGTCAAAGATGTTATGAGGCTCCTTAGGATAACAAATAGCTGCTTCAAAGAAGGGAGTATAGAGCAAGGAGAATGGCCTGTATTCACTAAGGTAGTGATTTGTGTTGCAATATGCGCCAACAAGTTTCCTGACCTGCTTACAAGCATCCACAAGGCTGCAAACTAATTTGCTCTTGAGCATGAAGTATTCAGTGTATGGAGTATCTGCTGAGGGGATAGTCCCAGGAGTGCACCGCTGATCAGAGTATCTATAATGGAATTCAGGATCTCTAGGATCCTGCTCAAGGATTGAAGGAGAAATGACAGCATAGGTGGGCCAAGACTGGTAGCAGGGCCTAAGTGCCTCAAACACATATCCGTCATAGAGTGACAAAGCCTGAGCCTGTTGAGGGGTGATGGGTTCAGTGAAGGAGGCATTGGGCATAATGAAGCAAGATAGCTGAGTGTACAAAGAGTGAATTGGAACTTGGGGAGTTGAGATGAACCCAAGGGCTCTTTTTATGCATTTTTGGAAGCCCTGAGCAACTCACAGCACAAGTTACATTATTCACATGCCTATTCTCCAAGTTTCTGCATAGAAAGCGCTCCAAAAGATAGAATATTCATTGTAGAACTTATTACTCATGATTTGGGGCTTAGAACAACCCTAAATCACTGCATGGAGTTGCTTAGAGGCCAAAGATATGCCAGGATAAAATTTCCAACTACTTATAAGTCCTCTAAGTGGTACAGTTACCATACATTGAGTTACAAGAAATTTGGAGTGTACACATGATTCTATCTCATAGAACATTGGTGCAGAGGCTGTCCTATGCTAACTTTATACAAGGGGATTGGAGCAATCAAAAGCCTAACCACTTGATCAATTTGGAAGCCTAACTGATGGTTCATCAATTTTGCTTCTTTTGGGGGTTATCTCCTGGTTAGATCTGATCTGCCATCTTATCTAGATGACATTACATTCATCTGTAGTTACATTACAATCCCAGATAGCAACAGAGCAAACAAAGAAATTTGCCTAAGATAATGCCCACAAGTTGAAAAATCTTCAAATAAATCAATTAAGACTTATTGAAGAAAGTCGAAAATGCTTACTAGGGTAGGCAAGCAGGTTCAGGCACTCTTGGCATGCTAAAATCCTCCATCTCCATTACAGGCAACATGAAGGATTCTGTTTGCTGGACTTGATGTAGGGTAATATCCTTGGCCCAGAACCAATCTGTAGGGAGCTCTGGATCCTCCTTGATAGCAATGATGAAAGGTAGGGAAAATTGGATTTCTCCTCTGAAGCACAGAGGACCAACAAGACAATGCTTGCTCCTTAATGACACTTTGACCTTATCACCTTTAGATATAAGGTGGTAAGGGATTCTAAGCGCAGTGCAGAAAGCAGCAACAGTAAAATGCATGTTGTGGTGGTAGTGGTTGTGAGGGAGGAGTTGTTGTTGGCCAAATGTTTGTTGACAGTTGACAAGTATTATGTAATCCATTACTGCTTAGTTCCAGGGTGTAAGATGTGGTCTAGACTCAGTGTTGGGAGGTTTCCCATTCCAGTAAAACCTCAGGCGCATTACTGAGCTCCTTCCTAGTGAGGTATTTGTCTTCCTCTGGACCATATCCTTTCCAGTGCACAAGGAATTTCTTGATTCTTCTTTTCTTGCCTTTAAACCATTTTTCTGCAACAATCTTCTCCACTTCATACTCAGGTAATTCCTCAAAGTCAGCTCTACTGAGATGCTTAGTAGGGCAACTAGAATTTAGCTGGTCCTTTTGATATCTTTCCAAATGTGCTATATTAATTACAGGATGTATCTTATAACTGGCTGGCAGTTTAATCCTGTATGCTACATTGGAAACTTTCTGATTAACCTCAAAAGGTCCTTCATAGTGCAGCAGCAGTTTCTTGCCTTTTCCTCTATCCTTGACAAGTCTGAGGGAATGAATATTGATGAGTACTAGGTCTCCTTCCTCAAACTCTTCAAAGCTATGATTGGCATTATAATACTTTTCTTGAGCTGCTTGTGCTCCTACTAGTGAATCCTGAGCACTAATTCTCACTGCTTTAATGCTTTCCTTAAATTCAGTAGCCTTATCACTCTCAACTCTGCTTCTGGGAATATACATAGCAGTCTGAGCTAACAAGTCTGCTGATTTTAAGGGCTGAAAGCCATGCAGTAAGTAAGCAGGGGAAAATCCAGTAGCTGAGTAGATAGAAGTATTATATGCTAGTGAGAATCCAGCTAGCAATGAACTCCAATCATGGAAATTAGGGGCTACAAATGCTCTAAGACCTATTTCCAAGATCTGATTCATGATTTCAGTTTGTCCATTGGCTTGGGGATGATAAGCTGTAGTAAGCAACCTCTTGATACCTAGTAAGGCAGTAAGATTCTCCCAGAAGGCACCAGTCCATCTAGCATCTCTATCAGAGATGACTTGTCTAGATAAACCATAATGGCACCATATATTATCATGGAACAACTTTGCAGTTTCTTCCTCATTGATACTTGTGGTACAAGGAATAAAATGCAAATATTTAGTTAATTTTTCCACGATAACCAGAATGGCATTGTAACCATTACTTTCCAGGAGATCCATGATGAAGTCTAAGGTGACTACTTCAAAAGGTAGCTGAGGTATAGGAATGGACATAAGATATCCTCTAGGTCCATGACACTTGGGTTTACTCTTTTGACAAATGTCACAAGTATCAATATACTGTTTGATAATCTTGGACATTCTGGGCCAGTAGTAAACTGTAGCTAAGTGATTGAAGGTGCAATGATAACCAGCATGTGCTCCTTCATTAAGTTGATCATGATATTCAGCTACCACTTCAATGTCACAACCTTTTCTTTTTCCTCTTCTCTTCTTTCTGTTTGTCTTGTGTTTGGTCTTGTTCTCCTTGTCTTGGCACATATAGTTGCCTTTGTGTAAGCCATGATCACAGGACATGCCTGCCTGGCCTGTTTCCTTGTCTCCTTGGTGTCCATGGACTCATCACATTTCCTTTGTCTTGCCTCCGCTTCTCTTGTTCTGTTTTCCTTTGTTGCCTACTCTCTATTGTACATTGCCACAGTAGATAGTATATATACCAGCAACCCAAGTCTTGCTCCCACAAGACTTGTTCTCTTGTCTTTTTCCCCATCACTCATTGCGTGACTCACTAAGGCCTTAGTGCCATACATTTGACCTTTGTTGTTGTCCCAACCCCCATCCTCACTGCCTGTGGAGTCTTGGCCTCCAAGGTTTGGCTAGGGTTGTGACACTAGAACAATTCTTGTTGCCTTTGTTGTGGATACAGCCTTTGTTGCTGTCAGAACCAGGTCTTTCATCACCAGGTCACCTCTGAGCATTTGCACACCCCTCACCATTGTCAGCTAACACCCCCATCTCTCCCCTGCATCATTTACATGTTGAGGCACACTGCAGCTTGCACCCATTAGCCTGTCAACAATGTCCCCTATCCTCTGATATCACTGAACTGTGGCCACCTAATCAGGAAGCACCGTTCACATATTCTATTGGAACAAGGACCTCTGAGACCATTGCACTGAACCTACCATGGACTAGGTTCCCCCTATACATTCCATCTCTACCCAGGGGATATATTTTCTATCAAAAACACTACTAGCCATATTTGGTTGAAGCACACCAGGAAGCGCATTTATTATAGAAGTCCAACAGAAGCCGCTCAAACTCAGCAGAGTCTTACAAAGCCTCAATGTCTTCTGTGATGCCCTCCTTCTCTAAGGGCAAAAGCCCCATCACGCCACCCCCACTGGAAACCCCCCTCCATCAAACTTGCTTCTCAGAACCCCCCCCCATCAAGGAAAGAAGGTGACAAGGAAGGATCAGTGGGGGATACAACCATTTGTTCCCAACCAGCCCCCTACAAAACCTTTGATGCAGAATCAAGACCACTGTCTCCTGCCATTAGGGAATACAAGGGCAACTCCTGGTGGGAAACCCATGAAGGCAATTTTCAAAAAGAAGTCCTTTTCATTCTCAGCGAATTATTGTTGTGCCATAGTCTCATGGCAGAGAGGTTGGAACACGTCAAACAATGGATCCTACATAATAGGGATGATGGGAATATCTGCATCCACCAATTGACAGAAATCACGGACCAGAATTGCAAACTATACAATGAAATGATGGATCAACATAGAATAACAAGGGACACAGTTTGGGCACAAGGAATTGTATCAAGTGGGAGACCAACAAGAGGTAGTGGAGCAACTGGGGCTCAAACCAACACCCTAACAACCAGTCAACTAGGGTTATTGCTAGGAGGAGGAACAGCAACAAGGACTAAGGGGCTCCATGATGTGATTTGCACCACCCTTATTGGGAGCAACAGCAGCCCCAACATCTTTGATCTTTGGGAGTGGAAGAATGGAAAAATCAGCGGCATCCAAACCAACTAAATTCCATGGCAAGCAAGGAGCCAAAGCTAGGGATTTTACTTACTCCTGCACAAATTACATTGCCAACTCCCACTACACCACTGCCTTGGATGAAAAGAAAATCCATCTTATCATTTTGTACCTACCTGGCCCTGCTTTGACTGGATTTGCCCTTTCCAAGACCTACACAATGCAGGCATACCCCAAGCCATTTTCACAAGTCTAGATGTCTTTCAGCAGGAGTGGGAATTAGCTTTTGGCAAAATAGAGCAAGTGTAGGTCTACAGACAGAAGTACAAGGCACTTTCCCAGACCAAAACAGTGGTTGAATACCTCACCCAATTCAGGATTCTGTTGGCACCACTAGACTACAATGAGTAGACCCTGAAAGACAACTTCTACGCAGGACTCAAGGACAACATCAAGGATATGCTAACCTCCCAGGCCTAGAATTGTCACAATGCAACACTGCAGGAGCTGTTACTTGGCTTTCTCACACTGATAGATGATGATGTGGCACTGATCCCTCATGTATATAAACCCAGAGGTCAAGCCAGTTAACAACAAGGCTTGACCTCCTCTCCACTAGGACTTGCTCAATCAAATCCTCTTACTATCATTACTCCTTGGGTTCCAAGACTTGTCTAAGTCAAACCCCTTAACTATTATAACACCTAATTGACCCAAGTTGGGACATTAGGTCAAGCCTTTTTAGCATTGGCCTTAAGCCCCTGCTCTTCCACCAAGTAGATAGAACGTACACAGGAAAACGGGCATAGTACAACAGACAACAAGCTATACTTGATATAGACCAGTAGTCCCACATTGCTATACACCATCAGTGAACCCAATTGTTATCCTCTTTTGGGTTGTAGTGGCTTTAGTCATCTAAATACACCCTTATTCTGTCATACACTGTTGCTATCACACCCGTCCAAGGCTGTTGATAATTGATAAGATCAGATAAGGAGTATATAAAGCAAAAGCTTAGCGTTTAGCACCCTTCACATCCAAATCAACATCTTGAGGAAGCCAGATCCTCTCAAGTCAACCTGGAAAGTAGTTGGAGCACCACCCAAGTTAACACTCACATCCATCAAGAACCCCATCAACTTGTTGTTTCCATCAGTACGCACTAAAAAGGATAATTAGTAACTGACTAATTAACCTTAAAATTCTTCCCCACATTTTTTAGCCTCTGCAAAGCAATCTTTAGACTAAAGGACTTTGTGCTCAATCTAGACACCAAAGTTGACAAATTAAACAGTCAAATTGAAGTACTAGAAGAAGATCAAGTTGAGCAAGCAGAGGAACTAAGGGTCAAGCGTACCAGGAACAACAAAAACCACAACCAACTTGAAGCCAATTATCAGGCACTTCATTCAAGACTTGAGTTCAGCCAAATAAGCATCAATAACACAAACAAGCAACAAGCCAATCAAGATTGTGTCCAAAGCATAAATGTAGCTGACACCAACATTGAGGTCAAGCGTCTGCAAGAACAAACCCGTGTCCTGATTGAAAATTGTGACCAACTCATTAAAATCCAAGAAAAATATACTTGAAAGGTCAAAAACCTCATCAACAACAACAAACGTCAGTGGCGCACCATTGAAACCCTTAAAGACAAAATCAAAGGCAAATACTGTCATCTGGCAACAGAAGTGCATACTCCTATTAACCAGAATTACCACCTTCTAAATCACCTTAATATCATTGCACCCAACCCTTTTCAGTGGGACCAAGACCTTGACTCACACAGGAACAACATAGGGAACAGCTTAGACTCAAATCCCTATCACTCTTTATTGAAGACATTCTGTCCCAACTTGAGTCAATTAGGTGTATAAAGGTTAAGGGGTTTGACTTAAGTAAGTCTTAGAACCCAAGGAATAGTGTTTAGTAAGAGGATTTGATTGTACAAGTCCTAGTGGAAAAGAGGTCAAGCCTTGTTGTTAACTGGCTTGACCTCTGGGTTTATATACATGAGGGATCAGTGCCATGTCATCATCTATCAGTGTGAGAAAACCAAGTACAGCCAATGATAAGCAAGATAAGAGGTATGACTCAACATTCTGGAAGTTCCAGAAGCAACACCAATATCAAATGGAAAGACAAATACATCACATGATACAAGTTAAGCACCAGAGGACATTTGTACCAAAACAGGACCGTGTTCAGAAAAAAAGATATAAAGTCAGAATAAAATGTCTGAGCTTAGTCAGCTCATGACATTACCCCCCTTTTAAGGGCCTGGCGCGGTGGGGTGGAGTTTGTGGAATTTATCAACTAGCTCAGGAGCATTCTTGAGGTCCTCTTTTGTTTGCCAAGAATTGTCTGCATGGGAGTATCCTTTCCATTTGACGTAATAGTGAAGTTGATGGCGAATTTTCTTGGAATTGAGGATTTCTTCAACTTCCCACTCTTCTTCTCCTTCTTGCATGACAATAGGGGGTGGCTGAGTGGGTTTGCAACCATGGGGATCAGAGTGAAACTGCTTGAGCAACATAACATGGAAGACAGGATGGATCTTCAAGGACTTTGGTAGTTCCAGTTTAAAGGGGTGAGTCCCTATTTTTTCCAGTACTTTGTAGGGGCCTAAAACTTTGTGGGAGAGTTTTACTGAAGGTCTGTCTGTGGATATGTTTTGATGGTTAAGCCAGACTTTATCTCCAGGGTTTATCTCTTCTGGTTCTTTGGCTCCCTTATCAAAGTAGTGTTTGTAGGACTGATTTGCCAGGATGAGAGCGGCTTTGACTTCATTGTATCCTTTCAGCAGGAATTCTGCATGGGCATCAGCTTCAGGAACAGTATATTCTGATTCTTCCCCAATGTTCATTCTAGGGTTGAAACCCTGACAGATCTGGAAAGGGGTTTTGCCAGTGGATGCTTGGATTCCATTGTGGTAAGCAAATTCTGCCATAGGAAGTAAGGCTACCCAGTTGTTTTGTCTATGGTTGACAAAAGCCCTGATAAAGATTTCAACAACTTGGTTTGCTCATTCTGACTGTCCGTCTGTCCTTGGATGGTAGGCTGTGCTGAAGGTGGGTTTTACGTCTAACTGTTTGTACAGATGTCTAATGAACTTTGAGTCAAAAGTGGACCCTCTATCTGAGACTATTGCTTTTGGTGTACCATGAAGTTTCCAAATGTTTGCAACAAAGATATTGGCTATGTCTACTGCTGTGGCCATTGATTTGCAAGGGAGATAATGTGCCATCTTGGAGAACCAATCTACCACTGTCAAGATTGCGTCATATCCTTCTGACTCTGGGAGTTCTACAATCATGTTGTAGGAGATCTCTTCCCAAGGTCTCTCAGGAATGTGCAAAAGGACGCAGTAGTCCTGTGGGGAGTTGGTTCAATGGTTTAACTCAAATGCATGTTTTGCAGTGTGACACATAAGAGTTGACAAATTTCTTCATGGTTGGCCAGTAGTAAGTTCTGGAGACCAATTCCAATCTTCTTGCTTGTCCAGGATGCCCAGCTGTAATATTGTCATGGTGCAATTCCAATATCAGGTTTCTGATGGTTTCATCCTTGGGGACAAAGATCTTTCCTTTGAACATTAGGAGTCCTTCTCTGTATTCCCAATCTTTGACTTTTTCTCTGTTTCTCAGCTTATTGTGAGCTTCCTCTAATCTGGGATCTTCAAGGATTGCTTCTCTGATTAGATTGTTAATCTCCTGGTCAGGGGTAATAGCTGAAATAAAAATGTCTGGTTTGAGGAGAACTTGGTTCTCTACCCCCCCTAAAGGTTCTAAGTCATATTGCCTCAAGAGAATGTCTGCTTTTTATTCTGGCTTCCTGGCCTATACATGATTTGAAAGTTGAAGTCTACCAAGAAGTTCATCCAGTGTTGTAAGCTTCTTCTTGGTGGCTATGAGACAAGCTGCGACGGAGAGTGGACGGCACTAAGACCTAAGTGACATCTTGAACCGCAACACACTTAAGCGTCTGTAGGCTCTTTGAGGGTAGGGGTGGTTCAAAGTGTCACTCAAAGGGGATGTTTTGACGAGACAAAACAAGCTGGGGTTACCAGGCTTGTTGGTCCTCTATATATATTCAGAAAGTGACTGAGTCATACAAGACGCAGCCACACGAGTCATACATACAAGCCAGTCAGGAGTGTCCATGTGAGTCATGCTGTATGAACAGACATGACTCGTACAAAGCACACCCGCGTTACACAGTGTAAGACATAACCACAAGAAGGTGGCAACGCAACAGGAAAGATAACAAAGAAGAAACACAAACACATACATAGAAGGAAGGATGAGACTTAGGTGAGTCCAATGGCGGGAGCATGGCTCACGGCATTACTCCCCCCTTAAGGTCCTTGAGGGGAACCCAAAGGGGCCTATTTACTGCACCCAGCAGTCCTTCTCAACCTTCTCAACCAGGGAGTCGACCCCGTCTTCTTCTTCCTCCGTGAGATCGATGGGGTTGAACACAGTGTTGCCTGGTTCGTCACAGTGCTCCTCCCATCTCTCCCAGGTTTTGTCGTCCGTCCAGTCCGCCCTGGACCAGTCCATGACCCTCTCTCGCTCCTCCACATGGTCCTTGTCCCATTGTCGTACGTCTGGCTTGGCTTCCTTCCATTGCAACAAGTCTGCTTCCTTCTCCTGCCACCAGAATCGCTTCCATTCGAACTTCTCCCTCTGGTATCGTCCCTGCTCCATCCTCCAATCCGGCAAGTCTGCTTCGAAGTTCTTGTCCCATGCGTCGTTCCATCGAGGCCTCAGAGTAGGAGGACAGCCTTCGTATCCTGGCACCCATTCGCTGCTGTAGGCTCCTTCTTTTCCCCACTCGACCACCCCAAGCTTGTGCATGGATAACAGGACGGCCTCGGATACTTGGAACGCTGCGCATCCTTGGCATACATAGATGTCCTTCCGCTGGAGTTGCATTCGTGTTGGCCATTTTTTGCCAACCCATTCGAACTCTCCCAGGTCGGAGTGTAGGATATCATCGGAGGCACGGAATTGGAGCCACCCTGGACCTTGCTGGGACCTTTTGAAGACGTAGAGGGCTGCTCCCGAGTCAAGGATGCGAGCCGTTTGGAAGGCTGGTCCATCGAGAACGCGGACAAGGTTGTTGGCGATAGTGGCACGGGTGACGGCGGGCATAGTGTGCAAAAAAGGTTTAGAGCGTTGAGTGTGTAGAGCGAGTTTGAATGTGAGCAAGTTCTGCAGGTTGTGTTGTTGTCCCGTTCTGCCCTTCCTTTAATACTTCTTGTCTTGTAGTTTGACGGTGTTGGGGCGTTTGGGAAATCCCTCAAGAACTTCCTCATTATTACTCTGAGGTGCCCGAAATCCTCTGCCCGTTGTTCTGTGTCTTCCTTTTCATCATAACCCTTCCATCTAACCCTGTAGAACAACCCATCCTTTGTTTCCTTCCAGTCCACAATTTTCTCCACTTCGTATTCTTCCTCTCCTTCTTCTGTTGTTATCGGCGGTGGTCGGGGTTGGTTTCTGTGAAAGTTCTCGTCCTTTTTGTATGGACTAAGAAGATCGCTGTGAAACACAGGGTGTATTCTCATGGTTTTTGGAAGCTCCAATTCGTAGGCGTGGCTTGAGATGACTTTTTTGATCTTGAAAGGACCGTGTTTCTTGTTGTCAAGTTTCTTGTTGGGACGGTTTGTCTTTATGTTTTGTCCGTAAAGCCAGACAAGGTCGTCTTCTTTGTATTTTGGTTTGTGTTCCACTGTGTCCTGTCTCCTGTGCCATTCCATTGCCGCTTTTGCTTTGTCCCATACTTCCTGCCAGTTGTTTGCTTTCTTATTAGCTTCAGGAACCATGGTGACTTCTGTTGAAACATTCCATAGTGGTTCTCTGCCATTGACAATCTCGAATGGGGTTTTTCCTGTGACCCCGTGTTGCTGGTTGTTGTAGCAGAATTCTGCGATAGGAAGTAGTTTGGCCCAGTTGTCTTGTCTGTAGTTCACAAATGTGCGAAGCCATGCCTCTATCCACTGGTTTATCAGTTCCGTTATTCCGTCTGTTTGTGGATGATATGCCGTGCTGAACGACGGTTTTGCTCCGATTTTTTGGTAGAGGGCCTTCAGGAACTTGCTGTTGAAAGTTGTTCCTCTGTCCGAAACAGTACTTCGTGGGAAGCCGCGTAACCTCCAAACGTTCTTCAGGAAAAGATTGGCGAGTTGTTCCGCAGTTGTTGACTCTTTGCAGGCTATGAAGTGTGCCATGCGAGAGAACCGATCCACCACCACTAGAATGCTGTCATTGCCTTGTGATTTTGGGAGTTTTACGATGAAATCGTATGCAATATCCTCCCATGGGGTGTTTGGGATCTCGAGTGCTTTCAGTGGTACTTGGCTTTTTGTTCCTTTTGCTCTTTGGCACTGCTCGCAAGAGTCGACGTATTTGTTCACTGTTGCCTTAAGTCCAGGCCAGTAGTATTTTCTTGAGATTAGCTCCAACGTTCGGGCTTGGCCCTGGTGCCCTGCCATTGGTGAATCATGGTGTAATCTGAGTATTTTTAGGCTAGTGTCCTTGTCTTCTGGCACATAGATTTTCCCCTCTATCCAGAGCAGGTTTTCCTCAAAGTTGTAGTTCCTGATTCCCTGTTGCACTGATTTGGGTAGGGTCTCCTTCTCTTTGCACAATTCTATGATTTTCCTGATGCTTTCGTCTTTGGTTTGTGCTTCTCTAATGTCCGCAATGATGTCTGACTTGACTTCTCTGGCGAATCCTTTGAATTGTTCCTCCTTGATCATAATTTGCTCTGCTGTTGGTATTTCACTATGATCCGCTCTTCTGGACAGTAGGTCTGGCTTTGTTGACATATTCCCCAGGCGGTAAACTATTTCAAAGTTGTAGGACGCCAGGATTTGATGCCATCGAGCGTGACGTCAATTAAATGTAGTTGCCTTCTTCCAGTATTGCAGGTTACGGTGATCGGTGTAGACTGTTATCGGTTCTCTTGTTCCTTCTAGATGCAATCGCCAGTGTTTTAGTGATTCCACAATTGCCATCAATTCCTTGTCGTGGACATCGTAGTTCATTTGTGCAGCGTTAAAGGATTTTGATAGGAAAGCGATCGGGTGTAGGTAACCGTCGTCTTGTCTTTGAGAGAGTATTGATCCCATAGCAACGCCGCTTGCGTCGGTTTCCAATATGTAAGGTTTTGCTGGATCCGGATGTCGCAGTAGTGGTTCCTTGCATATTTCCTTCTTCAGGCTGTCAAAAGCCTCTTGTTGTTCTGCTTCCCATTTCCATTTCTGATCCTTTCTTGTTAGAACGGTTAAGGGTTTTGCTAGGGCGCTGAAGTTTGGTACAAATCGCCTGTAAAAATTGGCAAATCCTAGGAAGGCTTGGACCTGTTTGATTGTTCTTGGCTCCTTCCATTCCTTGATTGCTTTGACTTTTTCCTCTTGCATTGATATCCCTTCTTCGCTGATATTTATTCCTGTGTAGACAAGTTTTTTGACAAAGAATTCGCATTTTGGCAGTTTTGCAAAGAGGTTGTTGTCCAACAGGATTTTGAGTACCTTTCAGACGTCCTCCACATGCTGATTTCGGTCTTTGGAGAAGATTAGTATGTCGTTGATGTAAATAATGACACAGACGTCAATCAAGTCGTGGAAAATATGATTCATATATTGTTGGAATGTTGCTGGCGCGTTCTTCAATCCGAAGGGCATGACAACATATTCAAAGAGGCCTTCCTTGGTTCGGAATGCTGTTTTCCATTCGTCTCCTTCTTTGACTCGGATGTTGATGAACCCCATACGCAAGTCTATTTTAGAAAAGATTTTTGCGTCCTTGATCTTGTCGAGGAGATCTTCCATTAGTGGCATAGGGAAGCGGTCGTCCTTTGTTATTTCGTTCATCGGCCCGAAGTGTTGAACCAACCTGAGTTCTGGAGGTTTTTCCAGGTTCTTTGGGTCTAGTCCCTTTTTAACAAAGAAGGTTGCTGCGGCTACTGGTGATTTGCTCGGTCTGATTTTGCCTGCCACTAGTTCCTCATCCAGGTATTTTCTGAGGGCTATGGATTCTGCTGGTGAGAGTGGAATTGGCCTAGCCGGTTTAGGGAGTTCGGCTCCTTCCACCAGATCGATGGAACAGTCGTATGGACAATGGTTCGGTATCTGTTTAAATTTTTCCTCGCTGAAGACTTCTGTGTAATCTTTGAATTCTTCGGGTATGTCCTCGATTTCTGCTGCTTTTCCAAGGATGTTGTCTGGTCGCCAGGAAATTTCTTTTGATAGCCAATCGATTATTGGGTTGGCTTCCTCTAGCCATTCTAACCCCAGAATCAAGTGTGTTTCTCCAGTAGGCATGGCGAAAAAGTTTTGCTTGAAGTTTTTCCCATGTAACTCAAATTCCAGTTTTGCTTTGCATCGGATTTGATGTGATAGTTCCTTCCCTTGGATTCCAATTATCTTTCTAGGTGTAGCCAGTTCAATTAGAGCCACATTGTTTCTCCGTGCCCAAGTGATGTCGATGAAGTTCCTTGATGCTCCTGAGTTGATGAGGGTAGCGATGGGTTCCGTGATTCCAGTAATGTTTGTGTAGACAATTGTTGATTCGCTGGTAGCTCTAAGGTACATTGTTTCCATTACTGGTTCGTTGGTCTCTCCACACACGGTTAGAGGGAGACCTCGCCTTTTCCCGACTCGGGTTCCTCTTCAATTTTTCCTTCCCTTCCTTTGAGGTTAGGTTCCTCCTTCTTCCATTCCTTCTCCAGGCATTTGGCAAGCATGTGTTTGTCTGCTCCGCATTTCAGGCAGCGTCTCGAGGAAATCCTAGCCTTGTAAACCTCATCTGGTAGTCTCTTTGTAGAGCTAGAGGATGCTGTTATTGTCTTTTTCCCTGTTGTGTTCTTGATTGCTTGTAGTTTCTGATCAATGGAGATTGCAATTGATATCCATCGGTCAAGGGATAGTTCTCGTTCTGTCCCATCCTTGTTGATTAGGGTCAGTTCAAAACGAGCCAGTTCGGTCTTGACTTCAGGTTTCAACCCTTCCTTGAATTGGTTGATCAGAGCTTCGTGACCCCAGTTTACGTCTACCAGAAGATATCAGAATTCCAAAGCATAGTTTGCTACTGAGTTGTTCTGTTTACATTTTCGGATGTCCGATTCGGCTTTAGCCTTTTTGTTGGGGTCGCTGAACTGTTCCATGAAGTGTGCTTTGAAACTTTCCCATGTAGCAAGGTTTTGGTTATTTTCCCTTTGGTTAAGCAATTGTAAGAGTACTTGTGCCCAGTGGGTGGCGGCTTTGTTCTCGGATTTGAAGTTGGCTAGAGCTTTGCGGATCCTTTCTTCGTTGGAAGTGTATTGATTGCCTAGACGTACAAAGTAGCTCTCCATTTGTGTGATGAACATTTCGGCACCTTCTCCTTTCTTTCTGTCAAAGGCTTCTGGGCGAGTTACCTTGGGACGACGTGGTCCGCTACCAATGTTTGGGTTCTCAGTCAGTCATTGGATTCTTAATTCTAATTCGTCAATCCTGGTAGATTCCGCGTCTGGATGTGGTGGAGAATTTGATCGCCTGGAGGGGATCCCGTGGAGGGATGCTTTGTCCATTTCTTCTCGCATGTTGTTGATAATTTCCTGAACTTCTGTGATTTTGGTGGTAAAGGAGGTTCCTTCCTGTCGTAAGGTTTCTAATCCTTGTGTTACTGCCTCGTTCCATTTGAGTTGCCCTTGTCTGGTAATGTTGAGTTCTTCGCGTACATTGTTCACTAGTCCTTGAGTGTTGGTAACCTCATTTCGAAGGCAGGTTACGTCTTGACTGACTAAGAAGGAATTATGTTCGCCATTTCTTGCTGAGTTCAGAATGTCCGTCAAGGTGTCTTGTAGGGTGTTGATGGAGTCGTTGAAGATTTGCTGGTTGTTTGCTAGAACTTGTGTGGCCTGTTCTAGGCCGCTAAGCCTTCAATCTATAGTGACTCTCATTCTGTCTATAACCCTAAGGGTGGCGTTGTGTCTTCCTTCTAGAAGGTTGTCCAGGTCGTCTAGATTACTGATTACAGTCCTGCTGCTAGAGCTGGAACTTGAACTTGAGCTTCCTGGATCGCCGGTGCTTCATTGTACCAGGGCCAATTGTCCGGAGTAACCCTGTGGAACATACGGTGGTGCTGGGATTGCTGGTGTGACTGGCTGGGAAGCCACTGGGATTGGTCCTGCGTTGGTGATGGTTCCTCCAATTTGGGGAACTGTAGGGACATTGGGAATGTGTGGTGTAGGAGGGGGTCTAATGGGAGCAAGTGACACGCCCCCATGAGCCTCAGGTTGGGGAGAAAAAAACTGTCTCCTAGTCCCTAGTGGCCACAAAGGACGTGATGGCCCTGGACTTCCAGTTGGAATGCGAATTGCAGCTGGAGTGGGGTCATTTGTGAGATCTCCTGGCTCCCTATTTGTGATAGTGGGTTCTTCTTCTTGTACAGTTGTCATGTCGGTGGTGCCAAAAGCTCCCGGCATTGATGCTTGGCTTTGGGAGCGTGATCGGGAAGGACCTCCCGCTTGAATTTGTGCGATATCTTGTTTGTTTAGTGATCCTGTGGGCCTTGCCGCCCGACTGGGTCCTCTTCTTGTTGATATAGTTGATGAGGGGCGCGACCCTCCATCTTCTTGAATAGACATATTTGTATGTTGTTTAAGCTTGTTTTGTAATGTCGTAAGCTTCTTCTTGGTGGCTATGAGACAAGCCACGACGGAGAGTGGACGGCACTAAGACCTAAGTGACCTCTTGAACCGCAACACACTTATGCGTCTGTAGGCTCTTTGAGGGTAGGGGTGGTTCAAAGTGTCACTCAAAGGGGATGTTTTGACGAGACAAAACAAGCTGGGGTTACCAGGCTTGTTGGTCCTCTATATATATTCAGAAAGTGACTGAGTCATACAAGACGCAGCCACATGAGTCATACATACAAGCCAGTCAGGAGTGTCCATGTGAGTCATGCTGTATGAACAGACATGACTCGTACAAAGCACAGCCGCGTTACACAGTGTAAGACATAACCACAAGAAGGTGGCAACGCGACAGGAAAGATAACAAAGAAGAAACACAAACACATACATAGAAGGAAGGATGAGACTTAGGCGAGTCCGATGGCAGGAGCATGGCTCACGGCATCCAGCAAATTTGGCATTGGTTCAGTTGTTTGGATGATGAGAAGTATTCTAAGTTTTTGTGATCTGTTATGACTTGGATGGCTTTTTCTGTGCCCTGAAGTAAGTGCTGTCATTCTTTGAAGGCTCTAATAATTGCCAATAGTTCTTTGTCAAAAATGTCGTAGTTTTGTTTGGCCGGATTTAGTGATTTAGAGAGGAAAGCCACTGGGTGTAATTTCCCTTCTCCATCCTTTTGAGATAAAACTGCTCCTGTGGCAAACCCTGATGCATCTGTTTTGAGGAAAAACTCTTTATTTTGATCAGGCTGCATCATTACAGGTGCCACCTTAAGAGCTTCCTTTAGTGCATTCATGGCATCCTGTTCTTTGCTTGTCCACTGCCACTTTTGATCCTTCTTGAGTAGGTTGTATAGGGGTCTGGCTTTGCCGGCAAAGTCTTGAATGAATCTTTGATAAAAATTGACAAATCCTAGGAACTCTTGAACTTGTTTAACATTCTTGGGAGCTTTCCAATTCATAGCCGCCGTGACCTTTTCCTGATCCATTTGGATTCCTTTATTAGAGATGACCAGTCCTACCCAATCCAGCTTGGTTTGGTGGAACTTGCATTTCCTCAGTTTTGCAATTAGCTTGTGTTCCCTTAGTCTTCTTAGCACCTCTTTTACGTGTCCTGGATGGTCTTCAACTTGTTTGGTGTCATGAGCTGACTAAGCTCAGACATTTTATTCTGATTTTCTACCTTTTTTCCCGCTCCAATATGTCAAGAGCCCCATCACCTAGTCAAGGGGGATTTACCCAAATTTCAGCAACATCTGGACCCGATGTAGTTGCACAGGCAATCAATGCCTTAATAGACGAAGTGCGAAAAATTAACGGTCACATTAATGCTTTAAATGGTATCACCTCTACCCTAGAATTGGGAATCGACAATAACATTGCAGACATCCATGCTATTCAAAACCAAACGGCACAAATTGCACCCCTTCACCAATTAATGAATGCGGTGTCTCAATCACTTGCAAACCTGGGTGCAACACCCTCAACCACTGCGTCAACAACCACCCCAGGATACAAACTCAAAATGCATCCCCCGGAGGAATTTTCTGGAGACGTAGATAAATTTGACAAGTTTAAGTCGCAATGTACCTTATAAATAAATCACACATCCCCACAAGCAACCACAGAACAAAAAATCACTTATATCATGGGTTATTGCAAAGGGCCTGCCTATGTATGGATGCAACCTGGAATTGATGTGGACATGGCAAGAAGGGGAGCAACAACTTGGCTACACGACATGGATGAATTCTGGAACAAAATGCAAGCTAGGTTCGGCAATGTTCACAAAATCGACCGATATAGACAATTATACAAGAAGTTGATCCAGAAGAACTCTGTCCAAGACTATCTACGAGACTTTGTCACTTACTCATCGGTACTCGGGTACACCAATCGAGTACTTTGTGATGATTTCTATGACGGTCTTAAGGATGAAATCAAGATGGCCATGGTGTCACAGAACTTTAAACCCCACGAAGCAACAAGGACATTCAACCAAGTTCGCGAAAGAGCCTTGGAAATTGACTCCACAATGAATGCCATTAATGCACCAAAGAAGTCACAAAGCCCACAAACCAGTACCTTGAAACAAACCACTTTCAAGACAACCCCAAGCGCTGCAAACACCTCACTAGGTCCAAGATTCAACGTAAACGACCGTATCTTTATGTCAAAACCTACAGGGGGGGTGCAATACGGCAAAATCTCAAGCATTACCAGAAACGCCAAGGGCCGCCCATTACCACAGATCTCCTGGGACGATGGGACAAAAGGAAATGTCCCTTTTGGAGCAATTCAAAAAGACACCTGAACCAGTGCCTTCAACGCTCCAATTATTCAAACACCCAAATTGTCCACTCCTGCTAAGGACCCCAACGCAATGGATCTTGATGGGAAAGGAAAAGGACCAATGATTTGCTTCACCTGCGGTGGCAAAGGACACTCAGCAAGAGTCTGTCCTTCCAAGAACACAGCCTCAGGGTTTGAAGCTCAGATTGAAGAAATCTCTTCAGACATCGAATCGGGAAAAGACGTCACCAAGGCTTATTAAGGAGCCAAGTACTTGGTGATATATTAGCTAGTAATATGGATGAACTGGAAATCATGTCAATATCAAATGAAAACCAATTATACCTTGATTTCACTGCTCATCCACTAGCTACGGCTCCTGATTCTAAGTCAGTTAACAGGTCGAAAAGATTCTCTGGACAAGCACTCCTTGACTGCGGCGCAACCTCCTGTTTTATCAACCCTTCCCTAGCAAAAGAGGCAAACCTTCCCCTTTTCCAACACAAAAAACCAAAGACTCTGCAAGTTATAGACGGACGAGAAGTCTTGTCTGGAAAAGTCACCCACTATACCAAATTTAAGCTTGTCATGGGAACACATTCCAGCAAAATAGAATGTCATGTCACAAACATTGGAAGACACCCTATTGTACTTGGGATGTCATGGCTCAAGAAACACAACCCACAAATTAATTGGAAAAATAGGACAATTGCATACACAAGCAAATTCTGCTCAAAAAACTGCCTAGAAATTGTCCCGACTTGGGTCAATTAGGTATATATAAGGTTAAGGGGTTTGACTTAGATAAGTCTTTGAACCCAAGGAGTGGTGATAGTAAGAGGATTGAATTAGGCAAGTCCTAGTGGAGAGGAGGTCAAGCCTTGTCGTTAACCGGCTTGACCTATGGGTTTATATACATGTGAGATCAAGGCCACGTCATCATCTATCAGTGTGGGAAAGCCGAGTACAACCGATGATAAGCGAGATAAGAGGTATGACTCGACATTCTGGAAGTTCGGGAAGTATTACTAATATCAAATGAAAAGACAAATACATCACATGATACAAGTTAAGCGCCAGAGGACATTTGTACCTAAAAAGGAAAGTGTGCGGAAAAAAAGATATAAAATCAGAATAAAATGTCTGAGCTTAGTCAGCTCATGACATTACCCCCTCCTAAGGGCCTGGCGCGGTGGGATGGAGTTTGTGAAATTTATCAACTAGTTCAGGAGCGTTCTTGAGATCTTCCTTTGACTGCCAAGAGTTGTCTGCATGAGTGTACCCTTTCCACTTAACGTAATAGTGGAGTTGGCGGTGGATTTTCTTGGAGTTAAGGATTTCTTCAACTTCCCATTCTTCTTCTCCATCTTGTGTGACAATAGGGGGTGGTTGAGCGGGTTCGCGGCCGTGGGGATCAGAGTGGAATTTCTTGAGCAGCATGACATGGAAGACAGGATGAGTTTTCATCGATTTTGGTAACTCCAGTCTAAAGGCATGAGTCCCTACTTTTTCCATTACTTTGTAAGGGCCTAAAACTTTGTGGGAGAGTTTTATTGAGGGTCTGTCTGTGGAAATGTTCTGATGATTGAGCCAGACTTTATCTCCCGGGTTTATCCCTTCTGGTTCTTTTGCTCCTTTATCAAAGTAGTGTTTATAGGACTGATTTGCTAGGATGAGGGCGGCTTTGACTTTGTCGTATCCTTTCAACAGGAATTCCGCATGGGCATCGGCTTCAGGAACAGTATAGTCTGATTCTTCCCCGATGTTCATTCTAGGGTTGAAACCCTGGCAGATTTGGAAAGGGGTTTTGCCAGTGGATGCTTGGGTTCCATTGTTGTAAGCAAATTCTGCCAAAGGGAGCAAGGCCACCCAGTCGTTTTGCCTATGGTTGGCAAAAGCCCTGATAAAGATTTTGACGACTTGGTTTGCCCGTTCTGACTGTCCGTCTGTCCTTGGATGGTATGCTGTGCTGAAGGTAGGTTTTACGTCCAACCGCTTGTACAGATGCCTAATGAACTTTGAGTTGAAGGTGGATCCTCTGTCCGAGACTGTTGCTTTTGGAGTGCCGTGAAGTTTCCAAATGTTTGCAACAAAGATGTTGGCTATGTCTACTGCTGTGGCCGTTGATTTGCAAGGGAGATAGTGTGCCATCTTGGAGAACCAATCTACTACTGTTAAGATTGCATCATATCCTTCTGATTCTGGGAGCCCTACAATCATGTCATAGGAGATTTCTTCCCAAGGTCTCTCAGGAATATGTAAAGGACGCAGTAATCCTGTGGGGAGTTGGTTTGATGGTTTAACTCAAATGCATGTTTCGCAGTGTGACACATAGGAGTTGACAAATTTCTTCATGGTTGGCCAGTAGTAAGTTCTGGAGACCAATTCCAATCTTCTTGCTTGTCCAGGATGCCCAGCTGTAATATTGTCATGGTGCGATTCCACTATCAGGTTTCTGATGGTTTCATCTTTGGGGACAAAGATCTTTCCTTCGAACATTAGGAGTCCTTCTCTGTATTCCCAATCTTTGACTTTTTCTCCGTTTCTCAGCTTATTGTGGGCTTCTTCTAATCTGGGATCTTCGAGGATTGCTTCTCTGATTAGATCGTTAATCTCCTGGTCAGGGGTAATAGCCGAAATAAAAATGTCTGGTTTGAGGAGAACTTGGTTCTCTACCCCCCCCAAAGGTTCTAGGTCATATCGCCTCGAGAGAATGTCTGCTTTTTTGTTTTGGCTTCCTGGCCTGTACAAGATTTGGAAGTTGAAGTCTACCAAGAAATTCATCCAGCGGATCTGGCGTTGGTTCAATTGTTTGGACGATGAGAAGTATTCCAAATTTTTGTGATCTGTTATCACTTGAATGGCCTTTTCTGTGCCTTGGAGTAAGTGCCGCCATTCTTTGAAGGCTCTAATGATTGCCAATAGTTCTTTGTCGAAAATGTCGTAGTTTCGTTCAGCCGGGTTTAGTGATTTGGAAAGAAATGCTACAGGGTGTAATTTCCCTTCTTCATCCTTCTGTGACAAAACTGCTCCTGTCGCAAATCCCGACACGTCTGTCTCAAGGAAAAATTCCTTTTTTTGATCGGGCTGCATCATTACAGGTGCCTCCTTAAGAGCCTTTTTTAGTGCGTTCATGGCCTCTTGTTCTTTGCTTGTCCGTTGCCACTTTTGATCCTTCTTGAGTAGGTTATATAGAGGTCTGGCTTTGCCGGCAAAGTCTTGGATGAATCTTCGATAAAAATTGACAAATCCTAGGAACTCTTGGACTTGTTTGACATTCTTGGGAGCCTTCCAATTCATAGCCGCCGTGACCTTTTCCTGATCCGTTTCGATTCCTTTATTGGAAATGACCAATCCCACCCAGTCCAGTTTGGTTTGGTGGAACTTGCATTTTCTCAATTTTGCAACCAGTTTGTGTTCTCTTAGTCTTCTTAGCACCTCTTTCACGTGTCCTGGATGATCTTCGACTCGTTTGGAAAAAACAAAGATATTATCAATGTATACGAGTACGAAAACCCACATAATGTCCCTGAATATAGAATTCATCAGGGACTGGAAACTTGATGGAGCGTTTTTGAGACCAAAGGGCATGACTTTCCATTTGTACATGCCGTATTGAGTTTTGAATGCCGTTTTCCATTCATGGCCTGCTGCTATTTGGGTTTGGTGGAATCCTTGTGCCAAGTCTAGAGTGGTGCCAATGACGAATCCTTCCAGGGCCCTTAACCATTGGTCCAGTAGTGGTATTCCACTTGCATTGAACTTGCATAGTGAATTCACATATCTGTAGTCAACGCAAATGCGTAACTCTGGGTTGCTCGGGTCTTCTGGATGTGGTTTTTTGACAAACAGAACCGGGGAAGCGAAAGGGGACTTAGAAATCTGAATGTGTCCTCTTTGGATCAGGGTTTCTAGTACTTTCTTCATTTCTTTGTCTTCAGCTGGGGATGTTTTGTAAATAGGGCCGTGCTTTAGTTTAGCTTCTGGTAGGAGGTCGAGCGTGATGTCAGTGGGCCTGTGAGGTGGGAGTTCTTCTAATCTGGATTCGTCGAATACATCTGCGAACTCTTTGTATTCCTCTGGTAATGTAGTTTCAGCTGCAATTTGGAGTGTAGATGGGATTGCTAGGCAGTTTTTTGAGCAGAATTCGCTTGTGTATGCAATTGTCCTATTTTTCCAATTAATTTGTGGGTTGTGTTTCTTGAGCCATGACATCCCGAGTACAATAGGGTGTCTTCCAATGTTTGTGACATGACATTCTATATCGCTGGAATGTGTTCCCATGACAAGCTTAAATTTGGTATAGTGGGTGACTTTTCCAGACAAGACTTCTTGTCCATCTATAACTCGCAGAGTCTTTGGTTTTTCGTGTTGGAAAAGGGGGAGGTTTGCCTCTTTTGCTAGGGAAGGGTTGATAAAACAGGAGGTTGCGCCGCAGTCGAGGAGTGCTTGTCCAGAGAATTTTTTCGATCTGTTAACTGACTTAGAATAAGGAGCCGTAGCTAGTGGATGAGCGGTGAAATCAAGGTATAATTGGTTTTCATTTGATATTGACATGATTTCCAGTTCATCCATATTACTAGCTAATATATCACCGAGTACTTGGCTCCTTAATAAGCCTTGGTGACGTCTTTTCCCGATTCAATGTCTGAAGAGATTTCTTCAATCTGAGCTTCAAACCCTGAGGCTGTATTCTTGGAAGGACAGACTCTTGCTGAGTGTCTCTTGCTGCCGCAGGTGAAGCAAATCATTGGTCCTTTTCCTTTTCCATCAAGATCCATCGCATTGGGGTCTTTAGCAGGAGTGGACAATTTGGGTGTTTGAACAATAGGAGCGTTGAAGTTACTAGTTTGGGTGTCTTTTTGAATTGCTCCAAAAGGGACATTTCCTTTTGTCCCATTGTCCCAGGAAATCTGTGGGATGGGGCGGCCCTTGGCGTTCCTGGTAATGCTTGAGATTTTGCCGTATTGCACCCCTCCTGTAGGTTTTGACATAAAGACACGTTCGTTTACGTTAAATCTTTGACCCCCTGAGGTGTTTGGGGTGTTTGTGGTTGTCTTGGAAGTAGTTTGTTTCGAAGTACTGGGTTGTGGGTTTTGCGATTTTTTTGGTGCATTAATGGCATTCATTGTGGAGTCGATTTCCAGGGCTCTTTCACAAACTTGGTTGAATGTCCTTGTGATTTCATGGGGTTTAAAGTTTTGTGACACCATGGCCATCTTGATTTCATCCTTAAGACCGTCATAGAAGTCATCCCAAAGTACTCGATTGGTGTACCTGAGTACCGATGAATAAGTAACAAAGTCTCGTAGATAATCCTGGACAGAGTTTTTCTGGATCAATTTCTTGTATAGTTGTCTATATCGGTCGATCTTGTGAACATCACCAAACCTGGCTTGCATTTCGTTCCAGAATTCATCCATGTCGTGTAGCCAATTTGTTGCTCCCCTTCTTGCCGTGTCTGCATCAATTCCAGGTTGCATCCATACGTAGGCAGGCCCCTTGCAATATCCCATGATATAGGTGATTTTTTGTTCTGTGGTTGCTTGTGGGGATGTGTGATTTATGTATAAGGTACATTGCGACTTAAACTCGTCAAATTTATCTACGTCTCCAGAAAATTCCTCCGGGGGATGCATTTTGAGTTTGTATCCTGGGGTGGTTGTTGACGCAGTGGTTGAGGGTGTTGCACCCAGGTTTGCAAGTGATTGAGACACCGCATTCATTAAGTGGTGAAGGGGTGCAATTTGTGCCGTTTGGTTTTGAATAGCATGGATGTCTGCAACGTTATTGTCGATGCCCTGTTCTAGGGTAGAGGTGATACCATTTAAAGCATTAATATGTCCGTTGATTTTTCGCACTTCGTCTATTAAGGTGTTGATTGCATGTGCAACTACATCGGGTCCAGATGTTGCTAAAATTTGGGTAAAACCTCCTTGACTAGGTGATGGGGCTCTTGACATATTGGAGCGGGGAAAAAGAAATCTATTGGGAGCTGAGGCCATACAAAATATCCCGGATTCTCCTTCAAACCCTTCTGTCTTTAATAATGCGCAAACTTCTCAGAAATATCAATTCAAGATTCTCGTCCTCCAAGAACAACGCGTTGATTACTCCTAGTTCGTCGTACTGTTCGTATATATAGTTATGATGAACGTCTTCAATAAAGAGTTGTACGGACTCTAGTCTAAGCTGTTCCCTATGTTGTTCCTGTGTGAGTCGAGGTCTTGGTCCCACTGAAAAGGGTTGGGTGCGATAGTATTAAGGTGATTTAGAAGGCGATAATCCTGGTTAATAGGAATATGCACTTCTGCTGCGAGATGGCAGTATTTGCCCTTGATTTTGTCCTTAAGGGTTTCGATGGTATGCCACTGACGTTTGTTGTTGTTGATGAGGTTTTCGACCTTCCAAGTGTGTTTTTCTTGGATTTTGATGAGTTGGTCGCAATTTTCAATCAACACACGGGTTTGTTCTTGCAAGCGCTCGACTTCGATATTGGTGTCAGCTAGATTTATGCTTTGGACACGATCTTGATCGGCTTGTTGCTTGTTTGTGTTGTCGAGGTTGATTTTGACAAACTCGAGCCTTGAATGGAGAGATTGATAATCGGCTTCGAGTTGATTGTGGTTTTCGTCGTTTTGAGTACGTTCAACCCTTAAATCCTCTGCTTGTTTGACTTGATCCTCTTCCAGTACTTCAATTTGACTGTTTAATTCGTCGACTTTAGTGTCTAGATCAAGTACGAAGTCTTTTAGTCTAAGGACTGCTTCGCAGAGGCTAAAAAATGCAGGGAACACTTTTAAGGTTAATTAGTTAGTTACTAATTAGTCCCTTTTTAGTGCGTACTGATGGAAGCGAGAAATGGATGCGGTTCTTGATGGATGAGAGTGTTAACTTGGGTGGTGCTCCGACCACTTTCCAGTTTTTGCTTGAGAGGATCTGGCTTCCTCGAGATGTTGATTTGGATGTGAAGGGTGCTAGGCGCTAAGCTTTTGCTTTATATACTCCTTATCTGATCTTATCAGTTATCAACAGCCTTGGGCGGGCGTGATAGTGACAGTGTATGACAGAGTAAGGGTGTATTTAGCTGACTAAAGCCGCTATGACCCGAAAGAGGATAACGATTGGGTTCACTGACAGCGTATAGCGACGTGGAACTACTGGTCTATATCAAGTATAGCTCTTCGTTCGTTGTACTATGCCTGTTTTCCCGTGTATGTTCTATCTACTTGATGGAAGAGCAGGGGCTTAAGGCCGATGCTAGAAAGGCTTGACCTAATGTCCCGACTTGGGTCAATTAGGTATATATAAGGTTAAGGGGTTCGACTTAGATAAGTCTTTGAACCCAAGGAGTGGTGATAGTAAGAGGATTGAATTAGGCAAGTCCTAGTGGAGAGGAGGTCAAGCCTTGTCGTTAACCGGCTTGACCTATGGGTTTATATACATGTGAGATCAAGGCCACGTCATCATCTATCAGTGTGGGAAAGCCGAGTACAACCAATGATAAGCAAGATAAGAGGTATGACTCGACATTCTGGAAGTTTGGGAAGTATCACTAATATCAAATGAAAAGACAAATACATCACATGATACAAGTTAAGCGCCAGAGGACATTTGTACCTAAAAAGGAAAGTGTTCGGAAAAAAAGATATAAAATCAGAATAAAATGTCTGAGCTTAGTCAGCTCATGACAGAAATCCCGTCTACACTCCAAATTGCAGCTGAAACTACATTACCAGAGGAATACAAAGAGTTTGCAGATGTATTTGACGAATCCAGATTAGAAGAACTCCCACCTCACAGGCCAACTGACATTACGCTTGACCTCCTACCAGAAGCTAAACTAAAGCACGGCCCTATTTACAAAACGTCCCCAGCTGAAGACAAAGAAATGAAGAAAGTACTAGAAACCCTGATCCAAAGAGGACACATTCAGATTTCTAAGTCCCCTTTGGCTTCCCCAGTTCTGTTTGTCAAAAAACCACATCCAGAAGATCCAAGCAACCCAGAGTTACGCTTTTGCGTTGACTACAGATATGTGAATTCACTATGCAAATTCAACGCAAGTGGAATACCACTACTGGACAAATGGTTAAGGGCTCTGGAAGGATTTGTCATTGGCACCACTCTAGACTTGGCACAGGGATTCCACCAAACCCAAATAGCAGCAGGCCATGAATGGAAAACGGCATTCAAAACTCAATACGGCATGTACAAATGGAAAGTCATGCCCTTTGGTCTCAAAAACGCTCCATCAAGTTTCCAGTCCCTGATGAATTCTATATTCAGGGACATTATGGGGGTTTTCGTACTTGTATACATTGATGATATCTTTGTTTTTTCCAAATGAGTCGAAGATCATCCAGGACACGTGAAAGAGGTGCTAAGAAGACTAAGAGAACACAAGCTGGTTGCAAAATTGAGAAAATGCAAGTTCCACCAAACCAAACTGGACTGGGTGGGATTGGTCATTTCCAATAAAGGAATCGAAACGGATCAGGAAAAGGTCATGGCGGCTATGAATTGGAAGGCTCCCAAGAATGTCAAACAAGTTCAAGAGTTCCTAGGATTTGTCAATTTCTATTGAAGATTCATCCAAGACTTTGCCGGCAAAGCCAGACCTCTATATAACCTACTCAAGAAGGATCAAAAGTGGCAGTGGACAAGCAAAGAACAAGAGGCCATGAACGCACTAAAAAAGGCTCTCAAGGTGGCACCTGTAATGATGCAGCCCAATCAAAAAAAGGAATTTTTCCTCAAGACAGACGCGTCGGGATTTGCGACAGGAGCAGTTTTGTCACAGAAGGGTGAAGAAGGAAAATTACACCCTGTAGCTTTTCTTTCCAAATCACTAAATCCGGCTGAACAAAACTACAACATTTTTGACAAAGAACTATTGGCAATCATTAGAGCCTTCAAAGAATGGCGGCACTTACTCCAAGGCACAGAAAAGGCCATTCAAGTGATAACAGATCACAAAAATTTGGAATACTTCTCATCGTCCAAACAATTGAACCAACGCCAGATCCGCTGGATGAATTTCTTGGTGGACTTCAACTTCCAAATCTTGTACAGGCCAGGAAGCCAAAACAAAAAAGCAGACATTCTCTCGAGGCAATATGAGCTAGAACCTTTGGGGGGGGTAGAGAACCAAGTTCTCCTCAAACCAGACATTTTTATTTTGGCTATTACCCCTGACCAGGAGATTAATGATCTAATCAGAGAAGCAATCCTCGAAGATCCCAGATTAGAGGAAGCCCACAATAAGCTGAGAAACGGAGAAAAAGTCAAAGATTGGGAATACAGAGAAGGACTCCTAATGTTCAAAGGAAAGATCTTTGTCCCCAAGGATGAAACCATCAGAAACCTGATATTGGAATCGCGCCATGATAATATTACAGCTGGGCATCCTGGACAAGCAAGAACATTGGAATTGGTCTCCAGAACTTACTACTGGCCAACCATGAAGAAATTTGTCAACTCCTATGTGTCACACTGCGAAACATGCATTTGAGTTAAACCATTGAACCAACTCCCCACAGGATTACTGCGTCCTTTACATATTCCTGAGAGACCTTGGGAAGAGATCTCCTATGACATGATTGTAGGGCTCCCAGAATCAGAAGGATATGACGCAATCTTAACAGTAGTAGATTGGTTCTCCAAGATGGCACACTATCTCCCTTGCAAATCAATGGCCACAGCAGTAGACATAGCCAACATCTTTGTTGCAAACATTTGGAAACTTCACAGCACTCCAAAAGCAACAGTCTCAGATAGAGGATCCACTTTCAACTCAAAGTTCATTAGGCATCTGTACAAACGGTTGGACGTAAAACCTACCTTCAGCACAGCATACCATCCAAGGACAGACGGACAGTCAGAACGGGCAAACCAAGTTGTCGAAATCTTTATCAGGGCTTTTGCCAACCATAGGCAAAACAACTGGGTGGCCCTGCTCCCTATGGCAGAATTTGCTTACAACAATGGAATCCAAGCATCCACTGGCAAAACCCCTTTCCAAATCTGCCAGGGTTTCAACCCTAGAATGAACATCGGGGAAGAATCAGACTATACTGTTCCTGAAGCTGATGCCCATGCGGAATTCCTGTTGAAAGGATACGACAAAGTCAAAGCCGCCCTCATCCTAGCAAATCAGTCCTATAAACACTACTTTGATAAAGGAGCAAAAGAACCAGAAGAGATAAACCCGGGAGATAAAGTCTGGCTCAATCATCAGAACATTTCCACAGACAGACCCTCAGTAAAACTCTCCCACAAAGTTTTAGGCCCTTACAAAGTAATGGAAAAAGTAGGGACTCATGCCTTTAGACTGGAGTTACCAAAATCAATGAAAACTCATCCTGTCTTCCATGTCATGCTGCTCAAGAAATTCCACTCTGATCCCCACGGCCGCGAACCCGCTCAACCACCCCCTATTGTCACACAAGATGGAGAAGAAGAATGGGAAGTTGAAGAGATCCTTAGTTCCAAGAAAATTCGCCGCCAACTCCACTATTACATTAAGTGGAAAGGGTACTCTCATGCAGACAACTCTTGGCAGTCAAAGGAAGATCTCAAGAACGCTCCTGAACTGGTTGATAAATTTCACAAACTCCATCCCACCGCGCCAGGCCCTTAGGAGGGGGTAATGTCATGAGCTGACTAAGCTCAGACATTTTATTCTGATTTTATATCTTTTTTTCCGAACACTTTCCTTTTTTGGTACAAATGTCCTCTGGCGCTTAACTTGTATCATGTGATGTATTTGTCTTTTCATTTGATATTGGTGATACTTCTGGAACTTCCAGAATGTTGAGTCATACCTCTTATCTCGCTTATCATTGGTTGTACTCGGCTTTCCCACACTGATAGATGATGACGTGGCCTTGATCTCACATGTATATAAACCCATAGGTCAAGCCGGTTAACGACAAGGCTTGACCTCTTCTCCACTAGGACTTGCCTATTCAACTCTTTTACTATCACCACGCCTTGGGTTCTAAGACTTGTCTAAGTCAAACCCCTTAACTCTTATATACCTAATTGACCCAAGTCAGGACATTTGGAAAAAATGAAGATGTCATCAATGTATACAAGTACAAAAACCCCCATAATGTCCCTGAATATAGAGTTCATTAGGGACTGGAAGTTTGATGGGGCGTTTTTGAGACCAAATGGCATGACTTTCCATTCATACATGCCATACTGAGTTTTGAAGGCTGTTTTCCATTTGTGTCCTGCTGCTATTTGGGTTTGATGGAATCCTTGTGCCAAGTCCAGAGTGGTACCAATGACAAATCCTTCCAGGGCCCTTAACCATTGATCCAGTAGAGGGATTCCACTTGCATTGAATTTGCTGTGCAAATTCACATATCTATAGTCAACACAAAAGTGTAATTCTGGGTTGTTTGGATCTTCTGGATGGGGCTTTTTGACAAATAGAACCGGCAATGCTAAAGGAGACTTGGAAATTTGAATATGTCCCCTCTGTCACGACCTTTTCCTTTTCCCTCTTCTGTGTTCTGTTTGGCTCGTGTTTGGTCTCGTTCTCCTCGCCTTGGCGCATATAGTCGCCTTTATGTAAGCCATGACCGCGGGACATGCCTGCCTGGCTAGTCCCAGTTTTCCCTTGGCGTCCATGGACTTATCACGTTCCCTTTGTTCTGTCCTCGCTTCCCTCGGACTCTTGCCTTTTCTCCTTTTTGTCTTCCCTTGTCGCCTGCTCTCTATTGTACATAGCCACAGTAGTTAGTATATATACCAGCGACACAAGTCTTGCCCCCACAAGACTTGTTCTCTTGTTGTTTTCCCCTCACACAATCGAGTGACTCACCTAGGCCTTAGTTGCCGCCCCAACCCCCATCATCACTACCTGTGGAGTCTCGGCCTCCAAGGTTCGGCTAGGGTTGTGACACCCTCCGGATGAGGGTTTCTAGTACTTTCTTCATTTCTTTGTCTTCAGCTGGGGATGTTTTGTAAATAGGGCCATGCTTTAATTTGGCCTCTGGTAGGAGATCCAATGTGATGTTGGTTGGTCTGTGAGGTGGGAGTTCTTCCAATCTGGATTCATCAAATACATCTGCAAACTCCTTATATTCTTTGGGTAATAGGGTTTCAGCTGCAATTTGGAGTGTTGATGGGACCTCTAGGCAGTTTTTCAAGCAAAACTTGCTTGTGTATGCAATTGTCCTATTTTTCCAATTAATTTGTGGGTTATGTTTCTTGAGCCATGACATCCCAAGTACAATGGGGTGTCTTCCAATGTTTGTGACATGACATTCTATTTTGCTGGAATGTGTTCCCATGACATGTTTAAATTTGGTATATGTCGTAAGCTTCTTCTTAGTGGCTATGAGACAAGCCGCGATGGAGAGTGGACGGCACTAAGACCTAAGTGGCCTCTTGAACCGCAACACACTTAAGTGTCTGTAGGCTCTTGAGGGTAGGGGTGGTTCAAAGTGTCACTCAAAGGGGATGTTTGACAAGACAAAACAAGCTGGGGTTACCAGGCTTGTTGGTCCTCTATATATAAACAGAAAGCAGCCGAGTCATACAAGGCGCAGCCACACGAGTCATACAAATAAGCCAGTCAGGAGTGTCCATGTGAGTCATGCTGTATGAACAGACATGACTCGTACAAAGCACAGCCGCGTTACACAGTGTAATACATAACCACAAGAAGGTGGCAACACGGCAGGAAAAAAGGGGAAGGACAACACAAAGAACAAACACAGACACATACACAAGAGACAAGGTAGGACAAGACGCAGATGAGTCCGATGGCAAGAGCATGGCTCACGACATTACTCCCCCTTTAAGGTCCTTGAGGGGAACCCGGAAGGACCTATTTACTGCACCCAACAGTCCTTCTCAACCTTCTCAACCAGGGAGTCGACCCCGTCTTCTTCTTCCTCCGTGAGATCGATGGGGTTGAACACAGTGTTACCTGGTTCATCGCAGTGCTCCTCCCACTTTTCCCAGGTCTTCTTGTCAGTCCAGTCCGCCTTGGACCAGTCCATGACCCTCTCCTGCTCCTCCACGTGGTCCTTGTCCCATTGTCGTACGTCCGGCTCGACCTCCTCCCATCGCGACAAGTCCGCATTCTTCTCCTGCCACCAGAATGGCTTCCATTCGAACTTCTCCCTCTGGTAGCGTCCCCGCTCCATCCTCCAATCCGCCAAGTCTGCTTCAAAGTTCTTGTCCCATGCGTCGCCCCATCGAGGCCTCAGAGTGGGAGGACGACCTTCATATCCTGGAACCCATTCGCTGCTGTAGGCTCCTTCTTGTCCCCATTCGACCACCCTGAGCTTGTGCATGGATAGCAGTACGGCTTTGGACACCTGGAAGGCTGCGCATCCTCGGCATACGTAGATGTCCTTTCGCTGGAGCTGCATGCGTGTCAGCCATTTTTTGCCGACCCATTCGAACTCTCCCAGGTCGGAGTGCAGGATGTCGTCGGAGGCACGGAATTGGAGCCGCCCTGGACTCTGCTGGGACCTTTTGAAGACGTAGAGGGCCGCTCCCGAGTCAAGGATGTGGGCCGTGTGGAAGGCCGGTCCGTTGAGAACGCGGACCAGGTTGTTGGTGATGGTGGCACGGGTAACGGCGGGCATAGTGTGCAAAAGAGGTTTAGCGCGTTGAGTGTGTATAGCGATTTGGAATGTGAGCAAGTTCTGCAAGTTGTGTTGTTGTCCCGTTCTGCCCTCCCTTTAATACTTCTTGTTTTGTAGTTTGACGGTGTTGGGGCATTTGGAAAATCCTTCAAGAACCTCCTCATTATTGCTCCAAGGTGACCAAAATCTTCTGCCTGTTGTTCTGTGTCTTCTTTTTCATCATAACCCTTCCATCTAACCCTGTAGAAAAACCCGTCCTTTGTTTCCTTCCAGTCCACGATTTTTTCCACTTCGTATTCTTCCTCCCCTTCTTCTGTTGTGATTGGCGGTGGTCGGGGTTGGTTTCTGTGGAAGTTCTCGTCTTTTTTGTATGGGCTCAGGAGATTGCTATGGAACACAGGGTGTATCCTCATGGTTTTTGGGAGCTCCAACTCATAGGCATGGCTTGATATGATTTTCTTGATCTTGAAAGGACCGTATTTCTTGTTGTCGAGTTTCTTGTTGGGGCGGTTTGTCTTTATGTTTTGTCCGTAAAGCCAGACAAGGTCGCCCTCCTTGTATTTTGGTAGGTGTTCCACTGTGTCCTTTCTTCTGTGCCATTCCATTGCTGCTTTCGCTTCGTCCCATACTTCCTGCCAGTTGTTTGCTTTTTCATTTGCTTCAGGAATCGTTGTTACTTCTCTTAAAACATTCCACAGTGGTTCTCTGCCGTTGACAATCTCAAATGGGGTTTTTCCTGTGATCCCATGTCGCTGGTTGTTGTAGCAGAATTCTGCGATAGGAAGTAATTCGGCCCAGTTATCTTGCCTGTAGTTAACAAATGTGCGGAGCCATGCTTCTATCCATTGGTTTATTCGTTCCGTTATTCCGTCTGTTTGTGGATGATATGCCGTGCTGAACGTTGGTGTTGTTCCGATTTTTTGGTAAAGGGCCTTCAGGATCTTGCTGTTGAAAGTTGTTCCTCTGTCCAAAACTGTACTTCGTGGGAAGCTGTGTAATCTCCAAACGTTCTTCAGGAAAAGATTGGCAAGTTGATCCGCAGTTGTTGATTCTTTGCAGGCTATGAAGTGTGCCATGCGAGAGAACCGATTGACCACCACTAGAATGCTGTCATTGCCTTGTGATTTTGGGAGTTTCACGATGAAGTCGTATGCAATATCCTCCCATGGACTGTTTGGGATCTCCAGTGCTTTCAGCGGTACTTGGCTTTTTGTTCCTTTCGCCCTTTGGCACTGCTCACAAGAGTCAACATATTTGTTAACTGTTGCTTTAAGTCCAGGCCAGTAGTATTTTCTTGAGATTAGTTCCAGCGTTCGGGCTTGACCCTGGTGCCCTGCTAATGTTGAATCGTGATGTAATCTGAGGATTTTTAGTCTAGTATCCTTGTCCTCTGGTACGTAGATTTTCCCATCTATCCAGAGCAGGTCTTCCTCGAAGTTGTAGTTCCTAATTCCTTGTTGCACTGATTTGGGTAGGGTCTCCTTTTCTTTGCACAATTCTATGATCTTCCTGATGCTCTCGTCTTCGCTTTGTGCTTCCTTAATGTCCGCAATGATGTCTGACTTGACTTCTCCGGCGAATCCTTTGAACTGTTCCTCCTTGATCATAATTTGCTCCGCTGTTGGTATTTCGTTGTGATCTGCTCTTCTGGACAGTAGGTCTGGCTTTGTTGACATATTCCCTGGACGGTAAACTAGTCAAAGTTGTAAGAAGCCAGGATTTGATGCCATCGAGCGTGACGTTGGTTAAATGTAGTCGCCTTCTTCCAGTATTGCAGGTTACAGTGATCGGTATAGATTGTTATTGGTTCTCTTGTTCCTTCTAGATGCAATCGCCAGTGTTTTAGTGACTCCACAATTGCCATCAATTCCTTGTCGTGAACATCGTAGTTCATCTGTGCAGCATTAAAGGATTTTGATAGGAAAGCGATGGGGTGCAAGTAACCGTCGTCTTGTCTTTGAGAGAGTATCGATCCCATAGCAACGCCGCTTGCATCTGTTTCCAATATGTAAGGTTTTGTTGGATCTGGGTGTCGTAGTAGTGGTTCCTTGCATATTTTCTTTTTCAGGTTATCGAAAGCCTCCTGTTGTTCGGCTTCCCACTTCCATTTCTGATCCTTCCTTGTTAGAACGGTTAAGGGTTTCGCCAGGCCACTGAAGTTTGGTACGAATCGCCTGTAAAAGTTTGCAAATCCTAGGAAGGCTTGGACCTGTTTGACTGTTCTTGGCTCCTTCCATTCCTTGATTGCTTTGACCTTTTCCTCTTGCATTGATATTCCTTCCTCGCTGATGTTTATCCCTGTGTAGACAAGTCTTTTGACGAAGAATTCGCATTTTGGGAGTTTTGCAAAGAGGTTGTTGTCCAACAGGATTTTGAGTACCTTTTGGACATCCTCCACATGCTGGCTTCGGTCTTTGGAGAAAATTAATATGTCATCGATGTAAACGATGACACAGATGAGTCCAATGGCGAGAGCATGGCTCACGACAGTATAATGGGTGACCTTTCCAGATGCAACTTCTTGCCTGTCTATAACTTGCAGGGTTTTTGGTTTTTTGTGTTGAAAAAGGGGAAGGGTTGATGAAGCAGGAGGTTGCGCCACAATCAAGTAGTGCTTGTCCAGAAAACTTTTTTGATTTGTTAACTGACTTAGAATCAGGAGCTGTAGCTAGTGGATGAGTGGTGAAAT
The DNA here is from genome assembly GCA_037039685.1 of Ceratobasidium sp. AG-K. Classification (NCBI taxonomy): domain Eukaryota; kingdom Fungi; phylum Basidiomycota; class Agaricomycetes; order Cantharellales; family Ceratobasidiaceae; genus Ceratobasidium; species Ceratobasidium sp. AG-K. Next base: position 6,360,155 of record JAWNGF010000002.1, read on the forward strand.
CAAGGTATAATTGGTTTTCAGTTGATATTGACATGATTTCCAGTTCATCCATATTACTAGCTAATATATCACTAAGTACTTGGCTCCTTAATAGGCCTCAGTGACATCTTTTCCCAATTCAATGTCTGAAGAGATTTCTTCAATTTGGGCTTCAAACCCTGAGGCCGTGTTCTTGGAAGGACAGACTCTTGCTGAATGTCCCTTGCCGCTGCAGGTGAAGCAAATCATAGGTGCCTTTCCCTTGCTGTCAAGATCCATTGCATTTGGGTCTTTAGTGGGAGTGGGTGTCTTAGGCGTTTGGGTTGTGGGAGTGGTGAAGATGGTGGTTCTGGTGTCTTTCTGAATTGCCCCAAACGGAACATTTCCTTTAGTTCCATCATCCCAGGAGATTTGTGGAACAGCACGGCCTTTTGCGTTCCTAGAAATACTTGAGATTTTTCCATATTGCAGCCCTCCTGTAGGTTTTGACATGAAGACACAATCATTTATGTTGAACCTTTGGCCTAGTGAGGTGTTTGCAATGTTTGTGGCTATCTTGGATGCAGTTTGTTTCAAGATGCTGGCTTGTAGACTTTGAACCCTTTTTGGTGCATTAATGGCATTCGTTGTAGAATCAACTTCCAGGGCTTGTTTGCAAACTTTGTTAAATGTCCTTGTTGCTTCATGGGGTTTGAAGTTCTGTGACACCATGGCCATTTTGATTTCATCCTTAAGACCGTTGTAGAAATCATCACAAAGTACTCAATCAGTGTACCCAAGTACTGATGAATTAGTGACAAAATCCCGTAGATAATCTTGAACGGAATTCTTCTGGGCCAATTTTTTGTATAGTTGTCTATATCAGTCAGTTTTGTGAATGTTGCCAAACCTAGCTTGCACTTTGTTCCAGAATTCATCTATCCCGTGCAGCCAATTGGTTGCTCCTCTTCTTGCCATATCTATGTCAATTCCAGGTTGCATCCACATGTAGGCGGGCCCTTTGCAATAACCTATGATATAAGTAATTTTTTGTTCTGTAGTTGCCTGCGGGGACGTATGGTTTATGTACAGAGTACATTGCGATTTAAACTTGTCCAATTTGTCTACATCTCCAGAGAATTCTTCTGGAGGATGCATCTTGAGGTTGTATCCTGGGGTGGTTGTTGATGAGGTTGTGGAGGGTGTTGCTCCCAGGTTTGTTAGTGACTGGGATACTGCGGTTATTAGTTGGTGAAGAGGCGCAATCTGTGAGGTTTGGTTTTTGATTGCCTTGACATCCGCAACAGTGTTGTCAATTCCTTGTTCTAGCGTGGTAGTGATGCTATTTAAGGCATTGATGTGACCATTTATCTTTTGCACTTCATCTATCAGAGCGTTGATGGTGTGTGCTACTACATTGGGTGGGGATGTTTTGGATATCTGGGTGAACCCTCCATGACTTGGTGATGGGGCTCTAGACATTTTGAAGAAGGGAGAAGTGTGAATTTATTGGCAGCCCAGACCATACAGAATATTGTGAATCCTTCTGCGCACTTGTCTATCTTTGATAACATGTAAACTTCTTAGAAACACCAATTCAAGATTTTTGTCCTCCAGAAACAATGCGTTGATCACTCCTAGCTCATTGTACTGTTTGTATATATAGTTACAATGAACGTCTTCAATAAAGAGTGATAGGGATTCTAGCTGAGCTGTTCCCTGTGTTGTTCCTGTGTGAGTCAAGGTCTTGGTCCCACTGAAAAGGATTGGGAACAATGGTGTTAAGATGGTTTAGAAGGCGGTAATCCTGATTGATAGGAATACGCACTTCTGATGCAAGGGGGCAGTATTGGCTCTTGATTCTGTCCTTGAGAGTCTCAATGGTACGCCACTGACGTTTATTGTTGTTGATGAGATTTTCAACCTTTTGAGTATGTTTTTCTTGAATTTTGATGAGCTGGTTGCAGTTTTCAATCAGGACACGGATTTGTTCTTGTAGGTGCTTGACTTCAATGTTGGTGTCAGCAAGGTTTAGGCTTTGTATGTGGTCTTGATCGGCTTGTTGCTTGTTTGTATTCTCAATGCTGATTTTGATGAACTCAAGCCTTGAGTGAAGTGCTTGATAGTTGGCTTTGAATTGGTTGTAGTTTTTGTCATTTCTTGTATGTTCAACCCTTAGTTCCTCTGCTTGCTCAACCTGATCTTCTTCTAGCACTTCAATTTGACTTTTTAACTTGTTGACTTTGGTGTCTAGATCAAGTACAAAGTCTTTTAGTCTAAAGACTGCTTTGCAGAGGCTAAAAAATGCGGGGAACACTTTTAAGGTTAATCAGTTAGTTACTAATAAATCCCTTTTTAGTGTGTACTGATGGAAACAACAAATTGGTGGGGTTCTTGATGGGTATGAGTTTTAACTTGGGTGGTGCTCCGACCACTTTCCAGATTGACTTGAGAGGAACTGGCTTCCTCAAGGTGTTGATAGGGATGTGAAGGGTGCTGAACCCTAAGCTTTTGCTCTATATACTCCTTATCTGATCTTATCAGTTATCAACAGCCTTGGGCAAGCGTGATAACAACAGTGTATAATGGAGTAAGGGTGTATTTAGCTGACTAAAGCCACTATGACCCAAAAGAGGATAACAATTGGGTTCACTGACAGCATATAGCAACATGGGACTACTGGTCTATATCAACTATAGCTCTTTGTCCGTTGTACTATGCCCGTTTTCCCGTGTACATTCTATCTACTTGGTGGAAGAGCAGGGGCTTTTTAAGGCCAATGCTAGAAAGGCTTGACCTAATGTCCCAACTTGAGTCTATTAGGTGTATAAAGGTTAAGGGGTTTGACTTAAGTAAGTCTTAGAACCCAAGGAATAGTGTTTAGTAAGAGGATTTGATTGAGCAAGTCCTAGTGGAAAGGAGGTCAAGCCTTGTCGTTAACTGGCTTGACCTCTGGGTTTATATACATGAGGGATCAATGCCATGTCATCATCTATCAGTGTGAGAAACCAAGTACAGCGGATGATAAGCAAGATAAGAGGTATGACTCAACATTCTGGAAGTTCCAGAAGCAACACCAATATCAAATGGAAAGACAAATACATCACATGATACAAGTTAAGCGCCAGAGGACATTTGTACCAAAAAAGGAAAGTGTTCGGAAAAAAAGATGTAAAATCAGAATAAAATGTCTGAGCTTAGTCAGCTCATGAAACGTTCATTGTAACTACATATACAAACAGTACAACAAACTAGGAGTGATCAATGCATTGTTTCTGGAAGACAAAAATCTTGAATTGGTGTTTCTGAGAAGTCTGCCCTCCATTAAAGACAGAAGAGTTTGCAGAAGGATAAGTAATATTTTGTACAGTCTTGGGTCCCAATCAATCCACACTTTTCCCCGCTCCAATATGTTGAGAGCCCCATCACCCGGTCAAGGAGGGTTTACCCAAATATCTGAAACATCTCCACCCAATGTAGTAGCACACGCAATCAATGCTCTAATAGACGAGGTGCAAAAGATAAACAGTCACATAAATGCCTTAAATAGCATCACCACCACCCTAGAACAAGGAAGTGACAACACTGTTGCAGACGTCATGGCAATTCAAAACCAAACCTCACAGATTGCACCTCTTCACCATTTAATGAATGCAGTATCTCAATCACTAGCAAACCTAGGAGCAACACCCTCTACTACCGCATCAACAATTACCCCAGGATACAAACTCAAAATGCATCCCCCAGAAGAATTTTCTGGAGATGTGGATAAATTTGATGAATTTAAATCGCAATGTACTTTGTACATAAACCATATGTCCCCACAAGCAACCACAGAACAAAAAAATCACCTATATCATGGGTTATTGCAAAGGGCCTGCCTGCATATGGATGCAACCTGGAATCAATGTAGATGCGGCAAGAAGGGGAGCAACTAATTGGCTACATGACATGGATGAATTCTGGAACAAAATGCAAGCAAGGTTTGGCAATGTGCACAAAATTGACAGATGTAGACAACTATACAAGAAGTTGATCCAAAAGAATTCTGTTCAAGACTATCTACAAGACTTTGTCACATATTCATCAGTACTTGGGTACACTGATCAAGTACTGCGTGATGATTTCTATGATGGTCTGAAAGATGAAATCAAGATGGCCATGGTATCACAGAACTTTAAACCCCACAAAGCAACAAGAACATTCAACCAAGTTTGCAAAAGAGCCCTGGAAATTGATTCCACAATGAATGCCATTAATGCACCCAAAAAGGTCCAAAGCCTACAAACCAGCACTTTGAAACAAACTACATCTAAGGCAGCCACAAACACTCCAAACACCTCACTGGGTCAAAGGTTTAATATAAATAATTGCGTCTTTATGTCAAAACCTACAGGGGGAGTACAATATGGCAAAATCTCAAGCATTACCAGAAACACCAAAGGCCGTCCAGTTCCACAAATCTCCTGGGACAATGGAACTAAGGGGAACATCCCGTTTGGAGCAATTCAAAAGGACAACAGAACCACTACTTTCAATATTCCTACAATCCAAACACCCAAACCATCCACCCCTGCTAAAGACCCCAATGCAATGGACCTTGATGGCAAAGGAAAAGGACAAATGATTTGCTTCACCTGTGGCGGCAAAGGACATTCAGCAAGGGTCTGTCCTTCCAAGAACTCAGCATCAGGATTTGAAGCCCAGATTGAAGAAATCTCTTCAGACATTGAGTTGGGAAAAGATGTCACCAAGGCTTATTAAGGAGCCAAGTACTTGGTGATATGTTAGCTAGTAATATGGATGAACTAGAAATCATGTCAATATCAAATGAAAACCAATTATACCTTGATTTCACCACTCATCCACTAACTAGTGCTCCTGATTCTAAGTCAGTCAACAAATCAAAAAAATTCTCTGGACAAGCACTCCTTGATTGCAGCGCAACGTCCTACTTCATCAACCCTTCCCTAGCAAAAGAAGCAAACCTTCCCCTTTTTCAACATGAAAAACCCAAGACCCTACAAGTTATAGACGGACAGGAAGTTTCATCTGGAAAAGTCACCCACTATACTAAATTTAAACTTATCATGGGGACACATTCCAGTGAAATAGAATGTCATGTCACAAACATTGGAAGACATCCCATTGTACTTGGGATGTCATGGCTCAAGAAACATAACCCACAAATTAACTGGAAGAATAGAACAATTGCATACACAAGCAAGTTCTGCTCAAAAAACTGCCTAGAAGTTCCATCTACACTCCAAAATGCAGCCAAAACTACATTACCAGAGGAATAAAAGGAGTTCAAAGATGTGTTTGATGAGTCCAGATTGGAAGAACTCCCACCTCACAGACCAACCAACATTACACTTGATCTCCTACCAGAAGCCAAATTAAAGCATGGCCCTATTTACAAAACGTCCCCAGCTGAAGACAAAGAAATGAAGAAAGTACTAGAAACCCTGATCCAAAGGGGACACATTCAGATTTCCAAGTCTCCTTTGGCCTCACTGGTTCTGTTTGTCAAAAAACCCCATCCAGAAGATCCAAACAACCCAGAGTTACGCTTTTGCATTGACTATAGATATGTGAATTTGCTGTGCAAATTCAATGTGAGCAGAATACCTCTACTAGATCAATGGTTAAGGGCCCTGGAAGGATTTGTCATTGGTACCACTCTGGACTTGGCACAAGGATTCCATCAAACCCAAATAGCAGCAGGACACAAATGGAAAACAGCCTTCAAAACTCAGTATGGCATGTACAAATGGAAAGTCATGCCCTTTGCTATCAAAAATGCCCCATCAAGCTTCCAGTCCCTAATGAACTTTATATTTAGGGACATTATGGGGGTTTTTGTACTCATATACATTGATGATATCTTCATTTTTTCCAAACAAGTCAAAGATCATCCAGGACATGTCAAAGAGGTGCTAAAAAGACTAAGGGAACACAAGTTGATTGCAAAACTGAGGAAATGCAAGTTCCACCAAACCAAACTGGACTGGGTAGGACTGGTCATTTCCAATAAAGGGATCAAAACAGATCAGGAGAAGGTCATGGTGGCTATGAATTGGAAAGCACCCAAGAATGTTAAACAAGTTCAAGAGTTCCTAGGATTCATCAATTTCTACTGAAGATTCATTCAAGACTTTGCTGGCAAAGCTAGACCTCTATACAACCTACTCAAGAAGGATCAGAGGTGGCAGTGGACTGGCAAAGAATGAGACACCATGAATGCACTAAAGGAAGCTCTTAAGGTGGCACCAGTAATGATGCAACCCAATCAAAACAAGGTGTTTTCCCTCAAAACAGATGCATCAGGGTTTGCCACAGGAGCAGTTTTATCTCAAAAGGATGAAGAAGGGAAATTGCACCCAGTAGCTTTCCTTTCCAAATCATTAAATCCAGCTGAACAAAACTACAACATTTTTGATAAAGAACTATTGGCAATTATTAGGGCCTTCAAGGAATGGCGGCACTTACTTCAAGGCACAGACAAAGCTATTCAAGTCATAACAGATCACAAGAATTTGGAATACTTCTCCTCATCCAAACAACTGAACCAATGCCACATCCATTGGATGAACTTCCTGGTAGACTTCAACTTCCAGATCATGTACAGACCAGGGAATCAGAACAAAAAAGCAGACATTCTCTCAAGGCAATATGACCTAGAACCTTTGGGGGGGGTAGAGAACCAAGTTCTCCTTAAACCAGACATTTTTATTTTGGCTATTACCCTGGACCAAGAAATCAACAACCTAATCAGAGAAGCAGTCCTCAAAGATCCCAGATTAGACAAAGCTCATAACAAGCTAAGAAATGGCAAAAAAGTCAAAGATGGGGAATACAAAGAAGGACTCCTAATGTTCAAAGGAAAGATCTTTGTCCCCAAAGATGAAACAATCAGAAATCTGATATCAGAATTGCACTGTGACAATGTTACAGCTGGACACCCTGGACAAGCAAGAATGTTGGAATTAGTCTCAAGAACTTACTACTGGCCAACCATGAAGAAATTTGTCAACTCTTATGTGTCACACTGCAAAACATGCATTTGAGTTAAACCGTCAAACCAACTCCCTGCAGGACTACTGCATCCTTTACATATTCCTGAGAGACCTTGGGAGGAGATCTCCTATGACATGATTGTAGAACTCCCAGAGTCAGAGGGATATGACGCAATCCTGACAGTTGTAGATCAGTTCTCCAAGATGGCACACTATCTCCCTTGCAAATCAACGGCCACAGCAGTAGACATAGCCAATATCTTTGTGGCAAACATTTGGAAACTTCATGGCACCCCAAAAGCAACAGTCTCAGATAGAGGATCCACTTTCAACTCAAAGTTCATTAGGCATCTGTACAAACAGTTGGACATAAAACCCACCTTCAGCACAGCCTACCATCCAAGGACAGACGGACAGTCAGAACAGGCAAACCAAGTTGTTGAAATCTTTATCAGGGCTTTTGTCAACCATAGGCAAAACAACTGGGTAGCATTACTTCCTATGGCAGAATTTGCTTACAACAATGGAATCCAAGCATCCACTGGCAAAAACCCCTTTCCAGATCTGTCAGGGTTTCAACCCTAGAATGAACATTGGGGAAGAATCAGACTATAGTGTTCCTGAAGCTGATGTCCATGCAGAATTCCTGTTGAAAGGATACAATGAAGTCAAAGCTGCTCTCATTCTAGCAAACCAATCCTACAAACACTACTTTGATAGAGGAGCCAAAGAACCAGAAGAGATAAACCCTGGAGATAAAGTCTGGCTTAGTCATCAAAACATATCCACAGACAGACCTTCAGTAAAACTCTCCCACAAAGTTTTAGGCCCTTACAAAGTATTGGAAAAAGTGGGGACTCATGCCTTTAGGCTGGAATTACCAAAATCAACAAAGATTCATCCTGTCTTCCATGTCATGCTGCTCAAGAAATTTCAGCCTGATCCCCATGGTTGCGAACCCGCTCAACCACCCCCTATTATCACACAAGAAGGAGAAGAAGAGTGGGAAGTCAAGGAGATCCTTAATTCCAAGAAAATTTGCCGTCAACTCCACTATTACGTCAAGTGGAAAGGATACTCTCATGCAGACAATTCTTGGCAATCAAAGGAAGACCTCAAGAATGCTCCTGAACTAGTTGATAAATTTCACAGACTCCACCCCACTGCACCAGGCCCTTAGGAGGGGGTAATGTTGTGAGCTGACTAAGCTCAGACATTTTATTCTGATTTTACATCTTTTTTTCCGAACACTTTCCTTTTTAGGTACAAATGTCCTCTGGCGCTTAACTTGTATCATGTGATGCATTTGTCTTTTCATTTGATATTGGTGTTGCTTCCAGAACTTCCAGAAAGTTGAGTCATACCTCTTATCTTGCTTATCATCAGTTCTACTTGGCTTTCACACACTGATAGATGATGACGTGGCACTGATCCCTCATGTATATAAACCCAGAGGTCAAGCCGGTTAACAACAAGGCTTGACCTCCTCTCCACTGGGACTTGCTCAATCAAATCCTCTTACTATCATTACTCCTTGGGTTCCAAGACTTGTCTAAGTCAAACCCCTTAACCATTATAACACCTAATTGACCCAAGTTGGGACACAAACCCTGGCAGCATATTTCAGTTGACATGATTGTCAAACTTCCTCTGTCCAAGGGGCTAGACTCAATATTGGTCATTGTTGACACCCTGACTAAGATGGCACACTTCATCCCATGTACCAAGAAAACCATGTCACCTGAACTTGCAGAACTCTTCATGGAACACTGCTGGAAACTACATGGAACCCCAGAAACAGTTGTATCACATCATGGACCAACCTTTGCATCCAAATTCATGAAAGAGCTCTATCAGGCCCTTAACATCCGGCCTAGGCTCTCTACAGCATATCACCCTGGAACTGACGGACAAACGGGGCGCATCAATCAAATGGTCAAGGCTTTCATTTGGACATACTGCGCCTCCAAGCAACACAACTGGGCTTCACTTTTACCCTTTGCTGAATTTGCATATAACAACTCGTTCCATTCTAGCATTGGTATGACACCTTTCTTTGCAAACACAGCTTGCCACCCATCAATCAACGGTACACCAGTGGAAGATGGTTCTGTCCCGGAAGCCGTGGTGCATGCGCAACGTATCCAAGACAACCTGGAAGAAGCTAAGGCTAGCTTGACCCTGAGCAAAGAATGCAACAAGGAATATGCAGACAAGCAACAGCAGGAAGATCCGTTTACTATGGGCGATAAGGTTTGGCTAAGCCATCAGCAAATCACAACCAATTGGCCATCCTTGAAATTATTGCATAAACATCTTGGGCCCTTCACTATCCTGGAAGTGGTAGGGAAGAACGCATACCAATTACAACTCCCGCCTTCTATGACCATACATCCAGTAGTCAACGTATCACACCTAGCCAAGTATGAGAAGGATGAAATTGAGGGCCGCCAGGTTGACCCACCCCCACCAATCAAGACACAAGAAGGCAAAGAGGAATATGAGGTGGAACACATCCAAAGTTCCAAGGTGGAAAAAGGAATCATGAAGTATTTTGTCCAATGGAAGGGCTACACTGTGGAACATGACTCTTGGGAACCCTTGGAAAACCTTGGCAACGCATCAGAACTCATTAATGAGTTCCAAAAGGAACATCCAGATGCCATCAAGGAAGTCCCCAAGGTTACCAGGAAGCATTGCCATGAGTAAACAAGGGATGACTCAGCCACCAACAGCAAGGAAGAATGGCCCATTAGGTGTTATAAGCGTATAAAAGAGGCTGCTGGGATCCAAGTCCCTCATCAAAAAGTTTTTGCCTTCTCCCCTCCTGCGCTAAAACCATGTCCTATCTCCACCTCATTCACTGCACCATGTCCTCCCAATGCCAATTCACCAATTCCGTCATGGTCCGGGTCTACCATGACCTGTACACCTGCTTGGCGGCCTTCAAATGGCCCCTGGAAGTCGTCCCCCCCCCAGGATCAAGGCATGTACTGGCATCCCGGCATGTGCCAACATTTCTATTTCATCATATCCGCCTGCTATTGGTCAGGAGAGGCCCCCTGGTCATTTGTCTGCCACCCCCTTGTCTGCTGGCACAACTGGATTGCCTACGTGGCCATTGGCATCCACAATGCCCTCAAGATTATGGGCAGGTCTTGCAAGGTCTGACTTGGAGGCAACCCGTTTGAGATAATTGACCTCACTGTCAACCTGGAGGTTAGGGAGGAGGCTGTAATCAATTTGACTGATGACAAGGAGGATTATGGGGTGTGGAAGGGGATGGGGTCAGCTGAGGACCCATTTGTAATTGATGACACTGAGGAGTTTGTGCTGGTGAAGTGAGCCCTGGCCTAGAAGGGGGGGTAGTGTCACAACCTTTTCTTTTTCCTCCTCTCTTCTTTCTGTTTGTCTTGTGTTTGGTCTTGTTCTCCTTGTCTTGGCGCATATAGTTGCCTTTGTGTAAGCCATGATTGCGGGACATGCCTGCCTGGCCTGTTTCCTTGTCTCCTTGGTGTCCATGGACTCATCATGTTTCCTTTGTCTTGCCTCCGCTTCTCTTGTTCTGTTTTCCTTTGTTGCCTACTCTCTATTGTACATAGCCACAGTAGATAGTATATATACCAGCAACCCAAGTCTTGCTCCCACAAGACTTGTTCTCTTGTCTTTTTCCCCATCACTCATTGCGTGACTCACTAAGGCCTTAGTGCCATACATTTGACCTTTGTTGTTGTCCCAACCCCCATCCTCACTGCCTGTGGAGTCTTGGCCTCCAAGGTTTGGCTAGGGTTGTGACATTCAACCTGTAGGTCTTTGGGAACACATAGTCTATGATTACCAACTGCATCTACAAAATACAGTAATCCAGTGTCTCCAACATGATATTGAGGGAACTCTGGTTTAGCTGCATCTTTCATATGTGCAATAGAATCAAGAACTTTCTTGAAATGTGAGTCTTGATTATAAGCATTCCTAAAGCAACTAATCTCTCCACTACTAATGCTAGAAGTGAGATTAAATGACTTGGAAGCTGAATATGGTACCTCATGAATTCCAATAAAGTCTGGACTCTGGCATTCTACCTCTACTTCAATATCTGTAGAACATAGAGTAGAATTATAATGAGTGGCTGCCAGTTTCAGTACTTTTTCTTCAAAGGTGTCACTTATTTCCTTATACAAGTTTTTTAATGGGTCTTCTTCCACTGTCAGAGTCAACAGAGTAGATCTGTCTGCTAGTGGTCCATCTTGTATTGGAATGCGCCACCTTAGTCTAGATATTGGGTCCACATTAGAGTGTACCTTTCCAGCTCTGTACAATCTTCATTCCAGGATATGCTGCAAAGATTGTACCCCATGAGAGTAGTCTCCTATTCACATTCTGGAAAGTCCTACTCCAAGGAAGAGCTGCATGGTCTGTAATTGCTACAAACACTGCTTCTTCTGGGTAGGGTTGAAACTTGACTAGTCCTTCTTTCAAAGCAAGAGCTTCTCTTTCTGTAGGGGAATAGTTCCTTTCAGCAGGCTTCAATATCCTAGACCAGTGTGCAATAACTCTTTCAATGTGCACTACTGTGTCTTCAATGTTTTCAGCCCATATATCCACTATAGCCCCCCCAGCCATGTTGTCTCTTTGCTTGGAGGCAGGAGTTGGCTGTGGTACAGGTTCTTTAGCATCAAATGCTTTCTTCAACTTCTCATACATTTTGGTACCCTTTAAATCCTTAACTTGGATTGGTTGCACTTGTTGCAAGATGGCTGCTAATCCATAGTCACAAGCATCAGTATACAGCCTATAAGGTTGTCCAATAATAGGATAGGCCATTACTGGTGCTGAAGCTAGTGCTTCCTTGGATAGTTCAAAAGCATCTTGCACTTTCTGTGTCCATTTCCATTGTGTTTCCTTCTTCAATAAATGGAACAGAGGTGCTACAATCCATGCATAAAAGGGTATGTAACTTGAGAAGTATGTCATCATTCCTAGGAATGTCTGTAGAGTGGGCACATTCTTGGGTGGTTCCAATTGTAGTATGGCATCCACCTTTTCTTTGTGAGTTGATAACCCTAATCTACTCACTTTTTGACCCAATAATAACTGAGATCTATATGCTATGTGACATTTCTTGGGTGATAAAGTCAATACAGAATCTGCAATAGCCTTGAATACTAGTTCCAAGTGCTTGCAATGTTCCACAAAGGCTTTGCTGAATACAACAATGTCATCAATGTAGACTAGTGCAAATAACCACAGGAATGCAGCTAATACAATAGTCATGACTCTCTGAAATACTGAGGGTCCATTCTTGAATCTAAAAGGTAATCTTTTGAATAGGAATAGTCCTCTGTGACAGCAAAAGGCTGTCTTGGGCCTATCTTCTTCCTTGATGTTTAGTTGGGTGAACCCAGCCAAAGCATCTAGTGTAGTAAGATATTGTGAGCCTTCCAGGGCATGTAAAATATCCACCTGCTTAGGTAGAGGAAAGCTATCAGCTTCAGCTTGTTCATTGAGCTTTCTGTAATCAATACAGACACATGCTTTACCATTTCTCCATACAACTAATATGGGGAATCTCCATGGACTGTTGGATGGTTCAATGACTTCTAGGTGCAGCAATTCATCAATCTGCTTGTCAATAACTTCCTTTTTAGCAGGTGAAGCTGAGTATGGAGGGGAAGACACTTCCTTTTCTCCAGGCTTAGGTTAAATTTCAACATCAGCTGGGTAGTTCCCAAGTCTACCATCAATTCCAAAAGCTTTATGATTTCTCAGAACTATTTCTTCCAGAATTTTGCACTGCTCAGTAGTCAAATCTTCTGAAAAATTTATTTCTGATAGTAGTTGCTCTTTAGGAATATGATCATAGTCTGGTACCTCACTTGTCATTGGGCCCCCTTCTACTGGCTCAGAGAGCAGTATTTCTTCTTCAGTGGTGTTGCAACCCAACACTATGATGGTTGCCAACTGTAACTGTATGTGCACAAGTCAAGACTTAGAGAGACTTGGCACCCAAAGAACTGTGAACTATAGACTGTGAACAGCACTAAGACCTGAGGATCCAAGGTAACCCTGAGGGAAACCCAGTGAAGGACTGTTTGTTGGGGAAATGACACAGCAAACAAGATGGGGATACCATGCTTGTTGTCACCTCATTATATATTCAGAAAAGGCATGAGTCATACTCATGCCAAGAAACAAGTCATACAAACTATCCAATCAGAAAGCTCTATGAGTCATGTCCTATAAAGGAACATGACTTGCCAAGAATGGAAGCAGCCAGACAAAAGAAAAATGAAGCAGCCTAAGGCTGTGCACAAACAAAGGAAGCAGGCAACAAAGGAAGTACACACAAAGGAGAATGCAAATAAGGAAGGCACAAGGCAAGTGAATTGGAGTCCAAGTCTATTGGAGGGGCCTTGGGTCAGAACATTACCCCCCCTTAAGAGCCCATTTAGGGGACCTGAATGGTGACTACTGTAATTTACAGTTGCCCACCATCTTTTCAAAGGCCTCCCTGTCCCCCTGGGACCAAATGGCCTCCTCCTCTTCTTCCAGAATTATGGGGTTCTCTGATGAGTCCCCCACTTCCTCCTTTAATTCCATGGGCACCTCCTTGCACCCCTCCTCCCATGTGGGTTGGTCCTTGACCCAAACCCTCTCTTCCTCTGCTAGCCATTCTGTTGGCAATCCTTCCCTTTCCCCCCACTGGTCTAGGTTGGGACTGTTGCCCCACCACTGTGGTTGGTACACAATCTCCTTGGCCCATCAGCACTTGTTCTCCATCCAGTCCTTCAGGTCCTGATCCCATGCCGCATCCCATTCCCACTTGTTGTGCAGACGCGTCCTTCCCTCTTCTCCTCCCACATTGATTTGGACTGCCACAAATGGGGGTTGTTGATGTGATGGTTCCCCCAGTCCTTGCTTGTCCTGTTCTTCACGCTGCCCAATATCACCTCCTGGGCTGAGAATGCCGTGCACCCCCTGGCTATTAGGATGCTTGGTCACTCCCTGAGTTGTCACTGTGTGGGTGGCTTGCGTCTGACCCACTCAAATTCTCCCGCCACAGCCAGATGGAGCATGTTGCTCCCTGGGTAGTATTGGCACTGTCCAACATGCTGCATGCATTGAGGGACATGGTATAAGACCACACCCAAGTCAAGACACTTTGCAATTTTGCGGGCTGCGCCTGTGGCCCATGGGAGATTGCTGATGGTGACTGAGCTACAAGCAGCAGGCATGTTTGGAAAGTGTTATGAGAGTGATGGATTGGTTTGGGAGTGGCCTTAGAGCAATGTAAGGCTGGTGAGAGCTGTTTCAGTTGAGGTTTGCTGCTGTCCCCCTGGTCCTTTTGACTGGTTGCTGTTTGAAATTTGGGGGTACAGGTGCCAAAGGCATTTCTTTGAGGAACTTTCTCATGATGGGTAGTAGTTCTGCAACCTTTTCTGCTCTTTCTTCAGGATCTTTGCTTGGCGGATATCCCTTCCATTGGATTACATATTTGAGCCCTTCCTTTGTTTCCTTCCAATCCACAATCTTCTCAACTTCATAAATTTCTTTGTCTTCCTCTGTTTCTATGGGAGGTGGTTGTATTTGGTTCCTGTTGAATTCCTTGTCCTCCTTGTATTTCCATAGCTGATCAATATGGAAGACATTATGCTTCTTGATGGATTTGGGAAGTTCAATCTTGTATGCATGGGAAGAGATTGCCCTTGCAACCTTGAAGGGACCTAATTACTTGTTGTCAAGTTTCTTCATTGGTTGCTTTGTTTTGAACTTTGTGCTTAGTACCCAAACAAGGTTGCCTGGCTCATATTTTTCCCTGAGTTCCTTTGCCTGATCCTCATGGAATTGCATTGCCGCTGTTGCTTCTTTCCTTGCTTCTTCCATTTGCTCTTGTAGGTTTCTAGCTGAAGGGTTCTGAACATTGGTATCCACTATATTCCATCTAGGGTGGAATCCATAGTTAGTTTTGAAGGGAGTCTTGCCTGTGGTTCTGTTGACATGATAGTTGTAGCAGAATTCCGCAATAGGTAGCCATTGTGCCCAGTTATCCTGTCTGTAGTTGATGAAAGCCCTAAGAAACCCTTCAAGCCACTGGTTAACTTGTTCTGACTGTCCATCAGTCTGAGGGTGGAATGCTGTACTGAAAGAAGGGTTGATTCTGAGTTTTTCATAGAGGGAACGTAGGAAGTGACTGTTGAAGGTGGCTCCCCTGTCAGAGATGGTCTGCTTTGGTAAACCATGAAGCTTCCAAACACTTGACAAAAAGAGATCTGCAACCCCTTCTGCCATTGTTGCTTCCTTGCAAGGGATGAAATGCGGCATTTTGCTGTGTCAATCCACTACCAGGATACTGTCCCATCCAGCTGATTTGGGTAGCTTGACAATGAAGTCATAGCTGATGTCTTCCCAAGGATGTGTTGCTATAGGTAGTGGTTTTGCTGGTACTGAATGTATGTGTCCCTTGCTTCTTTGGCATGTTTTGCAGGAGTCTACTTATCTGTTGACTGTTGCTTTTGTTCCTGGCCAGTAGTATTGCCTTGAGAGAAGCTCTAGGGTTCTTGCTTGTCCTTGGTGACCAGCACTTGGTGAATCATGATGTTGTGATAGTAATTCCAAGCATAGATCCTGATCTTCTGCAAAATAGATTGCACCCTTGTACCATAGAAGTCCTTCCATCATTTTGTAATCCTTGAACTGCTTTTTGACACCAGGGGGAAGGTTTTCCCTGTCTTTGACCACTAGGACAAGTGTGCTAAGCGATTCATCTTCTTCCTGTGCTTCTGTGATCTCTGCAATAATGTCCCTTCCTTATTTGGTGACAAAGCCTTTGAATCTCTCCTGGTGTATCATGATTTGTTCTGCATTTGGTATATCCCAATGTTCCAAACATCTAGATAAGAGGTCTGGTTTGCTGGAAAGTTTTCCTGGTTGGTAGTGTATTTCAAAGTTAAAGGACGCTAGTTCTTGATACCATCTGTTGTGCCATTGGTTAAAGGTTTTTGCTGTTTGCCAGTATGTTAAGTTCCTATGATCCAAGTAAACTGTAATTGGTTCCCTAGTTCCTTCTAGATGTAATCTCCAGTGTTTCAGGGCTGTGATGATGGCTAGGAGTTCCTTGTCATGCGTATCATAGTTCATTGGCGGTGCTGTGAAACTCTGTGATAAGAAGCCAATTGGGTGTAGGTATCCATCATTCTGTCACTGTGAAAGAATCATTCCCATTGCCACTCCTGATGCATCTGTTTCAAGAAAGTAGGGTTTGGCAGTGTTGTAAGCTTCTTCTTGGTGGCTATGAGACAAGCCGCAATGGAGAGTGGACAGCACTAAGACCTAAGTGACCTCTTGAACCGCAATACACTTAAGTGTCTGTAGGCTCTTGAGGGTAGGGGTAGTTCTAAGTGTCACTCAAAGGGGATGTTTGACAAGACAAAACAAGCTGGGGTTCCCAGGCTTGTTGGTCCTCTATATATATATGCAAAAGGGGCTGAGTCAAACAGGGCGCAGCCACACAAGTCACACAAAACAGCCAGTCAGGAGTGTCCAAGTGAGTCATGCTGTATGAACAGACATGACTTGTACAAAGAACAGCCGTGTTACACAATGTAACAGAATAACCACAAGAAGGTTGCAATGCAGCAAACAGAAACGTAACGTAATGGAAAAAGGAAAACAGGCAGACGAGTCAATGGAGTGAGCTAGCTCACAACAGGCAGGGTGGGGATGTGCCAATACTGTATCCTTAGTTACTGCTGATTTGAGTTTGTCAAAGGCTTGTTGTTGTTCTGTGCCCCATTCCCATTTCTGTTCCTTTCTTGTGAGTTTGGTTAATGGCTTGACAATGCTGGTGAAGTTTCAAACAAATTGCTGGTAGAAGTTTGTAAAGCCTAAGAAAGCCTGTCTTCCTGTAGTGGTAGAGGGAATTGATTGGGTATAGTGATCTTATTGACCCCTCTGAGGTCAACTACCAGTTGCAAAAGTTCCTCTGGTGTCATAGGTTCTGCGTTCATGTCTTGGTGCTCCTTCACAAAGAAAGCTGGTGATGCAACGGGTGATTTGCTTGGTACAATCTTGCCTGCCACTAGTTCCTCTTCTATATGTTCCCTCAAGACCCATGTTTCCATTGGAGAAAGTGGATAAGTCCAGGCTGGTCTAGGTAGTTCTGTATCTGGCCTAAAATTGATTTTGCAATCCCATTCCCTGTGCAGTGGTAGTTCTTTGAAAAGTTCCTTGCTGCAGATCTTTCTTGAAGTCTTGGAATTCTTCCAGTATTTCTGTTAGGTGTGCTGCTTATGCTATGATGGGTTCCTTTTGCCAGGTGATTTCCTTTGTTTCCCAATTTATTTCAGGGTTGACTTCTGATAGCCATGTCATTCCTAGGATTAAGGGAGATTCTCCAGTTGGCATAACATAGCATCATTGTGTGAAACCTTTTCCCAAGATCTCAAAGGTGAGGTGGACCTTGTACTGGACAACTGATGGTAGCTTTTTTCCATTGATTCCTATGACTTCTCTTGCTTCAGGTAGTTTGATATGGGGAATGGAGTTTTTTTGGCAGAAGGCAATATTGATAAAGTTCTTTGTTGATCCAGAATCAATAAGTGTGGGAGTGGGATCCATGATTCCCTTGATCTGAGTTGAGACAAGTGGTGATTCATTTGTTGCTCTATAGTACATTTGTTTCCTTAAGATCAAGGGTATCTGGGTAGCATCTGACATGGAGGCAGAGCACCCTAGGCTTTTCCCAACTCCTTTTCATTGTTGCTAGTTTCTTCCAGGTCTCCTGCCATGGCCTTCTCCTTCCCATTGGTAGATGGAAAGTCTTGGTCCTTCCATCCATTTTTGCACTGTCACACAAAGTGTTCCTTTGATCCGCATTTGATGCAGGCTCCCTCCTGGCAATGACACTTCTTGGTTTCTTCAGGGACTAATTTTGGTTTCTTGCCTTGAGCTCTTCCATTTCGACTTGTTTGCCCCTTATTGCCTTGTCCAGTTTGATTGCTTGCTGGACCTCCATATACTTTGATATATGTTGATCTATGCCCTCATTTTGCTTTGATCATTTGATCCACTTTAATGGTTGCTGTCACAAGTCCCTCAAAATTTAGGTTTCCAACATTGTTGCACATCAGGGATAGGGTGTCTAGTTCTGCTAGCAATTCTGGGGCTAGCCCTTGTTTGAAGGCTTCCTTGTACGCTGCATCTTCAATGTTGGTAAGAGCCTTATGGCTTCTGAACCCTGTAATATAGGAAGTGAGAGCATTGTCAATGGGACCCTTCATTTGGATTGTCATGAGTATCCTGGAAGCCTGTTCCTTTGCCATTGGATTGCTAAGGTTGAGGAGAAAGTCCTCCCTCATGTTTGACCAGGAGTAGATTGCATTGCTGTTGCTAGTATAGGAAGGGTTTTTGGTGATTCTTTCAAGGTGATTGAAAGCCCATGCTTTTGCTTCCTTGTGTTCCATGTTGCTGAGGAATGTAGTGATCTTCTTTTGGTTGTTATTGAAGATCTGCCCATGGATGTTGAAGTGTGTTTCCATCAATGTAATGAATCAATTGGCTTCTGTTCCTCTTTTTGCATTGTATGCTTCTGGTTTTTTGACAATTGTCAATTGATCTTTGCTTTCTGTGACATCATTTGCTATATCCGCATAGATGCTGAAATGTTTGCTGCAAGTTGTGTTAGGCTTCTTTTCTTCCTTTGAAGGGTTGTATATCTTTTGCCTAATTGTTCTTGTTGATCCTCCTGACCCTGCTTCTCCTGTCCTGACGCTTTCTTGATCTGATTCTAGGTACTGGTATTCTTCAAGGGGAAAGGTTGTTGTCCTTTTTGGAGTCTCTGGAGGAGGTGCTGTAATCCTGGAAGTTCTAGGTGTTGTAGATTCTTTGCTATGTGTGCCTTGTTCAGCTTCTTCTTCCTCCCTTGGCTCTAGCATTTTTGCCATACTATCTACAATGTTTAGGATTTATTCTATTTCTTCATCCTGTGCGTAAATGTTGCTTTTTGTGGCTCCTGTTTCTTGAAGTTGGTAGACACCTGTTTGTAAGGTTTGTACATCTTCCCCTGGCTCCCTCATATCTCATTGAATTTGAAGAAAAGATGCATCAAGTATGCATACTAAGCGTCCCATTGTATGGTTGAAGACTTCTTGCATTTGCACTAGTGTTGTGACAGTTTTCTGGGCCACTGGTATTCCTACAATCTGTTCTAGTGTCTTGTCTCCTTGCTGTCCTGGTCCAGATCCTTCTAAATCCGCCATTGTGAGTTCAGGGAGATTTATTGATCCCATGGCCGGAGTTGCCGTTGGATTGGGTCTTGTGGTTCTTTCCCTTGGTCTTAAGGGATCTGTCCATCCTTCTTTGGGCTGAGCCATTTGAGGTGGATTCCTTCTTGATTCTTGTGAAGCCATAGATTTGTCTTTGTAGTACTATTCATTGAATGAACCTGATGTTGAGTAGATATTGATTGCCGAAAAAATAAGGTTCAAAAGTTTGATGTGGTGTCTGAGGGTGTGGGAACACAAAAACTAGTGGTCACCCAAGTTGCCACAAGACGTTTGAGGGTGCTATGATGGCTATTGACTGTTTCCTTCTGGAATAATCTTGTTCTGCAATGTTGCAACCCAACTCTATGATGGTTGCTGACTGTGACTGTATGTGCTCAAGTCAAGACTTGGAGAGGCTTGGCACCTGAAGAACTTGTGAACTGTAGACTGTGAACGGCACTAAGACCTGAGGATCCAAGGTAACCCTGAGGGAAACCCAGTGAAGGACTGTTTGTTGGGAAATGACAAGGCAAACAAGATGGGGATACCATGCTTGTTGTTGCCTCATTATATATTCAGAAAAGGCATGAGTCATACTCATGCCAAGAAACAAGTCATACAAACTGTCCAATCAGAAAACTCCATGAGTCATGTCCTATAAAGGAACATGACTTGCCAATAAAGGAAATTGCAAGACAAAAGAGAAAGGAAGCAGCCTAAGGCTGCGCACAAACAAAGGAAAGCAAGCAACAAAGGAAAAGCGCACAAAGGAGAAAACAGAGAAGGCAACACAAGGCAAGCAAACCGGAGTCCAAGTCTATTGGAGGGGCCTTGGGTCACAACACTGGACACACTTCTGAGACACCTTCTGACTACCTCATTAGGAAGAGGAAGCTTCTCATCATGGTGTTCAGGTTAACTGACACTGAACTAATTCTTGAATTTCTGAATGGTGCACCACATTACTGGAGGACTGTGGTAGATACCTCAAATATTTACACATTTAACCAGTTCCAAGAAAATGTTAAGTACCATGAAGAAACTCTTCTACATGGAACTAAAGGAGAAAGTTCAGGATCAGTGTCCAAGAAAGATTTGGATAAAATCTGGGACAAAATGCGGAAAATTGAGGAAAAGTGCTCATCTGGATTCAGGAATACATCAAAGACTCATGCAGTACAAGCTATGAAACCCAAGTATCCCAAGGATGATAAGAATGTTTCCAAGAAGCCCACTCCAGGTTCTTTGGGAAAGAGAGGGTGCATCCACTGTGAAGCACTAATCATTGGGATAGAGAATGCAAGTATGCTTGCAAGAATGCTGCAAAAGTGAGGTCCCATTTCTTGAATTCTAGCCCAGAGGAAATCAGCGCTCAGGAAGAATAGGAACAAGTTGAATAGGAGATTTGTGGAACAACTGATGGAGAAGAATCTACTGATGGATCTGACACAGAAGAGTCAGAGGATTTTTAAGTAGGTCCCAGTCAGCCATAGAGAGTGAAGAAAAAGTAGAAGAAGACTGTAACTCTTCATGGGACCCAGGGACCATTACATCTTCCAATCAGATAGAAGCAAATAGCCTCCAAGTGACTGTTACCCCTCAAGATATACCCTCAAGGTGCTCATTTTACAAATCTATGATCAACAGGAAGCCCATACCTTCTGACAATACTTCAAACAAGTTGGTATTACAGAAAGTAATGGCTAGACCTCCTGGAACTTCATTTTTGGGTTCAAGAGCTACTACTATTCAAGGGATACTAGGTTCTGAGACAGTAAAATGTCCCATAACTATAGATTCTGGATCTGATATTACTTTGGTATCTCAGATACAGTTAGAATCTATGGTAAAACCCCCCAAGATAAAAGTAGGACAAAAAATTCAGTTGCATCAAGTAACTGGTAAAACCATTATCACTGGCTATGTCAATCTTCCTATCACTGTCAACACTCCTCAGGGAGATGTAGAAATGAATGTGGAAGCTTATGCAGTCAAAGGAATGAGCACTCCATTCATTTTAGGTAATGATTTTGCCAGTCAATATCAACTGTCCATGCTGTGCAAATCCAATAAGACTTACACTGTCTTTGGAAGTACTGGAAGGAAAGTGGAAGCACTAGAGTCATACACAGTTCCTAGAACTGATGATTCTGGTAATGTTTTCCATGTACATATAAGACCTGACTTCAAGTTCAATTCAGCAAAGAGTGCATTTATGCACAAAAATAAGGCAAAAATTGCAAAGGTGAAAAGGTTGTCTGAAAAGGTAACTCCAGTATGCCTGGCTAAAAATGTCCAATGGAAGCCAGAAAGTGCTCACTTAGTACCTATCAGTGCTAAGTTTGAATCAGGTCAGACAGAAGGTTTTCTGGAGAAAATAGTACTCTCTCATGATGGCCAAGATAATATCTATGGCATTGCAGACTGTATTATATCCAAAGACACTTCTAGGATTCAACTATGTAACTTCTCCAAGAAGTACATAAAGATTCCTAAATGAACCATTATTGGTTACATGAGTAATGTGAAGGATGGACTCAACAACAAAGCCCAGCTGAAAGAAGATAAAATCAACAGTGGAGTAGCTAAGTGTGAATTTATAAAAGCACTAGCTAACTGTTGCAACCTGCTAATGCCTATGGTTGACAACCACTAATGGCCTTTGAGATGTGAGAACAATATGAGATAAGTCTTCTAAGACTCTATCACTAATGTGGACAAACGCTAGTCTTGTCAGTACAAGTCACTAGCTCCTAAGTCCAAGTGGCTGTGCTAAAGGCTAAGTAGCCAAGTGCCTCTGATCACACTGCAGGGAGAGTTGACAAGGCAAAGCAAGCTGGGGATGACCATGCTTGCAAGCCAGTATATATACTCAGAAAGCAGGTGAGTCATAGTAAATACATGAGTCACATGTCTGGACACATCATCCATACACCTCACTAAACAAGGGAGAGGGCTCAACAAAGAGAAAGGGCGCCTAAGGCTCTGGTACAAGCCACAAGTCCGCAAACAGAGACAGAGGGAGGGACTGGTCACAACACTAAGCAAACACCTGTCCCAGAGCCCACTTGTTGTGACCCAAGGCCCCTCCAATAGACTTGGACTCCAATTCACTTGCCTTGTGCCTTCCTTATTTGCATTCTCCTTTGTGTGTATTTCCTTTTTTGCCTGCTTCCTTTGTTTGTGCACAGCCTTAGGCTGCTTCCTTTTTCTTTTGTCTGGCTGCTTCCATTCTTGGCAAGTCATGTTCCTTTATAGGACATGACTCATGGAGTTTTCTGATTGGATAGTTTGTATGACTTGTTTCTTTGCATGAGTATGACTTATGCCTTTTCTGAATATATAATGAGGCAACAACAAGCATGGTATCCCCATCTTGTTTGCCTTGTCATTTCCCAACAAACAGTCCTTCACTGGGTTTCCCTCAGGGTTACCTTGGATCCTCAGGTCTTAGTGCCATTCACAGTCTATAGTTCACAGTTCTTTGGGTGCCAAGTCTCTCTAAGTCTTGACTTGTGCACATACAGTTACAGTCGGCAACCATCATAGTGTTGGGTTGCAACATTGCAAAACAAGATTATTCCACAAGGAAACAGTCAATAGCCATCATAGCACCCTCAAACGTCTTGTGGCAACTTGGGTGACCACTAGTTTTTGTGTTCCCACACCCTCAGACACCACATCAAACTTTTGAACCTTATTTTTTTGGCAATCAATATCTACTCAATGTCAGGTTCATTCAATGAATAGTACTACAAAGACAAATCTATGGCTTTGCAAAAATCAAGCAGGAACCTGCCCCAAATGGCTCAGCCCAAAGAAGGATGGACAGATCCCCTAAGACCAAGAGAAAGAACTACAAGACCCAATCAAATGGCAACTCAAGGCATGGGGTAAATAAATCTTCCTGAACTCACAATGGCAGATTTAGAAGGATCTGGACCAGGACAGCAAGGAGACAAGACACTAGCACAGATTGTAGGAATACCAGTGGCCCAGGAAACTGTCACAACACTAGCACAAATGCAAGAAGTCTTCAACCATACAATGGGTCACTTAGTACACATACTTGATGCATCTTTTCTTCAAATTCAACAAGATATCAGGGAAACAGGGGAAGATGTCCAAACCTTACAAACAGGTGTCTATTGCCTTCAAGAAACAGGAGCCACAAAAAGCAACATTCATGCACAAAACAAAGAAATAGAGCAAATTCTAAATGTTGTAAATAGTATTGCAAAAATGCTAGAACCAAAGGAGGAAGAAGATGCTGAACAAGGCACACATGGTGAAGAACCTACAACACCTAGAACCTCCAGGATTGCAGCACCTGCCCCAGAAACTCCAAAAAAGACAACAACTTTTCCCCTTGAAGAATACCAGTACCTAGAATCAGATCAAGAAAGCGTCAGGACAGGGGAAGCAGGGTCTGGAGGATCAACCAGGACAATCAGGTGAAAGATACAAACCCCTGCAAAGGAGGAAAAGAAGCCCAACACAACTTGCAGCAGACATTTCAGTATCTATGCAGATATAGCAAATGATGTCACAGAAAGCAAGGATTGATTGACAATTGTCAAAAAACCAGAAGCATACAATGCAAAAAGAGGAACAGAAGGCAATTGATTCATTACATTGATGGAAACATACTTCAACATCCATGGGCAGATCTTTTATAATGATTAGAAGAAGATTACTACACTCCTCAGCAACATGGAACACAAGGAAGCAAAAGCATGGGCTTTCAATAATCTCAAAAGGATTAACAAAAACCCTTCCTATACCAGCAACACCAATGCGATCTACTCCTGGTCAAACATGAGGGAGGACTTTCTCCTCAACTGTAGCAATCCAATGGCAAAGGAACAGGCTTCCAGGAAACTCATGACAATCCAAATGAAGGGTCCTATTGACAATGCTCTCACTTCCTATATTACAGGGTTCAGAAGCCATAAGGCTCTTACCAACATTGAAGATGCAGCATACAAGGAAGCCTTCAAACAAGGGCTAGCCCCAGAATTGCTAGCAGAACTAGACACCCTATCCCTGATGAGTGACAATGTTGGAAACCTAAATTTTGAAGGACTTGTGACAGCAACCATTAAAGTGGACAAAATGCTCAAGGCAAAACAAGGGTATAGATCAACATACATCAGAGCATATGGAGGTTCAGGAAGCAATCAAACTGGACAAGGCAATAAGGGGCAAACAAGTCAAAATGGAAGAACTCAAGGCAAGAAACCAAAATTAGTCCCTGAAGAAACCAAGAAGTGTCATTGCCAGGAGGGAGCCTGCATCAAATGTGGATCAAAGGAACACTTTGTGTGACAGTGCAAAAATGGATGGAAGGACCAAGACATTCCATCTACCAATGGGAAGGAGAAGGCCAAAGCAGGAGATCTGGAAGAAACTAGCAACAGCAAAAAAGAGTTGGCAAAAGCCTAGGGTGCTCTGCTTCCATGTCAGATGCTACCCAGATACCCTTGATCTTGAGGAAACAAATGTACTATAAAGCAACAAATGAATCACCACTTGTCTCAACTCAGATCAAGGGAATCATGGATCCCACTCCCACACTTATTGATTCTGGATCAACAAAGAACTTCATTGATATCACCTTCTGCCAAAAAAATTCCATTCCCCTTATCAAATTACCTAAGGCAAGAGAAGTCATAGGAATCAATGGAAAAAAGCTACCATCAGTTGTCCAGTACAAGGTCCACCTCACCTTTGAAATCTTGGGAAAGAATTTCACACAACAATGTTATGTTATGCCAACTGGAGAATCTCCCCTAATTCTAGGAATGACATGGCTAACAGAAGCCAACCCTGAAATAAACTGAAAACAAAGGAAATCACTTGGCAAAAGGAACCCATCATAGCAAAAGCAGTGCATCTAACAGAAATACCAGAAGAATTCCAAGATGTCATGACCTGTCCCTCCCTCAGTCTCTGTTTGCAGACTTGTGGCTGGTACCAGCGCCTTTAGTGCCTCCTCTCTTTGTTGTGCCCTCTGCCTTGTTTAGTAAGGTGTATGGATGATGTGCCACTATGAGTCATATGACTCATACTGTTTTCTGTTGGCTGGCCTGTGCGGCTCCCTCTATGACTTGGACTTTGACTCAGATGTGTGACTCATGTATTTACTATGACTCACCTGCTTTCTGAGTATAAATACTGGCTTGCAAGCATGGTCATCCCCAGCTTGCTTTGCCTTGTCAACTCTCCCTGCAGTGTGATCAGAGGCACTTGGCTACTTAGTCTTCAGCGCAGCAACTTGGACTTAGGAGCTAGTGACTTGTACTGACAAGACTGGTGTTTGTCCACCTTAGTGATAGAGTCTTAGAAGACTTATCACATATTGTTCTCACATCTCAAAGGCCATTAGCAGTTGTCAACCATAGGTATTAGTAGGTTGTGACACAAGATTTCAAGAAGGTTTTCAGTGAGGAACTCTTCAAAGAACTGCCACCACACAGGGAATGGGATTGCAAAATCAATTTTAGGCCAGATACAGAACTGCCTAAACCAGCATGGACTTATCCACTTTCTCCAATGGAAACACAAGTCCTGAGGAAACATATAGAGGAGGAACTAGCAGCAGGCAAGATTGTACCAAGCAAATCACCCATTGCATCACCAGCTTTCTTTGTTAAGAAGCATCCAGATGAGAATGCAGAACCTATGACACCGGAGGAACTTTTGCAACTGGCAGTTGACCTCAGAGGGGTCAATAGGATCACTATACCTGATCAATTCCCTTTGCCACTGCAGGAGGATCTTCTGGAAAAATTAAAGGAAGCTAAAATTTTCTCAAAATTGGACTTACAGCAAGGTTTCAATAACATTTGAATCAAAGAAAGCAATCAATGGAAAACAGTGTTCAGAACCAAGGAAGGACACTATGAATACAGGGTCATGCCATCTGGACTCATGAATGCTCCAGCAATCTTCCATGATATAAAGGACATCTCAGTAGTGATCTGCATTGATGACATTCTCATCTTCTGAAAGGACCAGGAACAACATGTAAAAGATGTCAGGGAGGTACTCAAGCAATTAGAAGAAAATAACCTCTTCCTGAAGATCACAAAATGCAAATTCTTTATTACCATGGTCACCTTTGTTGGTATTGTCATCACACCTGAAGGAATCTCCATGGAAAAAGACAAAATCAAGGCAATATTGGAATGGTGCATCCCAAAAACAGTCAAACAAGTACAGGCTTTCTTAGGCTTTGCAAACTTCTACTGGCAATTTGTGCAAAACATCAGCAGTATTGTTAAACCATTAACCAAACTCACAAGAAAAGAGCAGAAGTGGGAATGGGGTGTAGAACAACAACAAGCCTTTTGTTGTGAGCCAGCTCACTCCATCAGACTCGTCTTGTGCCTTGCCCGCCTGTCCTTGTGTCTGTTGTCCTGTATGTATGTTGTTTGTCTTTTCCTGTGCTGCGTTGCCACCTTCTTGTGGTTATTCTGTGTCATGAGCTGACTAAGCTCAGACATTTTATTCTGATTTTATATCTTTTTTTCCGAACACTTTCCTTTTTAGGTACAAATGTCCTCTGGCGCTTCACTTGTATCATGTGATGTATTTGTCTTTTCATTTGATATTAGTGATACTTCCGGAACTTCCAGAATGTCGAGTCATACCTCTTATCTCACTTATCATTGGTTGTACTTGGCTTTCCCACACTGATAGATGATGACGTGGCCTTGATCTCACATGTATATAAACCCATAGGTCAAGCCGGTTAACAACAAGGCTTGACCTCTTCTCCACTAGGACTTGCCTATTCAACTCTTTTACTATCACTGCTCCTTGGGTTCTAAGACTTGTCTAAGTCAAACCCCTTAACTCTTATATACCTAATTGACCCAAGTTGGGACATTAGGTCAAGCCTTTCCTAGCATTGGCTTTAAGCCCCTGCTCTTCCACCAAGTAGATAGAACGTACACGGGAAAACGGGCATAGTACAACAGACAAAGAGCTATACTTGATATAGACCAGTAGTCCCACGTCGCTATATGCTGTCAGTGAACCCAATCGTTATCCTCTTTCGGGTCATAGTGGCCTTATTCAGCTAAATACACCCTTACTCTGTTATACACTGTCGCTATCATGCCCGCCCAAGGCTGTTGATAACTGATAAGATCAGAAAAGGAGTATATAAAGCAAAAGCTTAGCGCCTAGCACCCTTCACATCCAAACCAACATCTCGAGGAAGCCAGATCCTCTCAAGCAAAAACTGGAAAGTGGTCAGAGCACCACCCAAGTTAACACTCTCATCCATCAAGAACCACATCAATTTCTCGTTTCCATCAGTACGCACTAAAAAGGGACTAATTAGTAACTAACTAATTAACCTTAAAAGTGTTCCCTGCATTTTTTAGCCTCTGCAAAGCAGTCTTTAGACTAAAAGACTTTGTCCTCGATCTAGACACCAAAGTCGACAAATTAAACAGTCGAATTGAAGTACTAGAAGAAGATCAAGTCGAACAAGCAGAGGATCTAAGGATCCAACGTACCAGAAACGACGAAAACTATAATCAACTTGAAGCCGATTATCAATCTCTTCATTCAAGGCTCAAGTTCATCGAAATCAACCTTGACAACACCAACAAGCAACAAGCCAATCAAGACCATGTCCAAAGCTTAAATCTAACTGACACCAATATTGAAGTCGAGCGCTTACAAGAACAAACCCGCGTCTTGATCAAGAATTGCGACCAACTCATCAAAATCCAAGAAAAACACACTCGAAAGGTCGAAAATCTCATCAACAACAACAAACGTCAGTGGCGTACCATTGAAACCCTTAAGGACAAAATCAAGGGCAAATACTGTCATCTCGCAGCAGAAGTGCGTATTCCTATTAACCAGGATTACCGCCTTCTAAATCACCTTGATACCATCGCACCCAACCCTTTTCAGTGGGACCAAGACCTCGACTCACACAGGAACAACATAGGGAACAGCTTAGACTAGAGTCCCTAAAACTCTTTATTGAAGACGTTCATCGTAACTACATATACAAACAGTACGACAAACTAGGAGTAATCAACGCGTTGTTCTTGGAGGACAAAAATCTTGAATTGATATTTCTGAGAAGTTTGCGCATCATCAAAGACAGAAGGGTTCGAAGAAAAATCCGGGATATTTTGTATGGTCTCGGCTCCCAATGGATTTCTATTTTTCCCCGCTCCATTATGTCGAGAGCCCCATCACCTAGTCAAGGGGGATTTACCCAAATTTCAGCAACATCCGGACCCGATGTAGTTGCACATGCAATCAATGCCTTAATAGACAAAGTGCAAAAAATTAACGGACATATTAATGCCTTAAATGGTATCACTTCTACCTTAGAACAAGGCATTGACAATAACATTGCTGATATCCATGCTATTCAAAATCAAACGGCACAAATTGCACCACTTCACCAATTAATGAATGCAGTGTCTCAATCACTTGCAAACCTGGGTGCAACACCCTCAACCACTGCGTCAACAACCACCCCAGGATACAAACTCAAAATGCATCCCCCAGAAGAATTTTCTGGAGATGTAGATAAATTTGACGAGTTTAAGTCGCAATGTACTTTGTACATAAACCACACATCCCCACAAGCAACCACAGAACAAAAAATTACCTATATCATGGGTTATTGCAAGGGGCCTGCCTATGTATGGATGCAACCTGGAATTGATGCAGACACGGCAACAAGGGGAGCAACAATTTGGCTACACGACATGGATGAATTCTGGAACGAAATGCAAGCCAGGTTTGGCGATGTTCACAAGATTGATCGATATAGGCAACTATACAAGAAATTGACCCAGAAGAACTCTGTCCAAGATTACCTACGAGACTTCGTTACTTATTCATCGGTACTCAGGTACACTGATCGAGTACTTCGGGATGATTTCTATGACGGTCTTAAAGATGAAATCAAGATGGCCATGGTGGCACAGAACTTTAAACCCCATGAAATAACAAGGACATTCAATCAAGTTCGTGAAAGAGCCCTGGAAATCGACTCCACAATGAATGCCATTAATGCACCAAAAAGATTGCAAAACCCACAATCCAGCACTTTGAAACAAACTACTTCCAAAACAACCACAAACACCCCAAGCACCTCACTGGGTCAAAGATTCAACATAAACGATCGTGTCTTTATGTCAAAACCTACAGGAGGGGTGCAATATGGCAAAATCTCAAGCATTACCAGGAATGCGAAGGGCCGCCTCATTCCACAGATCTCCTGGGACGATGGGACAAAAGGAAATGTCCCTTTTGGAGCAATTCAAAAAGACACCCGAACTAGTACCTTCAACGCTCCAATTATTCAAACACCCAAATTGTCCACTCCTGCTAAAGACCCCAATGCAATGGATCTTGATGGAAAAGGAAAAGGACCAATGATTTGCTTCACCTGCGGTGGCAAGGGACACTCAGCAAGAGTCTGTCCTTCCAAGAATACAGCCTCAGGGTTTGAAGCTCAGATTGAAGAAATCTCTTCAGACATTGAATTGGGAAAAGACGTCACCGAGGCTTATTAAGGAGCCAAGTACTCGGTGATATATTAGCTGGTAATATGGATGAACTGGAAATCATGTCAATATCAAATGAAAACCAATTATACCTTGATTTCACCGCTCATCCACTAGCTACAGCTCCTGATTCTAAGTCAGTTAACAGATCAAAAAAATTCTCTGGACAAGCACTCCTCGACTGCGGCGCAACCTCCTGTTTTATCAACCCTTCCCTAGCAAAAGAGGCAAACCTCCCCCTTTTCCAACATGAAAAACCAAAGACTCTGCGAGTTATAGACGGACGAGAAGTCTTGTCTGGAAAAGTCACCCACTATACCAAATTTAAGCTTGTCATGGGAACACATTCCAGCGAAATAGAATGTCATGTCACAAACATTGGAAGACACCCTATTGTACTCGGGATGTCATGGCTCAAGAAACACAACCCACAAATTAATTGGAAAAATAGGACAATTGCATACACAAGCAAATTCTGCTCAAAAAACTGCCTAGCAATCCCATCTACACTCCAAATTGCAGCTGAAACTACATTACCAGAGGAATACAAAGAGTTCGCAGATGTATTTGACAAATCCAGATTAGAAGAACTCCCACCTCACAGGCCCACTGACATTACGCTCGACCTCCTACCAGAAGCCAAACTAAAGCACGGCCCTATTTACAAAACGTCCCCAGCTGAAGACAAGGAAATGAAGAAAGTACTAGAAACCCTGATCCAAAGAGGACACATTCAGATTTCTAAGTCCCCTTTGGCTTCCCCGGTTCTGTTTGTCAAAAAACCACATCCAGAAGACCCAAGCAACCCAGAGTTACGCTTTTGTGTTGACTACAGATATGTGAATTCACTATGCAAGTTCAATGCAAGTGGAATACCACTACTGGACCAATGGTTAAGGGCCCTGGAAGGATTTGTCATTGGCACCACTCTAGACTTGGCACAGGGATTCCACCAAACCCAAATAGCAGCAGGCCATGAATGGAAAACGGCATTCAAAACTCAATACGGCATGTACAAATGGAAAGTCATGCCCTTCGGTCTCAAAAACTCTCCATCAAGTTTCCAGTCCCTGCTCAATTCTATATTCAGGGACATTATGGGGGTTTTTGTACTCGTATACATTGATGATATCTTTGTTTTTTCCAAACAAGTCGAAGATCATCCAGGACACGTGAATGAGGTGCTAAGAAGACTAAGGGAACACAAGCTGGTTGCAAAATTGAGAAAATGCAAGTTCCACCAAACCAAACTGGACTGGGTGGGATTGGTCATTTCCAATAAAGGAATCGAAACGGATCAGGAAAAGGTCACGGCGGCT
Source organism: Ceratobasidium sp. AG-K (assembly GCA_037039685.1). Classification (NCBI taxonomy): domain Eukaryota; kingdom Fungi; phylum Basidiomycota; class Agaricomycetes; order Cantharellales; family Ceratobasidiaceae; genus Ceratobasidium; species Ceratobasidium sp. AG-K. The sequence continues at coordinate 6,391,270 of JAWNGF010000002.1, forward strand.
ATGAATTGGAAGGCTCCCAAGAATGTCAAACAAGTCCAAGAGTTCCTAGGATTCATCAATTTCTATCGAAGATTCATCCAAGACTTTGCCGGCAAAGCTAGACCTCTATATAACCTACTCAAGAAGGATCAAAAGTGGCAATGGACAAGCAAAGAACAAGAGGCCATGAACGCACTAAAAAAGGCTCTTAAGGAGGCACCTGTAATGATGCAGCCCGATCAAAAAAAGGAATTTTTCCTCGAGACCGACGCGTCGGGATTTGCCACAGGAGCAGTTTTGTCACAGAAGGATGAAGAAGGGAAATTACACCCTGTAGCGTTTCTTTCCAAATCACTAAACCCGGCTGAACAAAACTACGACATTTTCGACAAAGAACTATTGGCAATCATTAGAGCCTTCAAAGAATGGCGGCACTTACTCCAAGGCACAGAAAAGGCCATTCAAGTGATAACAGATCACAAAAATTTGGAATACTTCTCATCGTCCAAACAATTGAACCAACGCCAGATCCGCTGGATGAATTTCTTGGTAGACTTCAACTTCCAAATCTTGTACAGGCCAGGAAGCCAAAACACAAAAGCAGACATTCTCTCGAGGCGATATGACCTAGAACCTTTGGGGGGGGTAGAGAACCAAGTTCTCCTCAAACCAGACATTTTTATTTCGGCTATTACCCCTGACCAGGAGATTAACGATCTAATCAGAGAAGCAATCCTCGAAGATCCCAGATTAGAAGAAGCCCACAATAAGCTGAGAAACGGAGAAAAAGTCAAAGATTGGGAATACAGAGAAGGACTCCTAATGTTCAAAGGAAAGATCTTTGTCCCCAAAGATGAAACCGTCAGAAACCTGATATTGGAATCGCGCCATGACAATATTACAGCTGGGCATCCTGGACAAGCAAGAACATTGGAATTGGTCTCCAGAACTTACTACTGGCCAACCATGAAGAAATTTGTCAACTCCTATGTGTCACACTGCAAAACATGCATTCGAGTTAAACCATCAAACCAACTCCCCACAGGATTACTGCGTCCTTTACATATTCCTGAGAGACCTTGGGAAGAAATCTCCTATGACATGATTGTAGGGCTCCCAGAATCAGAAGGATATGACGCAATCTTAACAGTAGTAGATTGGTTCTCCAAGATGGCACACTATCTCCCTTGCAAATCAACGGCCACAGCAGTAGACATAGCCAATATCTTTGTGGCAAACATTTGGAAACTTCATGGCACCCCAAAAGCAACAGTCTCAGATAGAGGATCCACTTTCAACTCAAAGTTCATTAGGCATCTGTACAAGCGGTTGGACGTAAAACCTACCTTCAGCACAGCATACCATCCAAGGACAGACGGACAGTCAGAACGGGCAAACCAAGTCGTCGAAATCTTTATCAGGGCTTTTGCCAACCATAGGCAAAACGACTGGGTGGCCTTGCTCCCTATGGCAGAATTTGCTTACAACAATGGAACCCAAGCATCCACTGGCAAAACCCCTTTCCAAATCTGCCGGGGTTTCAACCCTAGAATGAACATCGGGGAACAATCAGACTATACTGTTCCTGAAGCCGATGCCCATGCAGAATTCCTGTTGAAAGGATATGACGAAGTCAAAGCCGCCCTCATCCTAGCAAATCAGTCCTATAAACACTACTTTGATAAAGGAGCAAAAGAACCAGAAGAGATAAACCCGGGAGATAAAGTCTGGCTCAATCATCAGAACATTTCCACAGACAGACACTCAATAAAACTCTCCCACAAAGTTTTAGGCCCTTACAAAGTAATGGAAAAAGTAGGGACTCATGCCTTTAGACTGGAATTACCAAAATCAATGAAAATTCATCCTGTCTTCCATGTCATGCTGCTCAAGAAATTCCACTCTGATCCCCACGGCCGCGAACCCGCTCAACCACCCCCTATTGTCACACAAGATGGAGAAGAAGAATGGGAAGTTGAAGAGATCCTTAACTCCAAGAAAATCCGCTGCCAACTCCACTATTACATTAAGTGGAAAGGGTACTCTCATGCAGACAACTCCTGGCAGTCAAAGGAAGATCTCAAGAACGCTCCCGAACTAGTTGATAAATTTCACAAACTCCATCCCACCGCGCCAGGCCCTTAGGAGGGGGTAATGTCATGAGCTGACTAAGCTCAGACATTTTATTCTGATTGTATATCTTTTTTTCCGAACACTTTCCTTTTTTGGTACAAATGTCCTCTGGCGCTTAACTTGTATCATGTGATGTATTTGTCTTTTCATTTGATATTAGTGATACTTCCGGAACTTCCAGAATGTCGAGTCATACCTCTTATCTCGCTTATCATTGGTTGTACTCGGCTTTCCCACACCGATAGATGATGACGTGGCCTTGATCTCACATGTATATAAACCCATAGGTCAAGCCGGTTAACGACAAGGCTTGACCTCTTCTCCACTAGGACTTGCCTATTCAACTCTTTTACTATCACTGCTCCTTGGGTTCTAAGACTTGTCTAAGTCAAACCCCTTAACTCTTATATACCTAATTGACCCAAGTCGGGACATTCTGTTACATTGTGTAACGTGGCTGTGCTTTGTACAAGTCATGTCTGTTCATACAGCATGACTCACATGGACACTCCTGATTGGTAGACTGCTTTGACTCATGTGGCTGCGCTTTGTATGACTCAGCCTCCCTTTGATATATATATAGAGGACCAACAAGCCTGGTAAACCCAGCTTGTTTTGTCTTGTCAAACATCCCCTTTGAGTGACACTTAGAACCACCCCTACCCTTTAGAGCCTACAGACACTTAAGTGTGTTGCGGTTCAAGAGGTCACTTAGGTCTTAGTGCCATCCACTCTCCCTTGCAGCTTGTCTCAGAGCCACTAAGAAGAAGCTTACAACACCTTTGACAAACTCAAATCAGCAGTAACCAAGGATACAGTATTGGCACATCCCAACCCCACCAAACCCTATTTGCTTGAAACAGATGCATCAGGAGTGGCAATGGGAATGATTCTTTCACAACAACAGGACAATGGATACCTACACCCAATTGGTTTCTTATCACAAAGTTTCACAGCACCACAAATGAACTATGATACACATGACAAGGAACTTCTAGCCATTATTACAGCCCTGAAACACTGGAGATTACATCTGGAAGGAACTAGGGAACCAATTACAGTTTACTTGGATCATAAGAACTTGACTTACTGGCAAACAGCAAAAACCTTTAACCAATGGCACATCAGATGGTACCAAGTACTAGCATACTTTAACTTTGAAATACACTACCAACCAGGAAAACTTTCCAGCAAACCAGACCTCTTATCTAGATGTTTGGAACATCAGGATATACCAAATGCAGAACAAATCATGATACACCAGGAGAGATTCAAGGGCTTTGTGGCGGATTGAGGAAGGGACATCATTGCACAAATCACAGAAGCAAAAGAGGAAGATGAATTGCTTAGCACACTTGTCCTAGCAGTCAGAGATAGGGAAAACCTTCCCCTAGTGTCAAGAAGCAATTCAAGGACTACAAAATAAGGGAGGGACTTCTGTGGTACAAGGCTGCAATCTATGTTCCAGAAGATAAGGATCTACACCTGGAATTACTACAACAACATCATGATACACCAAGTGCTGGTCACCAGGGACCAGCAAGATGTTACAACCCAACACTATAATGGTTGCTGACTATAACTATGTGTGCACAAGTCAAGACTTAGAGAGACTTGGCACCCAAGAGCTGTGAACTGTAGACTGTGAACGGCGCTGAGGCCTGAGGATCCAAAGTAACCCTGAGGGAAACCCAGTGAAGGAGTGTGTGTTGGGGAAATGACAAGGCAAAACAAGATGGGGAAACCATGCTTGTTGTTGCCTCATTATATATTCTGAACAAGGCATGAGTCATACTCATGCCAAGAAACAAGTCATACAAACTATCCAATCAGAAAGCTCTATGAGTCATGTCCTATAAAGGAACATGCCTTTCCAAGAAAGGAAGTCGCAAGACAAAAGAGAAAGGAAGCAGCTTAAGGCTGCACAAGCACAAAGGAAGCAGGCACAAAGGAAACGTGTACAAAGTTAAGCGGAACAAAGGAAACACAAGACAAGCAGCCAGAAGCCAAAGTTCATTGGAGGGGCCTTGGGTCACAACACAAGCACCTTAGAGCTTCTCTCAAGACCATACTACTGGCCAGGAATGAAAGCAACAGTCAACAGATAAGTAGACTCCTGCAAAACATGCCAAAGAAGCAAGGGACACATAAATTCAGTACCAGCAAAACCACCACCTATAGCAACACATCCTTGGGAAGACATCAGCTATGACTTCATTGTCAAGCTACCCAAATCAGCTGGATGGGACAGTATCCTGGTAGTGGTAGATCAACATAGCAAAATGGCACATTTCATCCCTTGCAAGGAAGCAAAAACGGCAGAAGGGGTTGCAGATCTCTTTTTGTCAAGTGTTTGGAAGCTTCATGGTTTACCCAAGCAAATGATCTCCAACAGAGGAACCACCTTCAACTCTCACTTCCTACGTTCCCTTTATGAAAAACTTGGAATCAACCCTTCCTTCAGTACAGCATTCCACCCTTAAACTGATGGGCAGTCAGAACAAGTTAACCAGTGGCTTGCAGGGTTTCTTAGGGCTTTCATCAACTACAGACAGGATAACTGGGCACAATGGCTACCTATTGCGGAATTCTGCTACAACTATCATGTCAACAGAACCACAGGCAAGACTCCCTTCAAAACTAACTATGGATTCCACCCTAGATGGAATATAGTGGACACCAATGTTCAGAACCCTTCAGCTAGAAACCTACAAGAGCAAATGGAAGAAGCAAGGAAAGAAGCAACAGCGGCAATGCAATTCCATGAAGATCAGGCAAAGGAACCAAGGGAAAAACATGAGCCAGGTGACCTTGTTTGGGTACTAGGCACAAATTTCAAAACAAAGCAACCAATGAAGAAACTTGACAACAAGTAATTAGGTCCCTTCAAGGTTGCAAGGGCAATCTCTTCCCATGCATACAAGATTGAACTTCCCAAATCCATCAAGAAGCATAATGTCTTCCATATTGATCAGCTATGGAAATACAAGGAGGACAAGGAATACAACAGGAACCAAATACAACCACCTCCCATAGAAACAGAGGAAGATGAAGAAATTTATGAAGTTGAGAAGATTGTGGACTGGAAGGAAACAAGGGAAGGACTCAAATATGTAATCTGATGGAAGGGATATCCACCAAGTGAAGATATGGAAGAAAGAGCAGAAAAGATCTCAGAACTACTACCCATCATGAGAAAGTTCCTCAAAGAAAACCCTTCAGCACCTGTACCCCTGAATTTCAAACAACAGCCAGTTAAAAGGACCAGGGGGAGAGTGGCAAAACTCAACTCAAATAGCTCTCACCAGCCTTACATTGCTCTAAAGCCACTCTCAGACCAATCCACCACTCTGAGAAGACTTTCTGTTGTAGGCTCCTTCTTAGTGGCTATGAGACAAGCTGCAAGGGAGAGTGGACAGCACTAAGACCTAAGAGACCTCTTGAATCACACCACACTTAAGTGGCTGTAGACTCTTAAGGGTAGGGGTGGTTCAAAGTGTCACTCAAAGGGAATGTTTGACAAGACAAAACAAGCTGGGGTTACCAGGCTTGTTGGTCCTCTATATATATTCAGCAGGAGGCCAAGTCATACAAGGTGCAGCCACACAAGTCATACATACAAGCCAGTCAGGAGTGTCCATGTGAGTCATGCTGTGTAGGCAGTCATGTCTTGTACAAAGCACAGCTGTGTTACACAAATGTAACAGAACAACCACAAGAATGTGGCAACATGGCACAGGAAAGAACAAAATGTAACATACACAAAACAACCAGCAAGAGAACAGGCAGGCAAGACCCAAGGTGAGTCCAATGGAGTGAGTTGGCTCACAACACTTTCCAAACATGCCTGCTGCTTGCCGTTCTGTCACCATCAGCAACCTCTCATGGGCCACAGGCGCTGCCTGCAAGATTGCAAAGTGCCTTGACTCAGACATGGTCATATACCATGTCCCTCAATGCATGCAGTGTGCCAGACAGTGCCAATACTACCCAGGGAGCAATATGCTCCATCTGGTGGTGGCAGGGGAATTTGAGTGGGTCAGACACAAGCCGCCCACAAAACAACAACTCAAGGAGAAGCCCAGCATCCTAATAGCCAGGGGGTGTGCAGCATTCACTGCCCAGGAGGTGATATTGGGCAGCATCAAGTACAGGACAAGCAAGGAATGGGGGGACCATCACATTGGCAACCCCCATGTGTGGCAGTCCAAATGGATCTGGGAGGAGAAGGAGGGAAGGCTGCATCTGCACAACAAGTGGGAATGGGATGTGGCATGGGATTAGGATCTAAAGGACTGGATGGAGGACAGGGGCCAATGGGCCAAGGAGATCAAGTACTGGTTGCAGGGGTGGGACAACAGTCCCAACCTGGACCAATGGGCAGAAAGGGAAGGATTGTCAACAGAATAGCTAACAGAGGAAGAGTGGGTTTGGGTCAAGGACCAACCCACATGGGAGGAGGGGTGCAAGGAGGCGTCCATGGAATTAAAGGAGGAAGCAGGGGACTCAGCAGAGAACCCAATAGTTCTGGAATAAGAGGAGGAGGCCATTTGGTCCCAGGGGGACAGGGAGGCCTTTGAGAAAATGGTGGGCAACTGTAAATTACAGTAGTCACCATTCAGGTCCCCTAAATGGGCTCTTAAGGGGGAGTAATGTTGTGACCCAAGGCCCCTCCAATAGACTTGGACTCTGGTTTGCTTGCCTTGTGTTGTCTTCCCTGTGTTCTCCTTTGTGCGCTTTTCCTTTGTTGCTTGCTTTCCTTTGTTTGTGCGCAGCCTTAGGCTGCTTCCTTTCTCTTTTGTCTTGCAATTTCCTTTCTTGGCAAGTCATGTTCCTTTATAGGACATGACTCATAGAGTTTTCTGATTGGACAGTTTGTGTGACTTGTTTCTTGGCATGAGTATGACTTATGCCTTTTTTCTGAATATATAATGAGGCAACAACAAGCATGGTATCCCCATCTTGTTTGCCTTGTCATTTCCCCAACAAACAGTCCTTCACTGGGTTTCCCTCAGGGTTACCTTGGATCCTCAGGTCTTAGTGCCATTCACAGTCTACAGTTCACAAGTTCTTCAGGTGCCAAGCCTCTCTAAGTCTTGACTTGAGCACATACAGTCACAGTCAGCAACCATCATAGAGTTGTGTTGCAACATCCAGGCTCTCTGTAATGAGCTTTATTGGCAATACCTTTCTACCTGTCAAGCCAAGGTCTATTCATGAAGAAGTTAGCAATGGCATTGCGCATTGTACCCCAATTTGTCATCTTGAGATTTTGATCATGAGCAGATTGAGATTCAAACTAATCTTTAGCTCTGCCAGTTAGGCGCATTGGTACATGCTGGCCTAATTCTGCCCAAACTTCTGGACTTCTTCTAGCTAGAATATTAGTACTCCAAATCCAAGTAGCTAGGGTGTCTGGATTGCCATCCCATTTTTCATTGGTATCTGGCTTTATCCTAGGGTCAATATAGATAGTTCTAATAGCTGGAACTGCAGGTACTGCTGGAGCTACAGGATTAGGTACTGGACCTCCTGGGGGTCCTCTTCCAGGCACATTTGGACCTCCTGACCCACCTGGACCTCCTGGAGCTGGACCTCTAGGGCCACCTGGACCTCCATTACCTCCTCCTGGGGCACTTGGACCACCACCATTACCTTCACCAGCAGGTTGTCTGTTGTGTCTTGGGTGCCTATTAGGAGTTTGGGGGTTCCGATTCCTGTTTCCATCATCAGAGTCTCCTCCACCAGGAGCTGGTGCTCCACCTCCTGCAGCTACACCTCCAGTAGGAGCTGTTTCAGTAGTTACTACCTGGGTAAGGGCTGCAGTAGTGACAGGAGCTGGATTAAAAGGAGTCATCTGTGGACCAAATAATTCTCCATGCATAGAGGATCCTTAGAGTACACAGGTATGAATACTCAAGTGTACATATTCTAACTAGAATTTCCAGGCCAATAGATAGTGTGGATTAGCCTAAGAATAGCTCTGTAGCTATACTTAGATCATGCAGTGCTGCTCAAAGTACATATTAAAGGTACAAACTTCCCACATAGTGTGGCTATGCATGTGGCCGTTCTGCAAGAGCTTTCCAGAACACAGAAACTATTAAATAAAGAGTATTTCCAAAAATAGAGCAAGGCAGTGCGACTCCAACGCTTCTCTGAGCGTGGGATTCCATGCAGTGGTTGTGGAGATATGCTGTGTTCAAAGTATGGATCATGTGGCTATCGATATTTGAACACTGATAAGAGAATATCTCCGAAGCAGCTGTACGGAAATACATGAAACTCCGCCGATACATGTGCGAGGCTGTACGTTAGTGAGTGCAAAAGAAATCAAGTCGATTGGTTTGGCAAGTCGGACGATATACCAGAAATACTTGTATTTCACAAAGGTACAAATTGATTAAACTTAAACAATTTGTAACTTAATGAATTTCGAGTCGTTCAAGTTGCTGAAGGTCACGACAGATAGAGAAACATCAGAAGTATTGATTAGCATTCTCGTATATACAATGCAAGTCGAAACACATTTGTTACAGGCGATACAAAACGAGACATATTTCGTACATTTTCCGATCCTTGGGTATAGTGAGTTTAGACTAAGTATAGATACCAATGGAAGTCAGTATCCATAACAAGCAACTCCTGGCAGAGGCAGAGCAACACTTGGAAGACACTCCCCCAGCCCCCACCTGGGACTGAATGCTTTGCAATGAGCAGGTGCTTGAGGCATATGAGGCTGTCCAAAAAGGAATCATGTCCCCCCTTGGACTCAAACACTGGTGCAACATGCATCAGGAAGAGTGGGTCAACCAGGAGCGGCAAGTGCTCATTGAATGAGAGTGCAAATCTAGTTGAGTGCTCCAGCACTTGCTACAATGCAAACAGGACTTCCACCAAGTCCTCTGGGAGGCCCAGAACAAGTGACTAGAGGAGGATATGTGTGTCCTGGTGGAACAGGAAGGATGGGTGGTGATCATGGAGTGGATTGCTCAGAAGTAGTTGTGTGCGGTCCCCTATGCCTGACCTAAAAGGGGGGCAATGTTGTGACCCATCCACAACACCAATGGACTCTGCTTGCTTGACTGGACTTGTGGCAACCTTAAGCGCCTAATGTATATAGATGTGACCCTCTCCCTCATTTTGTGAGGTGTATGGATGACTTGTCTGCACAGCCCATATGGCTGTGCTGTCTTCTAGATCTTTTGTCTGGAAAGATCAACCTTCTAGAACTTCTCTCTAGAATGTCTTTGTGATTTGCTGACTGAGCATGGCACATGATTGGCCACATATGAGTCATACCACTTTGAGGCATTTATGCCTCTGACTATATATACCAGCTTGCAAGCATGGACTTACTCCAGCTTGCTTTGCCTTGCCATCTCTCCCCTTGGGTGCAACTAAGTCACTAGGCCTTTAGGCCATCACCTCAACACTAAGTGGCCCCCAGCCAATTAGCACAAGGTCACTAAGGTTGCACTAGCAACTTAGCATATGGTACAGAGCCTCTAAGGTAACTTGCGGCCTATAAGGCATGAACAGACACAGACGTTGGTCAACCAGCATAGGAGGGTTGCAACACACCATATTGGGACTAGGCTGGAACATAAAGAAGCACATGTTTGGCTCCCAACATGGCTTCCACTGACTCCAGCAAGATGGCCTGCCCATGGCTGGCAACACTTGGCACTGTTATAATACATAGGCCCGACCAGCTGCTGCACACAGTACTGGGCGCTGCACATGCATGTCTAAGTCCACACAAGCCTATGTCCCTCATCTCAACTGTATTCATATTGTATGTATAATTAGATTGAATTATATACTATGACTGTCTGTATATAAAGGTGTGCATGTATTTCTAATGAAAACTCCATGAGTCCTTTTGATATTGTCACCTTTTGGCAGATGCTGGAATGGGGACTGTGGTTGTGTTGTGTTGAGTCAAGGATTGCGCCTGGCTCTGAGTCAATGGTAACAGGGGTGCTGTTCAATGAAGGAGGCCTTGTATACTTGAGGTCAAGGACTGTAGGGCATCAACTTATTGCTCATACTCCTGCCAGTGAACAGAGAATTCTCAGTCACAGGGTTGTACATGGTCAAGTGTGGCATACAAGCCTGGGACCAAGTGAATGGTCCTTTTCATGGCATAGGTTGCACAGGCAATTATCTGCTTGGAAAGTACCTGTGCGCTTGTGTTTGTGGGCTGCAGACAAAGGGATTGGTAAGTAAGCGCTGGGCTGGTGATGGACTCATTGAGTTGGACTGACTTTGTTGATCTTGTAGCCTGATGACCACCTGTCTTGAGCAACACCCCCCTCCTGGTGCTCACCATTGCTCTCACTACTGGCCAGCCCCCTGCCTTTGCTATCTGTCTGTCCAAGCTTGCTCCCATCTCCAAAATTGTCCAAGTTGCCCAATAGCCCACCATGGAGGGCCTCATCTGTTGCAATTAGCGCATTGTGCCGAGCTATATGAGAATCTATCTCAGCTTGTGCTACGTGGAAGTAGAGAACTGAGGTTGAAATGTCCTTGACATGACTCTTTAACCAACCGTCGTGGAAACGTCAAAGTCACATGATTATATGCGTCTAACTACAAGAGATAATGAAATTTCAACACGCCCACTCAGAATTGCAAGTAGAAAGAAGAAAATTAAAAGATATTAAATCATTCCCATACCGGCTACAAAGCCAGGAAACTTGACGCGACCAAGTGACTTGGTAAGTACGTCAGCAACTTGATGATTGGTTGGGATGTATTGGAGATTGACTTTGCAAAGTTTGATCACCTTGCAAACAAAATGATATTTTACTCGTATATGCTTGGTGTTTTGATGATTGACGGGGTTCTTGGCAAGTGCAATGCTCGATTGGTTGTTGGTGTGCAATGTAGTCGGACCATCGGGCAAAAATCCGAGCTTGGCAAGAAACTGACACAGCCAAAGGAGCTGGCGTGCAGCACTTGCAGCGGCAACGTATTCGGCCTTGGTACTTGAAAGCGAGATGGTTGGTTGCTTGCGCAACGACCAGGCAATGGCACCTCCGGCAATGTGGAAAACCCAGCCGGTAGTTGATCTGCTTGTGTTCGGATCACCAGCGTAGTCGGAGTCAACATAGCCGCTGAGATTGGACGGCTTGGAGCGATCAAAAACAATCCCAAGCGCCCTAGTGCCTTGGAGGTACCGCAGTACGCGCTTGAATGCCGACCAGTGTTTGTTGCCAGGATTTGCGGCATGCTGTGCAAGCAATCCGGTTGTGAAACCAATATTGGGTCGAGTCAAGATCATTGCGTACATAAGAGATCCGACACCGCGTTGATAGAGAGTACGGTCGATGGTTGAGGAATTGAGCTTGGGTAGACTGAGCGACTCTGCCATGGGCGTGTCACATGATTTGGACTCAGACATACTGAAAAGCTCGAGTATATCGGTAATATAGCGTTTTTGGCATATTCTCAGTGTTCCAGCAGCTCGGTTGCGCTCGATTTCGACTCCAACAAACATTCGGGCCTTGCCTAGATCGACAATATCAAAGGATTCGCGTAGTTTCGACTTGATCAACTTGAGGAAGGAGAGAGGTTTGCCAGCAAGTAGCATATTGTCGACGTAGGCTAGGATGATTGCCAAGTTGTCGCCTTTGCGTAGAGTGAATACGGCGTGGTCGGATTTGGTCTGGGTAAAGCCAATTCCCTCGAGTACCTCCTTGAGACGTAAATAGAATGCCCGTGCAGCCTGTTTCAGGCCATAGAGTGCCTTAACAAGCTGCCAGACATGATCGCCATCGACAAAGCCTTCAGGTTGCTCCATGAAGAGCTCTTCCTCGATAACGCCGTGAAGAAAGGCGGTCTTGATGTCCATTTGAAGGAGTTCGAGGTCTTTGCTCGCGACGATGCTAAATAGCACCCTATATGCATCTGCAGCGGCGACGGGGGACGAGATTTCGACGTAGTCGGTGCCTGGGGCCTGTAAGAAACCTTTTGCGACAAGTCGGGCCTTGTACTTGACGATTTCGCCATCGACGCCACGCTTGTATGCGTACACCCATCGACATTTAATGACCTTCTTGTGGGTAGGTCTCTTGGCCGGCTTCCAGACCTTGTGCTCAGTTATCGACTTGATTTCTTTGACCATGGCTTCGGGTCATGCCATTGCCTCGTTGTAGGACTCGGGTGGTAGCTGGATAGACCCATCAAAAGCGCTCTCGCTTGTGGGTCTATCTGCTCGCGTGGCGGATTCGTTCTGGGCGCCCACTTTGGCTCCGTAGCGTACAGGCGGCCTGGTAACTCGAGTCAAACGACGTGGCGGCTCTAGATGGACTAGCTCTGGCTCTGGCTCGATGGGTGGCTCGCTAGGTGGCTTTTGCACGGTTCCGGGCTTGATTGGCTCAACTTCTTGTTTGTTTGGATGCTCTTGGGGCTTTGGCTCTGGCTCAGTGACCTTGGGCAATGACTTGACACGTTCTTGATTGCCCACTTGCTCTAGGAATGGGGCTTCTTTGTTGTGCTCAATGACCACACGTTGATGCGTCGAGAATCCCTTGTCAAAGACAACATCACGCAAAGTGATTATGCGACCAGTTGGCCGCTGAACAAGTATATGCGCCTTGCGGTCTGGCGCAAAGCCAAGGTAATTGCATTCAATTGATTGAGCTTCGAGCTTGGTGCGTTGATCATTGGGTACTCGTGCCCATGCTTTGCAGCCAAAGGTGCGGAGTTGGGATACATCAGGTGCCTTGCCCGTGAATATCTCGTCAGGAGTCTTGCCGTTGAGCGATCGCTTTGGCGTAACATTCCAGATATGGGCTGCGTGGAGAACCGCAAAGCCCCAGTACTTATCTGGTAAGTCTGAATTGGCTCGCATCGCCTGTTGACTGTTGTTGATTGTCCAAATTGCCTGTTCGGCAATGCCATTACTTGCTGAGGAATTTGCCTTGGTCTTCTGGTGCTGAATCCCATGCGACTGCAGCCATGCTTGGAAAGCAGCTGAGCCGTATTTGCCTCCGCCATTGGTACGTAGGTGTTTTACTCTCTTGCCCATGAGGTTTTCGATTGACATTTTCAGCTCCTTGAAACAGTGTCGTAAGCTTCTTCTTGGTGGCTCTGAGACAAGCCGCGATGGAGAGTGGACGGCACTAAGACCTAAGTGACCTCTTGAGCCGCAACACACTTAAGCGTCTGTAGGCTCTTGAGGGTAGAGGTGGTTCTAAGTGTCACTCAAAGGGAATGTTTTGACGAGACAAAACAAGCTGGGGTTACCAGGCTTGTTGGTCCTCTATATATATTCAGAAAGTGACTGAGTCATACAAGACGCAGCCACACGAGTCATACATACAAGCCAGTCAGGAGTGTCCATGTGAGTCATGCTGTATGAACAGACATGACTCGTACAAAGCACAGCCGTGTTACACAATGTAACGAAATAACCACAAGAAGGTGGCAACGCGGCAGACGGAAACAGAAACACAACACAAAAGAAAGGAACAGGCGGGTGAGACAACAGGCGAGTCCAATGGAGAGAGCTGGCTCGCGACATTACTCCCCCCTATGAGTCCATTTGGGGGACCTGAATGGACTTACTGCACCGCGCAGTCCTTCCCTTTCCTCAGCATATACTCCTCAAGCCCTTCATCTTCCTCCAAGGTCAGGTCAATGGGATTGAACATGGTATTTCCCGGTTTGTCCGAGAACTTCTCCCATTCTTCCCAAGTCTCTTCCTTCGTCCAGTGCGCCTTGGACCAGTCCAAAACCCTCTTCTGGGTCCCCACAAACTCCTCATCCCATTGTTGCACATCAGGTTCCACCTCCTTCCATGCCGACACATCTGTCTCCTCCCACTTCCACCAGTTTGGCGCCCATTCAAACTTCTCCTTTTGGTACCTTCCCCTTTCCATCTTCCAGTCGCTCAGGTCCCTCTTGTAGTTGGCGTCCCAGGCATCGTTCCATCTAGGTCGGAGCGTTGGCTGCCTTCCGTTGTAACCTGGTACCCACTCGCTCGATTATGCTCCTTCTTGTCCCCATTCGACCACTCCAAGCATGTGGGTGGAGAGGAGGACAACCTCCGGGACCTGGAATGCGGCGCACCCCCGGCAGACGAATATGTCCTTCCGTAGGAGCTGCATTTGTGTCGGCCATCTCTTTCCGACCCACTGGAATTCCCCCAGGTCTGAGTGGAGGATGTCGTCCGAGGCTCTGAAGTACATTCTTCCCGAGTGTCACGACCTTTTCCTTTTCCCTCTTCTGTGTTCTGTTTGGCTCGTGTTTGGTCTCGTTCTCCTCGCCTTGGCGCATATAGTCGCCTTTATGTAAGCCATGACCGCGGGACATGCCTGCCTGGCTAGTCCCAGTTTTCCCTTGGCGTCCATGGACTTATCACGTTCCCTTTGTTCTGTCCTCGCTTCCCTCGGACTCTTGCCTTTTCTCCTTTTGTCTTCCCTTGTCGCCTGCTCTCTATTGTACATAGCCACAGTAGTTAGTATATATACCAGCGACACAAGTCTTGCCCCCACAAGACTTGTTCTCTTGTTGTTTTCCCCTCACACAATCGCGTGACTCACTTAGGCCTTAGTTGCCGCCCCAACCCCCATCATCACTACCTGTGGAGTCTCGGCCTCCAAGGTTCGGCTAGGGTTGTGACACTAGAACAAGTCTTGTCGCCTTCGCCACGGATACAGCCCTCGTCGCTGTCGGAACCAGGTTTATCATCACCGGGATATCTCTGAGCAATTGCACACCCTTCACCATTGATAGCTAATACCCCTATATCTCCCCTGCATCATTTACATGTCGAGGCATATTGCAGCTCGCATCCATTAGCCTGTTGAAGACGTCCCCTATCCTCTGATATCACTGAGCCGTTGCCACCTAATCAGGAAGCGCCGCTTACATATTCTATTGGAACAAGGACCTCTGAGACCCTCGCCTTGAACCTACCGTCGACTAGGTTCCCCCTACTTATCCATCTCTACCCAGGGGATTTTCTCTTCACCAACAAGTACTAGCCATATTTGGTCGCAGCGCACCAGGAAGCGCATTTATTATAGCTCATGTCAATCTACCCAGGAGAGGGATCAGTGGCAGGACGCATCAGAACAACCTTTGGTCTAGGCCGATCTACATCCCAAGTTCCAAGTGCAACCAACATCATGTCCGGTGACGCAGGGACCAGTCGATCGGATCCTACAGTCCAGGGAACGGAGTCACATCAAGTTTCCTTTGGTGTTGGAGCCCCAGCGGCTACATCATCTCCGCCCAATGCAAATCGCGATAACGCCTCCATGCGCACTGGGGATCTTCACCCCCCAGAAGCTAGTGGACGAGTGGAGACGATACCATCGGACCAATATATCAAAGACCAGTTGGAAAATGGTCAATGGTACAACAATTGCGGAACCACTAATGAAGACATTGCCGCGTTCCTACTCGAAATAGCGCAACGAATCGAAATCACGAACAGACGCGTTGACAACATTCATCAATGGGTACTCTGGAATGCAGGAGATGGCGACCTCAACCTACAAAGTATTCAGGCCACTCAAGCCGATGTTCAAACAAATCAAGCGCTCCTCAATACCATGCAGAACGACATGGACATTCTAATTCTTCAAGCAGGAGGGCGCGCTTACCAACCTCGTAACCAAGGAACAGGAGCAAATCCTGGCGTATCGCAACCCCCGGGCGGGACTCCCCTCAATCAACAAGCACTAGGAAGGTCCACTGGACGATTCACACTTGGTTCAGCTCCCGTCGCCACTCAGGGTATAACCCCCACTGCTCCTCGAACTGCTAAAAAGAGTTCAGCCAGCAAACCTCCCGAATACAATGGCGAACGCGGTCAGAAGGCTAGGGACTTTACCTTCGCCTGTAACCTCTACATCAGTACTTCGGAGTTGCGTTACGATACAGTAGATCAGCAGATCCTCTTTGTTGTCTCGTACCTAAGGGGGGAAGCCAGGGAATGGATTCGCCCATTCCTTGAGAAAGAAATGTCTGGCATCCCTCAACCTATCCTTAACGACATGACCCTTTTCGAGGAAGCCTTCGAGGAAGCCTTTGGCAAAGTAGAGCAAGCGGAAGTTTATCGGCAAAAATATCGAAATCTGAAACAAACCAAGTCAGTGGTCGACTACATTTCGAATTTCCGAACCTATTCCAGCGCCTTGGGTTACAATGAGGCCACCCTCAAAGACGATTTTTACTCAGGGCTCAAAGACGAAATCCAGGACGTCATGTCAATTCAGAGCATTGATCGCCACATCATTTCCCTCACACAGTTGATGAATCACGCGTCTAGGATTGATGCAAGCCTTATTGCACGAAATCTGGAGAAAAAGGCCAAGGGCCTGGAGAAGGCGACATCGAGCGGAACCTTCAAGAAGGTGACCACGAGCGCAACAGCGCAGAAGACACAATTCAAGGAGGGAGACAGGGTGTATACCATGGGACCAAAGGGCGCAACCAGGGGACAAATTACAAAAATTGGGAACAACAAGAAGGGCTTCAAAATTCCCACCATCAAATGGGAAGATGGCTCTGAGAGCGAACTCCCATTCCCCTACCTTCGCCTAAACACCCGCACGGTCGCAGGAATTGAAATGGCAGCAACCAGTAGTTCAGAACTCACTTGTTACCGCTGCCAGAAGAAGGGCCACATCGCGAAAAATTGCGTCGTCAAGATAGCCGCTCTGGAAGAAGTCTCTGATGAGGAGTCGGGAAAAGGCAGTGTCTGAAGGGAGCATCAGGCGCCCTGAAGACAGAATTAGATCGTGTTGCCATGGAGAATCGTAATCAGTCTGTAAACGAATTATATCTATGTTCCACCGAATACGCAGACCAACTCCGTGTGCCGATAACGATCAAAAGCCTGAAAAACCTTATCACCGTTGCTATGATTGATTCCGGCGCCTCCGGGAACTTCATCAATTCTGAATATATCTCTAAACACAAAATCCCTACGAAAAAGAAAAAAGTGGCACGACGGGTACAAGTTATAGATGGACGCCCAATTGCAAATGGACTAATCGAGCGGGAAGCAACTTTCCATGTCATCATGAATGATCACGTCGAAGAAATCACATGCGACGTGGCACCCTTAGGACGGCACACTGTGGTCTTGGGAATCCCTTGGTTGAAGAAGCATAACCCTCAAATCAATTGGTCAAAAGGGACATTGGAGTTCAACTCGGAGTTCTGCGTGTCGGAATGCCTGTGTGAAGATCTCAACGCCATAGAAGGGGGAATAGTGGGAAAACTTCCCAACGAATACCTTGAATTCCAGGATGTCTTTGTCGCCAAGGAGGTTGATAAGCTTCCCCCTCACCGGCCCTATGATCTCAAAATTGAACTCGAATCTGGTGCAAAACCCAAAATTGGGGTTGTTTACTCATTAACCAAGGAGGAAGATAGAATCCTAAAGGCCTGGATCGACGAGAACCTGGAAAAAGGCTTCATCGTTCCCTCAACTTCTCAATGGGCATCACCAGTTATGTTTGTCCGCCGTCACGACATCGATGGCGTACCCCAACCACCAAGATTATGCATGGATTATCGGTACCTTAACAGGTGGACAAAGAAGAACCGATACCCCCTACCCCGAACGGATGACCTAATTGAGCGAGTCAAAGGGGCCAAGATCTTTACCAAATTAGATCTGAAATCGGGCTACAACCTAGTCAGGGTCGCAGAAGAAGACGTATACAAAACGGCCTTTAGAACTAAATATGGCCTGTTTGAAACCAAAGTCATGCCGTTTGGCCTGACCAATGCTCCAGCAACGTTCCAGAATATGATGGACATGGAGTTCAGGGACATTAAAGGAGTCTACATGGAAATCTACATTGATGACATCTTAATCTTCTCCAAAGAACCTGAAGAACATCCATCTCATGTGAAAGAAGTACTTCGTCGACTACAACGCCTGGGTCTATATTGCTCCCTCAAGAAGTGTTCGTTCCATGTTTCAAAGGTTGACTATCTGGGTCTGGTAATCTCGGGAGAAGTTGTTGAAATGCAAGAAGAAAAGGTGTCGGCGATCAAGAGGTGGCCCGTTCCCAAAAACGTTACAGATGTACAAACATTCCTAGGGTTTGCAAACTTCTATCGGCGATTTATCCAAGGCTATACCCACATAGCGCGACCTCTCTATGACTTAACAATGAAAGGGAAACCCTGGGAATGGACCAAGGAAACACAGGCCAGCTTTGAGCGAATAATTCAAGAATTCCAACAAGCACCGATACTACTGCAACCGGATCAAGAAAAGGGATTCATCATTGAGTGCGATGCATCAGACAAGGCCACAGGAGCAGTCCTCAGCCAATATGGGACGGATAACAAACTTCACCCTGTCGCCTTCATGTCCAAAAGCCTGTCACCAGCGGAGCGGAACTACGATATTTTTGATAAGGAACTTTTGGCAATCATTAAGGCCTTTAAAGAATGGCGCCATCTATTGGAAGTGTCATGAGCTGACTAAGCTCAGACATTTTATTCTGATTTTATATCTTTTTTTCCGAACACTTTCCTTTTTTGGTACAAATGTCCTCTGGCGCTTAACTTGTATCATGTGATGTATTTGTCTTTTCATTTGATATTGGTGATGCTTCCGGAACTTCCAGAATGCCGAGTCATATCTCTTATCTCGGTTGTACTCGGCTTTCCCACACTGATAGATGATGACGTGGCACTGATCCCTCATGTATATAAACCCAGAGGTCAAGCCGGTTAACGACAAGGCTTGACCTCCTTTCCACTAGGACTTGCTCAATCAAATCCTCTAAACTATCACTATTCCTTGGGTTCTAAGACTTGCCTAAGTCGAACCCCTTAACCTTTATACATACCTAATTGACCCAAGTCGGGACATTAGGTCAAGCCTTCTTAAAAAGCATCAGCCTCAAAGCTCCTGCTTTTTCCACCAAGTAGATAGAACGTACACGGGAAAACGGGCATAGTACAACGGACGAAGAGCTATACTTGATATAGACCAGTAGTCCCACGTCGCTATACGCTGTCAGTGAACCCAATCGTTATCCTCTTTCGGGTCATAGCGGCTTTAGTCAGCTAAATACACCCTCACTCTGTTATACACTGTCGCTATCACGCCCGCCCAAGGCTGTTGATAACTGATAAGATCAGATAAGGAGTATATAAAGCAAAAGCTTAGCGTTTAGCACCCTTCACATCCAAATCAACATCTCAAGGAAGCCAGATCCTCTCAAGCAAAACTGGAAAGTGGTCGGAGCACCACCCAAGTTAACACTCTCGTCCATCAAGAACCACATAAACCCGTCGTTTCCATCACCTCTGCGAAGCAGTCTTTAGACTAAAGGACTTCGTACTTGATCTAGACACCAAAGTCGACAAATTAAACAGTCGAATCGAAGTGCTAGAAGAAGATCAAGTCGAACAAGCAGAGGATTTAAGGGTCGAACGTACCAGAAACAACGAAAACCACAACCAACTCGAGGCCGATTATCAATCCCTCCATTCAAGGCTCGAGTTCATCGAAATTAACCTTGACAATACAAACAAGCAACAAGCCGATCAAGATCGTGTCCAAAGCATAAATCTAGCAGACACTAATATCGAAGTCGAACGATTGCAAGAACAAACCCGTGTCTTGATTGAAAACTGCGACCAACTTATAAAAATCCAAGAAAAACACACTCGAAAGGTCGAAAATCTCATCAGCAACAACAAACGGCAGTGGCGTACTATCGAAACCCTTAAAGACAAAATCAAGGGCAAATACTGTCATCAAGCAGCAGAAGTGCGTATTCCTATTAATCAGGATTACCGCCTTCTAAATCACCTCAATACTATCGCGCCCAACCCTTTTCAGTGGGACCAAGACCTCGACTCACACAGGAACAACACAGGGAACAACTTAGACTAGAGTCCCTAAAACTCTTTATTGAAGACGTTCATCGTAACTACATATACAAACAGTACGACGAACTAGGAGTAATCAACGCGTTGTTCTTGGAAGACGAAAATCTTGAATTGATATTTTTGAGGAGTTTGCGCACCATTAAAGACAGAAGGGTTCGAAGAAGAATCCGTGATATTTTGTACGGTCTGGGATCCCAATAAACCAATAAATCTACCTGTTTTCCCCACTCCGATATGTCAAGAGCCCCATCACCCAGTCAAGGGGGATTTACCCAAATCTCAGCGACATCCGGACCCGAAGTAGTTGCACATGCAATCAATGCCTTAATAGACGAAGTGCGAAAAATTAACGGTCATATTAATGCCTTAAATGGTATCACCTCTACCCTAGAACAGGGGATCGACAATAATATTGCAGATATCCACGCAATTCAAAATCAAACTGCACAAATCGCACCCCTTCACCAATTAATGAATGCAGTGTCTCAGTCACTCGCAAACCTAGGGGCAACACCCTCCACCACTGCGTCAACAACCACCCCAGGATACAAACTCAAAATGCATCCCCCAGAAGAATTTTCTGGAGATGTAGATAAATTTGACGAGTTTAAGTCGCAATGTACCTTGTACATAAATCATACGTCGCCACAAGCAACCACAGAACAAAAAATCACGTATATCATGGGTTATTGCAAGGGGCCTGCCTATGTATGGATGCAACCTGGAATTGATGTAGACACAGCAAGAAGGGGAGCAACAAATTGGCTACACGACATGGATGAATTCTGGAACAAAATGCAAGCTAGGTTTGGCGATGTTCACAAGATCGACCGATATAGGCAATTATACAAGAAATTGACCCAGAAGAACTCTGTCCAAGATTATCTACGAGACTTCGTCACTTATTCATCGGTACTTGGGTACACGGATCGAGTACTTCGTGATGATTTCTATGATGGTCTTAAGGATGAAATCAAGATGGCCATGGTGTCACAGAACTTTAAACCCCATGAAGCGACAAGAACATTCAACCAAGTTCGCGAAAGAGCCCTGGAAATTGACTCCACAATGAATGCTATTAACGCACCAAAGAAGTTGCAAAACCCACAAACCACCACTTCGAAACAAAGTACTTCAAAGACAACCACAAGTACTCCAAACACCTCACTAGGTCAAAGATTCAATGTAAACGATTGAGTCTTTATGTCAAAGCCTACAGGGGGGGAGCAATATGGCAAAATCTCAAGCATTTCCCGAAACGCCAAGGGCCGTCCAGTTCCACAGATCTCCTGGGATGATGGGACAAAAGGGAATGTCCCTTTTGGAGCAATTCAAAGAGACACCCGAACCAGTAACCTCAACGCTCCTACCATCCAAACACCCAAAACCCCCACTCCTGCTAAAGACCCTAATGCAATGGATCTTGATGGAAAAGGAAAAGGACCAATGATTTGCTTCACCTGCGGCGGCAAGGGACACTCAGCAAGAGTCTGTCCTTCCAAGAACACAGCGTCAGGGTTTGAAGCTCAGATTGAAGAAATCTCTTCAGACATCGAATCGGGAAAAGACGTCACCGAGGCTTATTAAGGAGCCAAGTACTCGGTGATATATTAGCTAGTAATATGGATGAACTAGAAATCATGTCAATATCAAATGAAAACCAATTATACCTTGATTTCACCGCTCATCCACTAGCTACGGCTCCTGGTTCTAAGTCAGTCAACAGATCAAAAAGATTCTCTGGACAAGCACTCCTTGACTGCGGCGCAACCTCCTGTTTCATCAACCCTTCCCTAGCAAAAGAAGCAAACCTCCCCCTTTTCCAACACGAAAAACCCAAGACTCTGCGAGTTATAGACGGACGAGAAGTCTCGTCCGGAAAAGTCACCCACTATACCAAATTTAAACTTGTCATGGGAACTCATTCCAGTGAAATAGAATGTCATGTTACAAACATTGGAAGACACCCTATCGTACTCGGGATGTCATGGCTCAAGAAACATAACCCACAAATTAACTGGAAAAATAGGACAATTGCGTACACAAGCGAATTCTGCTCAAAAAACTGCCTAGAAGTCCCATCTACGCTCCAAATCGCAGCAGAAACCACATTACCAGAGGAATATAAAGAGTTCACAGATGTGTTCGACGAGTCCAGATTAGAGGAACTCCCACCTCACAGGCCAACTGACATTACGCTCGACCTCCTACCAGAAGCTAAACTAAAGCATGGCCCTATTTACAAAACATCCCCAGCTGAAGACAAAGAAATGAAGAAAGTACTAGAAACCCTTATCCGAAGGGGACACATTCAGATTTCTAAGTCTCCTTTGGCTTCCCCGGTTCTGTTTGTCAAAAAACCACATCCAGAAGATCCAAACAACCCAGAATTACGCTTTTGCGTTGACTACAGATATGTGAATTCGCTATGCAAATTCAACGCAAGTGGAATACCTCTATTGGATCAATGGTTAAGGGCCCTAGAAGGATTTGTCATTGGCACCACTCTAGATTTGGCACAAGGATTCCATCAAACCCGAATAGCAGCAGGCCATGAATGGAAAACAGCATTCAAAACTCAATACGGCATGTATGAATGGAAAGTCATGCCCTTTGGTCTCAAAAACGCCCCATCAAGCTTCCAGTCCCTAATGAACTCTATATTCAGGGACATTATGGGGGTTTTTGTACTCGTATACATTGATGATATCTTTGTTTTTTCCAAACGAGTCGAAGATCATCCAGGACACGTGAAAGAGGTGCTAAGAAGACTAAGGGAACACAAGCTGATTGCGAAATTGAGGAAATGCAAGTTCCACCAAACCAAACTGGAGTGGGTAGGATTGGTCATTTCCAATAAAGGAATCGAAACGGATCAGGAAAAGGTCACGGCGGCTATGAATTGGAAGGACCCCAAAAACGTCAAACAGGTTCAAGAATTCCTAGGATTCGTCAATTTCTATCGAAGATTCATTCAAGACTTTGCCGGCAAAGCCAGACCTCTGTACAACCTACTTAAGAAGGATCAAAAGTGGCAATGGACAAGCAAAGAACAAGAGGCCATGAATGCGCTAAAAGAAGCTCTTAAAGTGGCACCTGTAATGATGCAGCCCGATCAGAATAAGGAATTTTTCCTCGAGACAGACGCATCGGGATTTGCCACAGGAGCAGTTTTGTCTCAGAAGGATGAAGAAGGGAAATTACACCCTGTAGCATTTCTTTCTAAATCACTAAATCCGGCTGAGAGAAACTATGACATTTTCGATAAAGAACTATTGGCAATAATTAGAGCTTTCAAAGAATGGCGGCATTTACTTCAAGGCACAGAAAAAGCCATTCAAGTGATAACAGATCACAAAAATTTGGAATACTTCTCATCATCCAAACAATTGAATCAACGCCAAATCCGCTGGATGAATTTCTTAGTAGACTTCAACTTCCAAATCTTGTACAGGCCAGGAAGCCAAAACAAAAAGGCAGACATTCTCTCGAGGCGATATGACCTGGAACCTTTGGGGGGGGTAGAGAACCAAGTCCTCCTCAAACCAGACATTTTCATTTCGGCTATTACCCCAGACCAGGAGATCAACGATCTAATCAGAGAAGCAATCCTTGAAGATCCCAGATTAGAGGAAGCCCACAATAAGTTGAGAAATGGAGAAAAAGTCAAAGATTGGGAATACAGAGAAGGACTCCTAATGTTCAAAGGGAAGATCTTTGTCCCAAAGGATGAATCCATCAGGAACCTGATATTGGAATCGCGCCATGACAATATTACAGCTGGGCATCCTGGACAAGCAAGAACATTAGAATTGGTCTCAAGAACTTACTACTGGCCAACCATGAAGAAATTTGTCAACTCCTATGTGTCACACTGCGAAACATGCATTCGAATTAAACCATCGAACCAACTCCCCACAGGACTACTGCGTCCTTTACATATCCCTGAGAGACCCTGGGAAGAAATCTCCTATGACATGATTGTAGGGCTCCCAGAATCAGAAGGATATGACGCAATCCTGACAGTAGTAGATCGGTTCTCCAAGATGGCACACTATCTCCCTTGCAAATCCACGGCCACAGCAGTAGACATAGCCAATATTTTTGTCGCAAACATTTGGAAACTTCACGGCACTCCAAAGGCAACAGTTTCGGATAGAGGATCCACTTTCAACTCAAAGTTCATTAAGCATTTGTACAAACGGTTGGACGTAAAACCTACCTTCAGCACAGCCTACCATCCAAGAACAGACGGACAGTCAGAAAGAGCAAACCAAGTCGTTGAAATCTTTATCAGAGCTTTTGTCAATCACAGGCAAAACGACTGGGTGGCCCTACTCCCTATGGCAGAATTTGCTTACAACAATGGAATTCAAGCATCCACTGGCAAAACCCCTTTCCAAATCTGCCAGGGTTTCAACCCTAGAATGAACATCGGGGAAGAATCAGACTATACTGTTCCTGAAGCTGATGCCCATGCGGAATTCCTGTTGAAAGGATACGACGAAGTCAAAGCTGCCCTCATCCTAGCAAACCAATCCTATAAATATTACTTTGATAAAGGAGCCAAAGAACCAGAAGAGATAAACCCGGGGGATAAAGTCTGGCTTAGTCATCAGAATATTTCCACAGATAGACCCTCAGTAAAACTCTCCCACAAAGTTTTAGGCCCTTACAAAGTAATGGAAAAAGTAGGAACTCATGCCTTTAGACTGGAATTACCAAAATCAATGAAAGTTCATCCTGTCTTCCACGTTATGCTGCTCAAGAAATTCCACTCTGATCCCCACGGCCGCGAACCCGCTCAACCACCCCCTATTGTCACACAAGATGGAGAGGAAGAATGGGAAGTCGAAGAGGTCCTTAATTCCAAGAAAATCCGCCGTCAACTCCACTATTACGTTAAGTGGAAAGGATACTCTCATGCAGACAACTCTTGGCAGTCAAAGGAAGATCTCAAGAACACTCCTGAACTGGTTGATAAATTTCACAAACTCCATCCCACAGCGCCAGGCCCTTAGGAGGGGGTAATGTCATGAGCTGACTAAGCTCAGACATTTTATTCTGATTTTATATCTTTTTTTCCGAACACTTTCCTTTTTTGGTACAAATGTCCTCTGGCGCTTAACTTGTATCATGTGATGTATTTGTCTTTTCATTTGATATTGGTGATGCTTCCGGAACTTCCAGAATGCCGAGTCATATCTCTTATCTCGGTTGTACTCGGCTTTCCCACACTGATAGATGATGACGTGGCACTGATCCCTCATGTATATAAACCCAGAGGTCAATCCGGTTAACGACAAGGCTTGACCTCCTTTCCACTAGGACTTGCTCAATCAAATCCTCTAAACTATCACTATTCCTTGGGTTCTAAGACTTGCCTAAGTCGAACCCCTTAACCTTTATACATACCTAATTGACCCAAGTCGGGACAGGAAGGAACTGAAATTCCGGTACTACTTATTACCGATCACAAGAATCTGGAATATTTTATGACATCGAAAGTCCTTACCAAGCGACAGAACAGATGGGCCGTCTTCCTGTCAGAATTCAATTTCCAGATCAAGTATCGGGCTGGCGGACTTAATGGAAAAGCCGATGCACTCAGCCGACGAAGCGACCATGACCTAGAAGGGGGAGTAGTCCCTCAAAAACCTTTGCTCGCTCCCCACATCTTCATCAATTCGGCAGAAGAATCACCTACTGGCATGGCATCAACAGCGGAAATTCATTCTTCCATTCAGAAGCAACTGCCAAGTGACGAATACACCCAGTCCATTTGGGCCTTCCTCAGCAATCGACCCGAGAAAGCACCCGCTACAGTTCAAAAGGAATTCGAAGATTGGACAATTCGGAATAACATGCTGTATAGGAAGGGGCGGATCTATGTTCCCAACAACAACGAGACGAAACGACAAATCCTAGAGCTACACCACGACAACAAGGCAGCCGGTCACATGGGACAAGCCAAGACTTTGGAATTAATCAAGCGGGAATATTGGTGGCCATCAATGAAGGCATTCATTAACAAATACGTGTCATCTTGCGATTTGTGCCAATGAAGCAAACCGATCAATCAGCGCCCCCTAGGAGAATTGCAACCTCTGGAACTTCCCTCTAAACCTTGGCAACACATCTCGGTTGACATGATTGTCAAACTACCCCTATCAAGGAGCCTAGACTCCATTTTGGTCATTGTCGATACGCTCACTAAAATGGCACATTTCATCCCCTGTACCGAGAAGACCACGTCCCCAAAGCTAGCAGAACTCTTCATGGAACATTGTTGGAAGTTGCATGGTACTCCAGAGACTGTTGTATCAGATCGAGGCCCCACCTTCGCGTCAAAATTCATGAAGGAGCTCTATCAGGCCCTGAAGATTAGACCCAGACTCTCCACAGCCTATCACCCTGAGACGGATGGCCAAACGGAACAAATCAATCAGATGATAGAAGCCTTTTTGAGAACCTATGTGTCGTTCAGGCAGCATGACTGGGCTTCTCTGCTTCCCTTTGCCGAATTTGCTTACAACAATTCCTTCCACTCAAGTATTGGCATGACCCCTTTCTTTGCCAACACGGCACGACATCCTTCCATAGATGGTACACCAGTGGAAGATGGCTCAGTTCCGGAAGCCTCGGCTCATGCTCAATGCATCCATGACAATCTGGAAGAAGCTAAGGCAAGCCTGACCTTGAGCAAGGAACAAGATAAGGAATACGCGGATCAACGGCGCCGTGGGGATCCTTTCATCATTGGAGATAAAGTTTGGCTCAGTCACGATCACATTCCTTCAAACCAGCCATCAATCAAACTCTCTCATAAGCGTTTGGGCCCCTTCACAATATTGGAAGCAATCGGAAAAAACGCGTACAAACTGGAACTTCCTCCATCCATGACCATACACCCAGTAGTCAATGTATCTCGCCTTGCCAAGTACGAAGAAGATGAGATTGAGGGACGTGTTGTCAAGCCACCACCATCAATTGAGACACCTGAAGGAGAAGAGGAATACGAGGTTGAAACCATTCAAAGTTCCAAAATAGAGAAAGGCATCCTGAAGTATCTTGTCAAATGGAAAGGCTACACAACGGAACACGATTCGTGGGAACCCTTGGGAAACCTTGGGAAACCTTGGTAACGCATCAGAACTCATTAGCGAATTCCACAGGGAACATCCAGAAGCCATCAAGGAAGTTCCCAAAGTTACGAGGAAGCGCCGCCATGAGGAAACAAAGGGTAATTCGGCCGCCGAAGAAAAAGAGGAACAGCCCAGCCGTCGTGCAAAGCGTATAAAAGAGGCAGCGGGAGTCCAAGTCCCTCATCAACAAGTTCTTACTTTGGTTCCTCTTGCGCTTAAACCACCTACTCGTACATCCACTTCGGCGCCATGTCTCGCTTCACCAACACCACTGTCCGCGTCTACAACGACGCCTTCACCTGCTCAGCCTCTTTCAAGAGGTCCCTCACTTGCGTCAACCTCGAGGAAGGATTGTACTGGCACGACGGACTCCGCCAGTCATTCTACTTCATCATTTCTGCACGCTATGAGCGCTCTCACCCCCGCCGCTCCTTCTGCGGTATGCCCCTCGTCCGCTGGCGCAACTGGCTGGCCCACGACATGGCCGACATCCACGATCACGTCGAGATCGTCAACGCCTACCGCAAAGCCAGGGCTCGGGCTTGCACCGAATACATTGACCTCACCGAGGAGGAGCCCGATCAGCAGGATGCCATCGTCGACTTGACGGATGAGGAGGAGGATTATGGGGTCTGGAAAGGGGTTGGGTCAGCAGAGGACCCATTGGTGCTGGACGATGGGGAGGAGTTTGTCTTGGTTTCCCCTGTTTCTTCTGATGTCGATGCCCCAGCCTAAAAGGGGGGGTAGTGTCACGACCTTTTCCTTTTCCCTCTTCTGTGTTCTGTTTGGCTCGTGTTTGGTCTCGTTCTCCTCGCCTTGGCGCATATAGTCGCCTTTATGTAAGCCATGACCGCGGGACATGCCTGCCTGGCTAGTCCCAGTTTTCCCTTGGCGTCCATGGACTTATCACGTTCCCTTTGTTCTGTCCTCGCTTCCCTCGGACTCTTGCCTTTTCTCCTTTTGTCTTCCCTTGTCGCCTGCTCTCTATTGTACATAGCCACAGTAGTTAGTATATATACCAGCGACACAAGTCTTGCCCCCACAAGACTTGTTCTCTTGTTGTTTTCCCCTCACACAATCGCGTGACTCACTTAGGCCTTAGTTGCCGCCCCAACCCCCATCATCACTACCTGTGGAGTCTTGGCCTCCAAGGTTCGGCTAGGGTTGTGACACCAAGCCTTGTTGCGACCTCTTGAAGACGTAGAGGGCGGCTCCGGAGTCAAGGATCCTTGCCGTGGCAAAGGCAGGTCCTTCGAGGACGCAGGTGAGGTTGTTGGCGATGGTGGTACAAGAGACGGCAGGCATGGTGGAGAGCAAAAAAGATTTAGAGAGTTGCGTTGAGAGTGTGTTCTGGAGTAGTTGCAAGTTTTGCAGATGTCACTATCAATTGCGCCCCCTCTGCCTTTTATCTTTCCTGGGACGTAGTTAGATGGCGTGGGAGCTTCGGGGTGTCGGCGTAGAAGGTCCTTGATGATCTTTGAAAGGTGACCAAAATCTTCCGCTCTTTGTTCTGTGTCTTCTTCACTTCCATAACCCTTCCATCTGACCCTGTAAAAAAGACCGTCCTTTGTCTCCTTCCAGTCCAAAATCTTCTCTACTTCATATTCTTCTTCTCCTTCTTCTGTTATGATCGGCGGTGGTCGGGGTTGGTTTCGGCTGAACTCTGTGTCTTCTTTGTAAGGGCTGAGCAAGTCGATGTGGAAAACAGGGTGCACCCTCATTGTTGCTGGCAAAGTCAGCTCATGAGCGTGTGACCCTATCCTACGCTTCACAACAAACGGCCCGTGTTTCTTGTTATCCAGCTTTTTTGATGGTCTTTTTGTTTGAATGTTCCTTCCCAAAAGCCATACTAGATCTCCTTCCTTGTATTCATTTCTTGGCTCTTCTTCTGGAAGCCTTTGGTTTTCCATTGATGCGATTGCTTCGTCATGGATTTTGCGCCATTTTTCCGTGATGCTGTTTGCTTCCGGAACCTCTGATTCTTCTGCTGAGACATTCCACAGTGGTTCCCTGCTGTAGACAATTTCGAATGGGGAACTACCTGTTACGCAGTGCTTCTGTAGATTATAGCTGATTTCCGCAATAGGCAACAAGTCCGCCCAGTCATCCTGTCGGTAGTTGACAAATGATTGTAGCCAGCCTTCCATCCATTGATTGATTCTCTCCATTATTCCATCAGTTTGGGGGTGGTAGGCAGTGCTGAAACCTGGGCTAGTTCCAATTTTCTCATAAATGGCTTTCATAAGTTTGGTGTTGAAAGTAGACCCTCGGTCAGAGATCGTGCTTTTTGGAAAGCCGTGTAGTTTCCAAACATTTGTGACGAAAAGGTTTGCAAGGTCGCTTGCCATGTGAGATTCTTTGCAGGGTATGAAATGCGCCATTCTTGAGAATCGGTCCACCACTACTAAGATGCTATCTGCTCCTTTCGATTTTGGTAATTTCACTACAAAGTCAAATGCTATGTCTTCCCATAGCCCTTTTGGAATCTCTAGAGGCTTGATCGGAACTATCGACTTTGATCCCTTTGTCCGTTGGCAAGTTTCACAGGATTCCACGTATCTGTTCACGCTTTGCTTCATTCCCGGCCAGAAGTATCTTCTCGATATTAGTTCCAAAGTTCTAGCTTGTCCTTGATGACCCGCGATTTTTGAGTCGTGGTGAACTCGCATGATGGCCAGCCTGGATTCCTTGTCTTCTGGCACGTAAATCCTTCCTTTGAACCATAATAGTCCCTCCTTGAAATCATAATCTTTTGCACTGTGTTGTAGGGTTTTTGGTAGCGTTTCCCTTGATTTGCAGATTTTTTTGATTTGTGCCAACCCTTCGTCTGTTTCTTGTGCCTCCTTGATAGTTTCTATGATGTCTGTGTCTACTTGACCCATAAATCCCTTGAATCTTTCGACAGCTATCATAACTTGTTCAGGCGTGGGGGTGTCTTCATGGTCTGATTGTCTAGACAATAGGTCTGGTTTAGATGACAGGATTCCAGGGCGGTATATGATGTCAAAGTTATAGGAAGCAAGCAATTGGTGCCATCTTGCGTGTCAACGGTTGAAAGTTCTTGCTTCCTTCCAGAACTGTAGGTTCCTATGATCGGTGTAGATGGTGATAGGGTCCTTTGTTCCTTCAAGGTATAGCCTCCAATGTGTTAAAGATTCTATAATTGCCATAAGTTCTTTATCGTGGACGTCGTAGTTGAGTTGAGCCTTGTTGAAAGATTTTGAAAGAAAAGCAATAGGGTGTAGGTAGCCATCATCTTGCCTTTGCGACAGGATTGCTCCCATTGCTACTCCACTTGCGTCTGTTTCCAAGAAGAAGGGTTTGTCAGGGTTCGGATGGCGTAGAGTGGGTTCCTTGCTGATTTCTGTTTTTAGGGCTTCAAATGCTTCCTGCTGATTGTTTCCCCATTCCAATTTGTTTTCCTTTCTTGTCAAGGTCGTCAGTGGTTTTGCTAATCGGCTGAAATTTGGTACGAATCTTCGGTAGAAATTCGCGAATCCTAGAAATGCTTGGACCTGCTTGACTGTTCTTGGTTCCTTCCATTCCTTTATTGCCTTGACCTTTTCTTCCTCCATTGAGATGCCCGAATCGCTGATTCCAAGTCCAGTATATGTTAATTTGGTGACAAAGAATTCGCATTTTGGAAGCTTTGCAAAAAGATTTTCCTCCAGTAAGATCTTTAGTACCTTTCTGACATCCACGGTATGTTGGCTTCTGTCCTTAGAGAAGACTAGGATGTTGTCAATGTATACTATGACGCATACGTCGATAAGGTCATGGAAAATGTGGTTCATATATCTTTGGAAAATGGCAGGTGCGTTTTTTAGTCCAAAAGGCATGACGATGTATTCAAAGAGTCCTTCTTTTGTTCTGAAAGCTGTCTTCCATTTGTCGCCTTCTCTAATCCTGATATTGTTGAAACCCATGCGTAGATCGATCTTGGAGAAAATTTTTGCGTCCTTGATTTTATCCAGGAGGTCTTCCATTAGGGGCATTGGGAATCTGTCGTCCTTTGTAATGGCGTTTACTCCTCTGAGGTCTTGAACAAGTCGTAGTTGGCGAACTGCCCCTGGATTTTTTTGATCAATCGGTTTTTTGACAAAAAAACAAGGTGATGCAATGGGTGATTTGCTTGGTCGGATCTTTCCCGCTGCGATTTCTTCATCCAGGTATTCTCTTAGTGCAATTGATTCTGCTGGAGATAGTGGGATAGGTCTGGCTGGTTTCGGAAGTTCAGCTCCTTCCTTGAAGTCGATGGCGCAGTCGTATGGACGATGATCCGGGATTCTTTTGAATTTCTCTTCACTGAAGACATCGGCAAAATCCTTGAATTCTTTGGGTAGGTCGTCTATTGAGGCTGTTCTTGCTTGGATGGGTTCTGACTGCCATGATATGTGCTTTGTTTTCCAATCAATGACCGGGTTTGCTTCTTCTAGCCATTCCAGTCCCAGGATAAGTTTAGTTTCCCCAGTAGGCATGGCAAAGAAGACTTGTTTGAAGGTTCTTCCCTCCACGTCTAGTTCCAGCTTAGCTTTGAAACGTATTTGGTGAGAGAGTTCCTTCCCTTGGATACCAATCACTTTTCTTGGAGTGGAAAGTTCCATGAGTGGAATATTGTTGGATTGAGCCCAGGAGATGTCCAAGAAGTTCCTTGATGCTCCAGAATCGATGAGGGTTGGGATGAGTTCTGTGATTCCGGCAACGTTTGCATAAACAATGGTTGACTCATTTGTTGCTCTAAAGTACATTGTTTCCATTGCCGGTTTTTTGGTCTCTCCACACACAGTTAGAGGGAGACCCCTTCTTTTCCCGAGTCTTCCATGATTGTTGCCTCCCTTCCTTTAATGCTAGGTTCCGTTGTTATCCATTCCTTGGACGGGCATTTGAATGAACGGTGTCCTTCCTGCCCGCACTTCAAGCAGCGGTTGCTTGCTATCCTTGCTTTGTATACTTTGTCGGGTAGTCGTTTTGTAGAAGATTGTCCGCTAGCGGTTGGTTGGGCTGCTTTCTTTCCAGTAGAGGTCTTGATTTGTTGCAATCTCTGGTTGATAGAGATTGCGATTGAGATCCACCAGTCAAGAGAAAGTTCTCGTTCTGTCCCATCTTCATTGATCAGGGTTAGTTCAAAACGAGCTAGTTTGGTTTTGACCTCAGACTTTAACCCTTCCTTGAATTGGTTGATCAGGGCTTCCTGTCCCCAATTCACGTCGACCAGAAGGTATCGGAATTCCGAAGCATAGTTTGCTACCAAGTTGGTCTGTTTGCATTTTCGGATGTCCGATTCGGCTTTAGCTTTCTTGTTAGGGTCGCTGAACTGTTCCATGAAGTGTCCTTTGAAATTCTCCCATGAGGCAAGATTTTGGTTGTTTCCTCCTTGGTTAAGTGATCGTAAGAGTACTTGTGCCCAGTGGGTGGCAGCTTTGTTCTCAGACTTGAAATTTGCTAGGGCTTCACGGATCCTTTCTTCGTCGGAAGCGTACTGATCGCCTAGACGTACAAAGTAGCTTTCCATTTGCGTAATGAACATTTCAGCGCCTTCTCCTTTCTTTCCGTCGAAGGCTTCTGGACGAGTAACCTTGGGTCGACGTGGTCCGTTACCGATGTTTGAGCTCTCGGTCAGTCGTTGGATTCTCAGTTCTAATTCCTCAATCCTGGTAGATTCTGCGTCTGGATGTGGTGGAGAATTTGATCGCCTAGACGGGATTCCGTGCAGGGCTGTTTCGTCCATTTCTTCCCGCATATTGTTGATGGTTTCCTGAACTTCAGTGATTTTGGCCAAGAAGGAAGTTCCTTCCTGTCGTAAGGTCTCTAGTCCCTGTGTTACTGCCTCGTTCCATTTGAGCTGCCCTTGTCTGGTAGTGTTGAGTTCTTTGCGCACATTGTTCACAAGTCCTTGAGTGTTGTTAACTTCATTTCGAAGGCGGGTTACATCTTGACCGACTAAGAAAGAATTATGTTCTCCATTTCTAGCCGCGTTTAGAATGTCCGTCAAGGTGCCTTGTAAGGTGTTGATGGAGTTGTTAAAGATTTGCTGGTTGTTTGCTAGGACTTGTGTGGCTTGTTCTAGTCCGCCAAGCCTTCGATCTATAGTGACTCTCATGCCGTCTATAACTCTCACGGTGGCGTTGTGTCTTCCTTCTAGAAGGTCGTCCAGGTTGTCTAGATTACTGATTACAGTTCTGTTGCTAGAGCTGGAGCTTGAACTTGAGCTACCTGGATCACCGGCGCCTTGTTGTACCGGGGGCGGTTGTTCAGAGTAGCCTTGTGGGACATATGGTGGTGCTGGATTCGCTGGTGTGACTGGTTGGGAAGCCATTGGAATTGGTCCTGCATTGGTGATGGTTCCTCCGATTTGAGGGACATTTGGAACGTGTGGTGTAGGAGGAGGCCTAATAGGAACAAGCGACACGCCCCCATGAGCTTCGGGTTGGGGGGAAAAGAAGTGTCTCCTAGTCCCTAATGGCCCCAAGGGACGTGATGGCCCTGGGCTCCCAGTTGAAATGCGAATTACAGCCGGAGTGGGGTCATCTGTGAGATCTCCTGGTTCTCTATTTGTGATAGTGGGTTCTTCCTCTTGTACAGTTGTCATGTTGGCAGTGCCAAAAGATCCTGGCATTGATGTTTGGCTTTGGGGGCGTGATTGGGCAGGACCTCCCGATTGGGTTTGTGCAATATCTTGCTTGTTTAGAGATCCTGTGGGCCTTGCTGCCCGACTGGGTCCTCTTCTTGTTGATATGGTAGATGAGGGACGTGACCCTCCATCTTCTTGAATAGACATGTTTGTTTAAGCTTGTTTCATAATGTCGTAAGCTTCTTCTTGGTGGCTCTGAGACAAGCCGCGATGGAGAGTGGACGGCACTAAGACCTAAGTGACCTCTTGAGCCGCAACACACTTAAGCGTCTGTAGGCTCTTGAGGGTAGAGGTGGTTCTAAGTGTCACTCAAAGGGAATGTTTTGACGAGACAAAACAAGCTGGGGTTACCAGGCTTGTTGGTACTCTGTATATATTCAGAAAGTGACTGAGTCATACAAGACGCAGCCACACGAGTCAAACATACAAGCCAGTCAGGAGTGTCCAAGTGAGTCATGCTGTATGAACAGACATAACTCGTACAAAGCACAGCCGCGTTACACAATGTAACGAAATAACCACAAGAAGGTGGCAATGCGGCAGACAGGAACAGAAACACAACACAAAAGAAAGGAACAGGCGGGCGAGACAACAGGCAAGTCTGATGGAGAGAGCTGGCTCGCGACAAACAGGGTACGTATTCGCTCTTTTCCCTCAGTAAGTGCACAAAAATTTTGCGCAACTTATTGTCAATGGTGACAGCAAAATACATGACACCTTGGATAGCTTGGAGTGGAATTGGGCCGTGGAGGTCGCTATGGAGCAACTCAAGAACCTTGGACGCGCGGTTTTTGGACGTAGGAAAGGGGGAGTGGGTATGTTTGCCTTTTAGGCATGGCTCGCATTTTGATTGCGGTGGTAAGCGACTTCCAATGATATCCATCCCTTCGACTGTGCCCTTTTTGACCATATCGAGTACATATTGGTAGCTAATGTGGCCTAGGCGACAATGCCAGGTGTGCAGATTGGCTCAGGCGACGTGGGTGGCTGTGTAGGCAACGAATTCGTTTGCTTCCTTGTCATTCTCGTTGTTCAAGCTCTTGGGACCGACAGAGGCAACATGGGTGACTGCTTTGGTATGTGTTACTTGAGCGTCAATCCAATATAAATTGCCTTCTGACCCAGATGAGAATGTGATTTCAGGACCATTGCCCCAATCAGCTAGGATGTGTACTCTGTGCTTGCCAAAATTGACGGCAAAATGGTTCTTGACGAGTTCTCGAACGGAGATCAGGCTCGCATGGAGCTCTGGGACGTACAGGACGGACTGGAGGACAGCGGGAGTCTCTGCTTGGGCTCGATCGCGCAAGATTAGTCGAATTCGGCCGACTCCGGTCGCATATATGCGGTTCCCGTCGCCCACTCAAACGGCTACGGGTGGTACAAGCGGCTGGTATGTGGAAAACCACTGGCGATTTGCCGTCATGTGTTTTGATGCTCCAGAGTCCAGGAGCCACGCTGACCGTTGCGATCCGTCGCCCAAGGCGGGTAGTGCGTAGAGCGTTGGCGTATTGTCCGCTGCTTGGCTTGCAATGGCCAGCTTGGCTGTTTTGACTCTGGGCGTAGCGTTCGACTCGTTCAACTTTGACTTGCCCGGCTTTGCCTTGCGTCGCTTCTGACGTGGTCCCGTTCCCTCAGCGCCTCCTCCCTTTGCCCAGCATTCTGGGTTGGCGTGCCCGGGCTTGCCGCTATTATTGCAGGCGGGGCCTTTCGGCTTCTTCCTGCCCTTCGGGGCCGACAATTTCTTTGGAGCGGGTTTGGAGACTTGGGAAAACATGGCGGTAAGTCCCATGCCTTTCTTGCGTCGTTCCTCTTCAGCTAAAGCGGCCTTGACAACCATGTCGGTTGTGATAATGCCAGTCTGGTTCGAGGTTTGGATGACGGTGCTAACGATTGTGTAGGACGGGGGAGCGCGTTCATGAAGATCTGCGCGAGCATGATGTCAGTGACAGTCTCGCCGAGTGTTTTCATCTTTGAGGCAATCGAGTGGAGGTTGTTGAAACCGGTGGAGATGTCTTCCTCCTCCTCGATTTTTGTGTTTGTTAACTGCTGGAACAGGAAAGAAAGCGACTGCATTCCCTTCCCTTCCCAACGCTCAATACCTTTTGTCCAGGCCTCGTGAGCTGTCATCGCTTCGATTACTTTGGTCATCGCACCGTCTTCCATGTTGAGAGCAATCTGAGCGAACGCCTCCTCGTCCCGTTTCTTCCATTTTGCGACTTCCGTGACTTTTGAGTCGACTTTGGCAGAATCTTTGCTCTTGGCTTTGGTGAGTGGCTCGGGAGCCGTCTCGGTCCCATTGGCAATGTTTAGGAGTCCTTGTAGGCGTAGAACCATTGTCTGGCGGAATTTCCATGGGGTGTAGTTCGAGCTGTTGTCTTTCAGCTGGGGAATATTGTACGTTTTCTTGCTCAGGTAAGAGTCATTTGTAGACATGATGGGAGTATTGACGTTTACAGCGTCGACTGGGCTCTCTGGTTCGTCCTTAATGGATTCAGGGCTCATAACCTGTTGCAATTAGCGTGTTGTGCCGAGCTATATGAGAATCTATCTCAGCTTGTGCTACATGGAAGTAGAGAACTGAGTTTGAAATGTCCTTGACATGACTCTTTAACCAACCGTTGCGGAAACGTCTAAGTCACATGATTATATGCGTCTAACTACAAGAGATAATGAAATTTCAACATCATCAACATAATGTGCCGCTCACAAAACCACAGTGGGCTCAGAAGCGCTCAATGTTGGGCCACTTGTTGGGCTGCTTGTTCCTGTGCTTGAGTAGCTGTGCCATCCAACCAGTATATATTGATTGGCAGTGGTATGCAGACAGCTTTCTGCTACTTTTGTTGGTAGGTAGTGTAACCTTGGGGGTGTACATGATAGGCTCATGTGGCTGGTATTGCAGAGCCCACACGTGGCAATTGAATGGTGTACACTGGCTGCCAGCAAGGAGCCTGCCTGCCCCTGGAACACCATGAAGAGCATGCCGGAGCATTACCCACTCCTCCTTGAGACAACACTGCTGGAAGATGCTGGGTGCAATTTTGGTCACAAGCATATTCACCAGCGTGTCAGCACAAATCCCATGCCCCCCTCATGACCAGCGCTTCAAGTGCTTATGCTTGAGTAGACAGTTGAACAATTCCAAGTGGTTAGTAGTTGGTATCACCCCCTTGAGTGGGATCTCAATGATTGCAGCCACAGCCAACTGCCCATACTCCAACCAACTTTGCCATAAAGTGTGCATCAACCAATAGGATGTCAAATAGCAAACATATGAGAGCCCTTTGGCTGCTGCTGCTGCAAATGAAGGGCTTGCTGACATCTGCTTCAGAGTCTTTGTCATGAGCCAGCTCTCTCCATTAGACTTGTCTTGCATCTTGCCTCCTGCTCTTGTGTCTGTTGTTCTGTTTGTGTGTTGTTTGTCCTTTCCTGTACTGCATTGCCTTGTTCTTGTGGTTGTCCTGTAACATTGTGTAATGTGGCTGTGCTTTGCATGAGTCATGACTGCCCGCGCAGCATGACTCACTTGGACACTCCTGACTGGCTTTTATGTATGACTTGTGTGGCTGTGCCTTGTATGACTTGGCTGCTTTCTGAATATATATAGAGAACCAACAAGCCTGGTAAACCCAGCTTGTTTTGTCTTGTGAAACATCCCCTTTGAGTGACACTTTGAACCACCCCTACCCTTAAGAGTCTACAGCCACTTAAGTGTGGTGCAATTCAAGAGGTCCCTTAGGTCTTAGTGCCGTCCACTCTCCGTTGCGGCTTGTCTCATAGCCACCATGAAGAAGCTTACAACATTACAAAACAAGCTTCACACAATGTCTACATACAACTCAACACCCGTTGAACAAGGATTACAAGAAGACATGGTCTCAAGACCCACGTCTACCACAAGCATACAAAGAGGACCTAGTAGAGCCACTAGACCAGCCTCATCACTCAGTGAAAGCGCACTCACACACACACAAGCAGGTGGTCCAGCCCCATCAAGAGTTCCTAGCCAAAGTACAGCACCAGGAACATTCCAACCAGAAGTATCACTAGTTGAAGAACG
Organism: Ceratobasidium sp. AG-K; assembly: GCA_037039685.1. NCBI lineage: Eukaryota > Fungi > Basidiomycota > Agaricomycetes > Cantharellales > Ceratobasidiaceae > Ceratobasidium > Ceratobasidium sp. AG-K. Next base: position 6,429,110 of record JAWNGF010000002.1, read on the forward strand.
TTCCCAAGAAGAAAATCAAGAACCAGGCAACAAAACTTATGTACCAGAACCAGAAGTAATCACCATCACATCTGATAGAACAACACCTCAACAAGGATTTGGGTTTGGCTATTTTTCCCCCCAGCCCAAAGCCCACGGAGGAGTCTCTCTAATCCCGATACACCCTCCACCCACACCACAAGTCCCATGCATCTTGGAAACAATCACTAGCATAGGTCCAATTCCTTTGTCTTTACTGGAAAGATTGTGACCACCGGTAACCCTGGCAGCAGTACCTTCCACTGGTCCGCAACCTATTAGCAATAGTTCTTCTAGCACACAAAGGACTGCCATCCAGAGCTTAGATGTTGTAAGCTTCTTCTTAGTGGCTATGAGACAAGCCGCGATGGAGAGTGGACGGCACTAAGACCTAAGTGGCCTCTTGAACCGCAACACACTTAAGTGTCTGTAGGCTCTGGAGGGTAGGGGTGGTTCAAAGTGTCACTCAAAGGGGAGGTTTGACAAGACAAAACAAGCTGGGGTTACCAGGCTTGTTGGTCCTCTATATATAAACAGAAAGCAGCCGAGTCATACAAGGCGCGGCCACACGAGTCATACAAATAAGCCAGTCAGGAGTGTCCATGTGAGTCATGCTGTATGAACAGACATGACTCGTACAAAGCACAGCCGCGTTACACAGTGTAATACATAACCACAAGAAGGTGGCAACGCGGCAGGACAAAAGGGGAAGGACAACACAAAGAACAAACACAGACACATATACAAGAGACGAGGTAGGACGAGACGCAGATGAGTCTGATGGTGAGAGCATGGCTCACAACATTCCTCCCCCTTTAAGGTCCTTGAGGGGAACCCGGAAGGACCTATTTACTGCACCCAACAGTCCTTCTCAACCTTCTCAACCAGGGAGTCGACCCCGTCTTCTTCTTCCTCCGTGAGATCGATGGGGTTGAACACAGTGTTACCTGGTTCATCGCAGTGCTCCTCCCACTTTTCCCAGGTCTTCTCGTCAGTCCAGTCCGCCTTGGACCAGTCCATGACCCTCTCCTGCTCCTCCACGTGGTCCTTGTCCCATTGTTGTACGTCCGGCTCGACCTCCTCCCATTGCGACAAGTCTGCATTCTTCTCCTGCCACCAGAATGGCTTCCATTCAAACTTCTCCCTCTGGTAACGTCCCTGCTCCATCCTCCAATCCGCCAAGTCTGCTTCGAAGTTCTTGTCCCATGCGTTGCCCCATCGAGGCCTCAGAGTGGGAGGACGACCTTCGTATCCTGGAACCCATTTGCTGCTGTAGGCTCCTTCTTGTCCCCATTCGACCACCCCGAGCTTGTGCATGGATCGCAGTACGGCTTCGGACACCTGGAAGGCTGCGCATCCTTGGCATACGTAGATGTCCTTTCGCTGGAGCTGCATGCGTGTCAGCCATTTTTTGCCGACCCATTCGAACTCTCCCAGGTCAGAGTGCAGGATGTCATCGGAGGCACGGAATTGGAGCCGCCCTGGACTCTGCTGGGACCTTTTGCAGACGTAGAGGGCCGCTCCCAAGTCAAGGATGCGGGCCGTGTGGAAAGCTGGTCCATCAAGAACGCGGACCAGGTTGTTGGTGATGGTGGCACGGGTAACGGCGGGCATAGTGTGCAAAAGAGGTTTAGTGCGTTGAGTGTGTATAGCGATTTGGAATGTGAGCAAGTTCTGCAAGTTGTGTTGTTGTCCTGTTCCGCCCTCCCTTTAATACTTCTTGTTTTGTAGTTTGACGGTGTTGGGGCATTTGGAAAATCCTTCAAGAACCTCCTCATTATTGCTCTGAGGTGACCGAAATCTTCTGCCCGTTGTTCTGTGTCTTCTTTTTCATCATAACCCTTCCATCTAACCCTGTAGAACAACCCGTCCTTTGTTTCCTTCCAGTCCACGATTTTTTCCACTTCGTATTCTTCCTCCCCTTCTTCTGTTGTGATCGGCGGTGGTCGGGGTTGGTTTCTGTGGAAGTTCTCGTCTTTTTTGTATGGGCTCAGGAGATTGCTATGGAACACAGGGTGTATCCTCATGGTTTTTGGGAGCTCCAACTCGTAGGCGTGGCTTGATATGATTTTCTTGATCTTGAAAGGACCGTATTTCTTGTTGTCGAGTTTCTTGTTGGGGCGGTTCATCTTTATGTTTTGTCCGTAAAGCCAGACAAGGTCGCCCTCCTTGCATTTTGGTAGGTGTTCCACTGTGTCCTTTCTTCTGTGCCATTCCATTGCTGCTTTCGCTTCGTCCCATACTTCCTGCCAGTTGTTTGCTTTTTCATTTGCTTCAGGAATCGTGGTTACTTCTCTTAAAACATTCCACAGTGGTTCTCTGCCGTTGACAATCTCGAATGGGGTTTTTCCTGTGATCCCATGTCGCTGGTTGTTGTAGCAGAATTCTGCGATAGGAAGTAATTCGGCCCAGTTATCTTGCCTGTAGTTAACAAATGTGCGGAGCCATGCTTCTATCCATTGGTTTATTTGTTCCGTTATTCCGTCTGTTTGTGGATGATATGCCGTGCTGAACGTTGGTGTTGTTCCGATTTTTTGGTAAAGGGCCTTCAGGAACTTGCTGTTGAAAGTTGTTCCTCTGTCCAAAACTGTACTTTGTGGGAAGCTGTGTAATCTCCAAACGTTCTTCAGGAAAAGATCAGCAAGTTGATCCGCAGTTGTTGATTCTTTGCAGGCTATGAAGTGTGCCATGCGAGAGAACCGATCAACCACCACTAGAATGCTGTCATTGCCTTGTGATTTTGGGAGTTTCACGATGAAGTCGTATGCAATATCCTCCCATGGACTGTTTGGGATCTCCAGTGCTTTCAGCGGTACTTGGCTTTTTGTTCCTTTCGCCCTTTGGCACTGCTCACAAGAGTCAACATATTTGTTAACTGTTGCTTTAAGTCCAGGCCAGTAGTATTTTCTTGAGATTAGTTCCAGCGTTCGGGCTTGACCCTGGTGCCCTGCTAATGTTGAATCGTGGTGTAATCTGAGGATTTTTAGTCTAGTATCCTTGTCCTCTGGTACGTAGATTTTCCCATCTATCCAGAGCAGGTCTTCCTCAAAGTTGTAGTTCCTAATTCCTTGTTGCACTGATTTGGGTAGGGTCTCCTTTTCTTTGCACAATTCTATGATCTTCCTGATGCTCTCGTCTTCGCTTTGTGCTTCCTTAATGTCCGCAATGATGTCTGACTTGACTTCTCCGGCAAATCCTTTGAACTGTTCCTCCTTGATCATAATTTGCTCCGCTGTTGGTATTTCGTTGTGATCCGCTCTTCTGGACAGTAGGTCTGGCTTTGTTGACATATTCCCTGGACGGTAAACTATTTCAAAGTTGTAAGAAGCCAGGATTTGATGCCATCGAGCGTGACGTCGGTTAAATGTAGTCGCCTTCTTCCAGTATTGCAGGTTACAGTGATTGGTATAGATTGTTATTGGTTCTCTTGTTCCTTCTAGATGCAATCGCCAGTGTTTTAGTGACTCCACAATTGCCATCAATTCCTTGTTGTGAACATCGTAGTTCATCTGTGCAGCATTAAAGGATTTTGATAGGAAAGCGATGGGGTGCAAGTAACCGTCGTCTTGTCTTTGAGAGAGTATCGATCCCATAGCAACGCCGCTTGCATCTGTTTCCAATATGTAAGGTTTTGTTGGATCTGGGTGTCGTAGTAGTGGTTCCTTGCATATTTTCTTTTTCAGGTTATGGAAAGCCTCCTGTTGTTCGGCTTCCCACTTCCATTTCTGATCCTTCCTTGTTAGAACGGTTAAGGGTTTCGCCAGGCCGCTGAAGTTTGGTATGAATCACCTGTAAAAGTTTGCAAATCCTAGGAAGGCTTGGACCTGTTTGACTGTTCTTGGCTCCTTCCATTCCTTGATTGCTTTGACCTTTTCCTCTTGCATTGATATTCCTTCCTCGCTGATGTTTATCCCTGTGTAGACAAGTCTTTTGACAAAGAATTCGCATTTTGGGAGTTTTGCAAAGAGGTTGTTGTCCAACAGGATTTTGAGTACCTTTCGGACATCCTCCACATGCTGGCTTCGGTCTTTGGAGAAAATTAATATGTCATCGATGTAAACGATGACACAGATGTCAATCAGGTCGTGGAAAATATGATTCATATATCGTTGGAAAGTTGCCGGCGCGTTTTTCAATCCGAAGGGCATGACAATATATTCGAATAGGCCCTCCTTGGTTCGGAATGCTGTTTTCCATTCGTCTCCTTCTTTAACTCGGATGTTGTTGAACCCCATACGCAAGTCTATTTTGGAAAAGATTTTTGCGTCCTTGATCTTGTCAAGGAGATCTTCCATTTGCGGCATGGGGAAGCGATCGTCTTTCGTTATTTCGTTGATTGGGCCAAAATGTTGAACTAGCCTGAGTTCTGGAGGTTTTTCCGGGTCCTTTGGGTCTTGTCCCTTTTTGACGAAGAAAGTTGCTGCGGCTACAGGTGACTTGCTTGGTCAGATTTTGCCTGCCGCCAGTTCCTCATCTAGGTATTTTCTGAGGGCTATGGATTCTGCGGGTGAGAGTGGAATTGGCCTAGCCGGTTTAGGAAGTTCTGCTCCTTCCACCAGATCAATGCAACAGTCGTATGGACGATGGTCCGGTATTCGTTTAAATTTTTCTTCGCTAAAGACTTCTGCATAATCTTTGAATTCTTTGGGTATGTCTTCGATTTCTGCAGCTTTTCCAAGAATGTTGTTTGGTTGCCAGGAAATTTCTTTTGATGGCCAATCAATTATTGGGTTGGCTTCCTCTAGCCATTCTAACCCCAGAATCAAGTGTGTATCTCCAGTCGGCATGGCGAAGAAGTTTTGCCTGAAGATTTTTCCATGTAATTCAAATTCCAGGTTTGCTTTGAATCGGAGTTGATGTGAGAGTTCCTTCCCTTGGATTCCAATTATTTTCCTAGGTGTTGGCAGTTCAATTAGGGCCACGTTGTTTCTTCGTGCCCAAGTGATGTCGATGAAGTTCCTTGATGCTCCCGAGTTGATGAGAGTAGCAATGGGTTCCGTGATTCCAGTAATATTCATGTAAACAATTGTTGATTTGCTGGTAGCTCTAAGGTACATTGTTTCCATTACTGGTTCGTTGCTCTCTCCACACACGGTTAGAGGGAGACCTCGCCTTTTCCCGATTCGGATTCCTCTTCAATTTTTCCTTCCCTTCCTTTGAGGTTAGGTTCTTCCTTTTTCCATTCCTTCTCCGGGCACTTGGCAAGCATGTGTTTGTCTAATCCGCATTTCAGGCAGCGTCTCGAGGAAATCCTAGCCTTGTAAACCTCATCTGGAAGTCTTTTTGTAGAGCTAGAGGATGCTGTTACTGTCTTCTTCCCTGTTGTGTTCTTGATCGCTTGTAGTTTCTGGTCAATAGAGATTGCAATTGATATCCATCGGTCAAGGGATAGTTCTCGTTCTGTCCCATCTTTGTTGATCAGGGTTAGTTCGAAACGAGCTAGTTCGGTTTTGACTTCAGGTTTCAACCCTTCCTTGAATTGGTTGATCAGAGCTTCTTGACCCCAGTTAACGTCTACAAGAAGGTATCGGAATTCCGAAGCATAGTTTGCTACCGAGTTGGTCTGTTTGCATTTTCGGATGTCCGATTCCGCTTTAGCTTTTTTGTTAGGATCGCTGAATTGTTCCATGAAGTGTGCTTTGAAACTTTCCCACAAGGCAAGATTTTGGTTATTTCCTCCTTGGTTAAGCGATTGTAAGAGTACTTGTGCCCAGTGGGTGGCGGCTCTGTTCTCAGATTTGAAGTTTGCTAGGGCTTCGCGGATTCTTTCTTCATCGGAAGTGTATTGATCGCCTAGACGTACAAAGTAGCTCTCCATTTGCGTAATGAACATTTCAGCGCCTTCTCCTTTCTTTCCGTCGAAGGCTTCCGGACGAGTAACCTTGGGACGACGCTGTCCAGTACCAATGTTTGGGTTTTCGGTCAGTTGTTGGATTCTTGATTCTAATTCGTCGATCCTGGTAGATTCCGCGTCTGGATGTGGTGGAGAGTTTGATCGCCTAGAGGGGATCCAGTGTAGGGATGCTTCGTCCATTTCTTCACGCATATTGTTGATAGCTTCCTGGACTTCCATCATTTTGGTAGTGAAGGAGGCTCCCTCCTGTCGTAAGGTTTCTAGTCCTTGTGTCACTGCCTCATTCCATTTGAGTTGTCCTTGTCTGGTAATGTTGAGTTCTTCGCGTACATTATTCACTAGTCCTTGGGTGTTGGTAACTTCATTTCGAAGGCGGGTTACGTCTTGACCGACTAGAAAGGAGTTATGTTTGCCATTTCTTGCCGAGTTCAGAATGTCCGTCAAGGTTCCTTGTAGGGTGTTGATGGAGTTGTTAAAGATTTGCTGGTTGTTTGCTAGAACCTGTGTTGCTTGTTCTAGGCCACTGAGCCTTTGATCTATAGTGACTCTCATTCCGTCTATAACCCTAAGGGTAGCGTTGTGTCTTCCTTCTAGAAGGTCATCTAGGTTATCTAAATTGCTGATTACAGCCCTGCTGCTAGAGCTGGAACTTGAACTTGAACTTCCTGGATCGCTGGTGTTTTGTTGTACTGGGGCTGGTTGCTTGGAGTAACCCTGTGGGATATATGGTGGTGCTGGAATCGCTGGTGTGACTGGCTGGGAAGCTACTGGAATTGGTCCTGCATTGGTGATGGTTCCTCCAATTTGGGGGACTGTAGGGACATTGGGAACGTGAGGTGTGGGAGGAGGTCTAATGGGAACCAGCGATATGCCCCCATGAGCTTCTGGTTGGGGAGAAAAGAACTGTCTTCTAGTCCCTAACGACCACAAGGGACGTGATGGCCCTGGAGTTGCAGTTGGAATACAAATTACAGCTGGAGTAGGGTCATTCGTGAGATCTCCTGGTTCTCTATTTGTGATGGTGGGTTCTTCCTCTTGTACTGTTGTCATGTCAGGAATACCGAAAGCTCCCGGCATTGATGTTTGACTTTGGGGGCGTGATCGGGCAGGACCTCCCGCTTGAGTTTGTGCAATGTCTTGCTTGTTTAGTGATCCTGTGGGCCTGGCTGCCCGACTGGGTCCTCTTCTTGTTGATATAGTGGATGAGGGTCGTGACCCTACGTCTTCTTGAATAGACATGTTTGTGTGTTGTTAAGCTTGTTTTGTAATGTCGTAAGCTTCTTCTTAGTGGCTATGAGACAAGCCGCGATGGAGAGTGGACGGCACTAAGACCTAAGTGGCCTCTTGAACCGCAAAACACTTAAGTGTCTGTAGGCTCTTGAGGGTAGGGGTGGTTCAAAGTGTCACTCAAAGGGGATGTTTGACAAGACAAAACAAGCTGGGGTTACCAGGCTTGTTGGTCCTCTATATATAAACAGAAAGCAGCCGAGTCATACAAGGCGCAGCCACACGAGTCACACAAATAAGCCAGTCAGGAGTGTCCATGTGAGTCATGCTGTATGAACAGACATGACTCGTACAAAGCACAGCCGCGTTACACAGTGTAATACATAACCACAAGAAGGTGGCAACGCGGCAGGAAAAAAGGGGAAGGACAACACAAAGAACAAACACAGACACATATACAAGAGACGAGGTAGGACGAGACGAAGATGAGTCTGATGGCGAGAGCATGGCTCACGACATTAGACAAACTAGATGACCGATTAATCAGACGTCACAACAGAACTCTAAGAGTCATTGAAGGACTAAGAGTTGGTCTTACACAAAGAATCACTGGGCTAGAGCAAGAAGCAAGAGTACTAGCAAACAACCAAGCAACTTTCAACAGCTCAATCAGGGGAATACAACAGTCCCTCACGGATATTCTTAATTCTGCCTGTAATGCCAAAAATAACAGTTATCTCACGGGAAGAGAAGTAGACACTGTCCAAAACAAAGTCACAAACACCCAAGGACTTGTAACAAATGTACAACAAGACCTCAACACTACACGCCAAGGACAGCTTCAGTGGAACAAAGCAATGACACAAGGAATCAAACAAGTTAGAGAAGGATTCACAACGCTAAATAAACAAGTGTCAATCATGGAACAATCCATTACCAACCTGAGGGATGAAGTAGACGAGGCCTCATTACATGTGCCTAGCAAATGATCTGCACCAGAGGCCAAGTCTACAAGAATTGACAACCTGGAACAAAGACTCCAGAGCCTGCTAAACTACCAAGTCAAAAGCTCACCAAGAAGACCAAAGGTCACTAGACCAGAAGCCTTTGATGGAAAGAAAGGAGAAGGAGCAGAAATGTTCATCACCCAGATGGAGAGTTATTTTGTTTGGCTGGGCAACCAATATAGTTCTGGACAAGAAAGGATTAGGGAATCCCTGGTGAATTTCAAATTGGAGAACTGCTCTGCCACCCATTGGGCGCAAGTGCTTCTCTGATCAATGAACACTGGAGTACCAGACCCAAACCTGACATCATGGGAAACGTTCAAAGCGCACTTCATGGAACAATTCAGCAACCCTAACAAGAAAGCCAAAGCAGAAGCCAAAATTCAAAAATGCAAACAGGTCAACTTGGCAGCTAATTACACAACCAAATTCCGCTTCCATATGGTCAATGTAAATTGGGGAGAGGAGGCCCTCATCAACCAATTCAAGGAAGGGCTTAATGCGGAAATCAAAACTGAATTAGCATGATTTGAACTTTCCCTTATCAATGAGGATGGGACTGAAAGGCACTTAAACCTCAATCAATGGATAACCCTAGCAATTTCCATTGACCAAAAATTGCAACAAATCAAGACCGCTACTGGAAAGAGAGCACCACAATCAACCACTGCTGGCCAGACTTCTGTGAAACCGTTGCCAGACGAGGTGTACAAAGCAAGGATGGCTTCAAACCAGTGTCTGAAGTGTCGTCAAGAAGGACATCTTTCACTCAAATGCTTGTCCAAGGAATGGATAACAACCAAACCCAGTGTAAAAGGGAGGGAAGCAACAATCATAGAAGAAATTCAGAAACAGAAGGGGTCTCCCACTAACTGTGTGTGGAGAGACCAAAGAACCGGCAATGTACTTTAGAGCAAACAAAGAATCCACAATTGTTTACAGCTATGTTGCCAGAATCACAGACCTGATTGCTACTCTAATTGACTCCAGAGCCTCCCGGAATTTTGTTGATATTGCTTGGGCCAGAAAGAATAACATTGCCCTGAGTGATCTTCCCGTTCCTTGAAGGGTTATTGGAATACAAGGAAAGGAGCTGTCACACATGATCTGCTTCAAAACACAAATGGAGATCACAATTGAAGGAAAAACATTTAAAGAAGATTTCTTTGCCATGCCCACCAGTGACACAAACATCATCCTGGGACTTACCTGGCTAGAAACTGCAAACCCTAGCATTGATTGGAAGCAAAAGAGCATCTCTTGGAGAAATGAGGAAATACACAGAAGAGAAGGAAACTTGGACCTTATCCCAGAAGAATTGAAGGAGTTTGCAGATGTTTTTAGCAAAGAAAAGTTCAAACGCATTCCGGATCACTTCCCTTATGATTGTGCTATCAATTTCAAGGAAGGCGCAGAACTCCCAAAGCCTGCAAGACCTATACCTTTATCCCCAGCCAAGTCCATTGCAATGAGAGAGTACCTTGATGAAGAACTTGCTGCAGGAAAAATCAGACCTAGGAAGTCCCCAATAGCATTGGCATGTTTTTTCATCAAAAAACCAGGCCTGCCAGGGGGACTACAATTGGTACAAGACCTACAACCCATTAACGCCATCACAAAGGACAACAGATTCCCTATGCCCCTTATGGAAGACCTGCTTGACAAAATAAAGGATGCAAAAATCTTCTCAAAAATCGACCTAAGGATGGGATTCAATAACATCCGCATCAGGGAAGGAGACAAATGGAAGACAGCGTTCAGGACAAAGGAAGGACTATTCAAATACATTGTCATGCTGTTCTGACTAAAAAATGCACAAGCCACATTTCAACGGTATATGAATCACATCTTCCACAACAAAATCAATGTGTGTGTCATAGTTTATATCAATGACATCCTTGTCTTTTCAAAAACCTGTTCTCAACACATAGTGGATCTACAAGAAGTACTCCAAATCCTAAAGGAGAACAACCTTTTCACAAAACTACCAAAATGCGAGTTCTTTGTCACAGAACTCATTTACACAGGACTGAAGATCAGCAAGGAAAGTATATCCATGGACAAAGAAAAAATCAAGGCCATAAAGGAATGGAAGGAACCAAAGATGGTGAAGCAAGTGCAAGCCTTCTTAGGGTTTGCAAATTTCTATAGGAGATTTGTACCCAGTTTCTCCACAATTGCTAAACCTCTCATGGGATTGACACAAAAGGATCTTCTGTGGAAATGGGGAAACAAAGAACAGAAAGCATTGAAAGGTATCAAGGAAATGATTTGCAAAGATCCTGTACTCCAACACCCAAATCCAGAGAAGCTGTTTTTCTGTGAGACCAACACTAGTGGAGTAGCAATGAGGGCAATACTGTCCCAGAGACAAGAAGACAGAAGGCTACACCCAATTGCGTTCCTTACCAAATCTTTCAACCTGGCACAGATGAACTATGACATGCATGATAAGGAGCTTATGGCTATCATCAAGGCACTTATGCATTGGAGACTCCACCTGGAAGGAACAAAGGGAGAAATCATGGTATACTCTGACCACAGGAGCCTACATTTCTGGAAAGATGCAAAAACATTCAACAGGAGACATGCACGTTGGCACCAAATACTGGTGTCATACAATTTTGTGATTGTGCACAGACCAGGAATCCTTTGACAAAAACCGGATCTGTTGTCAAGAAGGGCTGACCATGTGGAAATTCCGTTGGCAGAACTGATAATGATCACTGACAAGAAATTCAGCGGCTTTGCAGGCAAACTTAAAGAAGACCTCATTAACAATATCATCAAAGCACAACACAAAGATCCAGGGCTACAATGAGTAATGGAACTTTGCAAAAAGAAGAACTTGTTACCTAAGAGTATTTGGGCCAGCATAAAGGGCTACAAAGTAAACAAAGCACTACTATGGTACAAGGGGAAGATTGTGGTACTGCAAGACAAGGATTGCTGACTAGCAATCATGCAACTACACCACAATTCACCAATTGCTGGGCACCAAGGACACACAAGAAGCCTAGAACTGGTGTCAAGACAGTACCACTGGCCAGGAATGAAGCAAAGTGTCAACAAATACATGGATTCCTGCAAACAATGCCAAAGATCAAAGGGAACCAAAACACAGACCCTGTTAAAACCCTTGCAATTAGGAAACAAACCATGGGAGGACATAGCCTATGACTTCATAGTCAAACTTCTAAGTCAAAGGGTATGGACAGCATCCTGGTTGTTGTGGATAGATTCTCCAGGATGGCACATTTTGTACCATGTAAGGAGTTGCACAAGGCAAGCAAGTTAGCAGAACTTTTCCTATGCAACATCTGGAAACTCCACAGATTTCCCAGAAGCACCGTCTCCAACCAAGGAAGTACCTTTAACAGCAAGCTCCTGAGAGCAATCTACAACAAAATTGGGGTCTCACCCTCTTTTAGCACTGCTTACCACCCTCAAACCAATGGAATTATGGAACGGGCAAACCAGTGGCTAGAAGCATGGCTACACACTTTCATCAATCATCACCAAGACAATTGGGTGGAACTGCTGCCAATTGCTGAATTCTGTTACAACATGCACAAAAACAGAGTTACAGGAAAGAGCCCATTCAAACTTGTTTACAGAAAGGAACCTTTATGGAATGTGTCCAGCATAGTAACAGAAGTCCCAGAAGCAAACACAGTTCCCACAAGATGGGAGGAAACAAGAAAGGAGGCTATGGCTGCCATGGAATTACATCAAGTTAGAGAAGGAGAAGTCAAGGAAGAATACAAGGGAGGGGACCTAGTATGGCTATATGGGCCAGACATCAAATCAAATAGACCTTCAAGAAAGCTTGACAACAAGAAATTTGGACCCTTTCCTGTAAAAAGGAAAATATCTTCTCACACTTATGAGCTGGATCTACCACCCACTATGAAGAAGCACCCTGTTTTCCATATTGACCTCCTAAGTCAGTACAAGGTTGACAAAGAATTCAATCAGAACCAACCACGTCCTCCACCAATTGTCACAGAGGAAGGAAGCAAAGAATACAAAGTCAAGAAGATTGTTGATTGGAAAATGACAAAAGAAGGGGTTTTCTATAGAATCTGATGGAAAGGATATGGAGAAGAAGATGATACAGAACAATGTGCAGAGGATGTAGGGCACCTAACCAAAATAGTGTGGAAGTTTCTGAAGAAACACCCTGAAGCTCCAACACCTGCAAATTTCAAAGGAAAGATAAAAGGCAGAGGGGCAAAAGAGTGGGAAACCATCTGCAAAGCTTGCAACTACTCTCAAATCCACACATTGCTCAACTCTCTGAACCTTTTTTGTACCTTGCTATGCCAGCCATTTCCTGCTCCACCATTGCCAACAACCTCATCTGCGTCCTCAACGGACCATTGTTTGCTATGGCAAGAATCCTTGACACTGGAGCGGCCCTCTACATCTTCAAGAGGTTGCAGCAAGGCCTGGGCAGAATGCAATTCCGGGTGGCAGACAACATACTCCACTCAGACCTGGGGGAGTTCCAATGGGTTGGAACAAAATGGCCAACAAGAATGCAACTTCAAAGGAAGGACATCTATGTTTGCCAAGGATGCACTGTGTTCCAAGTCTCAGAGGTTGTCCTCCTGTCCACACACATGCTTGCAGTCATTAAATGGGGGATGGAAGGAGCATACTCAAGCAGATGGGTACCAGGATATGATGGGAGACCGCCAACGCTCCGACCCAGATGGAACAATGCTTGGGACACCAACTACAAAAAGGACCTGAGCAACTGGAGGATGGAGAGGGGTAGATACCAGAGGGAGAAGTTCAAGTGGTTGCTGTATTGGTGGAGAAAGGAGGAAACAGACATGTCAGCATGGAAGGAAATAGAACTGGACATGTGACAATGGGATGAAGAGTTTGTGGAAGCCCAGAAGAGGGTTTTGGACTGGTCCAAGGCAGACTGGATGAAGGAAGAAACATGGGAAGAATGGGAGAAGTTCTTGGATGAACCAGGTAACACCATGTTCAATCCCATTGATCTGATCTTGGAGGTGGATGAGGGAATGGAGGAGTATATGCAGTGTAAGGAGCAGGACTGCACATTACAATGAGTCCGTTTGAGTCCCCCAAACGGACTCTTAGGGGGGAGTAATGTTGTGAGGCAGCTCTCTCCATTAGACTTCTCTTATGTCTCACCTCCTGCTCTTGTGCCTGTTGTTCTGTTTGTGTGTTGTTTGTCCTTTTCTGTACCTTGTTGCCTTGTTCTTGTGGTTGTTCTGTAACATTGTGTAATGCGGCTGTGCTTTGCATGAGTCATGACTGCCCATGCAGCATGACTCACTTGGTGTCCCAACTTGGGTCAATTAGGTGTATAAAGAGTTAAGGGGTTTGACTTAGAGAAGTCTTAGAACCCAAGGAGTAGTGATAGTTAAGAGGATTTGATTGAGCAAGTCCTAGTGGAGAGGAGGTCAAGCCTTGTTGTTAACTGGCTTGACCTCTGGGTTTATATACATGAGGGATCAATGCCACATCATCATCTATCAGTGTGAGAAAACCAAGTACAGCCAATGATAAGCAAGATAAGAGGTATGACTGGACATTCTGGAAGTTCCAGAAGCAACACCAATATCAAATGGAAAGACAAATACCTCACATGATACAAGTTAAGCACCAGAGGACATTTGTACCAAAAAAGGAAAGTGTTCGGAAAAAAAGATATAAAATCAGAATAAAATGTCTGAGCTTAGTCAGCTCATGACATTACCACCCTTTTAAGGGCCTGGCACGGTGGGGTGGAGTTTGTGGAATTTATCAACTAGCTAAGGAGCATTCTTGAGGTCCTCTTTTGTCTGCCAAGAATTGTCTGCATGGGAGTATCCTTTCCATTTGATGTAATAGTGAAGTTGATGGTGGATTTTCTTGGAATTGAGGATTTCTTCAACTTCCCACTCTTCTTCTCCTTCTTGCGTGACAATAGGGGGTGGCTGAGCGGGTTTGCAACCATGGGGATCATAGTGAAACTTCTTGAGCAACATGACATGGAAGACAGGATGGATCTTCATTGACTTTGGTAATTCCAGTTTAAAGGCGTGAGTCCCTATTTTTTCCAGTACTTTGTAGGGGCCTGAAACTTTGTGGGAGAGTTTTACTGAAGGTCTGTCTGTGGATATGTTTTGATGGTTAAGCCAGACTTTATCTCCAGGGTTTATCTCTTCTGGTTCTTTGGCTCCCTTATCAAAGTAGTGTTTGTAGGATTGATTTGCCAGGATGAGAGTGGCTTTGACTTCATCATATCCTTTCAGCAGGAATTCTGCATGGGCATCAGCTTCAGGAACAGTATAGTCTGATTCTTCCCCAATGTTCATTCTAGGGTTGAAACCCTGACAGATCTGGAAAGGGGTTTTTGCCAGTGGATGCTTGGATTCCATTGTTGTAAGCAAATTCTGCCATAGGAAGTAATGCTACCCAGTTGTTTTGTCTATGGTTGACAAAAGCCCTGATAAAGATTTCAACAACTTGGTTTGCTTGTTCTGACTGTCCATCTGTCCTTGGATGATAGGCTGTGCTGAAGGTGGGTTTTATGTCTAACTGTTTGTACAGATGTCCAATGAACTTTGAGTTGAAAGTGGACCCTCTATCCAAGACTGTTGCTTTTGGTGTACCATGAAGTTTCCAAATGTTTGCAACAAAGATATTGGCTATGTCTACTGCTGTGGCAGTTGATTTGCAAGTGAGATAATGTGCCATCTTGGAGAACCAATCTACCACTGTCAAGATTGTGTCATATCCTTCTGACTCTGGGAGTCCTACAATCATGTTGTAGGAGATCTCTTCCCAAGGTCTCTCAGGAATGTGCAAAGGACGCAGTAGTCCTGTGGGGAGTTGGTTCAATGGTTTAACTCGAATGCATGTTTTGCAGTGTGACACATAAGAGTTGACAAATTTCTTAATGGTTGGCCAGTAGTAAGTTCTTGAGACCAGTTCCAATGTTTTTGCTTGTCCAGGATGCCCAGCTGTAATATTGTCGTGGTGCGATTCCAATATCAGGTTTCTGACAGTTTCATCCTTGGGGACAAAGATCTTTCCCTTGAACATTAGGAGTCCTTCTCTGTATTCCCAATCTTTGACTTTTTCTCCATTTCTCAGGTTGTTATGAGCTTCCTCTAATCTGGGGTCTTCAAGGATTGCTTCTCTAATTAGATTGTTGATCTCCTGGTCAGGGGTAATAGCAGAAATAAAAATGTCTGGTTTGAGGAGAACTTGGTTCTCTACCCCCTCCAAAGGTTCTAAGTCATATTGCCTTGAGAGGATGTCTGCTTTTTTATTCTGGCTTCCTGGCCTATACATGATTTGGAAATTGAAGTCTACCAAAAAGTTCATCCATTGAATTTGGCATTGGTTCAGTTGTTTGGATGATGAGAGGTATTCCAAGTTTTTGTGATCTGTTATGACTTGAATGGCTTTTTTGGTGCCTTGAAGTAAGTGGCACCATTCCTTGAAGGCTCTAATAATTGCCAATAGTTCCTTGTCAAAAATATCATAGTTTTGCTCAGCCAGATTTAGTGATTTAGAAAGGAAAGCCACTGGGTGTAATTTCCCTTCCCCATCCTTTTGAGACAAAACTGCTCCTGTGGCAAACCCTGATGTGTTTGTCTCAAGGAAAAACTCTTTATTTTGATTGGGCTGCATCATTACAGGTGCCACCTTAAGAGCTTCTTTTAGTGCATTCATGGTGTCTTGTTCCTTGCTTGTCCACTGCCATTTTTGATCCTTCTTGAGTAGGTTGTATAGGGGTCTGGCTTTGCCAGCAAAGTCTTGAATGAATCTTTGATAGAAATTGACAAATCCTAGGAACTCTTGGACTTGGTTGACATTCTTTGGGGCTTTCCAATTCATAGCTGCTGTGACCTTTTCTTGATCTGTTTTGATTCCTTTATTGGAAATGACTAGTCCTACCCAATCCAGTTTGTTTTGGTGGAACTTTCATTTCCTCAGTTTCACAATTAACTTGTGTTCCCTTAGTCTTCTCAGCACCTCTTTTACATGTCCTGGATGGTCTTCAACTTGTTTGGAAAAAATGAAGATATCATCAATGTATATGAGTACAAAAACCCCCATAATGTCCCTGAATATAGAGTTAATTAGAGACTGGAAGCTTGATGGGGCATTTTTAAGACCAAAGGGCATGACTTTCCATTCATACATGCTGTACTGAGTTTTGAAGGCTGTTTTCCATTCATGCCCTCTTGCTATTTGGGTTTGATGGAATCCTTGTGCTAAGTCCAGAGTAGTCCCAATGACAAATCCTTCCAGGGCTCTTAACCATTGATCCAGTAGAGGGATTCCGCTTGCATTGAATTTACACAGCAAATTCACATATCTATAGTCAACGCAGAAGCGTAACTCTGGGTTGTTTGGATCTTCTGGATGGGCCTTCTTGACAAATAGTACCGGCAATGCTAAAGGAGACTTGGAAATTTGAATGTGCCCCCTCCGGATGAGGGTTTCTAGTACTTTCTTCATTTCTTTGTCTTCAGCTGGGGATGTTTTGTAAATAGGACCATGCTTTGGTTTGGCCTCTGGTAGAAGGTCCAATGTGATGTTGGTTGGTCTGTGAGGTGGGAGTTCTTCCAATCTAGATTCATAAAATACATCTGCGAACTCCTTATATTCTTTGGGTAATAGGGTTTCAGCTGCAATTTGGAGTGTAGATGGGGCTTCTAGGTAGTTTTTCAAGCAAAACTTGCTTGTGTATGCAATCATCCTATTTTTCCAATTAATTTGTGGGTTATGTTTCTTGAGCCATGACATCCCAAGTATGATGGGGTGTGTTCCAATATCTGCAATGTGACATTCTATTTTGCTGGAATGTGTTCCCATGACAAGTTTAAATTTGGTATAATGGGTGACCTTTCCAGATGAAACTTCTTGCCCATCTATAACTTGAAGGGTCTTTGTTTTTTTGTGTTGAAAAAGGGGAAGGTTTGCTTCTTTTGCTAGGGAAGGGTTGATGAAGCAGGAGGTTGCGCCACAATCAAGTAGTGCTTGTCCAGAAAACTTTTTTGATTTGTTAACTGACTTAGAATCAGGAGCCATAGCTAGTGGATGAGCAGTGAAATCAAGGTATAATTGGTTTTCATTTAATATTGACATGATTTCTAGTTCATCCATATTACTAGCTAATATATCACCAAGTACTTGGCTCCTTAATAAGCCTTGGTGACGTCTCTTCCCAATTCAATGTCTGAAGAGATTTCTTCAATCTGGGCTTCAAACCCTGAGGCTGTGTTTTTGGAAGGACAGACTCTTGCTGAGTGTCCCTTGCTGCCGCAGGTGAAGCAAATCATGGGTGTCTTTCCTTTGCCATCAAGATCCATTGCATTGGGGTCTTTAGTGGGAGTGGGTGTCTTAGGTGTTTGGGTTGTGGGAGTGGTGAAAGTGGGGGTTCTGGTATCTTTCTGGATAGCCCCAAACAGAACATTTCCTTTAGTTCTGTCATCCCAAGAGATTTGTGGAACTGCACAGCCCTTTGCGTTCCTGGAAATACTCAAGATTTTTCCATATTGCACCCCTCCTGTAGGTTTTGACATGAAGACACAATCATTTATGTTGAACCTTTGATCTAGTGAGGTGTTTGCAGTGTTTGTGGCAACCTTAGGTGTAGTTTGCTTTGAGGTGCTGGCTTGTAGGCTTTGAGCCTTTTTTGGTGAGTTGATGGCATTCATTGTGGAATCAATTTCCAGGGCTTGTTTGCAAACTTGGTTAAATGTCCTTGTTGCTTCATGGGGTTTGAAGTTTTGTGACACCATGGCCATTTTGATTTCATCCTTAAGACCTTTGTAGAAATCATCACAAAGTACTCAATCAGTGTACCCAAGTACCAATGAATAAGTGACAAAATCCCATAGGTAATCTTGAACGGAATTCTTCTGAACCAACTTTTTGTATAGTTGTCTATATTGGTTGATTTTGTGGATGTCACCAAACCTAGCTTGCAATTTGTTCCAGAATTCATATATGTTGTGTAGCCAATTAGTTGCTCCTCTCCTTGCTGTATCTACGTCAATTCCAGGTTGCATCCATACGTAGGCAGGCCCTTTGCAATAACCCATGATATAGGTGATTTTTTGTTCTGTAGTTGCTTGCAGGGATGGATGGTTTATGTACAGAGTACATTGCAATTTAAACTCATTGAATTTGTTCACATCTCCAGAGAATTCTTCTGGGGGATGCATTTTGAGTTTGTATCCTGGAGTAGTTGTTGACACAGTTGTAGAGGGTGTTGCTCCTAGGTTTGTCAGTGATTGAGATACTGCAGTTATTAATTGGTGAAGAGGTGCAATCTGTGAGGTTTGATTTTGGATTGCCGTGACATCTGCAACAGTGTTGTCAATTCCTTGTTCTAGTGTAGTAGTGATGCTATTCAAAGCATTGATGTGACTGTTTATCTTTTGCACTTTATCTATTAGGGCATTGATTGCGTGTGCTACTACGTTAGGTGGGGACGTTTTGGAGATTTGAGTGAACCCTTCCTGGCTTGGTGATGGGGCTTTAGACATCTTGGAGCAGGGAGAAGTGTGGAATTTATTGAGAGCCTAGACCATACAGAATATTGCAAATCCTTCTGCAAACTTGTCTATCTTTAATGACACGTAAACTTCTTAGAAACACAAATTCAAGGTTCTTGTCCTCCAGAAACAATGCATTAATCACTCCTAGTTCATTGTACTGTTTGTATATGTAGTTACAATGAACGTCTTCAATAAAGAGTGATAGGGATTCTAGCCTGAGCTGTCCCTGTGTTGTTCCTGTGTGAGTCAAGATCTTGGTCCAACTGAAAAGGGTTGGGGGCAATGGTGTTAAGATGGTTTAGAAGGCAGTAATCCTGGTTCATAGGAACACGCACTTCTGATGCAAGAGGGCAGTATCTGCTCTTGATGTTGTCTTTGAGGGTTTCAATGGTGCGCCACTGATGTTTATTGTTGTTGATGAAATTTTCGACCTTCTGAGTATGTTTTTCTTGAATTTTAATGAGCTGGTTGCAGTTTTCAATCAGGACGCGGATTTGTTCTTGTAGGTGTTTGACTTTGGTGTTGGTGTCAGCAAGGTTTATGCTTTGCATGCAGTCTTGATTGGCTTGTTGCTTGTTTGTATTCTTGATGCTGATTTTGATGAACTCAAGCCTTGAGTGAAGTGCTTGATAGTTGGCTTTGAATTGATTGTAGTTTTTGTTGTTCCTTGTATGTTCAACTCTTAGTTCCTCTGCTTGCTCAACCTGATCTTCTTCTAGAACTTTGATTTGACTGTTTAACTTGTCAACCTTGGTGTCTAGATCAAGTACAAAGTCTTTTAGTCTAAAGACTGCTTTGCAGAGGCTAAAAAATGCGGGGAACACTTTTAAGGTTAATCAGTTAGTTACTAATAAATCCCTTTTTAGTGTGTACTGATGGAAACAACAAATTGGTGGGGTTCTTGATGGGTATGAGTGTTAACTTGGGTGGTGCTCCAACCACTTTCCAGATTGACTTGAGAGGAACTGGCTTCCTCAAGACGTTGATAGGGATGTGAGGGGTGCTGAATGCTAAGCTTTTGCTCTATATACTCCTTATCTGATCTTATATCAAACAGCCTTGGGCAAGTGTGATAACAACAGTGTATAACAGAGTAAGGGTGTATTTAGCTGACTAAAGGCGGTATGACCCAAAAGAGGATAACAATTAGGTTCACTGACAGCATATAGCAACATGGGACTACTGGTCTATATCAAGTATAGCTCTTTGTCCATGGTACTATGCCTGTTTTCCTGTGTACGTTCTATCTACTTGGTGGAAGAGCAGGGGCTTTTTAAAGGCCAATGCTAGAAAGGCTTGACCTAATGTCCCAACTTGGGTCAATTAGGTGTATAAAGAGTTAAGGGGTTTGACTTAGAGAAGTCTTAGAACCCAAGGAGTAGTGATAGTTAAGAGGATTTGATTGAGCAAGTCCTAGTGGAGAGGAGGTCAAGCCTTGTTGTTAACTGGCTTGACCTCTGGGTTTATATACATGAGGGATCAATGCCAAGTCATCATCTATCAGTGTGAGAAAACTGAGTACAGCCAATGATAAGCAAGATAAGAGGTATGACTCAACATTCTGGAA
Organism: Ceratobasidium sp. AG-K; assembly: GCA_037039685.1. Classification (NCBI taxonomy): domain Eukaryota; kingdom Fungi; phylum Basidiomycota; class Agaricomycetes; order Cantharellales; family Ceratobasidiaceae; genus Ceratobasidium; species Ceratobasidium sp. AG-K. The sequence continues at coordinate 6,449,330 of JAWNGF010000002.1, forward strand.
GTTCCGGAAGCAACACCAATATCAAATGGAAAGATAAATACCTCACATGATACAAGTTAAGCACCAGAGGACATTTGTACCAAAAAAGGAAAGTGTTCGGAAAAAAAGATATAAAATCAGAATAAAATGTCTGAGCTTAGTCAGCTCATGACACTTGGACACTCCTGACTGGCTTTCATCTATGACTTGTGGTGGCTGCACCTTGTATGACTTGGCTGCTTTCTGAATATATATAGAGGACCAACAAGCCTGGTAAACCCAGCTTGTTTTGTCTTGTCAAACCTCCCCTTTGAGTGACACTTTGAACCACCCCTACCCTTAAGAGTCTACAGCCACTTAAGTGTGGTGCAATTCAAGAGGTCTCTTAGGTCTTAGTGCCGTCCACTCTCTGTCGCAGCTTGTCTCATAGCCACCAGGAGGAAGCCTATGACAGTCCTGATCTCTTGGTGCACTAGATCCCAGGCTTGGTCAAACTTAGTGGACCAAACAAGTTGATTCTCAAGTGCAACAAGCTGGTCTCAAACTGTTGATGCTCCAGGTAAGCCCTTGGGGAGATTTTGTTCCGTGGTTGGCCCATGATTGATGCAGCTGTAACTTGCAGATCAACAGGCAAATTGTCATAAGCTTCTTCTTGGTGGCTATGAGACAAGCTGCAAGGGAGAGTGGACGGCACTAAGACCTGAGAGACCTCTTGAATTGCATCACACTTAAGTGGCTGTAGACTCTTAAGGGTAGGGGTGGTTCAAAGTGTCACTCTAAAGGGATGTTTGACAAGACAAAACTAGCTGGGGTTACCAGGCTTGTTGGCCCTCTATATATAATCAGAGAGTGGCTGAGTCATACAAGGCATAGCCACACAAGTCATAACAGTCTACAAATCAGGAGTGTCCATGTGAGTCATGCTGTATGAACAGACATGACTCATACAATAGCACAGCTGCGTTACACAGTGTAACAGAGAAAACCACAAGCCCGTGGCAATGCGGCAGACGGTAACAGAAACACAACACAAGGCAAAGTACAAGCAGGCAAGACAATTGATCAGTCCAATGGAGGGAGCTGGCTCACAACATTACTCCTCTCTAAGAGTCTGTCTAGGGGACCTGGACAGACTTTACTGGATCTTGCAAGCTTTGCTTTTGCAAGCATATGCTCTTCCAGGCCTTTGTCTGCCTCGATGGTCAAGTCAATGGGGTTGAACACAGTGTTCCCCAGCTTGTCGCCAAAGTCCTCCCATGCCTCCCATACCTCCGGCCTTGTCCAGTCTGCCCTTGACCAGTCCAAAACCCTCTCCTGCTCCTCCACAAAGTCCTTATCCCACATGCGCACATCACCCTCCACCTCCTTCCATTCCAACACCTCTGCATCCTTCTCCTGCCACCAGTATGGTTTCCACTTTAATTTTTCCCTCTGGTAGCCACCCCTCTCCATCCTCCAGTCTGCCAGGTCCTTCTCAAAGTTTGCATCCCACATGTCATTCCAATGGGGCCTCAAAGATGGTGGCCTCCCCTTGTATCCTGGGACCCATTCACTGCTGCAGGCCCCTTCTTGGCCCCATTCCACCACTCCAAGCATGTGGGTAGACAACAGTACCACTTCAGAGACTTGAAAGGCAGCACATCCCTGGCACACAAAAATGTACTTTTGCTGGAGTTGCATCCGGGTTGGCCATTTCTTTCCCACCCATTGGAATTCACCCAGGTCAGAGTGGGGCACGTTGTCCAATGTGCGGAATTGCATGTGCCCCAGACCTTGTTGGGAGCGCTTGAAGACATAAAGGGTGGCTCCTGAATCCAGGATGTGCATGGTCTGGAAGACTGGTCCTTCAAGGACGTGGATGAGGTTGTTGGCAATGGTGGAGCAGGTGACGGCAGGCATTGTGGGTTGCAGAAAAGGTTTAGTGTGAACAGGTTGTAGCTGGAGGCTGAGTATGAGCAAGTTTTGCAGATGTCACTTCAGATTGTGCCCCTCCTGCCTTTTATCTTTCCTGGAACATGGTTAGATGGTGTCAGAGCCTTGGGGTGTTGGCATAGAAAGTCCTTGATGATCTTGGACAGGTGACCAAAATCTTCTGCCCTTTGTTCTGTATCTTCTTTGTCTCCTTAACCCTTCCATCTGACCCAGTAAAAAAGTCCATCCTTTGTTTCCTTCCAGTCCAGGATCTTTTCTACTTCATATTCTTCTGCTCCTTCTTCAATTATGATTGGCGGTGGTTGGGGTTGGTTTTGTCTGAATTCTGTGTCTTCTTTGTAAGGGCTGAGCAAGTTGATGTGGAAAACAGGGTGTACCCTCATTGTTGCCAGCAAAATGAGCTCATAAGCGTGTGATCCTATCCTTCACTTCACAACAAATGGCCCATGCTTTTTGTTATCCAGCTTCTTTGAGGGTCTTTTTGTTTGGATGTTTCTTCCCAACAGCCATACTAGTTCTCCTTCTTGGTACTCATTTTCCGGCTTTTCTTCCAGGAGCCTTTGGCTTTCCATTGATGTGATTGCTTTGTCATGGATGCTATGCCATTTTTCGGTAATTTTGTTTGCTTCAGGAACTGTTGTTTCTTTGGACGAGATGTTCCACAATGGTTCCCTGCTGTAGACTATTGCAAAAGGGGAATTACCCATTACATGGTGCTTCTGCAGATTATAACTAAATTCCGCAATTGGTAACAAGTCCGCCCAATCATCCTGCTGGTAGTTGACAAAGGATTGTAGCCAGCCTTCCATCCATTGGTTGATTCTTTGCATTATCCCATCTGTCTGGGGGTGGTAGGCAGTGCTGAAACTTGGGCTAGTTCCAATCCTCTTGTAAATGGCTTTCATTAGTTTTGAATTGAAAGTAGTCCCTTGGTCTGAGATTGTGCTTTTTGGGAACCCATGTAGCTTCCAAACATATGTGACAAAAAGGTTTGCAAGGTTGCGTGCCATGTGAGATTCCTTGCAGGGTATGAAATGCACCATTCTTGAGAATCAATCCACCACTACCATGATGCTGTCTGACCCTTTGGACTTTGGCAATTTCACTACAAAGTCAAATGCTATGTCTTCCCAGGGCCCTCTTGGAACTTCTAGCAGCTTGTTTGGAACTATTGATTTTGATCCCCTTGATTGTTGGCAAGTCTTGCAGGATTCCACATATCTGTTTATGCTTTGCTTCATCCCTGGCCAGAAGTATCTTCTTGGTATTAGTTCCAACGTCCTAGCCTGTCCTTGATCACCTGCAATCTTTGAGTCATGGTGTACTTGCATGATGGCCAGTCTGGCTTCCTTGTCTTCCAGAACATAAATCCTTCCTTTGAACCATATTAGTCCCTCCTTGAAGTTGTAATCTCTTGCACTGTGTTGCAGGGTTCTTGGTAACATTTCCCTTGATTTGTAGATCTCTTTGATTTTTGCCAGCCCTTCATCTGTTTCCTGTGCTTCCTTGATTGTTGCTATGAGGTCCACCTGCCCCATGAATACTTTCAACCTTACAACGGATATCATAACTTGTTCAGGTGTGGGGATATCTTTGTGGTCTGACCGTCTTGACAATAGGTCTGGCTTTGACAAAAGGATTTCAGGGCAGTATATGATATCAAAGTTATAGGAAGCTAGTAATTGATACCATCTTGCATGTCAACGGTTGAATGTCCTTGCTTCCTTCCAGAACTGTAGGTTCCTGAGATCAGTGTAGATTGTGATAGGATCCTTTGTTCCTTCAAGGTATAGCCTCCAGTGTGTCAATGATTCTATGATTGCCATAAGTTCTTTGTCATGGACATTGTAGTTGAGTTGAGCTTCATTGAAGGATTTTGACAGGGACGTGATAGGGTGTAGGTAGCCATTGTCTTGCCTTTGAGACAGAATCGCCCCCATTGTTACCCCACTTGCATCCATTTCCAAGAAAAAAGGTTTGTCAGGATTAGGGTGACGTAGTGTGGGCTCCTTGCTAATTTCTGGTTTCAAGGCATCAAAAGCTTCCTGTTGATCATTCCCCCACTCCCATTTGTTATCTTTTCTTGTCAAGGTTGTCAAGGGTTTTGCTAATTGGCTAAAGTTTGGTACAAATCTTTGGTAGAAGTTTGCAAATCCTAGGAATGCTTGAACCTGCTTGACTGTCCTTGGTTCTTTCCATTCCTTTATTGCCTTGACCTTTTCTTCCTCCATTGAGATACCTAAGTTGCTGATTTGGAGTCTTGTGTAAGTTAACTTGGTGACAACATATTCGCATTTTGGGAGTTTTGCAAATAGGTTTTCATCCAGTGAGATCTTCAACACATTCCTGATGTCCACAGTATGTTGACTTCTGTTCTTAGAGAAAATCAGGATGTTGTCAATGTATAGTATAATGCATACATTGATAAGGTCGTGGAAGACGTGGTTCATGTATCTTTGGAATATGGCAGGCGCATTTTTAGTCCAAATGGCATGACAATATATTTGAACAGGCCTTCCTTAGTTCTGAAAGCTGTTTTCCATTCATCCCCTTCCCTGATTCTGGTATTGTTGAAACCCATGCGCAGATTGATTTTGGAGAAAATTTTTGTGTCCTTGATTTTTTCCAAGAGGTCTTCCATCAAGGGCATTGGGAATCTGTCATCCTTTGTAATAGTGTTTACTCCCCTGAGATCTTGAACAAGTTGTAATTGGCATACTGCCCCAGGGTTTTTTGGATCAACTGGCTATTTTACAAAGAAACAAGGTGATGCAATGGGTGATTTGCTTGGTCAAATCTTTCCGGCTGCAATTTTGTCATCCAGGTATTCCCTCAGTGCAATTGATTTGGCTGGAGAGAGCAGGATTGGTCTGGCCAGTTTTGGAAGTTCAGCCCCTTCCATAGAGTCAATGGCACAGTCGTATGGACAATGATCCGGGATCCTCTTGAATTTTTCTTTGCTGAATATGTTGGCAAATTCTTTGAATTCTTCTGGTAGGTTGTCTATCAAGGCTGTTCTTGCCTGGATGGGCTCTGGTCTCCATGATATGTGCTTTGTTTTCCAGTTGATAACATGGTTTGCTTCTTCTAACCACTCCAGCCCTAGGATGAGTTTGGTCTCCCCAGTAGGCATAGCAAAGAAGACTTGGTTGAAGGTTCTTCCCTCTACATCCAATTCTAGTTTGGCCTTGAATTGTATTTGGTGTGAGAGTGTCATGAGCTGACTAAGCTCAGACATTTTATTCTGATTTTATACCTTTTTTTCCGAACACTTTCCTTTTTTGTTACAAATGTCCTCTGGTGCTTAACTTGTATCATGTGATGTATTTGTCTTTTCATTTGATATCAGTGTCGCTTCCGGAACTTCCAGAATGTTGAGTCATACCTCTTATCTTGCTTATCATTGGTTGTACTTGGCTTTCTCACACTGATAGATAATGACGTGGCACTGATCCCTCATGTATATAAAATCAGAGGTCAAGCCAGGTAACAACAAGGCTTGACCTCCTCTCCATCAGGACTTGCTTAAATCAAAATCCTCTCACTATTGCAACTCCTTGGGTTCTAAGACTTTTCTAAAGTCAAACCCCTTAACCTTTTATATACCTAATTGACCCAAGTTGGGACAGAGAGCTCCTTCCCCTGGATGCCAATTACTCTACGTGGAGTGGAAAGTTCAATAAGTGGAATATTGTTGGAGCGGGCCCAGGAGACGTCCATGATGTTTTTTGATGCTCCTGAATCAATGAGAGTTGGGATTGGTTCTGTGATTCTGGTGACGTTTGTGTAAACAATGGTTGATTTGTTTGTTGCTCTAAAGTACATTGTTTCCATTGCTGGTTCTTTGGTCTCTCCACACACAGTTAGAGGGAGACCCCTTTTTTTCCCAATTCTTCTGTAATTGTTGCCTCCCTTCCCTTTACATTGGGTTCAGTTGTTCTCCATTCCTTGGACAAGCATTTGAGTGAATGGTGACCTTCTTGTCCACACTTCAGACATCAGTTTGACGCCAAGCTTGCCTTGTGTACTTTGTCTGGCCATTGCTTTGTAGAGGTCTGTCTGCTAGTGGTCAATTGAGGTGCTTTCTTTCCAGAAGAGGTCTTGATTTGTTGTAATTTCTGGTCAATAGAAATTGCAAGAGTGATCCATTGATTAAGGTTAAGGCGCCTTTTAGTTCTGTCCTTGTTGATAAGGGAGAGTTCAAATTGTGCTAATTCTGTTTTGATTTCTGGCTTAAGTCCTTCCTTGAATTGGTTGATAAGAGCTTCTTCCCCCCAATTCACATCAACCATATGGAAGTGGGATTCCGTTGCATAATTTACTGCCAAGTTGATTTGCTTGCTTTTTTGGATATTGGCCTCTGCCTTGGCCTTCCTGTTAGGGTCACTGAATTGCTCCATGAAGTGTGACTTGAACATTTCCCATGATGTTAGGTTTGGGTCTGGAACCCCATTGTTCATAGATCAGAGTAACACCTGGGCCCAATGTGTAGTGGACCAGTTATCCAATTTGAAATTGGCTAATGCTGCTCTAATCTGTTCCTGTCCAGAACTGTATTGGTCACCCAACCTGATGAAGTAACTTTCCATCTGGGTGATGAACATCTCTGCTCCTTCTCCTTTCTTCCCATTGAAAGCTTCTGGTCTAGTAACCTTGGGTTGTCTTGGTGGGCTTCTGTCTTGGGAGTTGAGTAGGTGCTGGAGTCTTTGTTCTAGGCCATTGGATCTTGTGGATTTGGCTTCTGGTGCAGATTGCTTGCTAGGTGCATGTAACAACGTGTTGTTGAATTCTTCCCTTAGGTTGGTAAGGGATTGTTCCATAGTTGCCACCCATTTGTTCAATGTTGTAAATCCTTCCCTAACTTGCTCAATCCCTTGAGTCACTGCTTTGTCCCACTGAAGCTGGCCTTGGCGTGTAGTGTTGAGGTCTTGTCATACATTAGTTACAAGTCCTTGAGTGTTTGTGACTTTGTTTTGGACAGTGTCTACTTCTCTTCCCATGAGGTAGCTGTTATGTTTGGCATTTCAGGCGGAATTAAGAATATCTGTAAGGGATTGTTGTATTCCTCTGATTGTATTGTTGAGAATTTCTTGGTTGTCTGCTAGTACTCTTGCTTCTTGCTCTAGTCCAGTGATTCTTTGTGTAAGACCAACCCTTAGTCCTTCAATAACCCTTAGTGTTGCATTATGATGTCTGATCAGGAGGTTATCTAGTTTGTCTAAGCTCTGGATGGCAGTTCTTTGTGTACTAGAAGAACTATTTCTAATGGGTCATGGATTGGTGGAAGGTCCTGCTGCCAGGGTTACTGGTGGTTGTGGTCTTTTGGGTAAAGACAAAGGAATAGGGCCCATGTTGGTGATTGTTCCCAAGATGCATGGGACTTGTGGTGTAGGTGGAGGACAAATTGGAATAAGGGAGACTCCACCATGTGGCTTGGGCTGGGGAGATAAATAGCCAAACCCAAATCCTCAACAAGGAGTTGTTCCATCAGACGTGATGGTTATTACTTTGGGTTCTGAAACATATGTTTTGTCACCAGGTTCCCATTCTTCCTCCTGGGGATGTTCTTCAACTAATGATACCTCTGGTTGAAATGTTCCAGGTACTGTGTTTTGGCTGGGTACTCTTGATAGGGCTGGACCCCCTGCTGGTGTGCATGCAAGTACGCTTTTGCTGAGTGATGAGGCTGGCCTGGCCGCTCTACTAGGTCCTCTTTGCGTGCTTGTAGTGGACGCCAGTCTTGAGACTGCATCCTCTTGTAGTCCCCGTTCAACGGGCATTGAAGTGCTTGTAGACATAGTGTGAAGCTTGTTTTGTAATGTTGTAAGCTTCTTCTTGGTGGCTATGACTCAAGCTGTGATGGAGAGTGGATGGTACTAAGACCTGAGAGACCTCTTGAATTGCACCACACTTAAGTGGCTGTAGACTCTTAAGGGTAGGGGTGGTTCAAAGTGTCACTCAAAGGGGAGGTTTGACAAGACAAAACAAGCTGGGTTTACCAGGCTTGTTGGTCCTCTATATATATTCAGAAAGGCGCCAAGTCATAACAGGCACAGCCACACAAATCATACATGAAAGCCAGTCAGGAGTGTCCAAGTGAGTCATGCTGCGTGGGCAGTCATGACTCATGCAAAGCACAGCTGCATTACACAATGTAACAGAACAACCACAAGAACAAGGCAACGCGGTACAGAAAAGGACAAACAACACACAAACAGAACAACAGACACAAGAGCAGGAGGTGAGACGCAAGACAAGTCTAATGAGAGAGCTGGCTTACAACATTACTCCCCCCTAAGAGTCTGTTTGGGGGACTCAAACAGACTCATTGTAATGTGCAGTCCTTCTCCTTATGCCACACATACTCCTCCAGTCCCTCATTCTCCTCCAAGGTCAGATCAATGGGATTGAACACTGTGTTACCCAGTTCATCCAAGAACTTCTCCCACTCTTCCCATGTTTCCTCCTTTGTCCAGTCCACCTTGGACCAGTCCAAAACCCTCTTCTGGGCTTCCACAAACTCTTCATCCCACTGTTGCACATCCAGTTCTCCTTCCTTCTATGCTGACATGTCTGTTTCCTCCTTTCTCCACCAATACAGCAACCACTTGAACTTCTCCCTCTGGTATCTACCCCTATTCATCCTCCAGTTGCTCAGATCCTGCTCAAAGTTGGCGTCCCAAGCATTGTTCCACCTGGGTCGGAACGTTGGTGGTCTCCCATCATATCCTGTTACCCATTCACTTGAGTACACTCCTTCCAATCCCCGTTCAAGAACTCCAAGCATGTGCATGGACAGGAGGACAACCTCTGAGACTTGAAAAGTGGTGCATCCTTGGCAAACATAGATGTCCTTCCTTTGAAGTTGCATTCTTGGTGGCCATTTTGTTCCAACCCATTGGAACTCCCCCAGGTCTTAGTGGAGTCTGTTGTCCGCCACCCGGAATCACATTTTGCCTGGGCCTTGCTGCGACCTCTTGAAGATGTAGAGGGCAGCTCTGGCGTCAAGGATTCTTGCCATAGCAAATGCTGGTCCGTCAAGGATGTGGATGAGGTTGTTGGCAATGGTGGAGCAGGAAACGGCCATCATAGTGAAGTACAAAAAGGGTTGAGAGAGTTGAGTGATGCATGGATTTGAGAGTAGTTGCAAGCTTTGCAGATGGTTTCCCACTCTTTTGCCCCTCTGCCTTTTATCTTTCCTTTGAAATTTGCAGGTGTTGGAGCTTCAGGGTGTTTCTTCAGAAACTTCCACACTATTTTGGTTAGGTGCCCTACATCCTCTGCATGTTGTTCCATATCATCTTCTTCTCCATATCCTTTCCATTGGATTCTATAGAAAACCCCTTCTTTTGTCATTTTCCAATCAATAATCTTCTCAACTTTGCATTCTTTGCTTCCTTCCTCTGTGACAATTGGTGGAGGACATGGTGGGTTCCAATTGAATTCTTTGTCAACCTTGTACTGACTGTCCCGGCTTGGGTAAATTAGGTGTATAAAAGGTTAAGGGGTTCAACTTAAAGAAGTCTCAGAACCCAAGGAGTAGTGATAGTAAGAGGATTTGATTTGAACAAGTCCTAGTGGAGAGGAGGTCAAGCCTTGTTGTTAACCAGCTTGACCTCTAGGTTTATATACATGAGGGATCAGTGCCACGTCATTACATATCAGTGTGGGAAAGCCAAGTACAACCAATGATAAGCAAGATAAGAGGTATGACTCAACATTCTGGAAGTTCTGGAAGCCTTACTGATATCAAATGGAAAGACAAATACCTCACATGATACAAGTTAAGCACCAGAGGACATTTATACCAAAAAAGGAAAGAGTTCGGAAAAAAAGATATAAAATCAGAATAAAACATCTGAGCTTAGTCAGCTCATGACACTGACTTACGAGGTCAATATGGAAAACAGGGTGCTTCTTCATAGTGGGTGGTAGATCCAGCTCATAAGCATGAGAAGATATTTTCCTTTTTACAGGAAAGGGTCCAAATTTCTTGTTGTCAAGCTTTTTTGAAGGTCTATTCAATTTGATGTCTGGCCTGTATAGCCATACTAGGTCCCCTCCCTTGTATTCTTCCTTGAATTCTGTCATGAGCTGACTAAGCTCAGACATTTTATTCTGATTTTATATCTTTTTTTCCGAACACTTTCCTTTTTTGGTACAATTGTCCTCTGGCGCTTAACTTGTATCATGTGATGTATTTGTCTTTTCATTTGATATTAGTGATACTTCCGGAACTTCCAGAATGTCGAGTCATACCTCTTATCTCGCTTATCATCGGTTGTACTCGGCTTTCCCACACTGATAGATGATGACGTGGCCTTGATCTCACGTGTATATAAACCCAGAGGTCAAGCCGGTTAACGACAAGGCTTGACCTCCTCTCCATTAGGACTTGCTCAATCAATCCTCTCACTATCACTACTCCTTGGGTTCTAAGACTTGCCTAAGTCGAACCCCTTAACTTTACATATACCTAATTGACCCAAGTCGGGACATTAGGTCAAGCCTTCTAAGCATCGGCCATAAGCCCCTGCTCTTCCACCAAGTAGATAGAACGTACACGGGAAAACGGGCATAGTACAACGAACGAAGAGCTATACTTGATATAGACCAGTAGTTCCACGTCGCTATACGCTGTCAGTGAACCCAATCGTTATCCTCTTTCGGGTCATAGCGGCTTTAGTCAGCTAAATACACCCTTACTCTGTTATACACTGTCGCTATCACGCCCGCCCAAGGCTGTTGATAACTGATAAGATCAGATAAGGAGTATATAAAGCAAAAGCTTAGCGTCTAGCACCCTTCACATCCAAATCAACATCTCGAGGAAGCCAGATCCTCTCAAGCAAAAACTGGAAAGTGGTCGGAGCACCACCCAAGTTAACACTCTCATCCATCAAGAACCCCATCAACTTGTCGTTTCCATCAGTACGCACTAAAAAGGAACTAATTAGTAACTAACTAATTAACCTTAAAAGTGTTCCCCGCATTTTTTAGCCTCTGCGAAGCAGTCTTTAGACTAAAGGACTTCGTACTTGATCTAGACACCAAAGTCGACGAATTAAACAGTCGAATTGAAGTGCTAGAAGAAGATCAAGTTGAACAAGCAGAGGATTTAAGGGTCGAACGTACCAGAAACGACAAAAACCACAATCAACTCGAAGCTGATTATCAATCCCTCCATTCAAGGCTTGAGTTCATCGAAATTGACCTTGACAATACAAACAAGCAACAAGCCGATCAAGATCGTGTCCAAAGCATAAATTTGGCGGACACTAATATCGAAGTCGAGCGATTGCAAGAACAAACCCGTGTCTTGATCGAAAACTGCGACCAACTTATAAAAATCCAAGAAAAACACACTCGAAAGGTCGAAAATCTCATCAACAACAACAAACGACAGTGGCGCACTATTGAAACCCTTAAAGACAAAATCAAGGGAAAATACTGTCATCTTGCAGCAGAAGTGCGTATTCCTATCAACCAGGATTACCGCCTTCTAAATCACCTTAATTCTATCACACCCAATCCTTTTCAGTGGGACCAAAACCTCGACTCACACAGGAACAACACAGGGAACAGCTTAGACTAGAGTCCCTAACACTCTTTATTGAAGACGTTCATCGTAACTACATATACGAACAGTACGACGAACTAGGAGTAATCAACGCGTTGTTTCTGGAGGACGAAAACCTTGAACTGATATTTTTGAGGAGTTTGCGCATTATTAAAGATAGAAGGGTTCGGAGAAGAATTCGTAACATTTTGTACGGCCTTGGATCTCAATAAATCTACCTTTTTCCCCGCTCCAATATGTCGAGAGCCCCATCACCCGGTCAAGGGGGATTTACCCAAATTTCAGCAACATCTGGACCCGAGGTAGTTGCACAGGCAATCAATGCCTTAATAGACGAAGTGCGAAAAATTAACAGTCACATTAATGCCTTAAATGGCATCACCTCTACCCTAGAATTGGGAATCGACAATAACATTGCAGATATTCATGCAATTCAAAATCAAACCGCACAAATTGCACCCCTTCACCAATTAATGAATGCGGTATCTCAATCACTTGCAAACATGGGTGCAACACCCTCTACCACCGCGTCAACAACCACCCCAGGATACAAACTCAAGATGCATCCCCCAGAGGAATTCTCTGGAGATGTAGATAAGTTCGATGAGTTTAAGTCGCAATGTACTCTGTACATAAACCACACATCCCCACAAGCAACCACAGAACAAAAAAATCACTTATATCATGGGCTATTGCAAGGGGCCTGCCTATGTATGGATGCAACCTGGAATTGATGTGGACACGGCAAGGAGGGGAGCAACAACTTGGCTACACGACATGGATGAATTCTGGAACGAAATGCAAGCTAGGTTCGGCGATGTTCACAAAATCGACCGATATAGACAATTATACAAGAAGTTGATCCAGAAGAACTCTGTCCAAGATTATCTACGAGACTTTGTCACTTATTCATCGGTACTTGGATACACCGATCGAGTACTTCGTGATGATTTCTATGACGGTCTTAAGGATGAAATCAAGATGGCCATGGTGTCACAGAACTTTAAACCCCACGAAGCAACAAGAACATTCAATCAAGTTCGCGAAAGAGCCCTGGAAATTGACTCTACAATGAATGCCATTAATGCACCAAAGAAGTCGCAAGGCCCACAAACCAGTACCTCCAAACAAACCACTGCCAAGACAACCCCAAGCGTTGCAAACACCTCACTAGGTCAAAGATTCAACGTAAACGACCGTGTCTTTATGTCAAAGCCTACAGGGGGAGTGCAATACGGCAAAATCTCAAACATTACCAGAAACGCCAAGGGCCGCCCAGTACCACAGATCTCCTGGGACGATGGGACAAAAGGAAATGTTCCTTTTGGAGCAATTCAAAAAGACACTCGAACCAGTACCTTCAACGCTCCAATTATTCAAACACCCAAATCGTCCACTCCTGCTAAAGACCCCAACGCAATGGATCTGGATGGGAAAGGAAAAGGACCAATGATTTGCTTCACCTGCGGTGGCAAGGGACACTCAGCAAGAGTCTGTCCTTCTAAAAACACAGCCTCAGGGTTTGAAGCTCAGATTGAAGAAATCTCTTCAGACATTGAATCGGGAAAAGACGTCACCGAGGCTTATTAAGGAGCCAAGTACTCGGTGATATATTAGCTAGTAATATGGATGAACTAGAAATCATGTCAATATCAAATGAAAACCAATTATACCTTGATTTCACCGCTCATCCACTAGCTACGGCTCCTGATTCTAAGTCAGTTAACAGATCGAAAAGATTCTCTGGACAAGCACTCCTCGACTGCGGTGCAACCTCCTGTTTCATCACCCTTCCCTAGCAAAAGAGGCAAACCTTCCCCTTGTTCAGCACAAAAAACCAAAGACTCTGCGAGTTATAGACGGACGGGAAGTCTCGTCTGGAAAAGTCACCCACTATACAAAATTTAGGCTTGTCATGGGAACACATTCCAGCGAAATAGAATGTCATGTCACAAACATTGGAAGACACCCTATTGTACTCGGGATGTCATGGCTCAAAAAACATAACCCACAAATTAATTGGAAAAACAGGACAATTGCATACACAAGCAACTTCTGCTCAGAAAACTGCCTAGAAGTCCCGTCTACACTCCAAATTGCAGCTGAAACTACATTACCAGAGGAATACAAAGAGTTTGCAGATGTATTCGACGAATCCAGGTTAGAAGAACTCCCACCTCACAGGCCAACGGACATTACGCTCGATCTCCTACCAGAAGCTAAACTAAAGCACGGCCCTATCTACAAAACGTCCCCAGCTGAAGACAAGGAAATGAAGAAAGTACTAGAAACCCTGATCCGAAGGGGACACATTCAGATTTCTAAGTCTCCTTTGGCTTCCCCGGTTCTGTTTGTCAAAAAACCACATCCAGAAGATCCAAACAACCCAGAATTACGCTTTTGCGTTGACTACAGATATGTGAATTCGCTATGCAAATTCAACGCGAGTGGAATACCTCTATTGGACCAATGGTTAAGGGCCCTGGAAGGATTTGTCATTGGCACCACTCTAGACTTGGCACAAGGATTCCATCAAACCCGAATAGCAGCAGGCCATGAATGGAAAACAGCATTCAAAACTCAATACGGCATGTATGAATGGAAAGTCATGCCCTTTGGTCTCAAAAACGCCCCATCAAGCTTCCAGTCCCTAATGAACTCCATATTCAGGGACATTATGGGGGTTTTCGTACTCGTATACATTGATGATATCTTTGTTTTTTCCAAACGAGTCGAAGATCATCCAGGACACGTGAAAGAGGTGCTAAGAAGACTAAGGGAACACAAGCTGATCGCGAAATTGAAAAAATGCAAATTCCACCAGACCAAACTGGACTGGGTAGGACTGGTCATTTCCAATACAGGAATCGAAACGGATCAGGAAAAGGTCACGGCGGCTATGAACTGGAAAGCTCCCAAAAACGTCAAACAAGTTCAAGAATTCCTAGGATTTGTCAATTTCTATCGAAGATTCATTCAAGACTTTGCCGGCAAAGCCAGACCTCTGTACAACCTACTTAAGAAGGATCAAAAGTGGCAGTGGACAAGCAAAGAACAAGAGGCCATGAATGCGCTAAAAGAAGCTCTTAAAGTGGCACCTGTAATGATGCAGCCCGATCAGAATAAGGAATTTTTCCTCGAAACAGACGCGTCGGGATTTGCTGCAGGAGCAGTTCTATCTCAGAAGGATGAAGAAGGGAAACTACACCCTGTAGCTTTTCTTTCTAAATCACTAAATCCGGCTGAGCAAAACTATGACATTTTTGACAAAGAACTATTGGCAATAATTAGAGCTTTCAAAGAATGGCGGCACCTACTTCAAGGCACAGAAAAAGCTGTTCAAGTAATAACAGATCACAAAAATTTGGAATACTTCTCATCATCCAAGCAATTGAATCAACGCCAAATCCGCTGGATGAATTTCTTGGTAGACTTCAACTTCCAAATCTTGTACAGACCAGGAAGCCAAAACAAAAAAGCAGACATTCTCTCAAGGCGATACGACCTAGAACCTTTGGGGGGGGTAGAGAACCAAGTTCTCCTCAAACCAGACATTTTTATTTCGGCTATCACCCCTGACCAGGAAATTAACGATCTAATCAGAGAAGCAATCCTTGAAGATCCCAGATTAGAGGAAGCCCACAATAAGCTGAGAAACAGAGAAAAAGTCAAAGATTGGGAATACAGAGAAGGACTCCTAATGTTCAAAGGAAAAATCTTTGTCCCTAGGGATGAAACTGTCAGAAACCTGATATTG
This sequence comes from Ceratobasidium sp. AG-K, assembly GCA_037039685.1. NCBI lineage: Eukaryota > Fungi > Basidiomycota > Agaricomycetes > Cantharellales > Ceratobasidiaceae > Ceratobasidium > Ceratobasidium sp. AG-K. The sequence continues at coordinate 6,464,578 of JAWNGF010000002.1, forward strand.
GAATCGCGCCATGACAATATTTCAGCTGGGCATCCGGGACAAGCAAGAACATTGGAATTAGTTTCCAGAACTTACTATTGGCCAACCATGAAGAAATTTGTCAACTCTTATGTGTCACACTGCAAAACATGCATTCGAGTTAAACCATCGAACCAACTCCCCACAGGATTACTGCGTCCTCTACATATTCCTGAGAGACCTTGGGAAGAGATCTCCTATGACATGATTGTAGGGCTCCCAGAATCAGAAGGATATGATGCAATCTTAACAGTAGTAGATTGGTTCTCCAAGATGGCACACTATCTCCCTTGCAAATCCACGGCCACAGCAGTAGACATAGCCAATATTTTTGTCGCAAACATTTGGAAACTTCACGGCACTCCAAAGGCAACAGTTTCGGATAGAGGATCCACTTTCAACTCAAAGTTCATTAGGCATCTATACAAACGGTTAGACGTAAAACCTACCTTCAGCACAGCGTACCATCCAAGGACAGACGGACAGTCAGAACGAGCAAACCAAGTGGTTGAAATCTTTATCAGGGCATTTGTCAACCATAGGCAAAACGACTGGGTGGCCCTGCTCCCTATGGCAGAATTTGCATACAACAATGGAATCCAAGCATCCACTGGCAAAACCCCTTTCCAAATCTGCCAGGGTTTTAACCCTAGAATGAACATCGGGGAAGAATCAGACTATACTGTTCCTGAAGCTGATGCCCATGCGGAATTCCTGCTGAAAGGATACGACGAAGTCAAAGCCGCCCTCATCCTAGCAAATCAGTCCTACAAACACTACTTTGATAAAGGAGCCAAAGAACCAGAAGAGATAAACCCTGGAGATAAAGTCTGGCTTAATCATCAAAACATATCCACAGACAGACCTTCAGTAAAACTCTCTCACAAAGTTTTAGGCCCTTACAAGGTACTGGAAAAAGTAGGGACTCACGCTTTTAGACTGGAGTTACCAAAATCGATGAAAGTTCATCCTGTCTTCCATGTCATGCTGCTCAAGAAATTCCACTCTGATCCCCACGGCCGCAAACCTGCTCAACCACCCCCTATTGTCACACAAGATGGAGAAGAAGAATGGGAGGTTGAAGAGATCCTTAATTCCAAGAAAATTCGTCGCCAACTCCACTATTACGTTAAGTGGAAAGGGTACTCTCATGCAGACAACTCTTGGCAGTCAAAGGAAGATCTCAAGAACGCTCCTGAACTAGTTGATAAATTTCACAAACTCCATCCCACTGCGCCAGGCCCTTAGGAGGGGGTAATGTCATGAGCTGACTAAGCTCAGACATTTTATTCTGATTTTATATCTTTTTTTCCGAACACTTTCCTTTTTTGGTACAATTGTCCTCTGGCGCTTAACTTGTATCATGTGATGTATTTGTCTTTTCATTTGATATTAGTGATACTTCCGGAACTTCCAGAATGTCGAGTCATACCTCTTATCTCGCTTATCATCGGTTGTACTCGGCTTTCCCACACTGATAGATGATGACGTGGCCTTGATCTCACGTGTATATAAACCCAGAGGTCAAGCCGGTTAACGACAAGGCTTGACCTCCTCTCCATTAGGACTTGCTCAATCAATCCTCTCACTATCACTACTCCTTGGGTTCTAAGACTTGCCTAAGTCGAACCCCTTAACTTTACATATACCTAATTGACCCAAGTTGGGACAAATTCTCCTTCTCTAACTTGATGTAATTCCATGGCAGCCATAGCCTCCTTTCTTGTTTCCTCCCATCCTGTGGTAACTGTGTTTGCTTCTGGGACTTCTGTTACTATGCTGGAAATATTCCATAAAGGTTCCTTTCCGTAAGTGAGTTCAAATGGGCTTTTTCCTGTAACTCTGTTTTTGTGCATGTTGTAACAGAATTTGGCAATAGGCAGCAGTTCCACCCAATTGTCTTGATGATGATTGATGAAAGTGCGTAGCCATGCTTCTAGCCACTGGTTTACTTGCTCTGTAATTCCATTGGTTTGAGGGTGGTAAGCAGTGCTCAAAGAGGGTGAGACCCCAATCTTTTTGTAGATTGCTTTCAGGAGCTTGCTGTTAAAGGTACTTCCTTGGTTGGAGACGGTGCTTCTGGGAAATCCATGGAGTTTCCAGATGTTGCATAGGAAAAGTTCTGCTAACTCGCTTGCCTTGTGCAACTCCTTACATGGTACAAAATGTGCCATTCTGGAGTATCTATCCACAACAACCAGGATGCTGTCCATCCCCTTTGACTTGGGAAGTTTGACAATGAAGTCATAGGCTATGTCCTTGCATGGTTTGTTTCCTAATTGCAAGGGTTTTAACAGGGTCTGTGTTTTGGTTCCCTTTGATCTTTGGCATTGTTTGCAGGAATCCACATATTTATTGACACTTTGCTTCATTCCTGGCCAGTAGTACTGTCTTGACACCCGTTCTAGGCTTCTTGCGTGTCCTTGGTGCCCAGCAATCAGTGAATTGTGGTGTAGTTGCATGATTGCTAGTTGGCAATCCTTGTCTTCTGGTACCACAATCTTCCCCTTGTACCACAGTAGTTCTTTGTGTACTTTGTAGTTGTTGTGAGCTAGCTCTCTCCATTAGACTCCTCTTGCACCTTGCTTGTCTTCTCTTTCTTGTTCTGGCATGTTTGTTTGTTGTTCTGTCTTTTCCTGTGCTGTGTTGCCATGTCCTTGTGGTTTTCTTTGTTACATTCTGTAACGCAGCTGTGCTTTGTACAAGTCATGACTGCCTACACAGCATGACTCACCTGGACACTCCTGACTGGCTTGTTGTATGACTCTTGCAGCTGCGCCTTGTATGACTCAGCCGTTTTCTGAATATATATAGAGGACCAACAAGCCTGGTAAACCCAGCTTGTTTTGTCTTGTCAAACATCCCCTTTGAGTGACACTTTGAACCACCCCTACCCTTAAGAGTCTACAGCCACTTAAGTGTGGTGCAATTCAAGAGGTCCCTTAGGTCTTAGTGCTGTCCACTCTCTAGCATGGCTTGTCTCATAGCCACTAAGAAGAAGCTTACAACATTACAAAACAAGCTTCACACCATGTCCACAAACAACTCCACACCCGTTGAACAAGGATTAAAAGAAGACATAGTCTCACAACCCATGTCTACCACAAGCATACAAAGAGGTCCTAGTAGAGCCACTAGACCAGCCTCATCACTCAGTGAAAGCGCACTTGCACACACACAAGCAGGGGGTCCAACCCCATCAAGGGTTCCTAGCCACAGTACAGTACCAGGAACATTCCAACCAGACGTATCATCAGTTGAAGAACACCCCCAAGAAGAAAATCAAGAACCCAGTGACAAAACCTATGTACCGGAACCTGAAGTAATCACCATTATGTCCAATGGAAGAACACCTCATTGGGGATTTGGGTTTGGCTATTTTTCTCCCCAACCCAAGCCCATGGAGGGGTCTCCCTAATTCTGAGTCGCCCTCCACCCACACTGCAAATCCCACGCATCTTGGGAACAATCACCAACATGGGACCCATTCCTTTGTCCTTACCCAAAAGACCACAACCACCAGTAACCCCAGCAGCAGGACCTTCCACCAACCCGCAACCTATTAGCAATAGCTCTTCTAGCAAACAGAGAACTGCCATTCAAAGCTTAGACAAACTAGACGACCTCTTAATCAGATGTAACAACACAACTCTAAGAGTCATTGAAGGGCTAAGAGTTAATCTCACACAAAGAATCACTGGCCTAGAGCAAGAAGCAAGAGTACTAGCAAACAATCAAGTAGTTTTCAACAATACTATCAGGGGAATACAAGAGTCCCTTATGGATATTCTTAATTCTGCCCAAAATGCCAAACACAACAGTTACCTCACAGGAAGAGAAGTAGACACTGTCCAAAACAAAGTCACAAACACCCAGGGACTTGTAAAAAATGTACAATGAGATCTCAACACCACACGCCATGGACAACTTCAGTGGAACAAAGCAATGACACAAGGGATCAAGCAAGTTAGGGAAGGATTCACAACATTTAACAGACAAGTGGCAACCTGTCCCGACTTGAGTAAATTAGGTATATGTAAGGTTAAGGGGTTCGACTTAGATAAGTCTTTGAACCCAAGGAGTGGTGATAAGTAAAGGGATTTGATTTGGGCAAGTCCTAGTGGAGAGGAGGTCAAGCCTTGTCGTTAACCGGCTTGACCTCTGGGTTTATATACATGAGGGAGCTGTGCCACGTCATCATCTATCAGTGTGGGAAAGCCGAGTACAACCGATGCTAAGCGAGATAAGAGACATGACTTGACATTCTGGAAGTTCCGGAAGCATCACCAATATCAAATGAAAAGACAAATACATCACATGACACAAGTTTAAGCGCCAGAGGACATTTGTACCAAAAAAGGAAAGTGTTCGGAAAAAAAGATATAAAATCAGAATAAAATGTCTGAGCTTAGTCAGCTCATGACACAACCATGGAACAATCCATTACCAACCTAAGGGAAGAAGTTGACGAGGTCTCATTACACGTGCCCAGCAAACAATCTGCACCAGAAGTGGAGTCCACAAGAATTGACAACCTAGGGCAAAGACTCTGGCACCTACTCAAATCCCAAGTTAAAAACTCACCAAGACAACCAAAAGTCACTAGACCAGAAGCCTTTGATGGAAAGAAAGGAGAAGGAGCAGAAATGTTTGTTACCCAGATGGAAAGTTACTTTGTTTGGCTGGGTGAGCAATATAGTTCCAGACAAGAAAGGATTAGGGAAACACTGGCAAATTTCAAATTGGATAATTGCTCCGCCACCCATTCTGCTCAGGTACTGCTCTGATCAATGAACACTGGAGTACAAGACACAAACCTGGCGTCATGGGAAACGTTCAAAGTGCACTTCATGGTACAATTCAGCAACCCTAACAAGAAAGCCAAAGCAGAAGTTGAGATTCAAAAATGCAAACAGATAAACTTGGCAGCTAATTACGCGACCAAATTCTGCTTCCATATGGTCAATGTAAATTGGGGAGAGGAAGCCCTCATCAACCAATTCAAGGAAGGACTTAAACCAGAAATCAAAACCAAATTAGCATGATTCAAACTTTCCCTTATCAATGAGGATGGAACAGAAAGGCACCTGAACCTAAACCAATGGATAACCCTAGCAGTTTCCATTGATCAAGAATTGCAACAAATCAAGACCGCTACCAGAAAGAGAGCACCACAATCAACCACCACTGGCCAGACTTCTACAAAACAGTTGCCAGACAAGGTGTACAAAGCAAGAATGGCTTCAAACCATTGCCTGAAATGCGCTCAAGAAGGTCACTGTTCACTCAAATGCTTGTCCAAGGAATGGATATCAACCAGACCCAACGTAAAAGGGAGAGAAGCAAAAATCTCGGCAGAATTGGAAAAAGAAGGGGTCTCCCACTAACTGTGTGTGGAGAGACCAAAGAACTGGCAATGTACTTTAGAGCAAACAAAGAATCCACAATTGTTTACAGCTACGTTGCCGGAATCACAGACCTGATTGCTACTCTAATTGACTCCAGAGCCTCCCGGAATTTTGTTGATATCACTTGGGCCAGGAAGAATAACATTGCCCTGAGTGATCTTCCCATTCCTCAAAGGGTTATTGGAATACAAGGCAAGGAGCTGTCACACATGATCCACTTCAAAACACAAATGGAGATCACAATTGAAGGAAAAACATTTAAAGAAGAATTCTTTGCCATGCCTACTGGAGACACAAACCTCATTCTAGGACTAACCTGGCTAGAAACTGCAAACCCTAGCATTGATTGGAAGCAAAAGAGCATCACTTGGAGAAATGAGGAAATACAAGGGAGAGAAGGAACCTTGGATCTCATCCCAGAAGAACTAAAGGAATTTGAAGACGTCTTCAGCAAGGAAAAGTTCAAATGCATTCCTGATCACTGCCCTTATGATTGTGTTATTGACTTCAAGGAAGGCGCAGAGCTCCCAAAACCAGCAAGACCCATACCTTTATCCCCTGCCAAATCCATTGCAATGAGAGAATACCTTGATGAAGAACTTGCTGCAGGAAAGATCAGACCTAGCAAGTCCCCAATAGCGTCAGCATGTTTTTTTGTCAAAAAACCAGGCCCCCTAGGGGGGCTTCGACTAGTACAAGACCTACAACCTGTTAATGCCATTACAAAGGACAACAGATTCCCTATGACCCTTATGGAAGATCTACTTGACAAAATAAAGGATGCAAAAATCTTCTTGAAAATCGACCTAAGAATGGGATTCAATAACATCTTCATCAGAGAAGGAGACAAATGGAAGACAGCATTCAGGACAAAGGAAGGACTATTTGAATACATTGTCATGCTGTTTGGATTAAAGAATGCACCTGCCACTTTTCAACAGTATATGAATCACATCTTTCACAACAAGATTGAAGTATGTGTCATTGTTTATATCAACAACATCCTTGTCTATTCAAAAACCCAATCTCAACATGTCATGGACCTACAAGAAGTACTTCAAATCCTGAAGGAGAACAACATTTTTGTGAAACTACCAAAATGCAAGTTCTTTGTCTTAGAACTCATTTACACAGGATTGAAGATCAGCAAGGAAGGAATATCCATGGATGAAGAAAAGATCAGGGCCATAAAAGAATGGAAGGAACCAAAAATGGTAAAACAAGTGCAAGCTTTCCTAGGCTTTGCAAATTTCTATAGGAGATTTGTACCCAGCTTCTCCACAATTGCTAAACCTCTCACTGGGTTGACACAGAAGGATCTTCTGTGGAAATGGGGAAACAAAGAACAAGAAGCATGTGAGGGTATCAAAGAAATGATTTGTAAAGACCCCGTACTCCAACACCCCAATCTGGAGAAGCTGTTTTTCCTTGAGACCAATGCTAGCAGAGTAGCAATGGGAGCAATACTGTCCCAGAGACAAGAGGACAGAAGGCTACACCCAATTGCGTTCCTTTCCAAGTCTTTCAACCCTGCACAAATGAACTATGACATTCACAATAAGGAACTTATGGCTATCATTGAAGCACTTACGCGTTGGCAACTCCACCTCAAGTGGACAAAGGAAGAAATCACAGTATACACAGATCACAGGAACCTACAGTTCTGGAAAGACGCAAAAACGTTCAACAGGAGACACATGCGTCAGCACCAAATACTGGTGTCATACAACTTTGTGATTGTGTACAGACCCAGGATCCTTTCCAAAAAATAGGATCTTTTGTCTAGAAGGGCCAATCACATGGAAACTCCATTGGCAGAACAAATCATGATTGCTGACAAAAAATTCAACAGCTTTGCAGGGGAACTAAAAACTGATATCATTAACAATATCATCAAAGTACAACACAAGGACCCAGGACTACAGGAAGTTATGGAACTCTGCAAAAGAAGGAACTCTTTACCCAAGAGTGTTCTTACCAGCATAAAAGACTACAAAGTACGCAAAGAACTACAATGATACAAGGGAAAGATTGTGGTACCAGAAGACAAGGATTGCCAACTAGTGATCATGCACTTACACCACAATTAACCAATTGCTGGGCACCAAGGACATGCAAGAACCCTAGAACTAGTGTCACAATGTTACTACTGGCCAGGAATGAAACAAAGAGTTAACAAATACATGGATTCCTGTGAACAGTGCCAAAGAGCAAAAGGAACCAAAACGCATGCCCCATTAAAACCCTTGCAACTAGCAAACAAACCATGGGAAGACATAGCCTATGATTTCATTGTCAAACTGCCTAAGTCAAAGGGGATGGATAGCATACTGGTTGTAGTGGATAGGTTCTCTAGGATGGCTCATTTCATACCATGTAAGGAGGCACACAAGGCAAGCAAGCTAGCAGATCTTTTCCTATGCAACATCTAGAAACTACACAGATTTCCCAGAAGCACTGTATCCAACTGGGGAAGCACTTTTAACAGCAAGTTCCTGAAAGCAATATACAAAAGGATTGGGGTCTCACCCTCCTTTAGCACCGCCTACCACCCTCAAACCAATGGAATCACGGAGCCAGTAAACCAGTGGCTAGAAGCATGGCTATGCACTTTCATCAACCATCACCAAGACAATTGGGTGGAACTACTTCCTCTTGCCAAATTCTGTTACAATATGCACAAACACAGAGTTACAGAAAAAAGCCTGTTTGAACTCATTTATGGAAAGGAACCTTTATGGAACTGTTCCAGTATAGTAACAGAGGTGACAGAAGCAAACACAGTCACCACAAGATGGGAGGAAACAAGAAAGGAAGCTATTGCCACCATGGAACTACACTGAGTTAGGGAAGGAGAAGTCAAGGAGGAATACAAGGAAGGTGACCTAGTATGGCTATACAGAGCAGACATCAAATCAAATAGGCCTTCAAAAAAGCTTGACAACAAGAAATTTGGACCTTTCCCTGTAAAAAGGAAAATCTCTTCTCATGCTTATGAGCTCAATCTGCTGCCCACTATGACAAAGTACCCTGTTTTTCATATCAACCTCCTAAGTCGGTACAGGATTGACAAGGAATTCAATTGGAACCAACCACAACCTCCGCCAATCATCACAGAAGAAGGGAATGAAGAATACAAGGTAGAAAGGATTATTGATTGGAAGATGACAAAGGAAGGGGTCTTCTATAGGGTCAGATGGAAAGGTTATGGAGAAGAAGATGATACAGAACAACAGGCAGAAGATGTGGGCCACCTTACTGAGATAGTGCAGAAGTTTCTGAAGAAACACCCTGAAGCACCTACACCTGCAAATCTCAAAGGAAAGATAAAAGGCTGAATGGCAAGAGAGGAGGAAACCATCTGCAAGACTTGCAACTACTCTCAAATCCATGCTTCACTCAACTCACTCAACCTTTTTTGTTCTCCACATTGCCTGCTGTTGCCCACTCTACTATTGCCAACACCCTCACCTGCGTCCTTGAGGGACCAGTGTTTACTATGGCAAGAATCCTTGACACCAGGGCTGCCCTTTATGTCTTCAAGAGGTTGCAGCAAGGCTTGGGCAGAATGCACTTCAGGGCATTGGACAATGTCCTCCACTCAGACCTGGGGGAGTTCCAGTGGGTCAGCAAGAAATGGCCAACAAATATGCAACTGGCAAGGAAGGACATCTTTGTGTGCCAAGGATGCACCACCTTTCAAGTCTTGGTGGGCGTCCTCCTGTCCACGCACATGCTTGGATGTTGTGAGCCAGCTCCCTCTGTTGGACTTGTCTGTTGTCTTGCCCGCTGGTACCTCCCCTTGTGTTGTGTTGCTTTTACTGTCCACCACATTGCCACCTTCTTGTGGTTTTCTCTGTTACACTGTGTAACGTGGCTGTGCTATTGTATGAGTCATGTCTGTTCATACAGCATGACTCACATGGACACTCCTGATTTGTAGACTGTTATGACTCTTGTGGCTGTGCATTGTATGACTTGGCCTTTTTGTGAATATAAATAGAGGACCAACAAGCCTGGTAACCCCAGCTTGTTTTGTCTCATCAAACATCCCCTTTGAGTGACACTTTGAACCACCCCTACCCTTAAGAGTCTACAGCCACTTAAGTGTGGTGCAATTCAAGAGGTCTGTTAGGCCTTAGTGCCATCCACTCTCTAGTGTGGCTTGTCTCATAGCCACTAAGAAGAAGCTTACAACAGTTGTCCTTTACGCTGTCCAGAATACTCTTAGGTAACAAGTTCTACTTGTTGCAAAGTTCCATTACTCCTTGTAGTCCTGGATCTTTGTGCTGTGCTTCAATGATATTGTTAATGAGATCTTCTTTAAGTTTGCCTGTGAAGCCTCTGAATTTCTTGTTGGCAATCATAATCTGTTCCACCAATGGGATTTCCGCATGGTTGGCCCTTCTTGACAACAGATGTGGTTTTTGTGAAAGGATTCCTGGTCTGTACACAATCACAAAATTGTATGACACCAGTATTTGGTGCCAATGTGCATGTCTCCTGTTGAACATTTTTGCATCTTTCCAGAACTGTAGGTTCCTGTGATCAGTGTATACTGTGATTTCTTCCTTTGTTCCTTCCAGGTGGAGTCTCCAATGCATAAGTGCCTTGATGATAGCCATAAGCTCCTTATCATGTATATCGTAGTTCATCTGTGCTGGGTTGAAAGATTTGGAAAGGAATGCAATTGGGTGTAGTCTTCTGTCTTCTTGTCTCTGGGACAGTATTGCCCCCATTGCTACTCCACTAGCATTGGTCTCAAGGAAAAACAGCTTCTCCGGATTTGGGTGTTGGAGTACGGGATCTTTGCAAATCATTTCCTTGATACCTTTCAATGCTTTCTGTTCTTTGTTTCCCCATTTCCACAGAAGATCCTTTTGTGTCAATCCCATGAGAGGTTTAGCAATTGTGGAGAAGCTGGGTACAAATCTCCTATAGAAATGTGCAAACCCTAAGAATGCTTGCACTTGCTTCACTGTCTTTGGTTCCTTCCATTCCTTTATGGCCTTGAGCCTTCTTTGTCAATGGATATACCTTCCTTGCTGATCTTCAGTCCTGTATAAATGAGTTCTGTGACAAAGAACTCACATTTTGGCAGTTTTGCAAAAAGGTTGTTCTCCTTCAGGATTTGGAGTACTTCTTGTAGATCCACTATGTGTTGAGAATGGGTTTTAGAAAAAACAAGGATGTTGTCAATATAAACAATAACACACACATTGATTTTGTTGTGGAAGATGTGATTAATATACTGTTGAAATGTGGCTGGTGCATTTTTTAGTCCAAACAGCATGACAATGTATTTGAATAGTCCCTCCTTTGTCCTGAACATGGTCTTCCATTCATCTCCTTCCCTGATGCGGATGTTATTGAATCCCATCCTTAGGTCGATTTTTGAGAAGATTTTTGCATCCTTTATTTTGTCAAGCAGGTCTTCCATAAGGGGCATAGGGAATCTGTTGTCCTTTGTGATGGCGTTAACAGGTGGTAGGTCTTGTACCAATTGTAGTCCCCCTGGTGGGCCCAGTTTTTTGATGAAAAAACATGCCAACACTATTGGGGACCAGCTAGGTCTGATTTTTCCTGCAGCAAGTTCTTCATCAAGGTACTCTCTCATTGCAATGGACTCAGCCGTGGATAAAGGTATAGGTCTTGCAGGCTTTGGGAGTTCTGCGCCTTCCTTGAAATTGATAGCACAATCATAAGGGCGGTGATCCAGAACGCGTTTGAACTTTTCTTCACTAAAAATGTCTTCAAACTCTTTCAATTCTTCCAGGATAAGGTCCAAGTTTCCTTCCCTTCCATGTATTTCCTCATCTCTCCAAGAGATGCTCTTCTGCTTCCAATCAATGCTAGGGTTTGTGGTTTCTAGCCAGGTAAGTCCCATGATGATGTTTGTGTCACCGGTGGGCATGGCAAAGAATTCTTCTTTAAACATTTTTCCTTCAATCGTGATCTCCATTTGTGTTTTGAAGTGGATTGTGTGTGACAGCTCCTTTCTTTGTATTCCAATAATGTCATGAGCTGACTAAGCTCAGACATTTTATTCTGATTTTATATCTTTTTTTCCGAACACTTTCCTTTTTTGGTACAATTGTCCTCTGGCGCTTAACTTGTGTCATGTGATGTATTTGTCTTTTCATTTGATATTGGTGATGCTTCCGGAACTTCCAGAATGTCGAGTCATGTCTCTTATCTCGCTTATCATCGGTTGTACTCGGCTTTCCCACACTGATAGATGATGACGTGGCACTGATCCCTCATGTATATAAACCCAGAGGTCAAGCCGGTTAACGACAAGGCTTGACCTCTTCTCCACTAGGACTTGCCTAATTCAATCTTCTTACTTATCACCACTCCTTGGGTTCAAAGACTTGTTTAAGTCGAACCCCTTAACTTTTACATACCTAATCGACCCAAGTCGGGACAAATAACCCTTCAAGGAATGGGAAGATCACTCAGGGCAATGTTATTCTTCCTGGCCCAAGCAATATCAACAAAATTCTGGGAGGCTCTGGAGTCAATTAGAGTAGCAATTGGGTCTGTGATTCTGGCAACATAGCTGTAAACAATTGTGGATTCTTTGTTTGCTCTAAAGTACATTGCCAGTTCTTTGGTCTCTCCACACACAGTTAGTGGGAGACCCCTTCTGTTCCCGATTTTTCTTCTTTGATTTTTGCTTCTCTCCCTTTTATGTTGGGTTTGGTTGTTATCCTTTCCTTGAATGAGCATTTGAGTGAACAGTGTCCTTCCTGAGCCCACTTCAGACACCAGTTCAAAGCCATCCTTGCCTTCTACACTTTGTCTGGCAACCGTTTTGTAGAAGTCTGGCCAGTATTGGTTGATTGTGGTGCTCTCCTTCCGTTAGCGGTCTTGATTTGTTGCAATTTTTGGTCAATGGAAATTGCTAGGGTTATCCATTGATTGAGGTTTAAGCGCCTTTCAGTCCCATCCTCATTGATAAGGGAAAGTTCAAATTGTGCTAATTCAGTTTTGATTTCCAGTTTAAGCCCTTCCTTGAATTGGTTGATGAGGGCCTCCTCTCCCCAATTTACATCAACCATATGGAAGTGGAATTTGGTTGCGTAATTAGCTGCCAAGTTGACCTGTTTGCATTTTTGAATTTTGGCTTCTGCTTTGGCTTTCTTGTTAGGGTTGCTGAATTGTTCCATGAAGTGCGCTTTGAACGTTTCCCATGATGTCAGGTTTGGGTCTGGTACTCCAGTGTTCATTGATCAGAGAAGCACTTGCGCCCAATGGGTGGCAGAGCAGCTATCCAATTTGAAATTTGCCAGGGCTTACCTAATCCTTTCTTGTCCAGAAATGTATTGGTTGCCCAGCCAAACAAAGTAACTCTCCATCTGGGTGATGAACATTTCTGCTCCTTCTCCTTTCTTTCCATTGAAGGCTTCTGGTCTAGTGACCTTTGGTCTTCTTGGAGAGCTTTTGACTTGGGAGTTGAGCAGGCTCTGGAGTCTTTGTTCCAGGTTGTTGATTCTCATAGACTCAGCCTCTTGTGTGGATTGTTTGCTAGGCACATGTAATGAGGCCTTGTCCACTTCATCCCTCAGGTTGGTAATGGATTGTTCCATGGTTGCCACTTGTTTGTTTAGCGTTGTGAATCCTTCTCTAACTTGTTTGATTCCTTGTGTCATTGCTTTGTTCTACTGAAGCTGTCCTTGGTGTGTAGTGTTGAGGTCTTGTTGCACATTTGTTACAAGTCCTTGGGTGTTTGTGACTTTGTTTTGGACAGTGTCTACTTCTCTTCCTGTGAGATAACCGTTATGTTTGGCATTACAGGCAGAATTAAGAATATCTGTGAGGGACTGTTGTATTCCCCTGATTGTGTTGTTGAAAATCTGTTGGTTGTTTGCTAGTACTCTTGCTTCTTGCTCTAGCCCAGTGATTCTTTGTGTATGACTGACTCTTAGTCCTTCAATGACTCTTAGAGTTGCATTGTGACGTCTGATTAAGAGGTCATCTAGTTTTTCTAAGCTCTGGATGGCAGTTCTTTGTGTGCTAGAAGACCTATTGCTAATAGGTTGCAGATCAGCGGAAGGTACTGCTGCCAGGGTTACTGGTGGTTGTGGTCTTTTGGGTAAAGACAAAGGAATAGGGCCCATGTTGGTGATTGTTCCCAAGATGTGTGGGACTTGTGGTGTGGGTGGAGGACATATTGGGATCAGAGAGACTCCTCTGTGGGCTTTGGGCTGAGGGGAAAAATAGCCACACCCAAATCCTCATCAAGGCATTGTTCCATCAGACGCAATGGTGATTACTTCTGGTTCTGGTACATAAGTTTTGTTGCCCAGTTCTTGATTTTCTTCTTGGAAACATTCTTCAACTACTGATACTTCTGGTTGGAATGTTCCTGGTACTGTACTTTGGCTAGGAACTCTTGAAGGGGCTGGACCACCTGCTTGTGTGTGTGTGAGTGCACTTTTGCTGAGTGACAAGGCTGGTCTAGTGGCTCTACTAGGACCTCTTTGTATACTTGTGGTAGACATGGGTCTTGAGACTGTGTCTTCTTGTAATCCTTGTTCAACAGGTGTTGAGTCATTTGTGGACATGGTGTGAAGCGTGTTTTGTAATGTTGTAAGCTTCTTCTTAGTGGCTATGAGACAAGCCACAAGGGAGAGTGGACAGCACTAAGACCTAAGGGACCTCTTGAATTGCACCACACTTAAGTGGCTGTAGACTCTTAAGGGTAGGGGTGGTTCAAAGTGTCACTCAAAGGGGATGTTTTGACAAGACAAAACAAGCTGGGTTTACCAGGCTTGTTGGTTCTCTATATACATTCAGAAATGCGCCAAGTCATACAAGGCACAGCCACACAAGTCATACATAAAAGCCAGTCAGGAGTGTCCAAGTGAGTCCTGCTGCGCAGGCAGTCATGACTCATGCAAAGCACAGCCGCATTACACAATGTAACAGAATAACCACAAGGATGTGGCAACACAGTACAGAAAAGGACAAACAACACACAAACAGAACAACAGATGTGAGAGCAGGAGGCAAGACGCAAGACAAGTCTAATGGAGAGAGCTGGCTCACAACACAAATGTCCTGCAGGACCTCCAGCAGTGCCCCCTGCCCCTTGAAATTGGTGTCAGTGATTGCAACAGCTAGTTTGAACTTGGCCTGACCATACAACAAGACCGCCTCTCTCCACTGCAACATGAGTTTGATGAGGATGGATATGTTGTATCTGCCAGCTGTGGACTTGTTGCCAGTTGGAGCTGAAAAAAGGAGGAATGCTAGTGGTATGCCATGGTTTTGCTCATCAACTCCATCACAATGAATAAAAGTAATCTCTGATTGCAGACTCCAAAGCTCCTGTCTAGGAGGATTTGCTTGCAGTGGCCATAGCGCCACATGGCCCTGCAAGTGTTGGATTGTACATCAGGGCTTGTGGATCAAGCCAGTTATGGACATTATGGTGAGGCTGTTCTTTTATATTGATACCTTGCATTTGATAATACTGGGTGTAGAGAGTTGCAGAGTCATAACAACATAGTAGATACCAGTATTGCCCAAGGGAGTTAGACTGGTCACAATATTGTTGGCCCACCACCATCTCATGGTTCCGTTCTTGGATTTCAGAAATGCTGCAATAAACAGGGTAAGCATTTGGAGCAGGATAACCTTGATTGCACTGATGTAGCTCCATTATGCACTTGCTCCAGTGCAATCTCAAGTACACTTGGGTGCAATGTGTTATAGATACTGACATTCTGTCATAGGAATAACATACTGAAATCCAAACCTATGCTTGTGGCGACTTTTCTGCTTGTTTGCATGTATGCAGTTTTGTAACTATCTTTACTCCCTCTCGAACGCTACTTTTGTGCTACTTCTTTATGTCGAAATGTAGTACTCTCTAGTAGCTTCAATCCACTGTCTTTTGCGTCTCTATATGCAGGGATTTCATAAAGATATGAAATGTCTAACTTTATTGTCTTTGGCGCTTAGGGAGAGATACATTGTTATACTTGTATCTCCACCAATACTGATCCGTTCGCTTAGCTTGAGCTTGCGACTGACTCGCAAGCTTCCAATTCAGCCGATCGCACCTGTTTCATGTGAATTGACCGGCTATTTCCCGCGATATGTCTTGTGGCTTGTCAAAGTGCTGAAATGACTCATTTCAGCAGCCACCAGATCTTGAGAGCTGCATAGCTTGTAGATAGTGATTTAGTATAGTTACATGACTGGAGCAATTAGTTAGATGACTCATAATATATGTTCCAGCCAACCAAAGCACTCTGACTCCATGAATGCTAGTCATCAAGGCATCAGTGTTCATCCACCCCTCCTATCATTGGTAGATGCCCCAATGATAGCCACAACCAGATGACTAGTGTTCTGAGGCCTCTAGGGTATAAATACAGGCCCTCTGAGAGCCCTCCATCCTCACCTCACTCTACATCTGTTGTGCTTTGGCTTGGCTGTGTGATTTCCCCCATTATTGTGTGCCTCAAGACAATATTTGTTAGCCTAAAAAAATGGATCTCCTGAGTACCTATTATAGAGGAAAGGTTGCAGACATCTTATAGTGCTTTTACAAGTAAGAACAAGGAAGGCATTTAGGGAATAGCCTAAGATTAGTACATACTTAGTTCATTGCAACTAGGAGTGTGAAACAGTGACATTTAATAGCTAAGGGAACCTGAGCTCAGTACTCTTGCTCTTTCTATTACTAGTGTACATACACTCTACAGTAGGAAAGCTTAGTATCAATTCCATTAAGTGTGCAACTAGATTGCTTACTTACTAAGAGCATCTCAGACTACTGAGACATTACTTTATATTGTTCCACTGTGTGTATTCTGTAGTTATATCACCTGTACATACAAGTAGCTGCAACTCTCAGATATATAACACAATGGGAGTGAGGGAAGGCACTGGAGAGCTGCATTTTTGCACTCAGAATTATGTTGCAGGGCTCCATTTAGTCAGCAAATCTTTGCTGTTGACTGTTTGGTGATTATTTCCATGTGTGCAGGGCAGCCTGTAAACTCATAGGGGGCCTGCTGCTTGGCTCTTTGTTGAAGTGTCTGATCATAGCCACAATGACTTTGTAGAGAGTGAGCAGGAGGCCATGTAAGGGGAATCAATGTACATACCACTGTAATGGAACATGTTTGTGTTTCTTGGTGCTATTGTTGCTCCACTGGGTTGTCCATTTGGTCCCTGGTGCGTCAAGTGAGAGGGGGTCAAGCCCATGCAATGCAAGAAGACTCTCAGCATCAGCCTGATTTGAGTTGTCAAACTGCATGTCAATGACCTTGCTTGATGCAGAGGTATATAGCTTATTGACTGATGTGTGCTGAGCTTTGGAAAGCACAAGTTTAGTTAAGGGAACCTATGAACATTGCTATACACACAGTTTCAGTTACTTCACAAGTACTAACCTTTGAGTTCAAGACCACAGTTGCTTTTTGTGTTGGTGTCCCAATGTTGTCAGGTGTGAGAACCAGTGCAAATTGAACAGACATGACAAGTCCCAATTGAGTATATACTGCAACTAATTAGGTAGTGGTACAGATGATGTTCAACAATACAATAGGGCACATGAGATGCCCAGGTATTACTAAGCAGCAACAGCAATAACATTGAATTACCAAGGGGCACTGGCTGTGGGTGGGCCACCTTGCCTGAGTTGGTGGAAGCCAATGCAGGAGCAGAACAGCTGCTCCTTTGTGTTCCAGCCTAGTCCCAATATGGTGGCTGTCATGTGAGCACTGACTGCCCCATTTCATGTGCCTCCCTTGGCACCTGACTCTGCCTTTACAGCTGATCCCCAACCTCCCACCAATCTCTTTGCTCACCACTCCCCTGTCACCTTGCCCATGCAGGCCCATCTCCACCTGGGGGTACTTCATAGCATTTAGCCACTTTGGTCAACAAGGGATAAAAATTGCATTGTGGGATCAAGAGTTGACACTGCATTGAAATTTATTGGAAATGGAAAACTACCAAATTGGGAAGATTTCAAATTGACTCCAGGTTCTCATTCTTGTTTTGGCATGGTTTTCATCACTGGTGTAATTTCATGTAATTACACTTTGAGTGTAATAACACCTCATGACACAATATATCACCTTAAACATTCCCCCACTATCATTACACTTCAGGTTTTTCCAGAGTATGATCACATGCTTGGAAGCACTCAAGGAGCCTACAGAGTGGGCCATCAGGAAAACCGGTGGCAGATTTGGGCACTTAGGAGTGGATTTGAAGCAAAGTCTTTGTTTCAAATCACCCAAATCAGCCCAAATCAGCCAAATCACTCTCAAATCACTCTCAAATCCAAGAGCAGTTTTCCTGATGGCCTGCCTGCTCTTGAGCAAAACCAAGCTACAGAGTGCCCCTCAGCATTCTAGGTTTTGCTGAGTGGCTTATATCTCAGCACATACTACATTAATCAATACACCATTATTATGTGCTTATGGGTACAGACAATGTGCATTCAAGGAGCCCCAGGAGGAGTTATTTTGACTGCTCAATCAAACACCATCATTGCAGTGCCCATTCCTGAACATGTAACAAAACACACTAACTACCTCATGCAGCAAGTTTGGGGCTATAGGACTACAAGAGCAGCATCTGGTCTACTTGTGTCACCAAAATCCTCTGACGCTGGCAAGTGCTGGTTTGCTCATATGTGCTTGCTTGGGTGAAGGAGCACTCAGGAGCACCTGAGTGGCTGTGCAATTGGTACCCCTATACCTAAGCAAGCACGCACAAGCAAATCGGCGCTCACGAGCCCGAAAGAGAACCGGTCAATTTGCTTGAGTGTGGAACATATGTAGCAGATATATATGCTGTCAAAAATTCTTGAATTCACAGACGATTTTTGGCGGTTTTCATTCGCATGTAAGCCTCTGTATATAAATTTTTGCGTTAATATACTTGTGCGATCTGATTCTCCTATTTATTAGCTACATTTTGATATATATCACCTCCTGACGTGACAAACCTGTTGCGCAACGGCGTTGGCAGTGGCGACAGGGGTTGTGGCAGCGTCAATGGGGTTAGGGACGATGTCAACGGAGTCAGGGACGGTGACGACACAATGCTGATAGGTTCTGTGGCGCTTGTTCTCCTTCCTGGCGCTTCTGGGTAAGGTATTCAATTTTATTTATGTTCTACCTTCACCAAGGCCTCTGGTTTTCGTGGGCAAACCATGGGTCATGTTTTACTAGTAATCCCAAGGCTAAACGCCTTGATCGGTCATGTGGGAAGTCTAAGGCGTCTAACCTGAGGATTCTTCGAGGCACAGGTGTTTGGAAGTCGCAGGTGGAGTTGTGAACACGCCATCGCCCTCGGACATGGCGCAACTCGTTCTCACCCAGTTATCGTCGTTCATTCCATTCTTATCTAGTGACGACATTAGACTCGTCTCGTTGGCTACCCAGGTTCTTCCTCAGACCAGCGTGGTCACGTCCACAAGCGCACTTGTCCCACCAACCCACACCAAGTTCTGTTCCAACCCAGAGGGCCTCGGTCCTGTCTCCCAGATTCGCGAGCTAGACTTTACACCTTGTTTTGAACAGGTGTCCGAATCAGGACTTTTGCTGTTGTTCTGTTTTGTTGCTGCCGTAAGATGCTGGCAGCTATCCAACAGGGATAAGCGAGCAGATACCGATGCGGGTAAAATATTGTTGCGTGCTAAGCTCGTGAGTTCAGAGTTTAATCCCGATGTCTCGGCGCTCATTATTCTAATTACCCCCATAGGTGTTGAGCTCCATTCCCCTGGTGGCACTATCATGTGTTTCCCTCGCGCTCCAACTTCTCCGGGACCGAACCTCGACTGGCTCTGCCCCCGTAATCAGCACGCTTGTTGCAGTCGTGGCCTACGTCATCCTTGGCCTCTTGACCCACCTGAACCACACGCGCACGCGCCGCTCATCAACGATTCTCCTTACTTTATGGCCGGTGTACCTGCTGCATCATTCAATCTCCCTTCGAACTGGCATATTACTCGGTTTATCACGTCAGCCCGTGTTCGCAGTCCAGTGCGCGCTACTGGTTGTTGGTGCCGTGGCTTGGGCGCTAGAGTGCTTTTGCCCTGATCGCGTGAAGCACGATCCAGATGCTGAACCCGAGGAAAAGGAACTCCCATATGAGCGGGCGAACGTTTACAGCCGTCTCACGTACGTCCAGTTAACAGCTGTTTAACCTCGCTAAATTTTGCTCTAGATTTTGCTGGATGACGCCTCTAATGAAACTCGGCTACAGTCGCTTCATAACAGAAAAAGACATGTCGGCCCTTTCCCCCTCGGATACTGCCCATGCGCTCTCGGACAACCTCCAACGCCACTGGGAGCAGCAAACTCGTTCGTCCAACCCCTCACTCTGGATGGCGGTGTTCCGGTCCTATGGCGGCCCGTACGCAATCGCCGCCGCAATCAAAGTCGTGCGAGATATCCTGTCTCTTGCGGAACCGCAACTCTTGAGATTCCTACTGGTGTTCGTTGCACGGTACCAGGCGGGTCAAACCGACAACGCGTTTGTTGGGTGGGCGATCGCGGTGGCAATGTTTGTGCTTGCCGTTGTTCAGACAGCCATGTTACATCAGGTAAGCCAATATCACTTGCCTGGAGGAACAATGCTAAATTTGGTATAGTACTTCCAAATCTGTTTCGTAACTGGAATGCGAATTCGAGCTGGATTGGTTACGGCAATCTACAACAAGGCACTTTCTCAGGCTGCCGACTCGCAAGGTGCACGTGGAGATGTGGTCAACTTGATGAGCGTCGACGCAACTCGCCTGCAAGACTTGTGTACCTTCGGAGTGGTTGTAATCAGCGGGCCTCTTCAGGGACGTCTATATGAGTACCAGAAATCGTTGATCATGTGGCTAATTACCACCTGGACAGATCACACTCGCTTTTGTCTCGTTGTGCAACCTGCTCGGATGGCCGGCGTTCGTTGGAGTGGGGATCATGATCGTTTCTCTGCCGCTCAACACCGTCATGGCGCGTGTGCTCAAGAATATGCAAGGAAAACAGATGAAGAATCGAGGTTGGTCGTGGTTCTGTTATTTCTATTACTCCACCTTGTTACCCCGCGTTACATCGCTTCCTATGACGCCCTGGTTCCGTTTTGCTGGGTCCCTCCTCCGTGCCTTGCTGATCCTTGTCCATTTTTGGTACTTGAACTTGTGCTGACATATAACTTGTAGACAAGCGCACAAGGCTCATGTCGGAGCTCCTGAACAACATCAAGAGGTGACTCGACCGTGCATTTGGAGGATTGAGTAATTGATATTTTGAATAGCATCAAGCTTTACGCATGGGAGGACTCGTTTATTCGCCGGGTTTTGACTGTGAGGAACGAGCAAGAGCTGGAGATGTTGCGGAAGATTGGTGTTGCCACGGTAAGATTCTTGGATTCGGTACGGTATTCATGATTGTTGATCCTTTAGTAGGCCTTTAACACAACTTTCTGGACTGGCATTCCACTACTGGTCGCTTTCGGCTCGTTTGCGACCGCCGCGTATACAGGATCGAAGCCTCTCACCGCGGACGTAATATTCCCATGCATTGCTCTCTTCAACTTGTTGCAATTCTCACTCGCCACGGTATGTCTGACTTGCCTCCCTGCCGACCCGTGCTAACGCGCCCTTAGTTTGCCAATATCACCAGCCAACTTGTCGAAGCCGCCGTCGCTGTCACACGTATCCGCAAATTCCTCCTCTCCGAAGAGCTCCAAGCCGATGCACGAATCGTCGACGAGAGTGAAGTCCTTGAAGGAGAAGTCGTCCTCGACATCAAGAACGCCGACTTCAAATGGTCTAAACATGTCATGGAGCCGACGTTGCAGAATGTCGACTTGACCATCGGCAAAGGCGACCTCGTAGGCGTCTTGGGCCGCGTTGGAAGTGGCAAGTCGAGCTTGATGTCTGCTATTGTGGGCGAGATGATTCGTGAGGAGGGTGAGGTCAAAGTGAACGGCAAGATTGCCTACGCTCCGCAAAACGCCTGGTAAGTTTCATGCAATCGGTCGCAAACTGTCCGCTGATTATGTTTTAGGATCATGAATGCTACGATCAGGGAAAATATTTTGTTCTCGCACCGATACGATGAGGAGTTTTACAACGTTGTGTTGGATGGTTAGTCATTTCGAGAAGATGATGATTGGCGTTAGTTGACGAATTTTGGCTAGCCTGCGCTCTTCGACCTGATCTCACACTCTTCTCGGACGGCGACTTGACCGAAGTTGGCGAAAAGGGAATTACTCTTAGTGGCGGACAACGTGCTCGAATTTCCCTGGCTCGTACTGTCTATGCTCGGTTCGTCGAACCTCTTTTACACTGCACATGGCTATATTAATCGGCATATAACAGGGCTGACTTGTACCTTCTTGATGATCCTCTTGCGGCTGTCGATGCCCATGTTGCTCGTCATGTATTCGACCAAGTTATCGGACCGAATGGCTTGTTGAGTGGAAAGGCTCGGTTGCATGTCACCAACTGCGTCGCGTACCTTGAGCAGGTTTGTTCCTTTAGTACACCCAAGTACTTTCGTACTCACAAACATCCTTAGCACGATTCAATCATGATGATTCGCCGTGGAATTATTCTCGAGTCTGGAACCTTTGCGGAAATCGTGGGGGACCCGACCAAGGAGCTTGCCAAACTAATGTGTGTACCACACTTCAAGGTCACGGGTCTTGAGCTGACCTCAAACTCAGTGCGAACCACAAAAAGACTGGTAGTGCCGGTGCGAGACGCACTCAACCTGGAACCGCTACGCCAGTTGTTCCTCAGAACGAAATAACCAATGCTACCTCTGCTTCCAACGCCACGCTCATAGTCTCGCCCTCGCCGTCGACTAAAGGCAAAGCTCTCTGCAAGGCACAGCGCCGCCCATCCATTTTGTCGGTTCGATCCCAGCAACGTCTTCGTGCATGCCTGCAGGCTGAATCCGGAGTGGAACAAAAAGTTGAACATCGTGAACAAGGAAACGTCAAGTTTAGCGTATACAAACGGTACTTCCAGGCGTCGAGCATTCCCGGCGTGGTTGTATACATCTTGTGCATGATCGCGCAGCAGGGGTGTGCAATTTGTATGTTCAGGTCTCCAGTTAGGTGTAGGTAGCTAACCGGAGACACTAGTGTCCAATGTCGCGTTGAAGATGTGGGGGAATCACAACCAAGAACATGGCGACAATTCAAGCATCGGGTATTACCTTTTCCTTTACGGGATGTTTTCTCTCAGCTCCGCGCTATTCTCGTTCGTCGCCTCGGTTCTGCTTTGGGTTTACTGTGCCATCAAAAGTGCGAGGAGCTTGCACGACGCCGTAAGTTCCTTCCCCTTGGATCTATAAGTCCTAGGCTAATGTAACAAAAATTAGATGTTGTTGGCTGTAATCCGTGCTCCATTGTCGTTCTTCGAGCAAACTCCGATGGGCCGAATCATGAATTTGTTCTCAAGGGACCAGTACGTCATTGACGAGGTTCTCATCCGTGTGTTTAGTAGCTTTTTGAAGACCATGCTTGTGTTATCTGGTGCGTTCGGTTGATTAATCTCGTCACAGAAGGGTATCGACAGCTGTGTAGGTATTGTGGTTGTGGTCGGCGGGACTTTCCCCTTGTTCTTCCTAGCCCTCATTCCACTCGGGTTCATTTACCGCTTGATCATGCTCTACTATCTTGCTACGTCTCGTGAGCTGTAAGTCTACCCTTTGCCGGTACATGGCATTCGCTCACACCTCCATAGCAAACGTCTCGATGCTGTTTCCAAATCTCCTATTTTTGCCTGGTTCCAAGAAAGCTTGGGAGGATTGTCCACTATCCGCGCCTTTGGACAACAGAAAGTCTTCATTTCCCAAAACGAGGCCAAGTTGGATCGAAACCAGATGATATATCTGCCCGCCGTATCTGTGAACCGTTGGCTTGGTGCGCTACTTTTATTATCCCTCATTCTCTCGTCTCATTCGTGATTTTCTAGCCGTTCGCCTCGAGTTACTCGCATCTTGCATTGTCCTCGCGACTGCAATTATGTCCCTTGTTGCGCTTGTTACAACTGGCGTTGACGCTGGCCTTGTCGGACTCGTTCTTTCTTACGGGCTTTCAACCACTGTGAGCTTGAACTGGGCTGTCAGGTCCGCGAGTGAGGTGGAACAGAACCTTGTCTCAGTCGAGCGCGTTGTCAAGTGAGTGCCGCATCTACCACGTTCCTATCAACCGCTTATCAAAATATCCCAGTTATATCAACTTGGAACCCGAAGCACCTTTGGAGATCCCCGACGCACCCATACCGGAAGACTGGCCCCACAATGGAGAGATCGCATTCAGGTTAGCTCTCATTGGGTTCTCAAGTTATACACAACTGACCAACGCACATTAGGCACTACTCAATGCGGTACCGCCCTGAGCTTCCACTCGTGCTTAAGGATCTTGATATGGTGATTGTAAGTCATCTTATTTGGCACCACTGCAGGCCTTGATGACCCCTATTTTAGCGCTCAGGCGAGAAAATCGGAGTCGTTGGTCGTACTGGTGCTGGCAAGAGCTCCCTCTTCCTCAGTCTCTTAAGGATCTTAGAACCAACATCGGGAACGATCACCATTGATGGCGTGGACATCACAAAGGTTGGGCTGCATGACCGTAAGTCGCGTACTGCTATCCGGCTAAGGTAACTTTATCTAATATGAGATTAGTGCGCCGAGCTATTAGTATCATTCCTCAAGAGCCTCAGGTAAGTACACTTTTTGCCCTGGGGGCTTTTCTGCCTGTTGACGCTTGTACGATCAAAGCTCTTCGAGGGTACGATTAGAGAAAATGTAGATCCTACGGAGGAGCACGACGACGGGAAGATCTGGGCAGCGTTGGAGCAGGTGGGCCGATGAATTCTTGGCTCCTACCTCGGTCGAGACTAAAATATTTTCAGGCTCACTTGAAGGAGTACGTCCTCGCGCTTCCTGGAGGACTTGACGCGATAGTCAAAGAAGGAGGATCGTCGATGAGTAGTGGACAGCGACAGCTTGTCTGCTTCGCTCGTGCCTTATTGCGGAACGTGAGACCCATTTTTTCCCCGCATGGGCTGGAATAATGACACACTTGGCGCAGACAAAGATCTTGATCCTAGACGAGGCTACTTCAGCGGTTGACCTGGAGACTGACAAAGCAATCCAAGAAATCATCCGTGGACCTGTGTTCAAGGGCGTTACTACACTGACGATTGCGTAAGTCTCAGGCTGGGAACGACATATATGCGCACTGACGCCTGGCTCAAAGGCATCGCCTGAACACTGTGATCGAGTCTGACCGTATACTTGTGCTCGAGGCTGGAAGCGTTAGTATAAATTACTATCTCAACGTTGCTCTGTATAATAATACTCGCTCTCTCAGGTTGCGGAGTTGGATTCACCTGCGGAATTACTCAAGCAAGAGGTCAGTCTCTACCTCGCGTTAACGTTAATGGTGCTTATGCTAACATGTCTATTAGTCTTCTTTATTCTATTCGCTAGCGGCCGAGGCCGGAGTGTTGCCCAAATCTTCGTAGTCGGTCGCGGGCGATCATAGTTTTGCGACAGATCAAGTTTCATGAGGTGTATATATAAGCTTCAATACCGTCTTTAACAACCATATTGCTGTACCACACTAGCTTACCAAGAGAAAATGCAACGGGTTTTTTGGGAATCCTCACCAAAACTGACACAGGACTTCTCGCATGCAGTACAGTTCCGTGATATGCACTCTCGCGATATGCGTGTCTTCTCGAGATTTTAATACAAAACCCCAGTGACAAATTCAAAAGTGCTACCAATTTGGAGGCTGTCAACGAGCATATCGCGGAAGTGTACTGTACAGTATTCCTCCCGTACCGAGCCCAGGTTCCAAAGTGTCATCTCTACAAAAAGCCAAAAATCTCGTTCGTCTCGTGGGGTCTCGGGATTCAGGGGAGGTGCTCGCCTGGCTCCCAAGCGCTCGTGATGTCTCGTGAGCCCCCGCGAGATATGCGCGCATTTCGCTCTTGATTGCTCGCGAGCCCTCAGGAGCGCTTAGGAGCCGCCACGAGCTCGAAGAGCACCTCCCATTGATCCCGAGACCACACGAGATTCTTGAGTTTTGCTGACGATGAAGAATTGTTGCCACCGAGGCAATTTCACACACATGCCCAAACATAACACTACACATCGAACGTTTTCCCAAGTACGGATTCAGACCTTTCAATAGCATCAAACTTATTTGATCCCGAGACCTTTTGTTCTTCGGTTTGTCTTTGATTGCATTCTCTTATATCACCTCGAGGACCCCTCGACCTCTGGCAGCGATCCTCGCTCCGAGACCCCCGTGTCATGATAGTCCAGCTTCCCATCGTCAGCTTCATTAGTGCCGCGATCGTGCTGGTCCCCCTCCCGCGGCACTGGAGGGCACGTAATGTATGCATAATTTCCAGCATCTTCTGGCTTGCTGCATGTAACATCACTCGAGGAACTAACGCCATTATCTGGGGTGGTGACCTTACTCCGCGATATTGGGTTTGGTGCGACATTGGTATGCCCTAGCCCGTCCCAAGTTGCTTGCAAGCTGATCAGCATGTAGTCACAAAAATCGATATTGGCGGCAACATTGGAATTCCGGCTACTGGCCTGTGTATCTGTCGGCGCCTAGCACAGGCCACCTCTCCATACTACAAACCTCCAAACCCGTACGCCAGACGTCAGCGGGCGAGGTTTGAGATTTGGATGTGTGTGGTGCTGCCGATTATCTTCATGGCTCTGCGTATGTCGGCTTTCCGCGATATCAGGTCTGTGGAAGCCGCTGACTAAGTGAACATAGACGTTATAGTCCAGGCAAGGCGTTTCAGGATCGTCGAGGATTTCGGGTGTACCGCAGTAAGTTGCTGCTCTCGCTCGGAAGTTTCATTATTGGCTCACACCATGTGCGAGAGTGTTCACCCATGTATCCCCGCCTTGATCCTCGTCCACATCCCTCCAGTTTTGCTTACTTTGAGTTCATCTGTGTACGCAGGTGAGTGTTTTCTCATTTAGAATAATGATGTGATGTAACCCCTGCGTAGGGATCGCACTGCGCTGGTTGATTCATCGCAACACTCAGTCGCCCCGAGCCGCGCATCATACCATGCCGGTTTTTAACTCTGGTCAACAATTTCGTCTCGCTGTATTGGCGATCATCGAAATGACCCTTGGCGTAATAATCGCGATAGTGATGAAGCTTGGATACGAAGGCTTTCACTTGGAGTCGTGGATTCCTTGGGAGGATCGGCGCAAAGACTGGCTCGAGATCCCATTGATCACAAAGGACTCGATGGTTGATGTATATTGGGCCCTCTGCATGGTTATCTGGTACGCCGTACCACTCACGTCCGTAGTGCTATTTGGATTCTTTGGGTTGGACGACAAATCAATCAGGGGGTATATGAGCATACTCACCTGGGTCCAGGTGCACGTCTTTCGTATTAAAAGCGCGAACGCTGAAATACTACCCCTAAGGTCCGCATCTCATTGGGCGGTAATCGAATGGCGCTTAACTCCCTTCATTCCCTGTAGTGTGGACAGCACAATAGTAGCCCACGATTCAACCATAGGTTCTGCCATTAGATCGGGGACTGAGAGCGGTACCACAGCCACCGAAATGCATACGTCGAATCGTGTACCACTGTAGGCATCAAAATACCTACGACGTGCCACATCACAATAAGCGGCTTCTGGAGTAGATTTCCGGTTCGAACCAAATAAAATAATAATGACGGGCCGTTCAAGGGTCGTAGTTGGTTGCATGGAATACCATCATTCCCCGCCAGATCCAATTCCATCCAATGTATATAACCTTCAGTTCCGTATTCCCAATACCTGTCGTATTGCAATGCTAACTCCCCAGGAGAAATTGCGTTTTGCGGATTCTCCTATAGCCAATGTTGCATTTCTTTCATATTCTTCCTTCCCTGCTTTCTGAACTCTCAATTCCACGGTTCGAAGAAAGTAGTTGCCACCGCCATCAGATGACACTAATTAGAGAGAAGGACAGAATAGGACGATCATATCAAACATCACACCACATGTGAGGCACTATCCCGAACGAGGACCTGAGGATCGCTCTGCCTTACCAATCTCCAATCATGAGTCTGTCGGTGGGGGAGAAATTGACCCACCTTTTGCGGTTTATATTCACGGTATCCTTATTGATGACTCTTGGGTTGTAACATAGCTCGGAAGCACTGAGATAAATTTATATCTTGTAAGTATTCTATTTTCCTCAAGTAATGATTTTTTTTTAGCGACTTCGTCGGGGATTGTGGGGTTTGATTTATTACCCGGACGCTATTCTGACGCTTCTCGTTCCTCGGCCTGCTCTTGGGTTTCGATCCTTTACATCACGCCAGATACTCCTCGAACTCTTTCAGTGATCTTCCTTGTCCCCGTGTCCTGAATTCCCCGTCGTTAGTTTCATTAGTACTGTGATCGTGCTGACCCCCCTCCCCTGGCATTTGAAGGAGCTTAACATTTGTGTAATGTCAGCCATTGCTTGGGTCACTATACATCGAGGAATCAATGCTACTCTCCGTTGTGGTAATCCTATCCTGAAATACCAGGTTTGGCGCGACATTACGTCTTTCTTGCAAGCTGATACGCATGTAGTCACAAGAATCAATATTGGTGGAAGCGTTGGGGTTCCAGCTTCTGCCTTGTGTATCTGTTGGTGTTTGGCACAGGCGGTCTCCCCAAGCCACAAGATACCGAGCTCGAATGGCAGCCAGCACGCGAGGTTTGAAATTGGGATGTGTGCAGTTCCGCTAATTCTTGTTTTGGGTCCGCGCATGTGTATTCCCCGTAATATCTAAATCTGTGACAGTCACGGGCCAAGCAAATATAGATGTAATAGTTCAGCCTGCACATTTTGTGATCCTCTAGGATTTGGGGTGTATTCCAGTAAGGTGCTGCTCCCGCTCCAGTGGTTTCCATCGTTGCCTGACACTTCATAACAGGCTATTCACTCATCTCTCCCCGGCTTATTTATTGTCAGTATCCCTCCAGTCTTGCTTACTCTGGTCGCATTGGTTTATGCGGGTATGTATGATCTCACCCAGAATATGGATATAACATAACCCCTCTGTAGGGGCTGTGCTGCACCGGTTGGTTCATTGTAATGCTCAGCTTTCCCAAGTCTCACAGAACGCTGGGCCGGTTTTTTACTCCGGTCAACACTTCCGTCTCACTGTATTCGCGGTCATCTCGATGAGCTTTGGCATAACAATGACAGCATCCATGCACATCGGATACCCTCGCTCTGAGTTGGTTCCATGGACTTCTTGGGGGCATGTACATGAAGACCGGTCAGAGATCCACTTGGTACCAAAGGATTCAACGGTTGACTTTTTCGGAGCCACATCATGGTCATGATGCACTTTGTACGTCTCAGGTCCGTCGTGCTTTATGGATACTTTGGGCTGGAGGACAAGGCAATCTTGGAGCATAAGATTATACTTACCTGTATCCGGGTGCACGTCTTTTGCATTCAAAGGGAGAAATCCGTAGTGTTGCCTCTAAGGTATGCACTATATGCGCCGGCAATCGAA
Organism: Ceratobasidium sp. AG-K; assembly: GCA_037039685.1. Classification (NCBI taxonomy): domain Eukaryota; kingdom Fungi; phylum Basidiomycota; class Agaricomycetes; order Cantharellales; family Ceratobasidiaceae; genus Ceratobasidium; species Ceratobasidium sp. AG-K. The sequence goes on from JAWNGF010000002.1 coordinate 6,493,558, forward strand.
TGATGCTTAGCCCTTTTCCATCTTATGTAGTATGGGTGGCACCATAGTAGCCCACAACCTGGCCGTGAGTCGCACTACCCTAAGAGTAGGAACTGGGACCGGTGTAGCTGAAATAAATACGTTGGATGGACTAATGTTGTAGGCGTTATAATACTTACAAGTGGCGGTACGTGCTGCTTTGTAGTTGGTTGCAAGGAGCTATCATAGTTCAGGGACAGACCAAGTTTCATCCGGTGCATATAACCTTTAACACCGTACTCCTCATAAGAGTCATATTACTGTACAATAGTAGCTTACCAGGAGAAAATTCAATGGACTTTTTGAGAATCCTCTCCATAACAAACGCAGAATTTTAGCCATACTGTATTCCTCCCTCTATACCGTACCGAACCCAAGTATCAAAAGTGTCATGAAGAATTGTTGCCACTGAGGCAATTTCACACACATGCCCAAACATGGCACTACATACCGAATGTTTTCCCAAGTACGGATTCGGACTTTTCAATAGCATCAAACTTATTTTGTCCTTAGATCTTCCGTCCATTGTTTTGTTCTTTGATTTAAATCTCTTATATCACACTCAAGGACCCCTCGACCTCTGGCAGCGATCCTCGCTCCGAGGCCCCCGTGTCATGATAGTCCAGCTTCCCATCGTCAGCTTCATTAGTGCCGCGATTGTGCTGGTCCCCCTCCCACGGCACTGGAGGGCACGTAACGTTTGCATAATTTCTGGCATGGCCTGGATTGCTGTATGCAACATCACTCGAGGAACTAACGCTATTATCTGGGGTGGCGACCTTACTCCGAGATATTGGGTTTGGTGCGACATTGGTATGCCCTAGCCCGTCCCAATTTCCTTACAAGCTGATCAGCATGTAGTCACAAAACTCGATGTTGGCGGCAACATTGGAATTCCGGCTGCTTCTATGTGTATCTCTAAGCGGTTAGCGCAGGCAACCTCACCATACTACAAGCCTCTAAACTCGAACGGCAGACGTCAGCGTGCGAGGTTTGAAATTTGGGTGTGTGTGGTGCTGCCGATCATCTTCATGGCTCTGCGTATGTCGGCTTTCCGCGATACCAGGTCTGTGGAAGCGGCCGATTAGGTGAACATAGACTTTATAGTCCAGGACAAGCGTTTTCTAATCGTCGAGGATTTTGGGTGTGATCCAGTAAGTTGCAGCTCTCGCCCAGCGGCTTCGCTATTAGCTCGCGTATATGCTAGAGTTGTCCCTCATCCATTCCCGCCTTGTTTCTCATCAACATCCCTCCAGTCTTGCTTACTTTGAGTTCATCTATATACGCAGGTGGGTGTTATCTAACCAAGAACAATGATGTGATATAACCCTGCGTAGGGATCGCACTGCGCTGGTTGATTCATCGCAACACTCAGTCGCCCCGAGCCGCACATCAAACCGGACTGATTTTTAGCTCTGGTCAACACTTTCGTCTCGCTGTATTGGCGATCATCGAAATGACCGTTGGCGTAATGCTCGCAATATTGATGAAGCTTGGGTGGCAAGGCCTTGATTTCGACCCATGGATTTCCTGGGAGAAATTTCATAAAGACAGGTTCGAGATCCCATTGGTTGCAAAAGACTCGATGGTTGATGTATATTGGGCCCTCTATATGGTTTTCTGGTACGCTGTACCACTAACATCCGTAGTGATGTTTGGATTCTTTGGGTTGGACGACAAATCAATCAGGGGGTACAAGAGCACACTCACCTGGGTCCAGGTGCACGTCTTTCGTATCAAAAGAGCGAACGCTGAAATACTACCCCTAAGGTCCGCATCTCATTGGGCGGTAATCGAATGGCGCTTAACTCCCTTCATTCCCTGTAGTGTAGACGGCACTATAGTAGCCCACGACTCAACCGTAGGCCGCAATACGTCGGATGGTGTACTGTTATAGGCGTTAGGGTACTCACAACACCTCATCTCAGAATTTGTCTCACCACATGATGATTGTGGCGGCTGCCAGGAAATGCTTGCGAGCAGCGTACGATGTTTGTGTTCTGTATATGATTGCTGCACCGACGAAATAAACGCTCATTGGTTATATCTTGCATGGATCCAGCTACAGTCAACGTCCTCGACTTGCAGGTGGAGTCCACCATCAAACGCTAAGCGAGACGGTTTCTCGTAAACATGTGCATCGTCGCTTTGACCGTAGCTTCATTACATGATATATCTCTTCTAGTAGCATTCCTGAGGAGTTGAATTTGTGGTAAGGTTATATTTGAGTGTACAAAGATTCTGACGACTGACCATTGACATCTTGGCTACTTACGAGTTCAAGAAATGTCTTTGAGGTAGCGTACACCAAGCATACCAGCATAGTTGTGCATAGCCACTTCGTGCGGAGTGGCGGCTTTAGTCATCAAAAAAACCTAACGAAGCCCCACGCTCCTGCAAGTCAAGGACCTGCAAGTCAAGGACGTTGACTGTATATGCTCAAGCGTGATTGAGCGCAATCACGTTTTATGTATCCAACTTGAGCTCGAGGCTAATGTGCGCGTATATCCAAAGTGCTCGCAGATGCATGAAGTCACAAAGGTTGAAGACCATTTTCCGGTTTATAACTATCCAAGAGAGGCTGCAGAAATGGGAGTCGTAGAGCACTTGTGGCGTGCTGACGGGCTAGGGTGAGACCGTTGGTCATAGCATACCTAGTAAAGCCTTCCGATGCATCTTTATCCTGAGTAACATATCATAGTCGCCTATTCAGGTATAAGCCCACTCATCATACTTCCCCATGCGGCCTTAAAGTCGACTAGTGGTCAGGCATCCTCCTTGGCGCCTAGCAGGGATGCATGCGTTCCGAGACCCAGCCCGCCTAGCATCTAACCGAGACCAAATTTGCGCAAGCAATGCTGCTCGGGTGGTATCAGCGGCCCCACTAATAGTATTTATTTAGTTATCCCGGAGGAAACACATGTGGTAATGGAAGCGAATTTCTTAATGCACATGTAAATCAGGTTCCGGCCTGTGTAATGGCCTTTCAATGCTGGGTTTCAAGAAATCGACTATTTTGTTAACTGGATATTTACACAGGTAATCCGACCTAGCGTAATCAGCACCACGTCAGCTGCAACTATATTATCAGAATAGTCTGCTGTGATTGCTGGTCCTCATATATACATGCCGTATGGGGTTCAAACTCACTGAATTGTAGGCGTTCCAAACACTGCCTGAGACGCATCGGGGCGGTAAGGAGTGGAGGTGGCGCCCCCGTGGATCTATCACCGAAATCCGTGCGTAAGATAACCCACTTTGAAAGCAAGTCGATCATTCACGCTGATGAACTTGCCGGACGCAGCATTTGACTTGTTTAAAAGTAAATTCAATTGGAACCGCCCTAATATACACGGTTGAACTGGACACTGCCTCGGATTCCACCCAAGCGCAGTCAGAGGTCGACGCAAGACAAAATTAGATTCATCAAAGACGCTGCGGACCGTCAAATAAAATCCATCTTGCCGTCGAGCAAAGAAACAATGTGCTGATAATCGCCACGTGAATGTTCGAGCCTATCGTGCCGTATCTTCCTCTGTATTAACAGACGATGCGAACAGAATCATCAAGTAGGTTCAGATATGAGCGGAAGAGCGTAATTTAGAACATTGCTGGAATCGCAAGTAGGGTCGTACGCGCCGATGTCGTCCATCACGGATCACAGAGCCGAGGACAAAATGACAGATGCGAGACTTGGCTTCTAAATGGAGGCAACTGCGGTCGGGAAGTCAAGGGCTGACGAACAGAGGCATATGAGCGTTTGATTAGGATGCTAGGAACGGAGACTGAGGGAAGAGCTGGTCGCCGGCACGCCGAGGAGCGACCGGACTGCCAGGCGGATATCCTTGGCTTATAATATCAGTGGCAAGCGCCGTGGCCGTGTGAGTGCTGAGTAAGAGGCCGGGCATCGTGATAAAAAGGCACGGCGGATGCGAGATGGCGGCGACCGTTTGCCGCAGTACGACGATAAAACAGCGACTGGCTGCGGACTCTCCTCTGCAGAATCCGACAGACGACAGAGACAAAACGTGGATCTGGTGATACCCGGATCACAGGTACCGGAAGCAAAGGGGTTAATCAGCAACAACGAGCGGGACTCTACCACGTCCGTCACTGGACCTCTTTCTCTCTGCGCCTGGAGCGTTTCACACAACACACACCTCATCTCAGTTTAACTATATATCACCATGGATTCACTAACTGCGCCCCTCTCTGCTGCTCTTTCTGCTATTTTTCCCCGCTCGCCGTTTTCGAACCGGATGACACTCGACAAGGAGGGCGATGCGTTGTTGGACAAGGAGGGCTCGGACGGTGTTGTCAAGAGCGAGTTTCGTGTTGAAGGCATGACCTGTGGTGCCTGTGTCAAGGTGGGTATATTGGGTGGCAACGGCACTTGCTGACTGTGCACAGTCCATCGAGGGGGGACTACAGACACAAGCCGGGATTATCTCCATCCAAGTTGCTCTGCTGGCCGAGCGAGCAATCGTCGAATATGACCCCGTGCTCTGGACAGACGACAAGATTGCCGAGGTATGTCCACTCCCATACGCATGATGTCTGCTTACACTCGAATAGGAAATATCCGACATGGGCTTCGAGGCTACTCTTATTCCCACTTCTGTCGCCTCGACTTTATCTCTGCGAATATTCGGCATGACGTGCGGCGCCTGTGTGGCTACCATTGAGAAACAGATCGGCGCTTTGCCCGGCGTTGTCTCGGTTGCGGTCTCGCTTCCCACCGAACGCGCCCAGATCGACTATAACCGCAACATGATTGGTCCGCGCGAGATTGTCGAGTGCGTCGAGGACTGTGGGTTCGACGCCGTCTTGGCCGACGAAAACGATGCAACCCAGATGCAGTCGCTCACAAAGATGAAGGAGATCCAAGAGTGGCGTTGGCGCTTCCGGTATAGCCTGGCATTTGCGATCCCCGTGCTCTTCATTGGCATGATTGCCATGCACATTCCGTTCCTTCGCCCAATCGTCAACCACAAGATATGCACCGGCATCTATGTCGGCGATATCCTCGTATTCTTCCTCACTCTCCCCGTCCAATTCTGGCTCGCCCAAAAGTTTTATCGAAATGCCTGGAAGTCGCTCCGACATGGCTCGGCCACGATGGACGTCTTGGTCGTAATGGGCACCACATTGGCATTCATCTACTCGGTCCTCGCCATGGGCTTTGCCATGTTCAACTCGAACCCCGATTTCCGTCCGGCCGTGTTCTTTGATACGAGCACCATGCTGATCACATTCGTCTCGCTCGGCCGCTATCTCGAGAACCTCGCCAAGGGCAAAACCAGCGCTGCTTTGACCGATTTGATGGCCCTTGCCCCGTCCATGGCGACCATTTATACCGACGCCCCCGCATGCACCCGCGAAAAGAAGATCGCAACCGAACTCGTTCAGGTCGGAGATACCGTCAAACTCGTTCCGGGTGACAAGATTCCTGCCGATGGGACTGTACTTCGAGGGTCGTCCACTGTCGACGAGAGCGCCGTTACGGGCGAGCCTGTGCCCGCTTTGAAACAAGTCGGAGATAGCGTAATTGGAGGGACGGTCAACGGACTCGGGACGTTTGATATGCTCGTCACGCGGGCTGGAAAGGATACCGCTCTAGCACAGATTGTCAAGCTCGTCGAAGACGCCCAGACTAGCAAGGCCCCGATCCAGGCGTTTGCGGACAAGGTCGCAGGGTTTTTCGTCCCCACCGTACTCTCCCTTGCACTCGTCACATTCATCGCCTGGATGGTCGTCGCCTTTTTCATTTGTCCCAATATCGGTTCGCTCCCACCGTTGTTTAGCGCCCCGGGAGAAAGCAAGTTGGCGGTGTGCTTGAAGATCGGCATCTCGGTCGTCGTCGTCGCTTGCCCCTGTGCGCTTGGTTTGAGTACTCCCACGGCGATCATGGTCGGCACTGGCGTTGGAGCCCAGAACGGTATTCTCATCAAGGGCGGACGCGCACTCGAGGCGAGCAAAGACGTCAGGACGATCGTATTGGACAAGACCGGGACCATGACCGAAGGAAAGCTCACGCTCGTCGACTTGGTCTGGGCCGGCGAAGATGGTTCCTCGCTCGATGGACTGGCCGCAGACGGAACTACGACCCGCCGAGATGTCTTGGCAATGGTCGCCGTGGCCGAAGCTCGCTCCGAACACCCTCTCGCCCGGGCTATTGCGGTATACGGCAAAGAGATCCTCGGGGCCCATTCCGAACCTACCATCGACTCGTTTGAGAGCGTTACTGGTGCGGGAGTCAAGGCCCGCATGACGCTTCCCTCGAATGTCGGCCGCACGCTCTACGTCGGCTCGGCTGCGTTTGTTTCCGACGGCCACCTCCCAGCTTCCCTCCAATCCTTCACCGACTCGCAATCTTCGCGCGGCCGAACAGTCGTATTCGCTAGTATCGGCACGTCCAAACTCCCCGTCCTCGCCGTCGCCCTATCCGACATCGCCAAGCCGAGCGCAGCACCTGCAATCAAGGCCCTCCAAGCCATGGGCATCGAAGTCTGCATGATGACGGGCGATAGCGCTCCTACTGCCTATGCGATCGCCGCTGACGTTGGTATCCCCCGCTCGTGCGTCTGGGCCGGGATGAGTCCCAAGGGCAAAGCGACCGTCGTGACCGAACTGATGGAAAAGTCGAAACACAAGGGCGGGGTTGCCATGGTCGGAGACGGAATCAACGATTCCCCAGCCCTCGTTGCTGCCAATGTCGGAATTGCCCTCGCCAGCGGAACGAGCGTTGCGGTCGAAGCAGCCGACATTGTCCTCATGCGCGCAAACTTGTTGGACGTCGTAGCCGCCCTACACCTCTCCCGCGCCATCTTTTCCACGATCCGACGGAACCTCGTCTGGGCGTGCATCTACAACGTCCTCGGAATTCCACTCGCCATGGGTGTATTCCTACCCTGGGGCGTGCATCTTCATCCGATGGTCGCCGGCGCGGCGATGGCGTCTTCGAGTGTGAGCGTCGTGAGTTCGAGTTTGCTGCTCAAGTGGTGGAAGAGGCCCGAAGAGTGTGGCGAGGGTGGTGCTGAGCAGGAGAGTTGGGGAGAGTGGGTGAGGGGTTTGGTTGGAAGGAAGAGGGAGGGGTATGAGCAGCTTCCTGTTGAGATGGAGGATCGGGTATAGGTGTGGATAGAGGCTAGAAGGATGAGGTGAAGATGGAGTATTCTAGGTGTGCGATCGAGGTGTCATAAATTGTCTTATTTATTGGCTGGGTTCGGGATTCGCTTTTTGGATACAGTTTCAGTCTTGAATACACGTTTCTGGAATATTAATCTTGTGGGTGGGATCTTGAGTCAGCACCGAGTCAGGTCTGTTGGTGGGATGCGGCCTTGCGCGATGCACGAGGCGAGTAAGCGCATAGCCCCCTGAACCCCGGCGCTTAAGAACCAAGTCAAGTAAATACCCATTACTCATGCTCGAAGCTTAGAACGTGAAAACACTTGGTCAGAATGGGTATTAGTAGGATTTGAAGTGAATTATTCCAATTGGGATCCAATAAATCGGGCAAAGCGAGTATGAGCGAATTTTGACACTTTTTTCAGTCAACACACGAGGCGCGCAAAGCCGATCGCCTATGCCCATCCATACCCATTTGCCCCCCAGTCCAGGATCCATAGCGATAACAGGTATTTGAGAACAAGGCCTGGAACCAAGTTGGATGGTTTCGTATGCATTTCCTGGTGGATCTGTTGACAGGCGCGCAGACTCGACCAGCCCGCCCATACTTTTGCCTGATTAGCTGGTGGTTGGAACCGGGGCTTTAAGACCCCCGAAATGCCTCAGAGGTTAACGTACTTTAAATACCTCTCCCAGACGGACTAAGTCCGCCTATCGCGCTGTTCACACTCAATCCCTTCGCTTAGCTCAAGAGGGTTGTGGAGTACTGTGCTAGGCGCCAGGCGCGCTAGAAGTGGGTGCCAAAGGCCAAGAGGATTTTCAAACCCCTCACCCCAAAAACAACGTCCACAACGCCTATCTCAGGCTCGTCCGGCGACTCTGGCCGCAAGTGCTCATACTCATGCCTCATACCCTGGGTCTGAGCCAGCTCAGGAGGTCACCCTCACTCGAGTCAAACGCAGTTGTTGGGCCCTGCTGACTCGTCGTTACGCGCACGCTCATCTTCATGGCTACGTTATGACGACCGCATGTTGCGAGCCCAACCTGTCTAGTAAGGTTAGTGCTGAGCGGTTGGCCTCGGAGGCCACGTCCCCGAGGTCCATATGGTGCAGCATCACTGGATATCGAAGGCTTCCTGGCGGCAGGGGACTGATGGCTTGATGCCGATGCGTACTTTTCGAGGCGGCTTGATGCTAGTTCCTGGACTAAGCCCGTCTAGAATCGTTTAGAACCTCAGGAGCATGACTTCTTGGCTTGACGAATTCTGCAATTGTCGATTCGAAGTGTCGATCAAAGCAAATTCTTCAAGACTGCGCCCTCGGTGGTTGACTCCCGGCTCACCCTGCTGATCTCTCGCACCACAACGTCGGCTGTGGCATGTACTACTGTGCGAAATCGTACGAGGGGCCACGCTATAAATGTGCATGTCCATCATTGTGTTTGATCACCCCTCGACGCCTCCGCCACCTTCTCTTCATCTTGATCCCCACGCCGTTGCAGTTTGCCCCGGTACCTCTCGAGCGCCTCCGTTCTCCACACACGTGCTTATGAGCGACCAACCACCGCCGCCACCACCCACCGAACCTTCCACTGGCGATTCTGGCGGAAATACCTCCACCAATGGCCCTCTTACCAAAGCACTTTACGGGATCCGATTGTGATCAACCACGTCAGAGAAGAGTAATGTATGGACTTTGACGTTTGCCTTTACTCGGGCTTGTTAACATGCGTTCTTTAGAGAGAGTTATCCGTCCGATATATGCACCTTCCCCCCTAGCTTCTTACCTCCCACTATAGACCGAATACCCTCCGTTACTCCGTTTGTTGATCTCAATGCAGCGCTACCGAAGGTATATTGTCCAGACCTCGATGCTGATGAGAGTGGGGCCGGCTCGCCGAGCAGGAGCCGATGTAGGGGCCGAAGCTCGCGGTTCGCGATCGGGTGGACGAACTGCGATGGTATAGCCTTCGGGTCAGGCGGATGCGAAGATGACTTTTGCTGGGGTTGATCATTGTGTCATGGGTCTCCTGTCTTGCACTTTGTTTTTTGAATGTCAAGTTGTCCTTCAGCTGGTTAGATCAGGGTGAATTAGTAAGCTGAGAGCTGATCACTTAACCGGCGGTGGTGCTTTTCGAACCGCGGCCCGGGGTTATTATATGATTAACCGCGCCACTCAAAGGTAGGATGAGAAGTGGATACCACGTGATAAAATTACTCCCTCTATATCTCTCCAAAATGCCGATATTACAGCTTGGGGGCTCGCAGGCGCCACGAATAACAGGAAACCTCTCTTCTTGTGCATTTTTAGCTCATTTTTACTAGCAGGATGCTGAGAAAACCACTGTCACGTGATACCCGAACTTATCCGCGGATGGTCCATGCTACTCCCTACTCAGAGGTCACGCCCACCAAATCCGTACTTATTCAATTCGGCGATCAACCACAGCACAGCCACACATTCACTATAACGTAACGGTGCAGGCATCGTTGTGTGACAGCCCCATAACTTGGCACGTACATCTTGGACATGATGCTGATCTCACACAAGGGCCGATGATGGATAACTGACCTCGTGCCAGGTTCTTCAGAATCCAAGTGGCTAGCCTATCTCGAGAACGTGTGACCCCAGAACGTCTCCTATGATTTAACTTTGGACCAATCACTGACTCGAGCGACCTACTGAGTTTTGGGGTGTCCTGTATTTCTCGGTTCAACTCCACAGTCTCGCATCATTATTATGGGGTACAAATCCGATCTTTCTGAACGGGGGACAAAGGAAGGTCGATGATTAGCTCAATTGCTCAAATTAAACTTCCCCAATCAGGCGACTTTCACAGGGGGGCTACTCTTCGTTGTGGCAGTGTGGATTCAATGGCTATTGCGTCCCCTGCGGACGCTGTGGCGCGATGCCTTCGATCATGTTTGCTGAGTGATCGACCTTCGTTTGTTAGCCTAAATGTGCAAGAAGACCAGGTCACTGTGCCTACCCTAGTGAACAGCTGGGAAAATATATCACGGGAGAGGAGAGTTGCCTCCCCACCCCTGTGCACAGACCGCCTTGCTAATCTTACGCACCTCATATGTGAGTCTTTGCCAGAGTTCGTAGTATGCGGCAGGCTAATCATATGCTACTCAGTAGCGAGCTCTAGTTGCGTTTAGCTGTACTACTTTACTTAGCCTATATAGTCAACATGGACCCTCATCCCCCAGCGGAGAACCCTATTAACGTTCCCGCTGGTGCCGCCGAGCCTCCGTGTCCTTTGCTGAAATCACTCCGTGGTGCAGTTATCTTTTAATAGCATATGTTACGCCTAGCCATCGTAGGTCTTATTTCAGACGTGGGAGTTATAAACGCTAATGCCTTACTGTAATCAACACTGGCATATCTGCCCTACGTTAGCATTCTCACGTATCGAAACCTTCGCTTCCTGGCTCTAATTTTCTTCATCTATCAACCATCTGCGTCACCCGCAAGCTAGGCCTTGGTTATTTATACGCAAGCAACGGGCACCTGCTTTCCATACCACTTATTCGTGAAGCTGTTTCTGAAGTGCCTGTATGCAAGGTGTGGTGTTGTAGAAATATTGCCTCGCTTTATATTGGATTCAATATTGTCATGCGGCTTGTCACGATCCCTAAAGTAGATTGCACGTGTGGGAGGTCTGACCGGATGACCTCCAAGGGGGGGGCAAGCATATCCCGTAAAATATATGTAATCGACGAATGGCAAAAATGTATTGTACCCTATAGCCTTTGGAGGCAAACGAGAACTTTGTACCAAACCTTTGTCAGGGCGATGACTGGGACATCATACGGATACTTCCCATTCGAGTCACACTGGTTCTCTTGGCGATGTGACCCTTGTGTCCTTGATAACTCAAAGAGTAAGAATCAGTCTCCAGATATCCGATTGAGCCTTGCTTGAGTATGATGTACTCTGCTCTTTGCCTCAGTGCAGACTCCGTAGCTAACCCGCGTGATTTGCATGCCCTATTTAGTGGGACCCACTCTGTTCCGGTACCGCAGTCGATGAAGGGAGCTCGGCTGCGAATAAAACTTAATATAACCCAGTTTATCGTGGTTTGTTAACAAGCGACCTGCCCCACATGAGTTCCATTGTTGGTTCAACATACGGTCGATCTCTGTGTGAAAAGGTGACTGAATACGCAATTCGCCTCGCTCATATCAAACAAATGCTGTATGGCGATCAAGATACTCATTTCCAGCCTAGAGTAGCAACTTGACAAATTGAATATGCAGCTGGCTGCAAATTTCCACTTCGAGTTGAATGCTAGAACCTCTGGCCTCTGCCGGAACAAGGGTATCTTCGGCTAGTAAAATTACAATCACCTCGAATAGCGTGAACCATGCGCTATGCGCTCATCTCTCCTTTCCCTCACCATTAGTCTGCTAAATACCCACTACACGCTACCATGTGTCATGGCTTTCAAAGCCAGATTCCGACATCGGGCATGCCATTTTCGCCTTAATCCATAGGGCTTCTGGTGCTATACTAGTCATATTCCTCGCAAACCCAGCCCGTTCGTCCCACCCAGCTGAAAGCAACTAGTCCAGTCTAGGTTGAGCCGGAGTTAGCCTGAGCATCGCGAGTTCTTTGCTCTTTATCTCCGCGAACTGACTGAAAGTGCTGCTCCGTTGAATACGGCGCGCCTTAGTAGAATTACCTGGTAAATTTGTGGTCAAGTCGCTTCTTACATGTTGTTCATTATTCGTAAGCGTTTAAGAAAGCTATTGAGGGGGAACCAGGACCCTGGATTATTGTGGTTGAGGCATCCTCAGTTCCGGACATCAAATGCACCAATCAGTGTGCTGGAAACTTGGAGTTGCATAGCACTTAATGTCCGAAAAATAGAGGATGCTTCACCTACGACAATCCGGGTTCCTGGGGAGCCGCAATGAGGCCTTGTTTGAGATGCCTAAGACCGGGCAAAACTATCGAGCCTCCGCAAGCTATGCCCCATGTCTATGCTTATATAACCCCTACATATTTCTATTTCATACCTTTGAACCTGTGGGATACAATGTTGTAACTCGAAAGTGACATCTCAACTGAGACCCAACCTCATCATAAAGATGAAGAACTTTGCGCCACAGTGTTCGCGCCTCTTGGTCTAGGGTGCAGATGTGGGACGCTATGCGAGTGTTGTACTACCAATGGAGTTCAATATATGTGTCGTGATGGCCATGGTTCTGCAGGCCATGGATTCCATCAACTCACAGATTCCCATCTCTAACTTGTTCGGCGATTCGGCTTTTCTCATCCGAGCAAGGACACTATCCCGATAATTCTGGGCGGGCGTGTTCGAGCTGTTGTTTCCTTCCGGGAGATTCGGACCTGGTGGCGGCGTGTGGGGCGCTGGGTTATGTGTTCCACTGGGGTTGGTGGGTTCTCTAGGTGTGGGGTCCTTAATATCGGAATGGTTGCTGGTAGTGTCGACGTTTTGACCCATCGGTGGTCGTTTATTGTTCTGTTCTGGTGTGGTGGGACACAATTGGCCCCGCTGACGCTGTACTCGTCGATGGGTAAAAGCATAGACAAGAAGCAGAATGAGCGAAACAGCGCCAACTACGATTCCAGCAATAGCTCCTGGCTTTAGGCTAATGTTTGAGTCGTGAGTTGGTTGAACGCTACATGTTTATCAGCCTCAGGTAGGCACCGCGGGACACACGACAGACTGTGGGAATCACCTTATAATTGGTACCTGTAGATATCGAAAAAAGTCCAGTGTTGCATACTTTCCGTTTACGTCCTCGTGGGTAATATTAATTGTATGAGTTCCAGCGGGTAAATGCAATTTCGACCATATGAGTCTTTGAGCCAGCTATTTGAGGGCCGCTTAGTCGTGTTTGTGACAGGGCTTTATATAGTGAGGACCTACGAGGGTAGGCGAGTACCCGCTTGCGATTTCCCCCTCGTCGTTGTCAACGCGAATTCGAACAAAGCCGTGATTTTCATTAGTGTCGGCAAAGTACCAAATATCGGTGCCGTTGAATTCGAACTGGACGCTTGCCCCTGCTGACTGGGTGAACCAGCGATTCCTGCTATAGAAGAGGCCCTCCTATGCATACACGGATAAGAACCTAGCAGGACAAGCAACGTACTCGTGAGATTACGCACAGTTTCCATACGCCAATCATTCTCTGAAAAGCGCATCCTCGAGTCGCTACTGTTGAGGATAAGCGCATCATTTGGGACCGCTGAAGCCGTGCTTGAATCATAGTCAACATTCAATATCAATCGTCGCGCAACAAGGCGACTCACGGGCCTGCGTAAAGGGGTGCGGTTCCCCCATGGCCCTCAGTTAATACCCTATGTTTCAAGCCGAGCTAAGGATTTGGCAGCAATTGGAGTAGAGGGATCGCGTACGTTACATAGTCGATCATGATGATAACCCCCATGGGGCCGGGATGCTGAATAACTAGCTGGTGGTCCCCTTCTGTAAAATTCTTGGCCCATACGGGCTGGCGATACATTGGTATTGGGCTCGTCAAGTTCACTATTTCAGGGGGGAGTCCATCCAGGAATACATTTGCTGAACCAAGCTCTGCAGTTTTGTCCGCATAATAAATTGCCGAACTCCCTATACGTATATAGGGAGCTCATCAAGGCCAGTAAAAAAAATAAGCGAATATGGGTACCTTGAAAAAACATCATTGCTTGGCTGCTTGGGGTTGCTGAGTAGTGTGAGGTTGTGAAGTAATGCTCTCGAATAGTTGCGCCCGGACCCCAGCTCCCAAAATACTGAAAGTATGTATCATCAACGCTCTCTGCAGTTGAATGAGACATCGTGAGTCAGGTGGAGAGCCGACTAAGTTATCTCTTTAACGAAGTCTGGTGGATGTCGACTGCAAGACCCAAGTTAGACGCCCAGGTACAGCAATCACGTCAAGCCATTGTCACAAGCTATTCCCATCCTGGAATAAAGAATATGGCTCATAGGATGTAGGCGTGTTGGATGCTTTAGTTGTGTAAACATGTGTGCGTTCATTTTTCACGACTGCTTTGACGTGGAGACCAATAATAGCAAGAGCTGCACGTACCGTGAAAAGATGAAAGACCGCATTCTGAGCGGCTCACCCAGACAATTGCAACTGTATGGATCTGCTCGAAACTTCCGGGTAGCAACTTACGAATTGAGGTGTGGTTACCTAAGACCACCATCCGTTGTATTTCAAATAGTTGCCACTTGGTTCTAGTGGCGAACCACGACACTACCCAAGTGGCTATCCTATCTGTACTGAGCTGGTCCTCTCTGCGTAATCGGTACAGTGTTTGATACATATTTGGTTGTTATATTATGTCACTTCTGGGGTCATTCAAGCAATTTCGGCGTTGCGCCACCTCCAACGCCGGGGAATCAGATGCCCCAAACCTCGGCCGACTGCACTTACATATCAGAAATATTTCTCTGGGCACGAGGAAACCAGTCAGATCTCGCGCTGTACGCTCAAAAACACGAACTGGCGACGTTATCTCTCAGGATGGGAGACAGATCGTTTTGACTGCGGAACAGCAGTCTTTACTTGACAAAATTGTTAAGGACAAACAGAGCCTGTTTTTTACGGGTTCGGCTGGTTAGTATATTCTTTATTCTATCATCCCAATGCACCTAAAAATACAGTTTTTAGGTACCGGCAAATCGATTTTGCTCAAGGAGACAATCCGCCGGCTTCGTGCAAACGGTCGTCGAGTGGCGGTGACGGCGAGCACAGGAATCGCCGCTCTAAATATTGGAGGTACCACTTTGCATTCGTTTTCTGGGAAGCATTTTCCCCCTTTGACCTCGGATAGCCAAGTCTTATAATTGTGTGTACAGGTATCGGATTAGGGAAACTTCCTGAGGATAAGCTGATGGCGCGAGTGGCTGGCTCGCGAGTCACACTTCGGCGTTGGCGTGAGACTGAGGTCCTGGTTATTGATGAAAGCGAGTTGTGGATTTAACTGTCCTCGGCCCGTCACTGACTGCTACGATCTAGTTTCGATGGTGAATGGTGCGCTTTTAGACTTAGTTGATAGGGTGGCGAGAGCATTGCGAAGGAACACTAAACCGTTTGGTGGCATTCAGGTGATGACATCGTTTCAATAATATAGCGATTCCTATTTACAACAAGGAACCGATCCATTTAGCTGGTGGTTTCTGGAGACTTTTTTCAGCTCCCCCCAGTGTCCGATAGCGACGAATTTGGGAAAAAACAAAATTGCACGTTCGCGTTTGAAGCAGAATGCTGGGGGAAGGTATTTCCTCAGGCGTATAAACTGAATCAGGTCTTCCGACAAACCGATAAAAGTACGTTTTTTGCTTCGTGGCGGTGACCAAATTTGGTCCAATGCGATATCCTCACGGGAAAACTTTGCCAGAGCTAATCAACTTATTGAACGAAATGCGCGTTGGGGCTGTTTCTGAAAAGTCAACCCAATTACTCTCGAAGCTTTCCCGACCACTCGATTGTAGCGATGGAATAGAGCCAACCGAAATATTTCCTTTGCGAAGAGAGGTTGAAAGAGCCAATAATATGCAAATAATAAGACTGAGGGGCATCGGGTTTGCATATTCTGCGGTGGACAGGTATGGGACAGACACATTTGGAAACCCGATTTTGCCGGCTCAGGGCGAGGCGATACTTGAACAAATGGTTCCCAAGGTACTGGGCCTTCGGGTAAGTAGTATTATACTTATGGTTAACTTTTCAGGTGCTCATGATTCATTTGAATAGATCGGAGCGCAGGTGATGTGTGTAAACGTATGATGGTTCAACTTCATTTATGCCACTACGCTCAACCATTCGTTGACTGCTTGGTGGCAGAACATTTCAGGCTCCGATCTTGTGAATGGCTCTCGAGGCTATATCATAGACTTTATGACTCCACAGCAGGCCTGGGAGCAAGGATTTCCAATCGCCGGGTCCGCCGTCGAGACTAATGAAGCGGACGCTACGCAGGCGCCCCTCGTCAAGAAGATGTTTCGAGGATCGAAATGGCCACTTGTTCATTTCCTGTCTAGCGGGAAATACCTAGTGACACCCATCGACTTTCGACATGAAAACGATGTCGGAGGCTTGAAGGCGCTGAGACGACAAGTGAGTTTTGTAGCTGGAGACACCGGGCTTTGCTTGGCCTAAGATTTTTATTTAGGTCCCATTAGTTCTAGCTTGGGCGATGACGGTGAGTCGCCCCCATCCCTTTTACTAAGTAGTCGATTCAGCTGCTGTACATTCGCCAACAGATTCACAAAGCACAGGGTCAGACAATCGATCGTCTCAAAGTCGACTTGAGAAACGCTTTTGCTGATGGGCAAGGTGAGCTGCTGGGTTATCCTCGATCGACGTGAGCTGACGCCGGTATCGGAAAGCGTACGTCGCGGTTTCGAGATGCAAGTCGTTGAATGGACTTCAAGTAGTGAATTTCTCGCCCGACTCGGTTTTTGTAAATCAAAAGTGTGTGGTTATTTACTTTGATACCCTGTGTTTGCTAGATGATGGTCGGATCAGGGTCCTCGAGTGGGATAGAAATTTGTCTATCGCACCAATGACCAACGACATTCGAAAGTGGGTAAACAACAGACCTTTTTGATATCTTCTCTGGGCTTATCCGCTCCCCGTGTGTTTTAACAGGTAGTACCCTCACGAACTCAATCATATCTTGTCTTGAGTCTTGCAGTAGTTCGCGTTTTTGTACCAACCGAGCTAGTAGAGAGTTAGCCGAGAGAGATGTACGCCGTTGCAGAGTTTGAGATTCTGGTTTCAATCAAGTTTTGGTTTTGACCTATAGCTACGAAGAGTCAGTGGCCATGCTACCTCTACTTGAGACCGGGGGAAGCGGCGTGCGCGGCAGCCCTGGTTCATGGGCGAGCCGAAAGTAGCTCCCAATCTCTGAGAGCTTGCGTTAGTGTTGAGGAGGATACCGATGCCGAAAGGACGGAGCCCCGAGTTCCCGACCGCGTCGCCGCACATCACCAAGTCAGATCGACGGGAAACGGCACAAACTTGATCTTAATCAGCACCAATATGGCACGCTATCACGTGAA
This sequence comes from Ceratobasidium sp. AG-K, assembly GCA_037039685.1. NCBI lineage: Eukaryota > Fungi > Basidiomycota > Agaricomycetes > Cantharellales > Ceratobasidiaceae > Ceratobasidium > Ceratobasidium sp. AG-K. The sequence goes on from JAWNGF010000002.1 coordinate 6,510,751, forward strand.
CCACGTGAGCGGCCCCCGTCAACTGCGACCATGTGCCACACACCGATGCCGAGGATATTTTTGAGCTTCTAGGGCTCATCAACGTCATGCCTTATCACATTCGGCAAGCTGTTGAGGAAAGAATTACTTGTGGGAAGCCACGCTACACTGCAGTCGAAAATAACCCCTTGTAATTTAATGCAAGCCAATCCAACTGGTGAGCATCGCGTTGTGCTTACCCAGTCGGGTTCGAATTGACCGGATACAGAGAAAACATCCGAGGGGTCTCTCAACCGAGCGGAATCACCGAGCCCTACCGTCCGTGCAGCCAAGGACGAGGAGAGCCCCGCATCGAAAGAGAAGCTAAGCTTTGTCGACTGGGAGGGTTCGGATGACCCAGCAAATCCTCGAAATTGGGCGTTTCGACATCGATGGGCTGCGACGGCTGTGGTCTCATTATTTACGTTTATGAGGTAGGGGGGCTCGCATTCTCAGCTTGAGAGGCCTTTCAAATTGACGCTTTATAGTCCTTTGGCGTCGAGCATGGTCGCACCAGCACTACCTCAAATAACCGAGGAGTTCGATTTGCCGCAGGGAAGTGTACTCGAGGCCATGACACTATCGGTCTTCGTACTCGCGTACGCTATCGGTCCACTATTTCTCGCAAGTGGTTCCCTTTGCCACTATACTATCAGCCACTAAACCGGGTTGAACCATAGGGACCATTGAGCGAGTTGTATGGTAGAAGGATAATCCTTCAAGGTTCCAATTTGTTTTTCCTTGGTAAGTGTGTCGCGCCTCTCTCTTGTACCTCTGGTCCTAACATCCGAAAGCATTTAATATTGCTTGTTCCCGAGCAACATCGAGCTCACAATTGCTAGCATTTCGCTTCCTTGCCGGGCTGGGCGGCTCGGCCCCGCTGGCGATCGGCGGAGGAACGATTGCAGATCTCTGGGCACCTGACGAGAGGGGCATGGCAATGAGCCTGTACAGTCTTGCTCCTCTGGTACGAAAACTAGCCTGTATATCCGGACCGTAGTCTAACCAAGCATCTCAGACAGGACCTGCTATTGGCCCTGTCGCCGGTGCCTGGATCGCCGAAAGAACCACTTGGCGTTGGGTGTTCTACTCGACGTCCATCGCAGGCGCCATTATTCAAGTGATTGGTTTTGTAAGACTTTTACAGGCATGTCGCATATAAATGCTAAATTGGGGCATCGTAGGTGTACCTCACGGAAACATATGCACCAACGATTCTGACTGCGAAAGCACGGGCACTACGAAGCTCAACCGGGGACAGTGGCTTACGCACAGCACACGAGCATAAAAGAAAAGAAACGTCAAATTGGTCGTTTATTGGGAGTGCCTTGTTGCGAAGCATCAAGTTCTTGTTTTTCGATCCAGTTATGACTGTGATGGCCACTTATATGGCTGTTATTTACGGTGAGTTACTGTGTGTGGATCTAGGTCATTTGCTCAATGTAAATTCCGGCTGCTCAGGTACTATGTACCTCCAACTTACCAGTATGTAAAAGTGCTTGTCGGTAACTTCTTACCACGCTAACCGCCTGATAGCTTTTGCGTCAGTCTGGACGGTTAGATATGGACAAAGTGTTGGAATAGGTGGATTGCATTACCTCTTCATGGGTGCTGGATTTACGGTGCGTTGCTAATTCCTTCGTGTAGGTTTAGGAGCTGAGTGGTTCGTAGCTCGGAGCCCAAATTGGTTCACGACTCCTGGATCGTATTTACCGGCGGCTTAAGAAACGGAACAATAATATTCCAACCCCTGAAATGCGACTACCGCTTCTTGTGTTTGGGTCTTTCATGTTACCAATCGGATTATTGATATATGGTTGGACAGCTCAGGTGAGTGGCGTGGCTGGATTCGAATAAATGGGAGCTAGATCTTGTTCACCCAAATAGTACCGCGTGTTTTGGCTCGTGCCTGACATTGGTGTCTTGATCTACTGCAGTGGTGCGCCACATCCAGCCGCGGCTATGTCATTATCTCACATAGGCTCGGTAGGAATGATTACAAGCTTTTTGTGCATACAAACATATATAGTAGGCTAGATCAACTCAAAATACAGATGATATTCACCTATGAATATAGGTTGATACTTACGGACTCCATGCGGCTAGCGCGGTCGCTGCGCTCTCGGCCTTCCGTTCAGTAGCCGGATTCGCGTTCCCTCTTTTCTCAGGTGTGTTTATTCCTAATTATTTGGCAATAGTCGCTTATTACGGTAACAATTAATCAATTCCAGCTAAGATGTTCACGACACTGGACTTCGGTAAGCTCTGCCTCTAACTGTCTCGCATTGACGTTTAGCTGAACAAAACCCGCAGGTTGGGGAAACAGCGTGCTGGCGCTCATTGCATTAGTAGTCGGATGCCCAGCTCCATTCTTATTCCATCGGTTCGGACCACGCTTACGAGCGCTCGCGAGATCGAATCGTGTTCCCACCTAATCATGTATCTCCTTTGTCTTTGCCCAAATTCTACATATTGTTCTGTATCGGGACTTTATCTCCGCTACGCACAGTCCGCCGCAGTTGCATAGTTATAGAGGATAAGCTCATTTGTTTAATTTCACAGGGTCCTTAAATCATATTCATCATTGCCTGAGCCATTGCCCACAGCCGGTCTTGCAACGCATACACACGTCGATTTAGGGGCGACCAACCCTAAATCAGGCCGCGATTGGGTACACACAAACTCTGAATAACCCTTGACGAAATTGGCGTGATGCGGTAAAACGCCTCGCCATGAAGCTAATAGCAGCCACGTTATAGTACAACAACCGATCTCAGATGAAAAGGACCTTTCTCGCGTGTTCGCCTGGTCTATTCTCAGTTATGACATTGCTCCTTGACCTTCTAATGGCGTGTTCTTCAAAAACCCAGAATTTGGTGGCTCTCTCGGCGAGTTCGCTTACCGAAATTTCTTCAACGTCACGCCGAGCATTGATATCGTACGTGTGATTAATTGCTTGGAAGGTGATGTCCATTTTATCATGAAAAGGTTAAATCACTTAACTAGGTGACCGGTCCGGAGAGATGGGCGAATGTAACACCTCCAGCACTCTGTGTTGATACCAATCAAGCAGTTTTTTTTCGATCGAGAATTTCTCGAGGTTACTAGGTGCCTCAGACACACGCCCAGCATGCGTAACGAACGCGATAGCAGGCTTGGCACTACGCCATAGGGAACAGCCGGCAAGGAACCACAACTCAACCTTGTGACACGTCAGTAATCTTTCGATGCATTCGTTCTAATAAGATGGATAATCTTTTCGGCATCGACTGAGCTCACTTCTTAGAGAACTCTGACGTGAACTCGGCAATCACTGTTTCGTTCCCGATGACATCACGTGGCCGCAATCCCCCGAACGAAGCCTCGCGTGTATGCGCGTGATGTTCCAGACGTTGTTTCAAACGCGCATAATTTGGCGAATATTCGGCATTCATTTATAAAGGTCTTGTGTGACCGTAGTACTCAACCATTCCCATTTGCACTTTCAATGTTTCGTCCTTGGGCCCTTCTAGCAGCCGTGGCCGGCGTCACCATCGCCGTCCCCACGAGCATTCATTCACGAGCACCTGGTGGATCTAAGAGTTGGTGTTATCCTCGATTCAACGGTCAATTATTAATGAAGCCTGGGGAATGTTAGCCGTAATTATCCAAATGTTTGAATGGAATTGGGCAAGCATTGCTGCAGAATGTACCAACTTTATCGGGCCGGCAGGATATGGGTATGTGCAGGTAAATACGTATCAACGTAGCTGTGTCACACGGTATTAAAGACATTGACAGGTTTCTCCACCCGCGGAGCACATTACCGGCTCCCAATGGTGGACTGACTATCAACCAGTGTCATATACGCTTACCTCCAAGCGAGGAAATAGAAGTCAGTTTCAGGTGAGAGGACATCCTTGAGTTAGCGAGATGCATGACCGATTGAGTTGCTCTTTAGAACATGGTAACCACCTGCAAGGTTAGCTCAAACTTCTACTTAACCCCTATTGCAGTGGGCTTATAAGACATGCTAGAACGCTGGTGTTGGTATCATCGCCGATACCATCTTGAACCATATGGCCGGTATCGATGGCGGGACCGGGACCGGAGGTACTTGTAAGTACATATAGTAGTGCGTTTTGCAGTCACTAACGCACCACTTGAAGCTTTCAGTATGTATGCCATTACCGCGGGGTAACATCTTGATGTGACTGACAAATTATCAGCACATTACAATTACCCCGGGATCTATCAGACTCAGGACTTTCATCATTGTGGTCTTGGTCTAAATGGCGACGATGATATTCACGGCTATAGCAACCGTGTCGAGGTGCAAACATGCGAGTTGAATAATCTAGCCGAGTGAGTCGCATTCGCTCTACCTCAACATCCTACTAACTACCATCGATTTTACAGCCTCGCAACCAATACCGAGTACGTTCGTGCAAGACTCGCAACTTACGCCAATGACTTGCTTTCCTTGGGTGTCGTGGGACTGAGATTGGATGCAGCCAAACGTAAGTCGGACGTTCAAATTTGTCAAATCCGGAAACCAATAATGCTGTCAGACATCCCTGCTGGAGACATCTCCAATATTCTCAGCCGACTGATCTCGAAACCTTACATTACTCAAGAGGTCCGTTCACTAACCAGATTTTTGATTTGACTCATAGCTTCCCCATAGGTTATTTTTGGAAGCGGAGAGCCAATTCTTCCATCTGAGTACACGGGCAATGGAGACGTCCAAGAATTCAGATACACTTCCACTCTTCAGAGCGCGTTCCAAAGCGGTGGAATCTCTGGACTCAATAACTTAGAAAATAGAGGTTTGTACTCGTTTATATACATTCGGCGACCCTGCTTACTAGTACAATACATGACTAACAGGATGGATTTCATCAAACGGAGCCAACGTATTCGTAGCTAATCACGATACGGAACGAACCGGCGCTTCGCTGACCTACAAGTCAGGGTCTATCTACACACTTGCTAACGTATTCATGCTGTATGTTCCCTTGAGGAGCAATTTTTACGCATATACTTACAAATATTGCAGCGCATACCCATATGGAACACCAACTGTCCTTTCCTCATACACATTCTCTGACAATGATGCCGGAAGTCCGTCAAATGGTGCTGGATCCTGCTCAGGGTCTGGCGGGGCCAACGGCTGGCAATGCCAACACCGATGGACTGCAATCGCTGGGATGGTTAAGTGGCGCAACGGGGTGAGCGGGCCAGTAAACAACTGGGCAACTGGAACCAACCAACAAATCGCATTTGGACGGGGTGAGCGAGCTGATTTAGCTACTATTGTCTACTTGATTAGTTGATGACATTGCTTAGGGACGAATGGCTTTGTGGTAATCAATAATGGTGATTCTGCATGGACGAAAACATTCACAACGCCGCTGGCTTCCAGCTCTTACTGTGACATGATCACCGGCACCTCATCTGGGGGCAAATGCACCGGGGCTTCGTAAGTTCTCATTTGACGAGTCAACGTAACGGATTGATTGACTGGAGTGCATGACAAGTTATACCGTCTCCGGCGGCACGTTTACTACGACAGTTCCTGCCCGTTCAGCGATCGCGTTATTCACAGGAGCCATTGGCACCGGCTCAGGCGGAGGAGGTGGCGGATCTGCTACCGCAGTCTTCCGGGTGTACGCTGAGACAGTTTTTGGTGATGTAAGCTGGGCTAGCTTGGGGGAAATGAGTTGTCGGCTAACGGTCTATCTAGAATATATTTCTGGTTGGCAGCACGTCTCAACTTGGCACGTGGGCTCCGGCCAGCTCGGTGAGAGCGGTAACTTCTTGAATCTTGTTTTCGGTTTCTAATTACCTATACTAGATTGCAATGTCCTCCGCTTCCTACCCAACATGGACGGTTAGTATGTCACTGCCGGCAGGATCCACATTTTCCTACAAATATATTCGCAAGACATCAAGTGGCTCGGTAGGTTATTCAAGTGTCCGGTTTATTTGTTTTCTAAAGCTTGGCTCGTACAATCAGGTGGTTTGGGAATCAGACCCTAATCGATCCGCTACAGTCCCCGCATCTGGAACACTTACTCTGAACGACACGTGGAGGTAGAAGCGGGGTGTACCGCGTATAGGTTCAACGTTGAGCGTTTAAAGTAATACCCCTGTCATCAAGGATGGTTCTTGATTCATAAACGAATGAAAGTGGTTAACCAGTGGCAGTGTATACATGGGTTAAATCGAACAAAAGCCATATTTTTTTGATTCTTACCCTTGCGCCAGGCCTATGGGCTCATGGTTATTATTTGATTTGGCTAAGTAACACCAACATGGTAGGTTATGGTTAGAAGCGAAGAATCCCTTCAACCACCCGAGTGCGTTGGGAGCTGTGATTACCGTGTGGTCCAATACACAGTGCATTACGGACTTTTCCGGACACAAAGACGCCATATTTCAACAATCTGTCCTGCCACAACGGAACATCCTGGTCTGGGTTCGTTTCCAGCTCGTAAAAATGTCCACCGTAACGATTATCCGAAGGGGAAAACATACATTTACGGGAAGTTATACCAGTACGCGGCCTGAGTTCTCCCAAAACCAACCAGCCAACTTGGGGTCAACTCCTATGTGCACCTCCCCCTCCCTATCCGGAGATCAGTGCGCATACGGCCGGCTACGCTTCACACTGTCTAAGCGACTCTCCTTTCGGAGCACTTATTAGCGAGGACTGGAGCGGGTTTATTCGTTTGTGGAATACTGCACTTGTCGAGTATTGGCCAGGATGGCACTCGGTAATCTTAGGCGACGATCTCGAAATCTGTCCAAGCTCCGCCAGGCAACAGTCAAGCGCAGCTTCTGTTAGAATTCTTGGGCGCGCAGCCACTATATCAAGTTAATTTACATTATTACTTCCATTTTGAATTCACTGCTTGGGTTTGAATTGACACGAACAAAAGTAGGAACAAAATTGCGAACACAGCCTTGATTCAAAGAGCGTGAGCATCGCGTAAAGGAATGTATCTTAGTTGGCAGGCCTCTTCTCGTAGCTGAACATCAACGCTCAAGCCTCCAGTACGCCAATGAACGCGCGCCAGCGGAGTCAGTCCAAACCATTGTGCTAGTTTCCCACGCCATGATGTCCAGTATTCCTCTGACTGCTTCCTCTCCTCATGCCAAAAATGCCATCGGTGATCGCGCAGCGCATGCACGCCTCGCAATAGCAGCGGGGCTGTTGGGCCGTCTTTTGTCAGTGTCTCCCATCGATATGCGCGCCTGGTCCGCATGATAGAATCACTATGGTCGGTCCCCGCTTTTATACCGCTTGAGGTGGTAACCGCAATGGGATCCCTTGTTCTTCATTTGGTGGTATTACCGATGGAGTCCGACTATGCATGTCGACCTGTATAAGATCAAGCGCGGATGACTCCGTCCCAATGTGGGTATGAATGGCCTGGTATGTCCAGAACTATTAGACCGATAATTGTCAGATTATTATTGCATCACGTACTTTGGAAGATCCACCAAATCCGATCCAGTTCAAATGAAAGTACATCTGCGTTCAATCAGATCAATGGTAAATGATTCGTGCGTAGACAGGCGGTACCTTGTTAAGGAACCCCGTGTGAAGCCACCACCAATTCCCATACCATTTCGAATTTGTAGACCAAAGCCCCCTCTGCTTCAAAAATGCTTCCAAAGCTGGCCTCGGCAACGGATTATATGCAATAGAGTTCGGATACTGAGGATCAAAATCCATATGATGTGTCCTCAGTGGGCCTATGGTTGCTTTATTTCTTCTCCAAAAGTCGTCCTACTCGATTCTTAACATTTAGGTACCATACTTGGTCATCAAGATATTGACTAACCCAGTAAATAAACCACCACCCCACCATTCTGTCCTGACTGACATAACGCATGCGCTCGTCCATTGACTCGAATGCTCCCTCATACCCAGTTCCTAGATTACGCACTCTCAGATCCAGCTCATTCTCCTTCAGTAACCGTATGACAGATTCGGGCCCAACAGGTCTCGCATAGAGCACGTCAAGAAATCCGTATGACAGGGTTGCTAGTTTAGCTTCGCTCTCCCTGAAAATATGGTTCCGATAAGAACGAACAGCCGCTAGATAGCTCTGCAGTTGAGAATCTAGAGTAACCTTGTTCAGGAGCAAAAAGCGAGCAAGTTGCGGTGTAAGCTCTAGCCCTACGCTCAGCCCAATGACACTCCCATCGAGAACCAGGTTTTTTGCATATTCAAGTGAGACTGTAAATCCGCTCGCCAAGTTCATACCGTCCCAATCTAGAGTACCGTTGCGATGGAGGGATAGGGTAGCCTGATAATAGTCGGTAGTCCGATGTGCGCTGTACCGCCTTCCACCAAGCCAGCGCCATCGATTCCCAACAGGCTAGAAGAGTCTAAGTATTAATACGTTGGGGTAACGGGTGGATGTACCTCGGTATGCGAGTAGGGCCATTTAACAACTGTATTGTCCAGGCATCGAAGTGCCATGCGAATTTCTTTTTGTTTTTCAGTACCGCGTGATTCATTCTGACGAACGAATTCTTCGAGATCGCCAAGATTCGCGATTGCCACCACAGTACCGCTCGTATCATATCTGATGATCACCGTGAGCGGAAAAGGGCAACACCATGCGTTTCCAAAGTAAGCAGAAGCATTCGTGTATGGTACACCTGTACCTCCGGACGGGTACCAAAATGCGTCGGGTCCAATAAGATGCCGTAGTATCTTGTGACGGAGAATTGTTGCCCGCGGGTGGTTGTCCCGATTAATCGCCAACGCCCGCTCGTAGGCCGAGTGTCCAATTTCCCGCAGAATCTGACGGCGATCTCAGGCGGAGATAATGCCAGGGTGAAATCCACTCGCCTTGATGTTTTCAACGTGTCGCTCTGCTGGAGAGCCAGCAAAGTCTAGGAGATAGGGCGGTGCTGGTTCTTCAGAGGTAGCTTCAGTTCCTTCGACAAAGAGCAACTTTTGCTCGGCCGGCATTCGGCATTGTGGGGCTGCCAGCAGCAATGTTGTCCAAGATTCCTGCCAGATGCGTTGCTTGAGATGCTTCGACTGGGGTGATAAATCTAGTCTGCAGGTGAAATCGACGGGGTTGAAAAGGTGCACCCGAAGTGTTCCGCCGGTACTCGCCTAGGCGAAAATATATCGATGCCTAGAAAAACCGAAATTAGACGGCCTGCGAGGCGCTAAGGGTATCTACTCACTGAAATCTACGCGCCGAGTTAGACCTAGGGGCGGTCAAATTTGGCCGTACGATCGGATCAGGAATGACATACGTTTGACAACCCTGTGCATCCAGGCCCAATTTATAACCGTGAAATCTATTTGAAATAAAGTTCACGTTTTGATTCAACTCGGAGACAGACTTACATGCAGTGAGCCCATAAGTAACTATGTAGACACTTGGAGGTCTAAGCACACGGGCGTCAATTCCAAGGCGAATGACTCACATGTAAAGCGCCCATCCGTTCCAAAATGCTCGCCCAGGGACTTTCAACGCAACCAAAAGACCAAGTAGAGAGGTCAAAACAAAGTTCATACGGCTAGTCCACTCGCTCGCGTTGCTAATTGGGTCTATCAAAGGAGCAGCAAAGCATTGAACAAAAAGGAATATGGTCATAGCGGCCAACAGAACCGACTGGCGGGCCACTTCGAGGGTATCACGAGAGTAGCCCTTGGCGAGTGAAAGGGTGAGACAACTGTCTGGGGATATAATGGCAACAATGAGGAGAGAAGCGAGCTTGACGCCGAGGTAGAAGGCTTTACTAGACGGAGATTCAGCAAACGCCACTAAATCACACCTTGACTTACAATGCCCCCCATTTCCTTCGATATTCTACATAAAATCAGACATCTGAACAAATTTATGAATCCCACATACCATTGTACAAAAAGCCGAACGGGCTCTTGTCCCGCTGGAGCAGTCTTTGGTACTCGGTCTCTAGCTCCTCGGCCGAACGCCGCTGGCCCAACGCATCATACGGCTCGACCACAGGTAAACACTTTTTGATTGTGCTCGCCAAACGAATCGGGAACCAAATTGTCATCTAGCTCTCATTAGCCTCGTTCAAGTTACTAGAATATACTTACAAAGATGATCGTAAACACCGCCAGAATGACAGCCGCGGGTGCGTAATTGATCTCATCCTTGCGCATCGTCGTCGTCCAGCAAAAATCCAGTGGGTCACGATACACTGAAGACGGTCCAAGGGGTGGGAGTTCGGGTTTCCCGGTTCCGTTGAAGCTGATGTATGGGTTATCCACCGGCCAGAAGTCGTCGGCCCAGGTCTGCAGCGCATTTAGTGACTAGCCAACCAAGCCGAGTTACTTACGATGGCATGAACCGAAATCGTGCTGAGCGGAAGATACAACACCGTCAACACAAGGCTCACAAATGGAATCCCCCATGTTCCCCGATCCGGATCCCTCGAAACGAGTCCTTCGGGGGTCGCATGGGGCGACCACCGACCGGTGAGCTTATAAAACCAGAAGAGTAACCCGACGCATATTCCCGTCAACACGGCCAGAAAACTGATCGACTGGAGTAGCTTTCCTCCGAAATTGAGTGCCAAAACGTTGGGACTTGAATGTCATCAGCGATCAGATCTCGTCATTTGCTCACGTACATGGTGCCTAAAAACAACGTCCGCCACCTCCCAGATGCGTTTCCAGCTGCGAATCGTCAGTATACGCACGTGCAACCAGGCGAACCGTACCCATCGTATTGAGAATGAGTGCAAAAATTTGTACAGCATTGTATACGCCCGCAAGGCTATAAAACGTCGAAATCGCACTCGAGCCCTGAGGATGATTCAGTCAGCATTACGCCGAGGCACGATCGACGCACCATGACGCTCAACGCTAAATTCACAAGCTTCACGTGCCTAGTCATTAATTACCCTCGGACCTTAGGGCTTACGCACTGTTGATCCGATACTATTCCAATCTCGCCAGATGGGGGTCGGGGGGCTGTTGTGCAGCAAGTCTTTCAGGCGTCGGTCCTTGAGTAGGTCAAGCGGGGGAAACGGCCGGCCCGAGTGAGAAAATGTGAATTTCGGGAGGGATTCGAGGTGCTTGTCGAGTTCGGGGAGGTATAGCGGAGCGGCGTTGCGCGCGAAGAGTTGGGCGATGGGCAGGGGTGTGTGGTCCCTGAGTGGGGGTGCGGGCTTGGGCGTGGCCGACGCTGAACCGGCCATACTCGGTTCCGGAGCCTGAGAGGAATCACTGTAGTTGGGCGGGTCGGGGGGTTGAGAGACGGGCTTGGGCTCGAGCTGAGGTTTGGACAAGAACCTAGCTCGTTGACTGGGAGGCAGCGGCGAGAACACAAAGCCACTCGACTTGAGGTCCTCGGAAGACTCGGACTTAGCGTGTCGATGAGCATTAGATCGGGTCAGAGAGTTGAGCTCCACGTCGGAACGAGCATCAGAGGCAAGGACGTCTCCCACGCTAGAACCAGTCTCGACAACAGTGGTCCCAAGAGAACTAGCATTAGCATCGCGAAAAACCCCAGTCGATTCGTCCCCAGATCCACCCAAAACCTCACTCGCTTCCAGCCCGCCCTCGAATCGGGGAGCTAAACCTCTTGCAAAAGTCATAAAACCAGGTAGGCACTAGTCAAGTGAGCATTCAAGCTATGGTAGACTCGAGTGACGATCGTCGATGGCAACTAGACCCAGATGGGAGCACTCGGCTGTGTTGCCCACTAGGTTTATGTAATCGGGGGTTGTCCCGTTGGCGCCTAGTGCGTATATGCGTCATCGCTCGTCACGACGCTAGTAGACTTGCAGCGAGCGAGTACGACAATAAATTTGCGCATATGACCTGGTTCTGTGGTCGTTGATGAAGAGTATAGAGTACGCGGCAAATTCCAGAGGTCCGGGGCAATTCCTAGTGACTCCCGGACCTTGTCGATCAGTTTGAGATGGAGACGACTCGTCAAGGGGGAGACGATAGAGTAAAATATAGACGCGGCGATCTCGAATCAGTTTCATCGACCTGATATCAAGATGCTTGAATTTGGTTGGCCATCGTGCTCGCTTCCCATCTCAACTCTAGTACATCGCTCGTCCTAACTAACTCGAGAGAATGACTTTTCCAAATATGTAAATTTTGAACCGTGCAACACACTCAGTTTAGTCGTCTTCCTATCAATATGTGTAATTCAGCGGGACCGCCATGAGGTCGCATCCAGACTCACTAGTACATTGCTCGCCCTAACCACTTTGAGTCTCATGACTTTTCTAAATATTTAAAATCTGAACCAGGCAACATGTTCGGTTTTATCGCCTTGATGCAGAGGTGTACCAATGTGTTGAATTTGCAAGTAGTCGTCGCTTTGCCTTCCGACTGGCTAGTCCAGTGCTCGTCCTGAATTACATCGAGACCTATGACCTTCCCAAATAGGTAAAATCTGAACATTCGCCACTCCCGGTTTCATCACCTCGATATCTAAATGAGGTTTCGCAAGCAAGGCCGTCGCCCTCGCTTCACTAGCGCATTGCTCACCCTACTCTAGGGCAAATTCAACCTACCGCCAAAGCCCGACAGCTTTCCCACATATGTCCAAAAGGAACCATGCAGCACGCTCATGGGATCCTAAACTCCGTATGCTTCCATCATAGAACCCAGATACGTAGATACGCTGGCAGGGGCAACTGAACGCGACCAACTTCTATCCATCGATCCAGACACGAGTCACCCGGAGCTTTTCGTTCGAGTCGGAGCAACAACCCCGAGTTCACAGGCGGATATAGGGTTATGTATGGCCACACTTGGGATTGCGCAAGTCGAGGATGCAGAGTCGAGATAAAATAGATTCGCAACAGAATTTAGTATCAACATACAAGACGCACAGCGTTCCCTAATCGAATACACGGCCAATCCGGTCCATAAAAAATCTTTTAATGCTGTCCGCCATAGCGGTACCCCGCATCCCCTGGTCCTTGTTGTTGTTGTTGCTGGTTGGGATAGTTGTACCCATAATCGTACGTCGGAACTCCTACGGGGTATTGTTGGATCGAACCCGATTGGGCAGGAGGGGATTGGTACGATTGAGGGTACTGCTCGTACTGCTCGTATGATTGCTCGTATTGCTGCTCGTAGCCTTGCTGCTGCTGCTGCTGAGAAAATGACACAGTCTGGGCCGGAGCAGACGAGTACCCTTGTCCTTGGGTGTACTGGGGATAATGTGGATCCGACTGGGATCGTTCGGGGGCGAGTTCCTGCGTGGGATACTGCGAGTACGGATACCTCACATCGACGGGACTAAACGACCCGTACCCGCTATCCTGCGTCGCACTCCGCACGGGCTCGTGTTCGGGAACATCTGGGTACGCGTACTGGGGCGTGTACGTCCCAAGATGTGGGACCGAGCCTCGCCGGGGAGGTTGGGCTTGGGTTTGGGTTTGGGGCTGGGCGTAGCCATACTGGGCATACTCGTACTCTTGCCTGATGGCACCGAGTGAGCCGCTCCATTGGGGGTACTGGACTTGGCCGCTCGAGTGGGACATGGAGCGTTCGCGTGGGGGGTGCACTTCGATGCTGTCGACAGGAGACTCGAATAGGGTTTCAGTGGGGGGAGAGGATCGGCGGGATCGGCGCGGTTTGTTCGGGGGACGGGTGACGACCTTGCCGTACCCGGGTTGGTCGGGCGATAGGCACGAGTCGGGGAATGAGGGGCTACGGGGTGTCAGATTAGCTACACATAGGACGACGGACTCACCCAAATAGTGGGACGAGGTCGTAGCGGATGTTCCATGCGACCCGTCGTGCGAGTTCAAGGGCGACCTGCAACCAGTTAGCTAAAATTAAACAAAAGCCATCGACTGACATCTCTGGCCATCCATGTGCCCTGCATCTTGAGGTACCCGCCCCGCACCCGGCGCAGCTTGCTCGCAAGGTCTGGCTGCGACTCGAGAATCTTGACGATATCGGCTGCGAAAGGTCAGCTACGCCCAAATGAATCCAGCGACATGCCTTTGGAATTGCCCAGGGCTGCACACTGTCAGCGACGGCCAACCAATAGCTATGGGCTCACCCTTCCAGATCCCAGTCCACAGCACATAGCCATCGTCCGTGTCCATCATGATCCACTGGCCATTGAGCGGATACTCGTACACCGGACTGAACAATCAGCAGGCGTTTGAAATCCACAACACACTCACACATATCCTCTGGGGTCAGAGCTAGTGACGTAGCGCGCCTTGGTAACACGGTGCGTAGTGGTCATGTACAACATCTGTGGCGGGTCCTGGGGCGCCATCGACGACGACTCGCTCTTGCCCGCCTCTGCCATCTTATGATCGTCGATCACTGCCACGAGGTCGCCAGCCGCGGTACATATACACATGCGCCACCCCTTCCCCACAATCGAAATTTTATCCTGAGCTGACAAAGCTGTCCCCCCACGCCTGGCCCGAGCTTTCTCCGCCCCGCAACCGGTCCTCTGCTCGACGTTGATCGACGCATAGGGACCGAGGTCGACGACTACAAAGCCCTCGGCTGACTGCTCGTCTCCAACGACGCTCCCTCGCCCCACCACCGCAGAGACATCCGTGCCCATCGACATTCCAGCCAGAAATGAGATACGTGCGTGCGTGGCAAGAAGCAACCACCCTGAGGATCATGCGCCACTGAAGCGCGTGTTTACCACACAATCGGGCTCTCGTTGGACTTATTGAAGGTACCGCGCTTCTTATGCTTTGCACCTTCTCAACGTGCGGTAGTATGCCGGCGAACGCATCTGGACATCCAGAAGCGCGTCTGAAAGCGTGTATCCCCCCGAAGCACAACCATTAGTCCACACGGTCTTCCACCTTTGGTTACACGCGCCTCCCTGGGTAAGCCGCATGCACCGTCGAGTTGAGATCCATGCGCCTGTCCCGCGGTGAATTAGGTTAGACTCTTGCCCATCTTATGGTTCAACTCGAACCCGTTCCAACTTGAAATAGTCTCGCCCGATTCCCAATAGCATATCCAACGCCACACACCCAGCACGTGTTTTTCATCAACATCCAGACCGAATGACGTCCGCCGACGGGTCGAGGCCCATTCAATCGTATTTCATTACTACAAACCAAGAAAGCCACGATCATAAACAAGTCACCATCTAGCGATACAGCGACAAGACCAGGCTAGCGATACAAATCAAGATCAACCCAGAGAAAAAATCCAGAAATTCGGGTGACTAGCGTTTCAAACCCGTGACATAGACCGTTCCTTCGCGTTTATACGCGTGCCAGCCGTTGCGTTCCAAGTGCTTCATCACGGCGGGGCCAATAACCGGCACGTTGCCTTTGGAATGCCGCCCTTGGCCAGTAATTATTTGAAGTGCTGAACTCGGCGTCGAACCTGCACCAGTTGGATAAAAGTTCAAGCTGAATATAAAGGACTTACTTGAGCCAGCCGAGGACCACCATGTATTCACGCTCTCCTTGACGATTTCCAACGACTCGTGGACGGTTAGGCCGTGCAAATCAATCGCGTTGCTCGAAGTCCTGTGCGGGGTTAGATGCGGCCATCATATCATATTCGAACGTACTGGCTCTGCCTCGCGCGGACGCTCGCCTTGGCGGCCTTGAGCTTCCACTCGCGTCCCTTGGTAGCATAGTCTTTGGCCTGGTTGGAATAGTACAGCGCGGCCTCGCCACCGTATTCGTGCTTGTGCCGATTATACAATTCAGATGCTTGTTTCAGGGCCTATGCGCGATTAGAGGTGGCAATATTATTGACGAGCCACTCACCTCGTGTTGTTTGCCCTTCCAATACGCCGCCTCTTCCATACACGCATCCGCATCCCGCTCGTCAATCCCAGTATGGTGTTCGGCAGGCTTCGCCCGAGCAATGGTCTCCCAGTCGGCCGAACCAGGCACTCCCTGCAAAGGTACCAACGTCTTGGACCGAACAGGCGGCACAGTCCCCCACGCAGACTTGACAGGCGACGTGACCGCCGCGACCGACTTGCGCCTCACGGGGGGTATATCTGGCGGCGCAGTCGGCACATTCTTCTTGGGCGACGCAATCGGGGCAGGTCCATAGTGGGCAACGACCGGGACTTTTTCGTCGACTTCTTTGAGAATCTCGATGAGGTGAAAGGCGTCGTCGGGTTGAGAGGCGGTGGCGCGGAGGCAGAGGTTCGCGTCGGGGATTTCGTCGGGCGTGGCGTCGAGGAGCGTGATGAGAGCCGCGAGGGCAAAGTCGTCGACGGTTTGGGTGTTGCCTAGGCTCGCGAGCGTCGAGCGAATGGCCGTCGCGGGGGTCGAATAGGTAGGATTGTGTAGCGCCGAGGAAAACACGGTGGCGGGGACGTTGGGCAGGATCGAGCCGAGTCGGGTGGCTACCGAGTCAATGTACGTCCAGGGATCGACGAGTGGCGCGGGGGTAGTGTGGGGAACCTGCCGCTGCCGAACATCACCCATGATCAACGTTGTTTGTTTGCCTTTCTTGGCCTTTGACCGCACTGGGGACGGGGGAGTGGGGACTTTGCTGCTCTTGGTCCATTCTTCGACCGAGTCGAGATCGAGGGATCGATCAATCGACTCGTTCCATTCGCCCCGCTCTTGCATTTCCCGGATGAGGTCATTCGAGAGGAGGGTATCGATGATCGCATCGAGATTGTCGCCTCCGTGTTCGTCGAGCGCTGCTTGCAGAGCACTCGACCCGATGTGCGGAAATGAATTTTGCAGAAATCCGAGGGGGGTAGAAAACGAGGCCAGCGAGGACGTCGTCGCTTCAGACGTGGGTGAACTGAACGAGTCGTTGAACCGATCCGAGCCGGACGAGGTAAGCGAGAGTTGGTCCATTCCGGACGACAGGGACTGGACGTCATCGGGAGCGCACAGGGACCCAAGTGTTTTGTGAAGCTGTTCAAGCTGTTTTCGTTGGCTGCTGTCAATCTCGGCTACGAGAGCAGCGATCAAAGAGGGGTCAACCAGGGGGTATTGTTTCTGAGTGTCATGGGGTGAGCGTAAAGCCGACTACTCATTTCAATCCCACCTCGAGCGCCTGCTGCATGTTTACTGGGCGACGTGCCGCCTTGGATTTGTTCTTGCCCATCGTGGAGTAGAGAAGGGCTATGTAATCACGTGATGTGTCCACGTTTGTGCCATAATCTAGCGCCCAATAAATGAGCTTTAATTCGTTGGAATGTATTTCTATACCACTACACTAACGAGCTATCAAACGGATCGCATTGAGAGCGAATGCTACAGTGCTCAGAAATCTCCCCCTTTATATCCCGGGGAGATCGAGTCATGCAAGAGGAAGCACGGAGCACATGGCACGCATACATGCTACTGATCGATGCGATGACTCGATTACCTTCTGGGCTCGAGAATCTCAGATGTTACCATCATGGGGCTCGAGATGAGCCAGATACGCCAAACGAGATCCTATGAGGGCGATGTCGTATCGAGAGTCATCCACTCCCTTTGCTGTTCGCCCATGAGCAGAAAGCGAGAGCCGAATTTGCAACTAATACCTTGGGGGATCAGTTTCGGAGTAATGGCCGTACCTAAAATACTAAAGCTACACACACAAGGGCTTATTTCTCTCGGCAGTCTAACCTTGATTACAATCATTTTCAAGTTAGCAATTAGGTAGCAAATTAATTTACAAAAATACCAAGAGCTGGTTGGGACGGAAAGAGCGGATTAGCCGCAACTTTCAAACGGATAGGCTTCCCGAACGCATCCTGGGTCGCTTTGAATCCCGACCAGGTCCACGACTCTCGACCCCCTGTTCACCTAATTCTCCAATATCCTTCGGCCCCTTCCCGTGATTTGATTCTGGTCTCGAGTCCGTCCATCCTCCCGATTTGCTTCGAAAGGCGCAGGCACATTCCATGAGACGGAGAGTCACCGATCGCCAAACTCTGAGCCGAGTTAGCAGTGAGAGTTGCCGGAAATAATGTGGTTAGTCCAAGCGCACGATATGCATGTAGTTTTTTCCAGTCTGATGCCCTTGGAGTCGCGTCAAAGTGGTGTTTATCGACCATCTCGAGGGTTTCCTTCAGGGTCGGGGGGGGGGGGGGGGACTGACAGTTTCTTTTTGTATTCCGGCTCGTGTGTGGCCATATGGCAATCAAACAGATACTTCGCGTACCCTAATAGCCAAGGGTGGACATCGGGGTGGGCTTCGAGTCCCTTGGAAAAATGCCCCCTCAAGAATATGTAAGCCACTTTCGGCTTTCCGCCAGTCACGCGTTTCGCGCGGATGAGTCAAACACTTCCTGTAGAGTCGCAGCGAGGTCTTCAGTTGACAGATTCGGGTACAAATAGCAGACCAGAAGGTGTCAGTATATCGCCCAAAGGATTGATTCCAGGTCGTCGTCCAACCGATGCGGTGTGGTATCCAAGCCCATCCATAGGTGGTGCGATATGAATTGCCATGTGCCTTAAGACCAATCCTTGATAACAAGCCTTGTGTTGCACATAAGGACAGCTAAACGCACCGACAGTGTATGAGGGTTACTACCCTTCTGTTTGCTTAAACTGACAGAGAACTCCCAGTCGATGATGAGTGCTTTCCGTTTGTTGATTTTTGGATCACGAACGAGTATGACGTTACCGACGCTGATGTCACGGTGCAGTCTTCCACGTTTTTCGTATGCAACAAGCACAGCTGTACAGGCGTTAAGTTAGAACCAGTGGTAGCCAGAGACTTGGCTTACTCTCAAACATATCTCGAGCAAAGCCGAGAAGCTCTTTGAGGTCTTTGTGCTCGCCCAAACCGAGACCGACCGTTTTCGAGATCACACGATGATGAATGCGCGGGAATATTGTTGACCGGATATACTCCTTCGAGAGGGTCTGTCTGACCCAGGGCGTAGATATAAAATCCTGGGTGATGGTGCGCCGGATGTCTAACATATCCGAATTTAACAATACGTCGGAAACGATGCAATAATAACGGACCTGTTGAAGAGGTCCGCTGGACGTCACCGTAGCAATCAATCCCCGGCACACTTGGGACTCGAGCCTGATACAGCTCCCGGCAGATCGAACCTTCGGGCTCGGCTCCCACATCCCTCCTTGTATCCTTCACAAAGCATACTCCCTTGCATTGGAGCTGGAATGCCAGCCTTGGGGCGCCACAATTTCAGTCGCATGCATGCTCATATTGTCTGCGCATATATACAGGCAATTATGAGCCAAGGGAGAGCACTTGTGCATCACAAAATGATGTTGCATGGTCTCAGGGGCCCCATGTATAAACAAGCCAAGCCAGTTTCACCTACAAATTGAGCTTCAAAGACTCCGAAACCTGCTCCAAGCATATTATACTGTGATTCTTTACTTAATGATAATATTTAAGTGAATCTGGGACCTCACAATATGCGTATAATATTAGCTGAGACTCAACCCCCCCCCCCCACCAGGCGCTTTTTTGCATTTATTTGAAAACCCGGGTTCTTGCAACAGCCTGGTAAGTTGGCCTACAGTATTTAATCAATGACTGCATTATAATAGTCTGTTATCAGGTGCTACACCTCCTTGGCCGGGAAACACTAACGAAATGAGTACGGGCTCGGTTGCTTGTTACCAAAGTGTACAGGCATATCTCCAGAACCGTTTAATTTTAACGCAATCATTTCTGGGGGGACAGGCATTTTTGTGTGTTGTTTTTGTAGCTATGGTCTTCCTCTATCTTATAGTATTTACTATACAATTTATGTGTGCGTTTTTCTCGAGTCCTGGGTCAATTGCTCCTACGGTGTGGATTTGTTTGTAAGAATTTGTTGTGTACTGTATCCCTCAAGAACCAGGGGATTTGACGCATACAAACACGTTGAACGTGGATCAATCACTAATGATCGGAGAAATTCAGGAAGATGGAAACGAGCTAAATAAAGACTCGGTACTACATTGTAACAGAATTTCTTGCTGGACACAATTTCCTGATGCTATTTTCACAGCCACTCCAAGCTCCACCCGCTGTGGACCTCAGATCTCCGTGAAATACGGAGTTTGGGGGCCCACAGTGACCCTTTGCAAAATGCACGCGGGAGAGGCGCACAGAAGTCCCGACCTGGGAGCCCCAGAAGTAGCGGCAGTCAGTGAAGCACCTGGTTTAGCTGTGCTTTCAAGCTAGCGGTCGTAGAGCCTGGATTGGGAACGACTTTATAACAGCTGAAACAAAACCTTTGTTAGTAGGTTGAACCTGCCTTGTGGCCGTGACAGCGAACTCATCGTGCTGCTCTACCTTTTAAAGCTCTGTAATCGAATCTGTTGGATATATGTGTGTGCACGGTGTACAGAGCGCTTGGTTTATTCAGGCTAGGTCTGTTAAACGAGCCACGGTCCGCTCAACCCAACTGTGCATATAATGACTTGCTCAGGCTTCTTGTGACGATACCACCGAACCTTTGGGCTAGATCAGCGTACTTCCAGGTTTCGCATAGTAAAATATTATATTCATAACTAGGTAGCCGCACCAGGCAACATGATAACCTTCAAATTTCAGGACTTCTCGAACCCACCCTTGCCCGCTTTGCGTCTCTGCCATGTTTGTCTCTTCCCATGCCTTCATCCGGCTCGCTGCTCCAGTCATCCCGAGAACGCACCACATCATTCGTTGGTAGAGTAACTCCAATATCCCTTCCGCCCTCTGGTACCGTGATCTCTTGATTGTAGGGTTGTTTGGGGACCTTCTCGGTCTCGAATGGCGCAGGCGTAGTTCCATGAGATGGAGTTTGCCCACTTGCCAAGCGCTCGATTGGGCTTGCGCTGAGAGTTGCAGGAAAGGACAGGGTTTGTCCAATTACACGGCATGCACGTAGTCCCTTCCAGTCCGGTGTCTTTGGGGTAGCGCTGAAGGGATGCTTGTCGACCAGATTGAGTGTTTCCTTGCGGAGGGTCCCGGGAGCGGGTACTTTTGCGGATCTGTGGGGGTTTCTCCTGGCTGTAAAGCAATCAAATAGATAGTCTGTATAGTCTAATAGCCACCGCTGAAGATCAGGGTAGGTGGTGAGCCCCTCTAGGAGCTTTTCGCGTTCAGAGATGTAGTTCCACTTTGTCCCTCCGCCAGTCGCATGCGTGGCCGTCTGGGTGCATGAGTCAAACACCTCCTGTGAGATCCTTGCGAACCCCTCGGTCGACAGGCTCGGGTAAGAATAGTAGACCAGAAGGTGCCAGTATATTACCCAGAAGATTGACTCCAGGTCGTCGTCCAGTCGATGCGGCGCTTTGTCATGGCCACTTAACAGTCGCCACGATATAAATTGCCAAGTGCCCTAAGACCAACAGCGGTTAGTGGCCTGGTATTGTCGAATGAAGCATTGGTATGGACGCACCGAGAGTGTATAAGGGTTGTTGCTCTTAGGTTTGTTTTGGTTGATAGAGAACTCCCAGTCGATGATAATTGCTTTCCGCTTGTGAGTTTTTGAGTCACGAACGAGTATGACATTGCCTGCGCTGATGTCACAATGCAGTCTCCACATTTTTCGTATGAAGCTAGCACAGCTGGAATGACCTGGGGTTAGGACTCCTAGTAACGAAGGGTCGACTCACTGTCGAACATGTCACGACCAAAACCCAGTAGTTCTTTCATGTTTTGGTGCTCTCCCAAGCCAAGTCCAACCGTTTTTAAGACTAGGCGATGATGTACGTGGGGCACTATCGCCGATTGAAGATAATCCTTCGACAAGGTCCGCTTGATCCACGGCGCAGCTACGAAATCCTGAGTAATCGTGCGCTGAGTACCTAGCAAACCAGACTCCAATTAAACACCGGGACCAAACAAGCTAAGAAAGAACTTGTTGAAGAGGGCTGGAGGACGTTGCTGTAGCATTCTACCTCGGACACGTTCGGGACTTCAGCCTGGTACAGCTCCTGGCAGATCGAACCTTCACGCTCAGCTCCCACATCCTTCATCCACGTATCTTTCAGGAAGCAGAGCTCCCTGTCTTGTAGTTGGAATGACCAATACCCTCGAGTAGAACGACCGGTGACTGAAATGGGTAGATTGTTGGGTTTCGAAATGAGGTACTGAACTTGACCGTCACCCTTCTTCATTGAAACGGTGGATACGTGCTGCGCATCAATATGCTTGTTAACCTCAGCTTGGACGCGCTCCTCGAACTGCTCTTGAGACTCCAAAGACCGGGGTTCAGGGCCCAACTCGAAGCGTAGTCGTTGTTCAAGTGCGGCCCGATAGTCGACTAAGTCATCCTCATTGCAGTGTTCCCCAGCCGTGGTGTCGTATCCGCGATCCTCCAGGCTAGCGTGCTGTAGTCTCCACATAAATTGACACAGGGGTTCTGGGTTTCCGCGACACTCGAATACTTCAGATACGATGGCACCGCTTCGATCCCACCGGGCAAACCGCATCATGGTTCCAAACATCATCAAGGAATGCACGCATTGGCGATGCTGCTTGGCAAAAATTTCAGCCGCATAATAAGCATGTCGACCTAGAGTTCGGACTTTGTCCTTGTCGGATTTCGAGAATTTGTGGAGGGTTTGCGATAATCGAATGCAATAAACTCGTCACCGTCGTCGCGGAAACAGTCGTGGTCTGTGCTCGGCTCGACCTGGAGAAAGAGCTCCATTGCAGGAGAGTTGCTAACTGTAGTCGCTGGTCGGGCATGCGATTGTAGGGAGCCCCTTAGGTATAGGTTCACATTGGCTTTTGTGGGTTCCGGTGCCGAGTGGCTGCCTTCGCGAATGTGAATTTCGACGGGATCGAATTGAGTGCACTAATCTAAATTAGAGGATAGGTAGATCATCATAGCGGAGCGCCCATTATCTACTAACCAACGAGGACTATAAGTCTTCTTCCTCAAGGGCCTCTGACCGGATATTTTCGAATTCTTGGAACGGGCAAGGGGACACGCTTCCGGATATGTTGGAAGGCAGCGGGAGGTGTATATCCATGAAATCTTGCACAGGCATAGGTCCAAGGATATAGGGCAGAGTATCAAAACCAAATCGAGGATAGACATATTCGTCTTTCCTACTTGACAATGCCGCGCCACGGCCCGAGCCGTTGTCGGTTTCTGCGCTCATTGTTGGCTGGGCTCGAGTGGCAGGGGCTAGATTTGGCACAGCTATACTCTAGTGCGAGATGACACGACCACTTGACAGGATCTACAGATTGTCCTAGGAAGCCCTGGCGTGGAATCGACACTTGGTGGCTGATCGTCAGGGTGGCGCAAATGATGCCAGCAAGCGCCCCGTGCACGTGACAGCACCGCCACCAGCTCTCTGCGTCATCAGACGATGTTCAACGCATCGAGGGGACAACTCTATGCCGGAAACTCCAATGGTTTCGGTATGCAGGGAAGCTTTGTCGAAGGTCCGCTAGGCGCCTCCACATTTGACGGACTTGATCCCTGGTCAGCCACGCCTTCCCCACCTCAATCGCACGTCGGCATTCCCCCGCCGCTCAATTCGGTCTTGGGTACGTCACGAGCCACCGGACGAGCCACAACAACTGACCCCACATTCTAGGTGACGCTACAATTCCAGAAATTTACCTTGGTGCCTATGCAGCGGTGGACCCAACGGCCTCGGGGGACACTTCGGTCAACGCGCTCCATCGTGTGCTCGCAACGACTAGTTTGCCCGCCGCTACTATTGAGCGTGTGAGTACATGATTTTATCCAGGATATCTCGACTGATCGTCTACTAGATTGTCAATCTTGTGAGCACACGCCCTCGTGTCTCCCGCCTCGAATTCTTTGTCGCGCTTGCGCTGGCTGGACTCGCCCAATCAGGAAATGGTCCGTACTTGTCCTGTTTTACATAACCTCTCAATTTCTCAGACATCGACAACTATAGATGCAACTATCGAGCAAGTATCTCAAGCAGCGCAGCAAAACGCTCTTCCTTCGCCTTCAATAGACCTTGCCCGGCTCGCGACGAGCACCTCGACACTCGGCTACTCCCCTACTCCTCCACCCCCCCTTCCTTCCTTTGACGCTCCACCACCACCCCGGCCATCCTACCGAGAAGATGACCCATGGAGTACTGGTGCAGCTACTCGTCGTCAGACCGACCCGGACCCGTTTACGTCCACTTTCAATGCCCCACCCGGTAATCCCCCTCCCGGTGCGGGTGCGTCTCTTCTTTCAACAGGACTTCCGACTGGATGGTGGCGAAGACAAGAGTCTGTTTCTATTGCCATTATACCCGAGAAGCAGGGGTTCTTGCTGAACCGGTATACACTCTACGCACTGCAAACTGGTGTAGGTTTCCAATGCTTTAAACTGCGATCGAGGTCTCACATTATTTGCTACAGCGTGGCCCTGAGGTGCAGAGACGATACTCCGAGTTTGCTTGGCTCTGGGACTGCCTCATTCGGAGGTATCCATTTAGAGTCATCCCGGGTCTTCCGCCCAAACGAATAGGTGGTGGGTATTTTGACACTAAACACTGTCGACCGAACACTTATATCATACGCCACCACAGCCGATGACCAATTTCTTGAAACACGAAGGTGAACGTCGACGTCGTTAGTTAATCGTACATCACGCTGAAAGCAACGACAGGAGAGGACTAATCCGATTCCTGAACTTTGTACTTAATCACCCGGTGCTCTCCCAGGATGGACTGCTCTCTGTATTTTTAACCGAGCCTCATTTGGACGTATGGAGAAAACAGGTGCGCCCTCGTTTCTAGCATTGGTCTCACTGGCTAATTCCAACCGCGCATTCGATAGAATAGTATAACTCTTGAAGAAGAAAGCTTCTCCAAACGGGTCGAACGGGTCGAGGAGATGAGCGTTCCAAGTGACTGCGAGGAAAAGCTTCTGTGAGTCTCGTATATTACATGGTGGACTGGTTTATCCTGAACCGGGCAACAGGGCGGTACGAAAGAAGCTTCCTGGGTTGATTGATCACTGGACTCGAGTGTCGGTCGTAGTGGAGAGGCTGGTTAAACGAAGAGAAGGCGCAGCGGTACGTGGATATATTGAATATCGTAAAATCTTATCTGACACTTGTGGGTACTCTCGGTAATTTACCAACACCGACCCGTCCCTCTCATAACTGCGACTCCTTGCTAAGGCCGACCTAACACGACTTACAATGACCCTTAACTCGCTTACCGAACACAACACATCTTGCTCGCTGCGCGGTGAATCAGAAGACTGCGACCTTTGTGCAGGTGTGCGAACAGGTGTGAACCGGCTGGCAAACAGGATAGGTGGTGTCGGTGAAGAAGTTGATGGCCGGGTGAGTTATTTGTCCTCCCCTGCTGACGTCCAAGTTGATGGAGCGGGGTTAGGCAAGAGTGTTGAATACCAGCACGATGGAGGCAGTCAAGGTTCGTTCCCGCTATTTGTATGAGTTATGGACATTGAAACCGGCCGGATAGAGCCAAAGAGACCTGTACCTTGCTTTCCAAGCGCTATTTGTACGACAGGATAGGCTTGGGGGAGATGCTGTTGACAAACTCAAGAAACGGGTCGAAACTGCAGGGGCCAAGCATTTGGCAATTATGGGTACCCTTGAGGGACTTCAACGTGAGTGCAGTAACCTCGGCCCGGTTTATCTGGCCGACTCACCAAACTGTTTCTCATCTTAGCGACGGCGAGAGCCAAAGCAGAAGTCGAGGCGGAAAAACTCCGAGGCTCCATTGAAAAAGACCAACATCAGATTCACGTTCTACTGAGCCGAAGGGTGTTTATTCAGTATTGGTGAGTCTGGCACCAAGGAATTACTAAGGTCGCCTAGCGCTAACCAACGAACTATTTGACAAAACGAACCCCGTTATCCCAACCTTCACCCCTACTCAACTTATCCTTCTAGCATGTGGAATGAACTCCGAGTAGTTCTGCACAACCGGGAAAATGCGCTACTGGCACTGGCGGTGCAGGCATTTGCGCGAGAGGAGAGCGAGTATGCGGGGCGAGTGCGTGCAGCATGGAGCACCCTCGCAGATGAGGTCGATATAATGCCTTACGAAT
Organism: Ceratobasidium sp. AG-K; assembly: GCA_037039685.1. NCBI lineage: Eukaryota > Fungi > Basidiomycota > Agaricomycetes > Cantharellales > Ceratobasidiaceae > Ceratobasidium > Ceratobasidium sp. AG-K. Next base: position 6,536,669 of record JAWNGF010000002.1, read on the forward strand.
GAGGATGAGGAATGTCGTTGTTGGAGAGGGCGATTGGAGCGCTCCAAGCGGAAGTCCTGCTGGGTGGAATGGTGGCAAATGGTGGTGTGTTTCTATAATGACGATTAATTTGGACACTAGGCAGTTTTGATAATATGTTGTTTGTTGCCGACATAGTGTCCAATTAATGGGATGATGGTCAAGGATTCGTACTTAATCGGAGCGAAGATGCCAGAGCGACCACTAACCATTAATGTCTTAAATAGACGGTGGAGGGTTAGCTAATCAGAGCTCGAGTTTAACGAGTGACGTTTAGGCTGGCGTGTTGCAAATCACATTGACAAATATGATAGCAATGGAAGTTATGGAACCCACTAGTCTAGGCTCCAGATGAGATCTTGGAGACTATCGGTTCAGGAAAAGTGGTTCAGGGCCGGTAATCAGCTGAAATTTCTGGGTAAAGGTGGATAATGAACATCTCCAGAGAATTCGGTTTAGGGTCAGATCAAAAGGGTAACAATGGGAGGTCCGAGATATTACAACAAGTGAGAGTGCAAGTACGATGATGAAAGCAAATAGGGAATAAGCAACGATTGGAGATGGGATAAAGGGATAAAGGAAGGAGTGCACGACTAAAGACGAGTAACCGCCTTCGAATCAAGAGGCATTCCTACATACACAATAAGTGACTAGGAAACCTGAGGTGGCTTGAGTCACTAACCGGTGTTAGGGTCGATGCCGTTAGCTGCCAGGTAGCGCTTATGCCTGATCAACCGAGCCTCATCAAAGCTGCGCAGCAACGTTAGCAATCCACGTTCGGCGCCCGGATACGTCTTACTCACCCGACTCGTTCCTCCTGCATGATCCTTCGCACTTCGGCCGCGCCAGCCTCGTCCAACCCTTGCCTAGAATCGCCAGCAAGGATGTTCATGCTCTCGATGTCGAAGTGAGCCGAGGTCAGACCAGCGTCGCGTTGGTCCTCAAATGAGGATAAGGGCATATAGTGTTGCATTCGGAGTGGAAGGCGAGGAGCAATGCTACGTCGGTGGTAATATGCCACTATTGCAGGTTGTTAGCGTTGATGGTAGTGATGGCCTAGGCGTCCACTCACCCATGAGAAGAAGAGTGAAGAATGAAACGAAGGAGAGGAGATAATACATATTGGCTTGCGCTGCTGTTAGTTTCTCTTGCAAGATCAGGAGGCAAACGCTTACCGAGCTGCTAGCACTGCGCACAATATGGTGGCGGTTGAGTGTGGGATCGTAGGCTGACGTGATGAGGTGCTTGATTACCTCACCTGACCACGTGATGGATCGCAACCTCACCAGCATCGAAAGTACTTACTACTAGCGTTGTTCAAAGACACTTAGGAGACTGGCCCAAGAGAACTGACTCCAAATTCGTCAATATGCAACCTAATATATTTGATTCAGCGATATATGCGCACATATGTGTTGTCTAACCCATAAGCACAACAAGTACAGGAAGACGTTCCCACACAGATAGTGTAGTTAATATTTAAACCACAGGATACTTTGCAATTGCTAGAGAGAGAACTACCATAACACGATGCTGCCAAGTGATGGGTTGACCTCACGATAATGAACGAGCAACAAATCGCCCTCGCTCTATGATCCGTCTCCACATCTATTCATAAGGCTCTGATGCTCGTAATGATTGATCCCAAGACAAAGTGTGATAAATACGCTGGGATCAATGGGCTCTCATACGCCTAAATCTGTAAACTACACACCCATAAATATAAAAGGTGCCCAACGCCTAATAGACAGGCCTTTTGTTCTCATCTTTTGCACTTCGTGATGCAATGCACTTGCCGCCTTACTCGAATCAAAGCCTTTCTCGGCAAACAAAATCTTTTAAAACTTTTCTGTGACCTCAGGGATATCTCGGTCCGATATGCTCCAAAGAGTTCCAATCACGCCTTGGAATACAGCAAACAAAAGACTAACTGCAATGCTCGCTGATTCATCCGCCCGGGTAGCTTCGCCTGTAGCCGTCTGACAAGCACTCAGGAACACCAATGCCCCATGAGGTATGTTCATTCCTATTATGCACCGTAGGTCAAGTCGCCCTTCATGTAAAAGCGAGTCGCTAGAAAGTGGATTTGCGGCGTCCTGCGTGCCGTGGCAAGCCGCGTAAATTATATTTGCTCCCAAGATCTCAGTACTCACACATTGAGTAGTGGCCTGCGAGTCTGAAAGGTGGCAAAACTCAAATTCTTGGCATGAGTCTGTCCGACTAGTTTCGCGGATTTTCGAGTCTCATCGATCGTTGCAGGCAGAGATGATTATTGCGGTGTGTGTGGTTGAGCAATCGCGAGAATCTTTAGCTTCGGCATTGGTGGATCTGAGTGAGATTTTTCGTATTTGAGAATACTGGCGAATGTGGGTACGTAAGAGGAAATAGTATATTGGCTTAAACTTTGCACAGGGTTTGTTAAATAGTCGGCTGCAGCATGAAATAGTGGTACAGGGTCGCTCGGCCAGTCGGAGACCAAATTAGCCTTTCTGGAGAATCTGTAGCCTGGTGTTGCAGCGGTTAAGATAACCAGCTTGTAAAATCTGAGCATACACCTACCTGCAACTTCAGAGAGGTGGTAAGCGGCTTGCAAACCATAGTCCATAGATAATTCAAAGAATTCTGAAGAACCTGCTCTACGCCAGTCGACAAGGGCTCAACCACCATATTACGTTGGGAACTAGGGTCCCCGGCAGCTCTTCCCTGTAATCCCGCGCCTACAAGAATTTTGCGTAATTTTGTTGCATACCGATTTATAACAGTGACCATACCCTGAGGCAGGGGCACGGCATGGACTGTTCCAGCTCAGATCACAATCATGTCGGAATGCATCTCGCAAACGTTCACAACCGCAACTGTCCCAAATTCACTAGGATTGCTCAGGTTTTCATACCATGGAGAGCACATGGAATTCTCAATCCAGAGGAGTCGCACTTCGTCCGCCGTACTGCGCCATTGTTCCTCTGACCGACGGTAGCCTTGGGCCGCATACTCGCTTTCTATTGTTCTTTGCATAGCCTTGGGTATGACCTGTACTGTGGGCTGAAATGCTCCTATATTTAAAATTTCAGCGTACTGAACTCGGTGATCTGCCAGGGCGGGCGCCACCGGACGGAGTGAGTCAATTGGACTACGAAAGTGCAGAATCTGTGCTCATACATGCCACCGTGAATGTTCAAGGAGCTCTAGTGATTTAGGACGGTCTTTGAGCTGGAGAGCAATAGCTGCAGCGCGCGGGCAAAGCATTTGAGTGTACTTGGCCAGCTGCTTATGCCGTGAGGGTACGCCAAGAGAAGCAGGTGCTAGCTGTGGGAGGGCATCAAGGGCCGCCTCTATCAGCCAGAGTGCTGGCATGTACATCTGAATGCCATAGCAAAGTTGGCAGACTCTGAGAGCCAGTTCAAATCTATAGTTCGAGGGACTGGTTTGATTTGTGAGGGCGGCTTGAGCGTGACTAATACATTCTTCGAGGTCCATGTTGACAAGAAATTCATTGAAGTACATTGGATAGAATTGTGATAGGAGATGATGAAATTGGAAGCTTGTGGTCGTACAATGACCTTTGGAAGGCAACTTCTTGGTCAAAAGTCGGATGCCGTCTGTGAGCGAACTGCCTGTAGGCTCCTCAGCATCCCAAAGTTTTAGGAGAATTTCACCAAAGTTCAAAACATCCATAAGATGGCCGGGAGACGTTGGGAGACTGATAGTTATCACTTCTCGATAGGTATTCGCGGCCTCCTCTAGCAGGTGCTGGTCGTTGTTGAAGGCATTGAGGCGTATGAGTAACCAGGCGTGTACCCTCTGAGCAGCTGTTTTGGCACGTGTGTTAACATTGGTCGAAGTCAGTACCTCGAGTATATAGGCGCGAGCCTTGTTCAAGATGTCAAGGCAAGCGTGGGTTTGGAGGTCTGTATAATGCGAATGCAGCTTGAGCGCAGAGGCAAGCTGAATAAGAACCGTAATCCTTAACGGCTGTCTCTTACAGAGGTCGGCAACGAAGTCGGACGCTTGAGGCAGCACCGAGAGTGCGTGATGATCACATGAGCAACCTATCGAGGTGGAAAACCTACCAAGGTAGACAACCGATATGGATAGCCTCCACTGGTCATTGGGGTTTGGTTTACTGCGGCCATAATTAGTATAATTGCTCCATCTAGGCCACGTATTTTAAATGACTCCAGAGCGTTCTCTGGCCAATTGTCGCCAAGATTAGACGGAAACAGTTGATACAAGAGATTGAGCTGGGACTTGCGTGGTATGCGATACTGGCTTATGAAGGTGGCACTATATCGATCAATAACCAAATCAATACAAAGCTGCAGTTCTGCGTCATCTCTGATACCTCCGTGACAGTATATAAAATAGTCTCCATCCCTAAGTAGCTCTATTAATAGGTGTTTTGGTAATCACCGAGCCCGTGCAGAGCGTAGGGCCTGAGTAATCCAAAGAAGTCGCATGCCTAGATGTTAGGCTCAATAATATATGCAACCCAAAGTGACAACATAACCCATGCGTCCAGCAATCGGACGACGCCAGTGATTTTCAACCCCGGTCGAACTGGCGATTTCGGCGAGTGTATTGGAGAGAGAGGCCTCAATCATCCGTGTGCTCGACCTAATCTATTGAGATATTACCGAGAACGTCTCGCACTCAATGATCTTCTTAGCTAAGCCGCGCAGTGGAAGTAGGACTATAAGGATTATGTATTGTGCGAATACGCAGTCGCTTTATATACACACATGAGTAGAACATGAGAGAACGATAAGAAAACAATTAGTAACACGCATACGTGTACTATCAGTCAGCACAGAAATAATCAGTCAGCATATAGTGAGTCAATTCGCCACATTCGGTAGTAGGCGACGTGTACATTCGATTCGCATATTCCATTCGATTCACAATACTCCCCCTCAACAAGCCAGACGGTTTATTCGAGATTCATTTGCTTGAAACAGGCGTTAAGATCGTGATTCTCCTGTTCTCGGGGAAAATGGTCTCCAAGGGCCGTTTTCGAGGATAAATGATTAAGGCCCATATATGAATTAGCGAGGTACCAGTGCTGCGGGTCCGGGAGCGGTTTCGTAAACGCGTCGGCGAGGTTGTCTTTCGATGGAATATAGCCAAGATTAATGAATCCTTGTCGATAATAGTCTCGGACGAAGTTATATCGAGTGGAAATGTGTTTGGCTCGAGATCGATGAGTGGGGCTGTTAACATAGTCGATTGTGGCTTGATTGTCGATTAGGATAGTTGTTGGACGGGAAATATCGATTCCTAAGCCGTTTAGGAAATGTCGAAGCCAGAGGAATTCCTGAGTGGCGTGTGCAAGCGCATGAAATTCGGCTTCCATAGTCGAAATCGAAATAGTCTTCTGTTTCTTGGAAGACCACATAATCGGACCGCCTCCTAGCATAACGATGCAGCCCGAAACCGAAAAAGATTCGTATTCGGAAGCGAAAGAAGCGTCTGTATAAGCGACTTCTTCAAAGGGTCCTCGGCCATAGTAAGTGATTCCTTTTGATGCAGTGCTGTTAAGATATCGGAAACAGCGCTTTAGTACACCAACATGAGTCTGGTTGTACTTGGCAGTGAATCGGGCTAGAAGGTTGACAACAAAAGTGATATTGGGCCAACAACAGCGGGCTACCCAAAGTATGTGACCAATCATTGTTGCAAATGGATAGTTATCCCAGACATCAGAAGCAGGTTCAAGGGTTGGCGTGGTATGCAACATAGGGGAATGAGCATATTTGGCGTTACTAAGATCTGCAAGTGATACAATTTGCTTGATATATTGTTCCATGGAAATGGTAAGAGTCTTGGCTGTGCAATCTCAAATGATGTTCATGCCTAAAAATGATTTTGCTTCCCCTAGATCTTGGCAGTTGAAGAGTGACATAAGTTCGGATTTGACTTGTTGCATATGGCCAGGGGTGCAAGTAATCATCAAAGTCATCAACATAGAATACTAGGATGGAAATGACGCCGTGTTGGTTACAGATAAAAATGGAAATGTCGACAGGATTTTCCTTGTAACCAAGAGTTGCGATCTTCTCATTGTGAAATTGTTCCCATTGGTAACCAGACTGATGAGCACCATAAAGGGCTTTCTTGAGTTTCATCACTGTGGGTCTGTCCCGACTTGGGTAAATCAGGTATATATAAAAAGGTTAAGGGGTTTGACTTAGACAAGTCTTAGAACCCAAGGAATAGTGATAGTCAGAGGATTTGATTGGGTAAGTCCTAGTGGAGAGGAGGTCAAGCCTTGTCGTTAACCGGCTTGACCTCTGGGTTTATATACATGAGAGAACCGTGCCATGTCATCATTTATCAGTGTGGGAAAGCCAAGTACAACCGATGATAAGCGAGATAAGAGACATGACTCGACATTCTGGAAGTTCCGGAAGCATCACCAATATCAAATGAAAAGACAAATACATCACATGATACAAGTTTAAGCGCCAGAGGACATTTGTACCAAAAAAGGAAAGTGTTCGGAAAAAAAGATATAAAATCGGAATAAAATGTCTGAGCTTAGTCAGCTCATGACATTACCCCCTCCTAAGGGCCTGGCGCGGTGGGGTGGAGTTTGTGAAATTTATCAACCAGTTCAGGAGCGTTCTTGAGATCTTCCTTTGACTGCCAAGAGTTGTCTGCATGAGAGTATCCTTTCCACTTAACGTAATAGTGGAGTTGACGGCGGATTTTCTTGGAATTAAGGATCTCTTCGACTTCCCATTCTTCCTCTCCATCTTGTGTGACAATAGGAGGTGGTTGAGCGGGTTCGCAGCCGTGGGGATCAGAGTGGAATTTCTTGAGCAGCATGACGTGGAAGACAGGATGAACTTTCATTGATTTTGGTAATTCCAGTCTAAAGGCATGAGTTCCTACTTTTTCCATTACTTTGTAAGGGCCTAAAACTTTGTGGGAGAGTTTTACTGAAGGTCTGTCTGTGGAAATATTCTGATGATTAAGCCAGACTTTATCCCCCGGGTTTATCTCTTCTGGTTCTTTGGCTCCTTTATCAAAGTAGTATTTATAGGACTGATTTGCTAGGATGAGGGCAGCTTTGACTTTGTCATATCCTTTCAACAGGAATTCCGCATGGGCATCAGCTTCAGGAACAGTATAGTCTGATTCTTCCCCGATGTTCATTTTAGGGTTGAAACCCTGGCAGATTTGGAAAGGGGTTTTGCCAGTGGATGCTTGGATTCCATTGTTGTAAGCAAATTCTGCCATAGGGAGTAGGGCCACCCAGTCGTTTTGCCTATGGTTGACAAAAGCCCTGATAAAGATTTCAACAACTTGGTTTGCTCGTTCTGACTGTCCGTCTGTCCTTGGATGGTAGGCTGTGCTGAAGGTAGGTTTTACGTCCAACCGTTTGTACAGATGCCTAATGAACTTTGAGTTGAAAGTGGATCCTCTATCCGAGACTGTTGCTTTTGGGGTGCCGTGAAGTTTCCAAATGTTTGCAATGAAGATATTGGCTATGTCTACTGCTGTGGCCGTTGATTTGCAAGGGAGATAGTGTGCCATCTTGGAGAACCGATCTTCCACTGTCAAGATTGCGTCATATCCTTCTGATTCTGGGAGCCCTACAATCATGTCATAGGAGATCTCTTCCCAGGGTCTCTCGGGGATATGTAAAGGATGCAGTAGTCCTGTGGGGAGTTGGTTTGATGGTTTAGTTTGAATGCATGTTTCGCAGTGTGACACATAAGAGTTGACAAATTTCTTCATGGTTGGCCAGTAGTAAGTTCTTGAGACCAATTCTAATGTTCTTGCTTGTCCAGGATGCCCAGCTGTAATATTGTCATGGCGCGATTCCAATATCAGGTTTCTGATGGTTTCATCCTTGGGGACAAAGATCTTCCCTTTGAACATTAGGAGTCCTTCTCTGTATTCCCAATCTTTGACTTTTTCTCCGTTTCTCAGCTTATTGTGGGCTTCTTCTAATCTGGAATCTTCAAGGATTGCTTGTCTGATTAGATCGTTAATCTCCTGGTCAGGGGTAATAGCCGAAATGAAAATGTCTGGTTTGAGGAGGACTTGGTTCTCTACCCCCCCCAAAGGTTCCAGGTCATATCGCCTTGAGAGAATGTCTGCTTTTTTGTTTTGGCTTCCTGGCCTGTACAAGATTTGGAAGTTGAAGTCTACCAAGAAATTCATCCAGCGGATTTGGCGTTGATTCAATTGTTTGGATGACAAGAAGTATTCCAAATTTTTGTGATCTGTTATCACTTGAATGGCTTTTTCTGTGCCTTGAAGTAAGTGCTGCCATTCTTTGAAAGCTCTAATTATTGCCAATAGTTCTTTGTCAAAAATGTCATAGTTTTGCTCAGCCGGATTTAGTGATTTAGAAAGAAAAGCTACAGGGTGTAATTTCCCTTCTTCATCCTTCTGAGATAAAACTGCTCCTGTGGCAAATCCCGACGCATCTGTCTCGAGGAAAAATTCCTTATTCTGGTCGGGCTGCATCATTACAGGTGCCATTTTAAGAGCTTCTTTTAGTGCATTCATGGCCTCTTGTTCTTTGCTTGTCCACTGCCACTTTTGGTCCTTCTTAAGTAGGTTGTACAGAGGTCTGGCTTTGCCAGCAAAGTCTTGAATGAATCTTCGATAGAAATTGACGAATCCTAGGAATTCTTGAACTTGTTTGACATTTTTGGGAGCTTTCCAATTCATAGCCGCCGTGACCTTTTCCTGATCCGTTTTGATTCCTTTATTGGAAATGACCAATCCTACCCACTCCAGTTTGGTTTGGTGGAACTTGCATTTCCTCAATTTCGCGATCAGCTTGTGTTCCCTTAGTCTTCTTAGCACCTCTTTCACGTGTCCTGGATGATCTTCGACTCGTTTGGAAAAAACAAAGATATCATCAATGTATACGAGTACAAAAACCCCCATAATGTCCCTGAATATAGAGTTCATTAGGGACTGGAAGCTTGATGGGGCGTTTTTGAGACCAAAGGGCATGACTTTCCATTCGTACATGCCGTATTGAGTTTTGAATGCTGTTTTCCATTCATGGCCTGCTGCTATTTGGGTTTGATGGAATCCTTGTGCCAAATCTAGAGTGGTGCCAATGACGAATCCTTCCAGGGCCCTTAACCATTGATCCAATAGAGGTATTCCACTTGCGTTGAATTTGCATAGCAAATTCACATATCTGTAGTCAACGCAAAAGCGTAATTCTGGGTTGTTTGGATCTTCTGGATGTGGTTTTTTGACAAACAGAACCGGGGAAGCCAAAGGAGACTTAGAAATCTGAATGTGTCCCCTTCGGATAAGGGTTTCTAGTACTTTCTTCATTTCTTTGTCTTCAGCTGGGGATGTTTTGTAAATAGGGCCATGCTTTGGTTTAGCTTCTGGTAGGAGGTCGAGCGTAATGTCAGTTGGCCTGTGAGGTGGGAGTTCCTCTAATCTGGACTCGTCGAACACATCTGCGAACTCTTTGTATTCCTCTGGTAATGTGGTTTCTGCTGCAATTTGGAGCGTAGATGGGACTTCTAGGCAGTTTTTTGAGCAGAATTCGCTTGTGTATGCAATTGTCCTATTTTTCCAATTAATTTGTGGGTTATGTTTCTTGAGCCATGACATCCCGAGTACGATAGGGTGTCTTCCAATGTTTGTAACATGACATTCTATTTCGCTGGAATGTGTTCCCGTGACAAGTTTAAATTTGGTATAGTGGGTGACTTTTCCGGATGAGACTTCTCGTCCGTCTATAACTCGCAGAGTCTTGGGTTTTTCGTGCTGGAAAAGGGGAAGGTTTGCCTCTTTTGCTAGGGAAGGGTTGATGAAACAGGAGGTTGCGCCGCAGTCAAGGAGTGCTTGTCCAGAGAATCTTTTTGATCTGTTGACTGACTTAGAACTAGGAGCCGTAGCTAGTGGATGAGCGGTGAAATCAAGGTATAATTGGTTTTCATTTGATATTGACATGATTTCTAGTTCATCCATATTACTAGCTAATATATCACCAAGTACTTGGCTCCTTAATAAGCCTCGGTGACGTCTTTTCCCGATTCGATGTCTGAAGAGATTTCTTCAATCTGAGCTTCAAACCCTGACGCTGTGTTCTTGGAAGGACAGACTCTTGCTGAGTGTCCCTTGCCGCCGCAGGTGAAGCAAATCATTGGTCCTTTTCCTTTTCCATCAAGATCCATTGCATTAGGGTCTTTAGCAGGAGTGGAGGGTTTGGGTGTTTGGATGGTAGGAGCGTTGAGGTTATGTCGTAAGCTTCTTCTTGGTGGCTAGGAGACAAGCCGCGATGAAGAGTGGACGGCACTAAGACCTAAGTGACCTCTTGAACCGCAACACACTTAAGCGTCTGTAGGCTCTTGAGGGTAGGGGTGGTTCTAAGTGTCACTCAGAGGGGATGTTTTGACGAGACAAAACAAGCTGGGGTTACCAGGCTTGTTGGTCCTCTATATATATCAAAGAAGTGGCCGAGTCATACAAGGCGCAGCCACATGAGTCAACCAGTCTACCAGTCAGGAGTGTCCATGTGAGTCATGCTGTATGAACAGACATGACTCGTACAAAGCACAGCCGCGTTACACAATGTAACAGAATAACCACAAGAAGGTGGCAACGCGGCAAACGGAAACGGAACACAACACAAATGAAAAGGAACAGGCGGTCGAGACAACAGTCGAGTCCGATGGAGTGAGCTGGCTCACGACATTACTCCCCCCTAAGAGTCCGTTTGGGGGACCTGAACGGACCTATTGCACTGCACAGTCCTTTTCCTTCTTCAACATATACTCCTCCAACCCCTCTTCCTCCTCCAAGGTCAGGTCGATGGGATTGAAAACGGTGTTTCCCGGTTCGTCCGAGAATTTTTCCCATTCCTCCCATGTCTCTTCCTTCGTCCAGTCCGCCTTGGACCAGTCCAAAACCCTCTCCTGGGCCTCTACAAACTCCTCATCCCATTGTCGCACATCGGGCTCTGCCTCCTTCCATGCCGACACGTCAGTCTCCTCTTTCCTCCACCAGTAGGGTTCCCATTCGATTTTTTCCTTCTGGTATCTGCCCCTCTCCATCCTCCAGTCGCTCAGGTCCTTTTCGTAGTTGGCGTCCCAGGCATCGTTCCATCTAGGTCGGAGTGTTGGCTGCCTTCCGTCGTAACCTGGTACCCACTTGCTTGAGTACGCTCCTTCTTGTCCCCATTCGACCACTCCGAGCATGTGGGTGGAGAGGAGGACGACCTCCGAGACCTGGAAAGCGGCGCACCCTCAGCAGACGAATATGTCCTTTCGCAGGAGCTGCATGCGTGTCGGCCATTTTTTCCCGACCCACTGGAATTCCCCCAGGTCGGAGTGGAGGATATCGTCCGAGGCCCTGAAGTGCATCCTTCCAGAGCCTTGTTGCGACCTCTTGAAGACGTAGAGGGCGGCTCCGGAGTCAAGGATCCTTGCCGTGGCAAAGGCAGGTCCTTCGAGGACGCGGGTAAGGTTGTTGGCAATGGTGGAGCGGGTGACGGCGGGCATTGTCGGCAACAAAAAAGATTTAGAGGTTTGAGCGAGGAGTGAAGATTGGAGTAGTTGCAAGTTTTGCAGATATCGCTGCCGGTTGTTCCCTCCCTCCCTTTTATCTTCCCTGGAGCGTAGTTGGATGGCGTGGGAGCTTCGGGGTGTCGGCGTAGAAGGTCCTTGATGATCTTTGAAAGGTGACCAAAATCTTCCGCCCTTTGCTCTGTATCTTCTTCACTTCCATAACCCTTCCATCTGACCCTGTAAAAAAGGCCGTCCTTTGTTTCCTTCCAGTCCAAGATCTTCTCTACTTCATATTCTTCTTCTCCTTCCTCCGTTATGACCGGCGGTGGTCGGGGTTGGTTGCGGCTGAATTTGGTGTCTTCCTTGTAAGGGCTGAGCAAATTGATGTGGAAAACAGGGTGCACCCTCATTGTTGCCAGCAGATCGAGCTCATAAGCGTGTGATCCTATCTGTCGCCTCACGACAAATGGCCCATGCTTTTTGTTGTCCAGTTTCTTTGAAGGTCTTTTTGTTTGAATGTTCTTTCCGAGTAGCCATACTAGATCTCCTTCTTGGTACTTGCTCTTTGGCTCTTCTTCTGGGAGCCTTTGGGTTTCCATAGATGCGATTGCTTCGTCGTGGATTTTACGCCATTTTCCTGTGATGTTGTTCGCTTCTGGAACCGCTGATTCTTCCGCTGAGATGTTCCACAGTGGTTCCCTCCCGTAGACAATTTCGAAAGGGGAATTACCTGTTACGCAATGCTTCTGTAGATTATAGCTGAACTCCGCAATCAGTAATAAGTCCGCCCAATCATCCTGCCGGTAGTTGACGAACGATCGTAGCCAGCCCTCCATCCATTGATTGATTTTCTCCGTTATTCCATCTGTTTGGGGGTGGTAGGCAGTACTGAAACCTGGGCTAGTTCCAATTTTCTTGTAAATGGCTTTCATAAGTTTGGAATTGAAAGTAGTCCCTCGGTCTGAGATCGTGGTCTTTGGGAAACCGTGCAGTTTCCAAACATTTGTGATAAAAAGATTTGCAAGGTCGCTTGCCGTGTGAGATTCTTTGCAGGGTATGAAATGCGCCATTCTTGAGAATCGGTCCACCACTACTAAGATGCTATCTGATCCTCTGGATTTAGGTAACTTTACCACGAAGTCGAACGCTATGTCTTCCCACGGTCCCTTTGGAATCTCCAGAGGCTTGATCGGGACTATTGACTTTGATCCCTTTGTCCGCTGGCAGGTCTCGCAGGACTCCACGTATCTGTTTATGCTTTGCTTCATCCCTGGCCAGAAGTACCTTCTTGATATTAGTTCCAGTGTTCTAGCTTGTCCTTGATGTCCTGCGATTTTTGAGTCGTGATGCATTTGCATGATGGCCAGTCTGGATTCCTTATCCTCTGGTACGTAGATCCTTCCTTTGAACCATAATAGTCCCTCCTTGAAATCATAATCTTTTGCGCTGTGTTGTAGGGTTTTTGGTAATGTTTCCCTTGATGTGCAGATTTCTTTGATTTGTGCCAATCCTTCATCTGTTTCTTGCGTTTCCTTGATAGTTTCTATGATGTCTGTGTCTACCTGTCCCATAAATCCCTTGAACCTTTCAACAGATATCATAACTTGTTCAGGCGTCGGGATGTCTTCATGGTCCGATCGTCTTGACAACAGGTCCGGTTTAGATGACAGGATTCCAGGGCGATAAATGATGTCAAAGTTATAGGAAGCAAGCAATTGGTGCCATCTTGCGTGTCGACGGTTGAACGTTCTTGCTTCCTTCCAGAATTGTAGGTTTCTATGATCGGTGTAGATAGTGATAGGGTCCCTTGTTCCTTCAAGGTATAGCCTCCAATGTGTTAAAGATTCTATGATAGCCATAAGTTCTTTATTGTGGACGTCATAGTTGAGTTGAGCCTTGTTGAAAGATTTTGAAAGAAAAGCAATAGGGTGTAAGTAGCCATCGTCTTGTCTTTGTGACAAGATTGCTCCCATTGCTACTCCACTCGCATCCGTTTCCAAAAAAAAGGGTTTGTCAGGGTTTGGATGGCGTAGAGTAGGCTCTTTGCTGATTTCTGTTTTTAGAGCCTCAAAAGCTTCCTGTTGATCGTTTCCCCATTCCCATTTGTTCTCCTTTCTTGTTAAGGTTGTCAGGGGCTTTGCTAAACGGCTGAAATTTGGAACGAATCTTCTGTAGAAATTTGCGAATCCTAGGAACGCCTGAACTTGTTTGACTGTTCTTGGTTCCTTCCATTCCTTTATTGCTTTGACTTTTTCTTCCTCCATAGAGATGCCTGAATCGCTGATTCCAAGTCCAGTATATGTCAATTTGGTGACAAAGAATTCGCATTTTGGAAGCTTTGCGAATAAATTTTCTTCCAGCAAGATTTTTAGCACCTTCCTGACATCCACAGTATGTTGACTTCTGTTCTTAGAGAAGACTAGGATGTCGTCGATATATACTATGACACATACGTCGATAAGATCATGGAAGATGTGGTTCATATATCTTTGGAATATGGCGGGCGCGTTTTTCAGTCCAAACGGCATGACGACGTATTCAAATAGTCCTTCTTTTGTTCTGAAAGCTGTCTTCCATTCGTCTCCTTCCCTGATTCTGATATTGTTGAATCCCATGCGCAAATCGATTTTGGAGAAAATTTTTGCGTCCTTGATTTTATCCAAGAGGTCTTCCATCAGGGGCATTGGGAATCTGTCGTCCTTCGTAATGGCGTTTACTCCTCTGAGATCTTGAACAAGTCGTAGCTGGCGAACTGCCTCTGGATTTTTGGGGTTGATCGGTTTTTTGACAAAGAAGCAAGGTGATGCAATGGGTGATTTGCTTGGACCGATTTTCCCTGCTGCGATTTCTTCATCCAAGTATTCTCTCAGAGCAATTGACTCTGCCGGAGAGAGTGGGATAGGTCTGGCTGGTTTCGGAAGTTCAGCTCCTTCCTTGAAGTCGATGGCGCAGTTGTATGGGCGATGATCAGGGATTCTCTTGAATTTTTCTTTGCTGAAGACGTCGGCAAAGTCCTTGAATTCTTCGGGCAGGTCGTCTATTGAGGCCGTCCTTGCTTGAATGGCTTCTGTTCGCCATGATATGTGCTTTGTTTTCCAATCGATGACAGGGTTTGATTCTTCTAACCATTCCAGTCCGAGGATAAGTTTAGTTTCTCCAGTAGGCATCGCAAAGAAGACTTGTTTGAAAGTTCTTCCCTCTACCTCTAGTTCCAGCTTTGCTTTGAAATGTATTTGGTGAGAGAGTTCTTTCCCCTGGATTCCAATTACTCTTCTAGGAGTGGAGAGTTCTATGAGTGGAATGTTGTTGGATCAAGCCCACAAAATGTCCAAGAAGTTCTTTGATGCTCCAGAATCGATGAGGGTTGGTATAGGTTCTGTGATTCCGGCAACGTTTGAGTAAACAATGGTAGATTCATTTGTCGCTCTAAAGTACATTGCTTCCGCTGCCGGTTTCTTGGTCTCTCCACACACAGTTAGAGGGAGACCCCTTCTTTTCCCGAGTCTTCCGTAATTGTTGCCTCCCTTCCTTTGACGCTAGGTTCCGTCGTTATCCATTCCTTGGACGGGCATTTGAATGAACGGTGTCCTTCCTGCCCGCACTTCAGGCAGCGGTTGGTTGCTATCCTTGCTTTGTAGACTTTGTCAGGCAGCCGTTTTGTAGAGGATTGCCCGTTAGTGGTTGGCTGGGCTGCCTTCTTCCCTGTCGAGGTCTTGATTTGTTGCAATTTCTGGTCAATAGAGATTGCGATTGAGATCCACCGGTCGAGGGAAAGTTCTCGTTCTGTCCCATCTTCATTGATCAGAGTTAGCTCGAAACGAGCGAGTTCGGTTTTCACTTCAGGCTTCAACCCTTCCTTGAATTGGTTGATCAGCGCTTCCTGTCCCCAATTTACGTCTACCAGAAGGTATCGGAATTCCGAAGCATAGTTTGCTACAGAGTTGTTCTGTTTGCATTTTCGGATATCCGATTCGGCTTTAGCTTTCTTGTTGGGGTCGCTGAATTGTTCCATGAAGTGAGCCTTGAAACTTCCCCATGAGGTAAGGTTTTGGTTATTTTCCCTTTGGTTGAGCGATCGCAAGAGTACTTGTGCCCAGTGAGTGGCAGCTTTGTTCTCGGATTTGAAGTTTGCTAGGGCTTCGCGGATCCTTTCCTCGCTGGAAGTGTATTGGTCGCCTAGGCGTAAAAAGTAGCTTTCCATTTGTGTGATGAACATTTTGGCACCTTCCCCTTTCTTTCCGTCGAAGGCTTCTGGACGAGTCACTTTGGGACGACGTGGTCCGCTACCGGTGTTTGGGTTTTCAGTCAGCCGTTGGATTCTTAATTCTAATTCGTCGATTCTGGTAGATTCCGCATCTGGATGAGGTGGGGAATTTGATCGCCTAGAGGGGATCCCATGCAGGGATGCTTCGTCCATTTCTTCCCGCATATTGTTGATGGTTTCCTGAACTTCCGTGATTTTGGTCGTGAAGGAGGCTCCCTCCTGTCGTAAGGTTTCTAGTCCTTGTGTTACTGCCTCATTCCATTCGAGTTGCCCTTGTCTGGTAGTGTTGAGTTCCTCGCGTACGTTATTCACTAATCCTTGGGTGTTGGTAACTTTGTTTCGGAGGCGGGTTACATCTTGTCCGACTAGGAAGGAATTATGTTCGCCATTTCTTGCCGAGTTCAGGATGTCCGTTAAGGTTCCTTGTAGGGTGTTGATGGAGTCGTTAAAGATTTGTTGGTTGTTCGCTAGAACTTGTGTGGCTTGTTCTAGACCACTAAGCCTTCAATCTATAGTGACTCTCATTCCGTCTATAATCCTAATGGTAGCGTTGTGTCTTCCTTCTAGAAGGTCGTCTAAGTCATCTAAATTGCTAATTACAGTCCTTCCGCTGGAGCTGGAACTAGAACTTGAGCTTCCTGGGTTACCGGCGCTTTGCTGTACCGGGGCTGATTGTTCGGAGTAACCCTGTGGGATGTATGGTGGTGCTGGAATAGCCAGTGTGACTGGCTGGGAAGCCACTGGAATTGGTCCTGCGTTGGTGATGGTTCCTCCAATTTGAGGAACTGTAGGGACATTGGAAATGTGTGGTGTAGGAGGAGGTCTAATGGGGACAAGCGATACACCCCCATGAGCTTCTGGTTGGGGGGAGAAGTACTGGCTTCTAGTTCCTAACGGCCACAAGGGGCGTGATGGCCCTGGAGTTGCAGTTGGAATACGAATTACAGCTGGAGTGGGGTCATTCGTGAGATCTCCTGGTTCTCTGTTTGTGATAGTGGGTTCTTCCTCTTGTACCGTTGTCATGTCCGGAATGCCGAAAGCTCCTGGCATTGAAGTTTGACTTTGGAGGCGTGATCGGGCGGGTCCTCCCGCTTGAGTTTGTGCAATATCTTGCTCGTTTAGTGATTCTGTGGGCCTTGCTGCCCGACTGGGACCTCTTCTTGTTGATATAACGGATGAGGGACGTGACCCTCCATCTTCGTGAATAGACATGTTTGTGTGTTATTAAGCTTGTTTTGTAATGTCGTAAGCTTCTTCTTGGTGGCTAGGAGACAAGCCGCAATGGAGAGTGGACGGCACTAAGACCTAAGTGACCTCTTGAACCGCAACACACTTAAGCGTCTGTAGGCTCTTGAGGGTAGGGGTGGTTCTAAGTGTCACTCAGAGGGGATGTTTTGACAAGACAAAACAAGCTGGGGTTACCAGGCTTGTTGGTCCTCTATATATATCAAAGAAGTGGCCGAGTCATACAAGGCGCAGCCACATGAGTCAACCAGTCTACCAGTCAGGAGTGTCCATGTGAGTCATGCTGTATGAACAGACATGACTCGTACAAAGCACAGCCGCGTTACACAATGTAACAGAATAACCACAAGAAGGTGGCAACGCGGCAAACGGAAACGGAACACAACACAAATGAAAAGGAACAGGCGGTCGAGACAACAGTCGAGTCCGATGGAGTGAGCTGGCTCACGACAGGTTACTGGTTTGGGTGTCTTTTTGAATTGCTCCAAAAGGGACATTTCCTCTTGTCCCATCATCCCAGGAGATCTGTGGAACTGGACAGCCCTTGGCATTTTGGGTAATGCTTGAGATTTTGCCATATTGCACCCCCCCTGTAGGTTTTGACATAAAGACTCGATCGTTTATATTGAATCTTTGACCTAGTGAGGTGTTTGGAGTACTTGTGGTTGTCTTTGAAGTACTTTGTTTCGAAGTGGTGGTTTGTGGGCTTTGCAACTTCTTTGGTGCGTTAATAGCATTTATTGTGGAGTCAATTTCCAGGGCTCTTTCGCAAACTTGGTTGAATGTCCTTGTCACTTCGTGGGGTTTAAAGTTCTGTGACACCATGGCCATCTTGATTTCATCCTTAAGACCGTCATAGAAATCATCACGAAGTACTCGATCAGTGTACCCGAGTACCGATGAATAAGTGACGAAGTCTTGTAGATAATCTTGGACAGAGTTCTTCTGGATCAATTTCTTGTATAATTGTCTATATCAGTCAATCTTGTGAACATCGCCAAACCTAGCTTGCATTTTGTTCCAGAATTCATCCATGTCGTGTAGCCAATTTGTTGCTCCCCTTCTTGCTGTGTCTACATCAATTCCAGGTTGCATCCATACATAGGCGGGCCCTTTGCAATAACCCATGATATAAGTGATTTTTTGTTCTGTGGTTGCTTGTGGCGACGTATGATTTATGTACAAGGTACATTGCGACTTAAACTCATCAAATTTATCTACATCTCCAGAAAATTCTTCTGGGGGATGCATTTTGAGTTTATATCCTGGGGTGGTTGTTGACGCGGTGGTGGAGGGTGTTGCCCCTAGGTTTGCAAGTGACTGAGACACTGCATTCATTAATTGGTGAAGGGGTGCAATTTGTGCAGTTTGATTTTGAATTGCATGCATGTCTGCAATGTTATTGTCGATCCCCTGTTCTAGGGTAGAGGTGATACCATTTAAGGCATTAATATGACCGTTAATTTTTCGCACTTTGTCTATTAAGGCATTGATTGCATGTGCAACTACCTCAGGTCCGGATGTCGCTGAAATTTGGGTAAATCCCCCTTGACTAGGTGATGGGGCTCTTGACATATCAGAGCGGGGAAAAACAGGTAGATTTATTGGGATCCCAGGCTGTACAAAATATCACGGATTCTTCTTCAAACCCTTCTGTCTTTAATGATGCGCAGACTTCTCAAAAATATCAATTCAAGATTTTTGTCTTCCAAGAACAACGCGTTGATTACTCCTAGTTCGTCGTACTGTTTGTATATGTAGTTACGATGAACGTCTTCAATAAAGAGTTTTAGGGACTCTAGTCTAAGTTGTTCCCTGTGTTGTTCCTGTGTGAGTCGAGGTCTTGGTCCCACTGAAAAGGGTTGGGTGCGATGGTATTAAGGTGATTTAGAAGGCGGTAATCCTGATTAATAGGAATACGCACTTCTGCTGCTAGATGACAGTATTTGCCCTTGATTTTGTCTTTAAGGGTTTCGATAGTACGCCACTGACGTTTGTTGTTGCTGATGAGATTTTCGACCTTTCGAGTGTGTTTTTCTTGGATTTTTATAAGTTGGTCACAGTTTTCGATCAAGACACAGGTTTGTTCTTGCAATCGCTCGACTTCAATATTAGTATCCGCTAGATTTATGCTTTGGACACGATCTTGATCGGCTTGTTGCTTGTTTGTATTGTCAAGGTTAATTTCGATGAACTCGAGCCTTGAATGGAGGGATTGATAATCGGCTTCAAGTTGATTGTGGTTTTCGTTGTTTCTGGTACGTTCGACCCTTAGATCCTCTGCTTGTTCAACTTGATCTTCTTCTAGTACTTCAATTCGACTGTTTAATTTGTCGACTTTGGTGTCTAGATCAAGTACGAAGTCTTTTAGTCTAAAGACTGCTTCACAGAGGCTAAAAAATGCGGGGAACACTTTTAAGGTTAATTAGTTAGTTACTAATTAGTTCCTTTTTAGTGCGTACTGATGGAAACGACGGATTAATGTGGTTCTTGATGGATGAGAGTGTTAACTTGGGTGGTGCTCCGACCACTTTCCAGTTTTGCTTGAGAGGATCTGGCTTCCTCGAGATGTTGATTTGGATGTGAAGGGTGCTAGACGCTAAGCTTTTGCTTTGTATACTCCTTATCTGATCTTATCAGTTATCAACAGCCTTGGGCGGGCGTGATAGCGACAGTGTATAACAGAGTAAGGGTGTATTTAGCTGACTAAAGCCGCTATGACCCGAAAGAGGATAACGATTGGGTTCACTGACAGCGTATAGCGACGTGGGACTACTGGTCTATATCAAGTATAGCTCTTCATCCGTTGTACTATGCCCGTTTTCCTGTGTACGTTCTATCTACTTGGTGGAAAAAGCAGGAGCTTTTTTAAGGCTGATGCTTTTTTTGGAAAGGCTTGACCTAATGTCCCGACTGGGGTAAATCAGGTATATATAAAAAGGTTAAGGGGTTCAACTTAGACAAGTCTTAGAACCCAAGGAATAGTGATAGTCAGAGGATTTGATTGGGTAAGTCCTAGTGGAGAGGAGGTCAAGCCTTGTCGTTAACCGGCTTGACCTCTGGGTTTATATACATGAGAGAACCGTGCCACGTCATCATTTATCAGTGTGGGAAAGCCGAGTACAACCGATGATAAGCGAGATAAGAGACATGACTCGACATTCTGGAAGTTCCGGAAGCATCACCAATATCAAATGAAAAGACAAATACATCACATGATACAAGTTTAAGCGCCAGAGGACATTTGTACCAAAAAAGGAAAGTGTTCGGAAAAAAAGATATAAAATCGGAATAAAATGTCTGAGCTTAGTCAGCTCATGACAGGGTCCATGTTTACCAAAACCTTCAGGGAATTCGACATAATGAGGGCGATCAATAGGGGCATGGATATAAGCGCCAGTGACATCAATGATGTGACAATCAAGATCTGCATGAGCAACCATGTTGAGAACAATCCTGATAGCATCAAGATATGGCATATTCAAAGTGGTGTCATTGTATGATTTTCCGGGGATTTGTCAGTTGCCATGTACTATGCAGCGTGCCTTGTATTTTGCAATATTGCTGTCTTGATTGAGTTTCAGCTTTGTCACCATTCCGGAAGTAAGAATTTGTTTGTCAGGGGGAATGTCATCTTGATTGATTTCATCAAATGTGTCGGCTTGTTTAAGTGTGTTAAACTCAGTGTGGCCAGCTTTGATCCAGGCATCACCATGGATAGGGTCATTGATAGCGTTAACCCATCTATGTCGTAAGCTTCTTCTTGGTGGCTATGAGACAAGCCGCGATGGAGAGTGGACGGCACTAAGACCTAAGTGACCTCTTGAACCGCAACGCACTTAAGCGTCTGTAGGCTCTTGAGGGTAGGGGTGGTTCTAAGTGTCACTCGAAGGGGATGTTTTGACGAGACAAAACAAGCTGGGGTTACCAGGCTTGTTGGTCTTCTATATATAATCAGAAAGTGGCCGAGTCATACAAGGCGCAGCCACATGAGTCATACAAGTCAGCCAGTCAGGAGTGTCCAAGTGAGTCATGCTGTATGAACAGACATGACTCGTACAAAGCACAGCCGCGTTACACAATGTAACAGAACAACCACAAGAAGGTGGCAACGCGGCAAACAGAAACAGAAACACAACACAAAGAAGGGGACAGGAGGGCAAGACAATAGGCGAGTCCGATGGAGTGAGCTGGCTCACGACAATCTAGGAGAAAGGTCATCAAAGATGATGTTGCCAGGGTTACCAATAGTCTGAGTTGCCAGAGCTCTATGGTTACATTGAAACCATTCTTTGGCATAAGGTGCAATATTGTCACGTGATTGGTGGAGAGTGTTAAGAGCAAGAAGAACATGTTTGGGTAAGGCACCAGTATCAAACAAAAGACCACAGTTAGTTGGAACAAAGGAAGTGATGTCATCAGGGTCTTGAGTTGGCTTTACGGCAATGGTATTCTGCTAGAAGGCGTGATGTAATGTTGGCAGATAGTTGGATGCCTTCATTATCGCCTTGAACAGGTGTTTGATTGATTACTGATACTAAGTATTGCCAGGATTTGGGCAAAGAAGCAAGTAATTGTTGGATAAATTTGAGTTCAATTATGGGGTTCAATCCTTCAGCTAGAAGTGCTGTGTTAAGTTTGTCAAAAATTGAACACAATTTCTTGATGTGTTCCTCCATATTGTCTGATTTGGACATGCGGAGTCCAGTGAACTGGTTTTGGAGTAATGTCATGGCAGCTGTGCCAATGGTCTGATAGACTTGTTGCAATTGGGCCCATACTTGTTGTAAGCTTCTTCTTGGTGGCTATGAGACAAGCCGCAATGGAGAGTGGACGGCACTAAGACCTAAGAGACCTCTTGGACCACAACACACTTAAGTGTCTGTAGGCTCTTGAGGGTAGGGGTGGTTCAAAGTGTCACTCAAAAGGGATGCTTGACGAGACAAAACAAGCTGGGGTTGCCAGGCTTGTTGGTCCTCTATATATATTCACAAAGTGGCCAAGTCATACAAGGCGCAGCCACACAAGTCACACAAAACAGCCAGTCAGGAGTGTCCAAGTGAGTCATGCTGTATGAACAGACATGACTTGTACAAAGCACAGCCGCGTTACACAATGTAACAGACTAACCACAAGAAGGTGGCAACGCGGCGCAGGAAAAGACAAACAACGTACAAACAGGGAGGCAGACCGCAAGGACAGGCGGGAGAGGCACAAGACGAGTCTGATGGAGTGAGCTGGCTCACGACAATACTGCCGATGCTGTGTCAAGTCTTGCTACATGAATCATAGGGGCGGCATCTATATGCCTTTGAATTATTCTGAGTGCTTTGCAATTGTTCTTTTCCCAATCATCAATGTTTTGCTGAGTAACTCCTGCGACGCCAGGTACAGCCACATGGGCACCTTGATTACCAGTCATCTGCTGTTGGATTGCAGCTATAACTACGAGATGGTTGGTATTATTTCCACCAACATATTCCCATAGTTTGGTTTCAATGAGCATACCTTGTACTTGAATGCTCCAAATTGGGTAATTATTGCATCCCAAAAGTGGCAGGAACTTGTAATTATTGTCAGAAATATTGCCAACAGCTTGCATGTTGGGAAATTGGTATGTGATTGGTCAAAAAACAACGTACGTGGCAATAGGAGTGGGTGGCAGAGATGGGTATCCGACATGCTCAAGTTCAAATAGGAACGGTTTGGGTGCCTTGGCTTCTTCACAAGTAATCTGTGCAGCCTTGTCGGGCTTGTAAAAATCAAGTAGATTTTGATAATCGGCTAAAAAGGAAAGTAGTCGACGGTATTGTGCACTGCCGTAAGCAGAATTAACGAGCTGAGTGTGTAATTGATTGATATAAGGTGGCTGGTAGGTTGGATCAGTGACTGGAGATCCAGGAAGAGCGATATCAAGTTGCTTGTAATAATCGGGATTGACAAATCCTGTTGGTTTGGGATTGGCAAATTCGGGTTTGTCAGCAAAACCATGAATTCCGTGCAAGCGCTTGTAAGTACTCACTAGCGTGCGAGAAGAACGAGCCACCCCCCCCCCGCCTCAGTAGACATTGCGAGCACCCACGAGATTGGGCTAGCTCCACAAGCTTGTTGATGGAGCTCATGTGACAGGTTGCGTGCTCGTGAGGTGCTTGTTGGCCAAACCACTCGCTCGTTGGTCACGTCTGTTCCCTGCGGAATACGTTGTGTGCTTGTGAGGTACTCACAGGCTGGGTTGGAGCTTGTTTGATCTTGTAAGGTCGGTTGCAAGGGTTGCCAACCATGACATAGGCAGGGTAGTTGTGTTGCAAACGCCATGACATTCAGGCAGACGGGAAACATGGATATAAGAATACATGTATATTACAATCACAAATAACCAAAAATGTTTAATATACACAGTTGGGTGGGGGCGGGCTGCAGTAGGATATGTTGCATCTACAGTTGGATGCGTAACACGGATCACGTATAGATAGGTAACACATGTACGGCGCACAACTCTCTTGCAGAGGTGGTGTTTGTGGACACTCGTTGTGCTCCAGAACGGCGCCAGTGTCGAAGGAGGAGGAACATAAAATGGTTATAATATGGGTTCAAAAAAAAACAAGACCCCGTGTAAGAACATTGAGTGACACCGTCAGGTTTAGCTGCTGGTCGAGTTTGCCAAAGTGGGGTGCAAGGTGGCATGCGGTTACAATGTTGCACAAAGGAATCACAATGGTTTGGCAAGTATTGTTGTATCACATCTGGGGCGACGTTCCGTACATTCCATGAACAAGTGAGGCAGAGGGTGAGAACGGTTGGAATAGTTCGAGAAAAACTAGTTTGTCGGGGTAGGTTTGGGATAGGTGAGCAGGGAGAGCAAAGATTGCACAGGCACAACCAGCTTGGTAACCTTGCATGTCAATTGGAGTCAGTGCCCAGGACAGTCAAAAGATACAATATAATTGACTCACGGTGTAAACCAATTTGGTCAGGCGCATCCAAGAAGAGCATTGTGTCAAATGCACCTTCTCGATCCCGGTGTGGCAGGAAGGCACGTATTACATCCTGCTTGGGTGGCTTGCCAGGTGCGCATGGAAGAGGCAGGTGGTTGATGACTAAGCGATGCCAAACTGGGAACAAATGGTGCAGTGATACGAGTGACTCGCCGTCAGATACATCAAGCCTCAGCCCCATATAATCACCAATGGCTCGAACCAGGTTGAACGTACTGTACTTCTCGACAAGCTGGGTTCCTGGGACAAAGACAGTCGGATTTTTGCCGGTGTTAGGCTCAGCATTGTCCACAAGGGGCTCCACATGACTTGATGCCACCTTGGCCTGGCTATCATCCACGTCAACGGGCCTACCAATCTTGTCAATTGCACGGTCCACAGTTGCACCATCAGTATTGTTGCCACTACCACTGGAGCAAGGTTCTCTGCCCGCGGTGGCCATGGATTCAACCTGAACATTGATCAGATGGGCAACAGGTCAGCTGGTAAGGATTGACTCACTCGATTGCGAATTATTTTGAGCTGATCATGGATCCACAATATGTTCAGCTTGCCCTCCTTGTCCTCCAACCCAGTGTTGCCGCAATCATCCAACTCGTTGTCGTCATCAGCATTGGCCTCCTCAGCCCTGTCGGCATTGTACTCGGTATCGTCCTCCTGCATTGGGCGTGAGGCCAGTGGCCCATAGAGCTCCTCCAGGTATGTAGCGTGGATCCGCAGGGCCTTGCGGCGCTGAATAAATGTCACCATTTGTAGCTTTGGCTTGACTTTGTTGGACGCTTGGTACAGACGTTTAGTGAACAAGATATGGAGATGCTCGGGCAATTCTGTGTTGTAGCTGTCAGGAGTTCCAAGTTCGTGAATGGCATGAGCATAGTGAGAAAGCATGTGGATCTTGGGTACGTTGTTGAATCGCGTTTTGTCCTCGTAAATGCCTAATTCAGGGATGATCTTCTTCAGCCAATGAAACTCCGCCAGCGTATTTTTGAGGTCGCAAACATTGTCGTCGGTCATGCATGATGCATGTGCCAGGTACATGAAATTGAGTGCGGCACAGACAAGTGCAGTGAAGTTGGCTGGGACACCTGCACCTAGTCCAGAGACAATTGGTAAGATCTGTTTCATCAACTCCTTGCTCTCACGCCCTGTCCACTGACAAATTTTGCTAACGCGTTTAGCAAAATGGCGCATCCCCTGAGCACGTGACATGGCGGCAAATTGAGCATCAGCCACATCAATGCCCACAATGTGGAAAACCCATGGCAGGACGTGCGACTTGAAAAGTCCTTGATGGAGCTGGTGCAACAGATCGGGAGCAATGCACGCGTGAAAATTTGTATATGGTAAGCCTGCCCACCAGGGTTTCCACGGCTTCAGGTTTAACTTGACCAGTTTGCCAGGGTGGCGGTTGTGTGTGTAGTACAAGTTGATAGCTGCCAATGTCTTGCAAGCTTGGCGGAGTGGAGCTCTCTTATCCAGGTTCCCTCGGTCGGTGTGGGGTGTTGTGCATATGGGGCAACTGCCTTGGCTTGTACAGGCCATCAGGTTTTGTTTGGGCCAGTCGCCAACAAAGGCTGCCACCTCTGGGAAAACTCAATGCAGATACCTGTCAGCGCACCACATCTCGACACCTGACTGTGACGTGTTGGTCAGAGGAGCCATAAGGGTTTGCATTGCACGGTGAGTGAGCTTGCCCTTCAGCCGCGCTTGTTCGTCTTTTGAGCTGATCTCCTCAAATTTATTGTATGGCAGGTAGCCAAGCAGGACGGTTGCTTGCTGGGATGGCTTCCGTTGCAGCGACTTGCTAATGTTGCTGATGGTGATGTACACGGGGTACACTTCTTGCCCACCACTCATGACTGACAATGAGGTTTGGTTGGACAATATAATTATGGGGGTGACCGTTGCATTCTTGGCAGTTTTGGACAATTTAATCTATGGACTGGTAAGTCTGTTTGTTTTCAGGTGTTTTGGGTCCTTACCTGGTGTTTCCACCACCAGTTCCCAGTCCACATATCGCTGTATATGCGAGTTTTCTGCTCGCAGCACGTCCAATGGCATTCTGGCCAATATCGCATATGCTTGTCAAAACAACAATCGCCAATCAAATTGCGAACAACGTCAAGAATGTTTTGGCCAACAAGGTAATGTTCTTGTTTATTTACTCCTTTGTCCAATTCAATTGTGTGAATTGTCCATGCAGGCCCATGTGGTAGCTTGTCAATGTCCGCTAACATTGTTTTGCAGTTTGTCCAAGGAGTCCTGCCCCAATACTGGTACTAAGGTAAGCCCATAGTTGCAATTGACTTAATTGTAAGTCACTTACCATTTTACTTTTCAGCAATTGGTCCTGCATGGCGTTTGAAACCCCCACGGCCATCATGTCGTCTGCGGCCTCAAAGAAATCGGGGTTGGCAAGTCGCCCAGTCAAGGCTAGATACGCCTTGGCATCCTGATGGTAAGCTTGTTCCTCACTCAGTGGGCTTCCAGCTGATTGATCTGGGAAAGCTTCAATAAAACTGCCAACGCTGGAAGGCTGTGGCAGCGTGGCAATATCAGTTGGCGGTTCCGCTATAGGTCGCGTTGGAGGGGGGGTGCTAAGTTCAACACACTGGGCCGCATTAGGTTCCTGACGGGGGGCCATTAGAGCAGGATGTAGCGCTGACGCAACCTTCATTCTTTTAGAATGGTTTTTCGGAGCAGATATGTTCATCCAACTCTCAAGCAATGCGTCCGCACTCTGTGACTGGTGCAAAGGCGCACCTATGGGCCGCTTTGGATGCGGACTAGGAAGAGCAGCAATGCATGCCGCAGTTGCACGCTCATGCGCCTGCCAACAAGCCGGGGCCAGGATGATGTGTTGGCTATGGTCACCATGGCTGTTGAATGTGGTGGGGCAATAATTGCATTTGACAAGGTTCCCTGGGTGGTGGTTGGTGCCGCACGTTGTATCAGAACGTATAGATGACAGCGAGGCCATGCGCCGGGCAGCACAAGCAAGGATAGCTGGAGTGGGCATAACTGTGGGTAATGATTGGTTGTTGTAGAAAGCCCAATAAACTTAGTCTGACACTATCTTAGACACCTTGACTGCGGACGCACGGTGTGAACAAGGCAGAGAGGGTAGCTGAAGGGGGCTGGAGTTGTATCACAATCCATTCCATGGCACCCCCCAGCTCCGGCCTGAGGTCCCGTTGCGCATTGTCACACCATCTCCCCACTTGAAATGTCCAAGGACATGTTTGCAATCAGCTCGGTAAATTGTAAGCACCTTGCTTGTCTCAATCTTGCCATGGTGATCATCCTTACAAATGATATTCCAGCCATTGGGTTCTCAAGCCACATCAACAGACCCTTGCCAATTGGGAACATTGCTGCCAAGACGAGGACAATGGATTGTCCATTGTTGTGTTGGCTTTGGGCAGCCGGGGTACCGCTCACCTGTTTTCTGCCAATCATTTCCTTGCGTTTCCATGTGCGCACAAGGATGACGTCTATCGAGCTGGTATGGTGCGTACTGATCAATCCCAGTTTTCTTTTCCCAGTGAGTGTACAAAATCCTCCTCAAGTATTAACTGACGAAAGCACAATGTAGTAATGTATTATTTTGTCTGGTGTATCTATCCAAAATGCACAAATGTATGTTCCACCTTGCATTTCCTTACAAGTGTCAAGCTGACCCCCTGCCCAGACAATAATCGCTGTTAATGTAAAACCCGCAATGCTGACATGTCAATGAGATTCCATCTTGGCTGATGGCAGCTTACCGACCAAGGATTGATGGTTGATCAACTGAGCTGATATGCCCATGTGGATGTGTGGTCAAACAGGTGAAGAATTGATTGATTGTCTTGTGGCTTGTCGTGAGCTAGCTCACTCCATCGGACTTGCCCGCCTGTCTCCCTCTTTGTGTTATGTTTCCCGTTTCCTTTCGCCGCGTTGCCACCTTCTTGTGGTTATCCTGTTACATTGTGTAACGCGGCTGTGCTTTGTACGAGTCATGTCTGTTCATACAGCATGACTCACATGGACACTCCTGACTGGCTGTTACGTATGACTTGTGCGACTGCGCCCTGTATGACTCGGCCGTTTTCTGAATATATATAGAGGACCAACAAGCCTGGCAACCCCAGCTTGTTTTGTCTCGTCAAAACATCCCTTTGAGTAACACTCAGAACCACCCCTACCCTCAAGAGCCTACAGACACTTAAGTGTGTTGCGGTTCAAGAGGTCATTTAGGTCTTAGTGCCGTCCACTCTCCATTGCGGCTTGTCTCATAAGCCATAAAGAAGAAGCTTACGACATTACAAAACAAGCTTATCAAACATACAAGCATGTCTATTCAAGAAGACGGAGGGTCATGACCCTCGTCCACTAGATCAACAAGAAGAGGACCCAGTCGAGCAGCAAGGCCCACTGGATCATTAAACGAGCAAGACATCGCACAAACTCAAGCGGGAGGTCCTGCCCGATCACGCTCTCAGAGCCAATCTTCAATGCCAGGAGCTTTCGGCACCTCTGACATGACAATAGTACAGGAGGAGGAACCCACCATCACGAATAGAGAACCAGGAGATCTCACAAATGACCCTACGCCAGCTATGATTCGCATTTCAACTGGAAGTCCAGGGCCATCACGTCCTTTGTGGCCACTAGGGACTAGGAGGCAGTTCTTTTCTCCCCAGCCCGAGGCTCATGGGGGCGTGTCGCTTGTTCCCATTAGACCTCCTCCTACTCCACATATTTCAAATGCCCCTACAGTCCCTCAAATTGGAGGAACCATCACCAACGCAGGACCAATCCCAATGGCCTCCCAGCCAGTCACACCAGCAATCCCAGCACCACCCTATGTCCCACAAGGTTACTCCGGGCAGTTGGCCCCGGTACCACAAGGCGCCGGTGATCCGGGAAGCTCAAGTTCAAGTTCCAGCGCTAGCGGCAGGACTGTAATCAGTAATTTAGACGACCTGGACGACCTCCTAGAAGGAAGACACAACGCCACCCTTAGGGTTATAGACGGAATGAGGGTCACCATGGATCGAAGGCTTAGTGGCCTAGAACAAGCCACACAAGTCCTAGCAAACAACCAACAAATCTTTAACGACTCCATCAACACCCTACAGGGCACCTTAACAGACATTCTGAACTCGGCAAGAAATGGCGAACACAATTCCTTTCTAGTCGGACAAGATGTAACACGCCTTCGAAATGAGGTTGCCAACACTCAAGGACTAGTGAACAATGTACGCGAAGAACTCAACACTACCAGACAAGGGCAACTTGAATGGAACGAGGCAGTAACTCAAGGACTGGAAAACTTACGACAAGAAGGAACCTCCTTCACTACCAAAATCATGGAAATTCAAGAAGCTATCAACAATATGCAAGAAGAAATCGACGAAACTTCCCTACACGGGATCCCATCTAGGCGATCAAATTCTCCACCACATCCAGACGCGGAATCTACCAGGATCGATGAATTAGAATTAAGAATCCAACGGCTGACCGAGAACCCAATCGTCGGTAGCAGCCCACGACGTCCCAAAGTAACTCGTCCAGAAGCCTTCGACGGAAAGAAAGGGGAAGGTGCTGAAATGTTCATCACACAAATGGAAAGCTACTTCGTACAACTAGGCGATCAATATGCTTCAAATGAAGAAAGGATTCGCGAAGCCTTGGCAAACTTCAAATCCGAAAACAAGGCTGCCACTCACTGGGCACAAGTCCTCTTACGATCGCTCAACCAGAAGGAAAATAACCAAAACCTTGCCTCATGGGAAAGTTTCAAAGCACACTTCATGGAACAGTTCAGCGACCCCAACAAAAAAGCTAAAGCCGAAATCGATATCCGGAAGTGCAAGCAGAACAACTCGGTAGCAAACTATGCTTCCGAATTTCGTTACTTATTGGTCGACGTCAACTGGGGACAAGAAGCTCTAATCAACCAATTCAAGGAAGGACTGAAGCCTGAAGTAAAGACCGAACTAGCTCGTTTTGAACTTACCCTGATCAATGAAGATGGGACAGAGCGAGAACTTTCCCTTGACAGGTGGATTTCAATTGCAATCTCTATTGACCAGAAGTTGCAACAAATCAAAACCTCTACAGGAAAGAAAGCAGCCCAACCAACCGCTAGCGGTCAATCCTCTACAAAGCGACTACCCGATGAAGTATACAAAGCAAGGATAGCAAGCAACCGCTGCTTGAAGTGCAGACAGGAAGGACACCGCTCATTCAAATGCCCGTCCAAGGAATGGATAACAACGGAACCCAGCGTTAAAGGAAGGGAGGCAACAATTACGGAAGACTCGGGAAAAGAAGGGGTCTCCCTCTAACTGTGTGTGGAGAGACCAAAGAACTGGCAACGGAAACAATGTACTTTAGAGCGACAAATGAATCTACCATTGTTTACGCGAACGTTGCCGGAATCACAGAACCTATCCCAACCCTCATCGATTCTGGAGCATCAAAAAACTTCTTGGACATCTCGTGGGCTCGGTCCAACAACATTCCACTCATGGAACTCTCCACTCCGCGAAAAGTAATTGGTATCCAGGGGAAGGAACTCTCTCACCAAATACGTTTTAAAGCTAAGATAGAACTAAATGTGGAGGGAAGGACCTTCAAACAAGTCTTCTTCGCTATGCCTACTGGGGAAACTAAGCTTATCCTGGGGTTGGGATGGTTAGAAGAAGCAAACCCGGTCATCGATTGGAAAACGAAGCACATATCATGGCGGCCAGAACCCATCCAAGCAAGAACGGCCTCAATAGACGACCTACCAGAAGAATTCAAGGAATTTGCTGATGTCTTCAGTGAAGAGAAATTCAAAAGAATCCCGGATCATCGTCCATACGACTGCGCCATCGACTTCAAGGAAGGAGCTGAACTCCCGAAACCTGCCAGACCTATCCCCCTCTCTCCAGCAGAATCTATTGCACTAAGAGAATACCTGGATGAAGAAATCGCGGTGGGGAAAATTCGACCAAGCAAATCACCCATTGCATCCCCTTGTTTCTTTGTCAAAAAACCTATCGATCCAAAAAATCCAGGGGCAGTTCGCCAACTACGACTCGTCCAAGACCTCAGAGGAGTAAACGCCATTACAAAGGACGACAGATTCCCTATGCCCCTAATGGAAGACCTCCTGGATAAAATCAAGGATGCAAAAATTTTCTCCAAGATCGATCTACGCATGGGTTTCAACAATATCAGAATTAGGGAAGGCGACAAATGGAAGACAGCTTTCAGAACAAAAGAAGGACTGTTCGAATATGTTGTCATGCCTTTCGGTCTAAAAAACGCGCCCGCCATCTTCCAAAGATATATGAATCACATTTTCCATGATCTCATCGACGTATGTGTCATAGTATACATTGATGACATCCTAGTCTTCTCTAAGGACAGAAGCCAACATACCGTGGATGTCAGGAAAGTACTGAAGATCTTGCTGGAGGAAAATCTTTTTGCAAAGCTTCCAAAATGCGAGTTCTTCGTCACCAAATTGACATATACTGGACTTGGAATCAGCGATTCAGGCATATCTATGGAGGAAGAAAAAGTAAAGGCAATAAAAGAATGGAAGGAGCCAAGAACGGTCAAACAAGTACAGGCATTCCTAGGATTCGCAAACTTTTACCAAAGATTTGTACCAAATTTCAGCCGATTGGCAAAACCCCTGACAACCTTGACAAGAAAGGAAAACAAATGGGAATGGGGAAACGATCAGCAGGAAGCTTTTGAAGCCCTAAAAGCGGAAATCAGCAAGGAACCCACTCTACGCCATCCGAACCCTGACAAACCCTTCTTCTTGGAAACAGACGCAAGTGGAGTAGCAATGGGAGCAATCCTGTCGCAAAGGCAAGATGATGGCTACCTACACCCTATTGCTTTTCTGTCGAAATCTTTCAACGAGGCTCAGCTCAACTACGACGTCCACGATAAAGAACTTATGGCAATTATAGAATCTTTAACACATTGGAGGCTGTACCTTGAGGGAACAAGGGATCCTATCACCATCTACACCGATCATAGGAACCTACAGTTCTGGAAGGAAGCAAGAACGTTCAACCGCCGACATGCAAGATGGCACCAATTACTTGCTTCTTATAACTTTGACATCATATATCGCCCTGGCATCCTGTCATCAAAACCGGACCTGTTGTCAAGACGATCAGACCATGAAGATATCCCAACGCCTGAACAAGTTATGATATCTGTCGAAAGGTTCAAAGGATTTATGGGACAAGTGGACACAAACATCATAGAAACTATCAAGGAAGCTCAGGAAACAGATGAAGGATTGGCGCAAATCAAAGAAATCTGCAAGTCAAGGGAAACGTTACCAAAAACCCTACAACACAGCGCAAAAGATTATGATTTCAAGGAGGGACTATTATGGTTCAAGGGAAGGATCTATGTACCAGAAGATAAGGAATCCAGACTGGCCATCATGCGAGTTCATCACGACTCAAAAATCGCGGGACATCAAGGACAAGCTAGAACACTGGAACTAATATCAAGAAGGTACTTCTGGCCAGGGATGAAGCAAAGCATAAACAGATACGTGGAATCCTGTGAGACCTGCCAGCGGACAAAGGGATCGAAGTCAATAGTTCCGATCAAGCCTCTGGAGATTCCAAAAGGACCGTGGGAAGACATAGCATTCGACTTCGTGGTGAAGTTACCAAAATCCAGAGGATCAGATAGCATCTTGGTAGTAGTGGACCGATTCTCAAGAATGGCGCACTTCATACCCTGCAAAGAATCTCACACGGCAAGCGACCTTGCAAATCTTTTCATCACAAATGTTTGGAAACTGCATGGTTTCCCAAAGAGCACAACCTCAGACCGAGGGACCACTTTCAATTCCAAACTTATGAAAGCCATTTATGAGAAAATTGGAACTAGCCCAGGTTTCAGTACTGCCTACCACCCCCAAACAGATGGAATAACAGAGAGAATAAATCAATGGATGGAAGGCTGGCTACGATCGTTCGTCAACTACCGACAGGATGACTGGGCGGACTTATTACCGATTGCGGAGTTCAGCTATAATCTACAGAAGCATCGCATAACGGGTAGTTCCCCTTTCGAGATCGTCTATGGGAAGGAACCACTGTGGAACATCTCGGCGAAAGAATCAGCGATTCCAGAAGCAAACAACATCACAGGAAAATGGCGTAAAATCCACGACGAAGCAATTGCATCTATGGAAACCCAAAGGCTCCCAGGAGAAGAGCCAAAGAACAAATACCAAGAAGGAGATCTAGTATGGCTACTGGGAAAAAACATTCAAACAAAGAGACCATCTAAGAAACTGGACAACAAAAAGCACGGGCCATTTGTCGTGAAGCGACAGATAGGATCACATGCCTATGAGCTCGATTTACCAACAACAATGAGGGTACACCCTGTTTTTCACATTGATTTGCTCAGCCCGTACAAAGAAGACACCGATTTCAGCCGTAACCAACCCCGTCCACCGCCGATCATAACAGAAGAAGGAGAGGAAGAATATGAAGTAGAGAAGATTCTGGACTGGAAAGAGACAAAGGACGGTCTTTTTTACAGGGTCAGGTGGAAGGGCTACGGAAGCGAAGAAGACACAGAACAAAGGGCGGAAGATTTTGGTCACCTTTCAAAGATCATCAAGGACCTTCTACGCCGACATCCCGAAGCTCCCACGCCATCTAACTATGTTCCAGGGAAGATAAAAGGCAGAAGGGGCGAAACCAGTAGTGTCACTTGCAATACTTGCATCTACTCCAAGCTTCACCCATCGCTCAACTCTCTAAATCTTTTCTGCTCCCAACAATGCCTGCTGTCACCCGCTCCGCCATCACCAACAACCTTACCCGCGTCCTTGATGGACCAGCATTCGCTACGGCGAGAATCCTTGACGCTGGGGCCGCACTCTACGTTTTCAAAAGGTCCCAACAAAGCTCGGGAAGAATGCACTTTAGGGCGTTGGACGACGTTCTCCACTCGGACCTGGGAGAGTTCCAATGGGTCGGAAAGAAGTGGCCGACACGCATGCAACTCCTACGGAAGGACATATTCGTCTGCTGAGGGTGCGCGGCTTTCCAGGTCTCTGAGGTCGTCCTCCTCTCCACCCACATGCTCGGGGTGGTTGAATGGGGACAAGAAGGAGCGTACTCGAGTGAATGGGTACCCGGCTACAACGGAAGGCAGCCAACGCTCCGGCCTAGATGGAACAACGCTTGGGACGCCAACTACGAGAAGGACCTGAGCGACTGGAGGATGGAGAGGGGCAGATACCAGAAAGAGAAGATCAATTGGGAGCCTTACTGGTGGAAGAAGGAGGAGACTGACGTATCGGCATGGAAGGAGGCAGAGCCCGACGTGCGTCAGTGGGATGGAGAGTTTGTGGAGGCCCAGAAGAGGGTTTTGGACTGGGCCAAGGCGGACTGGACAAAGGAGGAGACCTGGGAGGAATGGGAGAAATTCTCGGACGAACCAGGCAATACCGTCTTCAATCCAATCGACCTGAGCTTGGAGGAGGACGAAGGACTGGAGGAGCACATGCTCGCAAAAGGCAAGGATTGTGGGATCCAGTAGAGCCCATCCAGGTCCCCTAAATGGTCTCTTAGGGGGGAGTAATGTCGTGAGCTAGCTCACTCCATTGGACTTGCCCGCCTGTCTCCCTCTTTGTGTTATGTTTCCCGTTTCCTTTCGCCGCGTTGCCACCTTCTTGTGGTTATCCTGTTACATTGTGTAACGCGGCTGTGCTTTGTACGAGTCATGTCTGTTCATACAGCATGACTCACATGGACACTCCTGACTGGCTGTTACGTATGACTTGTGCGACTGCGCCCTGTATGACTCGGCCGTTTTCTGAATATATATAGAGGACCAACAAGCCTGGCAACCCCAGCTTGTTTTGTCTCGTCAAAACATCCCTTTGAGTAACACTCAGAACCACCCCTACCCTCAAGAGCCTACAGACACTTAAGTGTGTTGCGGTTCAAGAGGTCATTTAGGTCTTAGTGCCGTCCACTCTCCATCGCGGCTTGTCTCATAAGCCATAAAGAAGAAGCTTACAACATGGCTTCAATACTGACCTGGCCTTACTTGTTTAGGCTTATCAACCAAGTGTGTTCTGCTCAAGACCTGTTACCACTATCAACCGGGTGTTCCAACAATCGCTCGCACCAGCCTTATGTGCCAAAGATTTGTGCCTGGATAACATATTGCCAATTGGCATGTAGGAATGTAAGGTTTTTGAATTCGGGTGAGTTCGGCATCAATGAGACTTCATGCAGCCTAATTTGGTTCATATTAATTCTGACCCTTTGTTAAGCCCGTATCTGCAGACCAGAGGGCTAAACACTAATCCCAACTTGCAGAAATGGACTGATGCGCACACTTAGCATGTTCATCTGACCAACGTGAAAAACGGCTCCGTTGGTATCACTAAGTGTGCATAAAGCAGCGTCAAGACCAAACCGGATTCAAGTGGCACATGCAATCAGAAGGCCATCAGTGACAGGTGCTGGTGGTTGGGGAGAATGGCGGCTGCCACATCGCCGACTTTTCCGGACACCCGTCAAGGAAATGGCCGCACTTGTGGCAAAGTTCAAATGGCACGAAGCCAGGTTAGCGGTCAGCTCAATGCTAGGAGGTGCCCCACTAACAAATCTTCAATCTAGCTATAATGGTATGCAGGGTTAACTGATCAGCTACATGCGGTCTGAAAACCCACACCAAACCACCGGAGGCCCTCGATTGGTTCAACCAAGTTATTTCTGGTTAGACTAAGCCTGCACTCTGATGACAATTTGCTTGAAGACTCACCATGGTTGTGCTTAGAAAACTGATGTTGGTCATCAGACGTTGCAAACGGATGCTCTTGCGCATCATTGACTTTTCCAAGGGAGACATCTTTTCAGAGATTACCCTTGGCCATTGTGTAGGACATATTTATAGGGACCTTGTTGTAACAATCACCCCTATCCCCAGATGTCCCCATCCCGACTCGACGAACTGCACACCAAACTCAACGCTGCGACCGCTGCTGTTTCCACTGAGGCATTTGAACCAACGACCACTGCATCAGTAAGTTTCATCTTTAGCACCAGTGATACCATGGACTGACGGTTGTGATTAGGGAGTTGCACACAGTCACGCTTTGTTTGACACTGGTCCCAATGATGCTGACTCGTCTGCGCTCGGGCGTTCTTGCCGCAAGAAACAGTACACTGAGAAAGGGCTCGCGTATGGTAAGTTTATTGGTGTCTTGCTAGATATTTGCCTCACCCACTCCGGTAATGCAGCAAGCGACATGGAACGGACCAAAAAAAGTTTGGCACGCACTCTCCGGACCAAGGAGCGGAATGCCCAAGATGCCCAACAACGTAAGTGCACCATATATTAGTGCTCTCGACTTGCATTTGACCGCCCATTCAGCTTGCAGTCAGCCATCAACGCCGGCTCCTTCGCAAACTCACCATGAAACACAATGGGAGACGATTTCATTCGAACAAGCCGCACTCCTCAGTGCACTTGCCTTGCAAGTCAACTACCCCATCGGCGACCTTTCCACGCAAGAGCTCATTGGGTTATTTGAGGATATTTGCGACAGTCAAGCGTCGCAACGTGAATCTCAGGTCAAACAAACTCAGGTATGTGCCTATAGTCATTTTGCTTGGCCTCGACTGATGTGCCACTAGGTTGCTAAGCATGTTGCAACGCCACTAGGCATCGGCAGGGGGTTCCACTGTGATGTAAACCCGCCCATTGGTAAGTTTGGGCTCGGTTGTCTCCCTAGCTGAAAACTAATTGGTTGGCACTCAAATGTAGTATCGAATCCTCTGCCTGTAGTGGAGGCTGCTATCATCGACATAACTACTTCCAACACCAATACTGAATCTGAATCTGGGGATGAGACTGATGCCAAACATCACCGATCCAAGCGAGCCCGTATCACTACGATTGACAATACTGACACCGAATCTGAGTCGGAGCTCGAAGCTCCGACACTTGTCCCTGCTCAACCCGCTTCCAACCTCGTTAGACCAAATGCCCAGCCAGAGGCACCTGGTAGTCCCAGCAATCCACCCAGCCTGTTGGATGGTGCTCCAGCCCCCAATGTCACTCGGACCTATGGCAAATCGAGGACTCATGTCGTTTCATCTCCAGCCCCCGGGCCACAATGCCATCAACAGCTCGAAAGTTCTCCCTCGCTTGGCGCCTGGCAATCCGATCCACCAAATCTCTCTGCTCTGCCCGCTCCATCCAATCTCTCTGCCCACCGTACTACCGTTGTTCCTAGCTCCACACCTTCCATCGAGCCACGTGAGCCCCAATCATCCGATCTTGTTTTGTCTCACCCACCCTCATCAGCCCCCGGCACTCGTCCACGCAAACGCAAAACCAAGCGGTCAAAGGCAAAGCAGGTGGCCACCACCAACATTGCACCAGCTGCGACCTTCAGCTCTGGCCAGTCTGCACCCCGCTTTGTCACCCTCCCCACTCGGTTGGACACCCCTGACGCTGGCTGTACAGTCGCCAACGCTCGGACTGACATGATTGCAAATGCATATGAGCGACTAATGGGGCTCGCCGCATCGGTCATCGGTCAGCCGGATGTGTCTCACAGGCAGCAGCCTGCAGTGACGCCGTCCGAGGCCCGGTCGTCGAACCCTTCTGGAAGCCGGACTGCAAGGTCGAAGGCGCCCAAGGTGGCAATGGGGGATGATGAGGCTGAGCGTCAAGCCGTCCTGGCACGGACGAGCGGAAAACGAGTGGTGAGTGTAGATTTTACGCTCCATATCTATCCACTAGTACTTACTTTGTAGTCCGGTCGGAAACCCAAGCCACTTACGAGTGATTTTGATGGATACGAGCGACAGGTCCTAATATTAGCTAAACTATTGCTATTTGCATACTCCCTTGCTTACGGGCCCTATCTTACACGAGAGACATACCTTTCGTGGGCTCCTCTAATCTACGAGAGACATACCTTTCGTGGGCTCCTCTAATCTACGAGATTGCCTGGTTTCACTCCTTCCCAGCGGTCGCGTTTCAAACCCCATCGTCCGAGGTATACGAAGTGGTAAGTGGTCATTTCGAAAGTGTTTGGAAAGGCATTCAACTTCAATTTCTAGATGATGAATAACCTTGCCACACTTCGAGGGAACGTAAAGGGTTGGCTTCGGCCAATTCTGGAGCACGAGCTTGGCCTTCGCAAGCCGACATTGAGTGATGCCGACGTTCAGCACAATCTTCGCATCTTCAAAGCGCTCTACCCGAACCACTTCCATTGCAAGGTTCGTTCGATTTGCCAGATCGGCCGCTAATCGAACATCTTCTAACTTATGAAATATCACTCACAGGACCCCGAGCGCCGCAAAGGCCATTATGAAGCCAATCTTCTTGCTCGGAGCATTGGTGCTGCCCTATTCAACGGGCCCCACGCAATCGGGGTGATGTTTCGGGATTTTTTCGACCCAATGCCTCTGATTACGGTTGCATATGTGCTCGCGAATGTATGTTGGCTCGTGTTTTCGACCTTAACCAATTGGCTGACCTCTCTTTAGATTCAATTCTGCCTCGAGGAATGGAGCACTGGCCAGTTCAAGCCCTCGGACCTCAAATCCGGCCATATGCCCGACAAGTACCTAATGCAAATGAAAAACTTGAAGAATTTCCGCTTGGTGGCGGAATCACGTTGCTTTCGGTTACAACAGAACTGGCTCAAGTATGGACTGTGAGTACTTGCGTTCTGGGAAACACGACGCACTGTTTACTAATATTTTAACTCAGTATTTACTCGGGTGCCTCGCTCGTGGATGCTCCTGAGCCTGCCGACGACCTCATCGATATCCACGAATTCCGCCCCGACACGTCCGACTCCGACTCCGACTCCGAATCCAACTCTGAATCTGTTCGTGATGCAAGAGATTCGTCTGAGCCTCTCCCGGAAGTCGACGAGAATGGCCGTTATACCGTGCAAGCCAAGGGAAAGGGCCGTGCGATTGATTAGTACGTAGCTTGCATTTCGTGTACCACCCCCCGACTCATTTCATCTGCTCAGATTTCGCAGGTCGTCCCTCGTTCGAACCCCTCCTGAAACCTCTATTGCTTCCATCATCCCGAGTCCCGCGGTAAAGCCTTGTATACACGTTTAAGGCTCGGATTCTGTTCCAGAATGTGTGCTCGTATTCCCAATTTCCCTGTCGTCTCTGAGCTCCCTGGTCGCCAGCTGCTCTGCAGCGACACGTCTGATTTCTTGGTTCTCAGTGCGTTACCGGGGCTTACTCGGGCCATCTACTCCTGCTTCTGTTCGTGTTCAATTTCTAGTTACATCCCCCGGTCTCTCTCCCTTTCTGCGGCTTGGTTTTTGTCAGGTGTCGTCGATATACACGAGACACACCTAGATCCCGCTTCTCGCTTCCCACGCCTCCTTGTTAATTAGTGAACCAATTGAAGAATGAATTGAATTATTTACTACTAGTATACTATCTATCCATCGAACAACGTTCGCGTGATGGCCTATCAAGTGAGTCGTCAAGTTGCAAATTGAAACCTTAGAACTGACCACATAAAACGGTTCACGCCCACATTGTTAGAAGATGTACCTCTGATTGTAGAGGCATTTCTTTTTCCAGAACTATAAACGCTCGTTGACAATACACCCTCCGGCGGTTTTTTCCACCATTCCCCCCAATTCCGGTCCTCCTGCACCGCTTATTATATATTCGAGCTTTACAGTTTTGTAATGTGGCCTGACCTCAATCAACCGGCAGTATATGTCTTGCACTCATGCATGTGCTCCGCGTCGGCCCACTCGTCGTGGCAATTCACCCGCACACACGGTGATTACACGATAGTCTGCAACATGACCGCCGGTGCTGGGTTTCCGTCCGCTCACGAGGTCAGATGGGCTCCAAACCTCGCCACCGAGCAGCAGGTGAGCACGCGACGTACTCCGTGAGCCACAACCTCGGCAAACAAGTACGCGATGTACCCCACGAGTTACAGCTGCAAGCCACGAGCACCTCACGAGCACGCAACCTGTCACGCGAGCTCCATCGACAAGCTCGTGGAGCTAGCCCAATCTCGTGGGCGCTCGCGACGTCTACTGAGGCGGGGGGGTGGCTCGTTCTTCTCGCACGCTAGTGAGTACTTACGAGCGCTCGCACGGAATTCATGGTTTTGCTGACGTTGGAGGTCAAGTGAGACCTCGTCTTCAGATGTGGTAACGTCGGGAGATACCTCGACTGGTCGTTGTTGAGGCGAATGCTCTGGGGTAGAGAGCTGTCCGTTTGAGGACGCAGAAGACACGGTGGGCAAGTAGAAAAAAACGATGTGAATGCCTAAGAGAGCCAATCAGGGCTCATAACCTATTGAGATATTACCGAGAACGTCTCGCACTCAATGATCTTCTTAGCTAAGCCGCGCAGTGGAAGTAGGACTACAAGGATTATGTATTGTGCGAATACGCAGTCGCTTCATATACACACATGAGTAGAACATGAGAGAAAGATAAGAAAACAATTAGTAACACGCATACGTGTACTATCAGTCAGCACAGAAATAATCAGTCAGCATATAGTGAGTCAATTCGCCACATTCGGTAGTAGGCGACGTGTACATTCGATTCGCATATTCCATTCGATTCACAATATAATCAAGTTTTCTGAGGGTAGAGAGACATCATTTCTCCCACACCTAAACCACTTCATGCTTGTTTGGTCAGCTGTGGATTATAGGGTTAAATTAATATAGCAACGTAGGTCGTATAGTCTCAAGCAGGGCGGCGTGATAGTCTCCGATGCAAACTACACCCTGCACCGCATGTCTCTTATTCAAGCTCATGATCAGTCACATGGACGCTTACTACTGCGATTTCTAATGGTTGCGATTGCAAATGACGCAGCTGCCAGCAGACACCCTCAATTATTCTACGTTGTATTTCCTTCATAGAGAATGAAACTGTTTTTATTTACAGAAGATCGCTTTATTCACAA
This sequence comes from Ceratobasidium sp. AG-K, assembly GCA_037039685.1. Lineage (NCBI taxonomy): Eukaryota > Fungi > Basidiomycota > Agaricomycetes > Cantharellales > Ceratobasidiaceae > Ceratobasidium > Ceratobasidium sp. AG-K. The sequence continues at coordinate 6,577,683 of JAWNGF010000002.1, forward strand.
ATGATGTGGGACAAATATTGCTACCCTTATGAGAACCAGGGCCGGAACTTTCATCGCCAGGTATCATTGAGTGTGAGTGTACCAGACGCTGGAGCAGTGGCCGTCCGATTTGGATCGGACTCCCAAACGACCTATAAGGTAATTAGAGTTCGCTGCACAGACAGTGATAAACGTTGCTTACAGAGCCACTCGAGGTTTTACGAATGTATTTGTACGAAAAGGAGGTGCCAGCCGCCATTGAGAGGTTAACTGTCCAGGTAGGATAGGAAGCGGAAGACAATGTGATCTGCGATGTAGGCATTGATATGAGTTACTAGGGCTTGTGGCGTTATACTCACTGAGCCTCCTGGGGCCCACGTGCCAAGCTGTGACGTGCTCCCGACTACGAATATATTCTAAATTAGAATAATGAATGTTAAACTACTGGTTGTAATAATGATTCCAATCCTCGTACATCACCGTAGGTTGTCCCTGCATACACATGAAAGGCCACAGTCGCGATCTGCCCGCCTCCGTAGTCTCCTGAGCCGGTTCCGATTGCACCGGTAAATAACGCAATGGCAGAGCGAGCTGGGACAGTAGCAGTAAAGGTTCCACCCGAGACCATATACCTAGTACGTGCTCTATTAGTCGGGTTCTAAATGCAAGCAGAAACTAAATCAACGCACGAAGCCCCAGCACAAGCACCAGAAGTCGATGCCGGGCCCGAAACCATGTCACAATACGAGTTCCCAGCGAGCGGAGTTGTGAAGGTATTCGTCCAGGTCGAGTCCGCATTATTGATGACGACAAACCCAGACGTTCCTGTAAGAGATTAATTTTTAACCGGCTTTTCGATGGCATTTAAACGCACCTCTGCCAAATGCGACCTGCTGACTGGACCCACTAACCCAGTTGTTGATAGTGCCACTTATGCCATTGCGCCATTTTACCATCCCAACAATTGCGGACCACCTGTGCTGGCACTGCCATCCATTGGCACCCCCAGACTCCGAGCAAGATCCTGACCCGCTCGACGGACTTCCCGCGTCACTATCCGAGAATGTGTACGAAGATAAAACGGTAGGTGTTCCATAAGGATAAGCCCTATTCAGCATGTGAGTATATGCGCCCACACCACAAGAAGACGGAGAAACGTACAGCATGAACACATGGGCGAGGGTGTAGATTGAGCCAGATTTATATGTGAGAGAAGCACCGTTTCTTTCAGTGTCGTGGTTGGCGACGAATACATTAGCTCCGCCAGATGCAATCCACCCTAGACGTCAAGGATGTTAATCATGTTATAACTTGTCGATAATGGTCACACCTCGGTTGTCCAAGTCATTCAGACCGGATATTCCGCCACTCTGGAATGCACTTTGAATTGTGGAAGTGTATCTGAACTCTTGAACGTCACCGTTTCCGGTGTACTCAGAAGGCTGTATTGGCTCTCCGCTTCCGTATATCACCTACGAACCACGTTAATTTGCATTTTGTCGGGTAATCCGAAAACGAAGAAACTTGCCTCCTGAGTAATATAGGGCTGTGAACTAAGCCGACCAAGTATATTGGAGATATCACTAGCTGGTATGTCTACGTTATGCAGTTTCAGGGCCTGTGAGTGCGACACGATTTCGGGAACGTACGTTTAGCAGCGTCCAGTCGCAACCCGACCACCCCCAACGAGAGCAAATCATTGGCATAGGTTGCGAGTCGCGCACGCACATACTCTGTATCCGTAGCAAGGCTGACCAAGGTAAACTGTAATCAGCTCAATTTCAGTCTATTACCAAGGTGAGAAGACGTACTCGGTAAGGTTCACTAGTTCACAGGTTTGAACCTCAACACGATTATTATAGCTTACAATGTCATCTCCCGATTGGAGTCCACAGTGGTGGAAGTCTTGAGTCTGGTAGATTCCCGGATAGTTGTAATGCGCTATCAGATAGGGTTTATCAGTTCACAATGTTCACCTATGTCTCTGGCTCACGAACTGAATGCTGGGGAGCGAATTGATCAGTAATAGGTCGTACAGGCACCCAGTAGAGTCACTTACGAGACCCCCCGACCCCGGTACCACTGTTAACGCCAGCCATATGGTTAAAGATGGTATCCGCAATAACCCCAACGCCTACACTCTATACTGGGAGCTCAGGTCAAGGTTGTAAACAGAGGAAGGCTACGAACCTTGCATGTTGAAATCATGTTCTATATTGAATCCATATGAATATACACCCTCGGATAGATAAGACTACAGACTAACCTGAAACTGGCTTCGGTTGCCCCGTTTGGAGGTTAGTGTGTAAGATACGGGTTGGTAGTCGGTCCACCATTGCGAACCGCTGATATGCTCAGCGGGAGGCGAAACCTGCTCAACGAATTGGTTGGGAAGCTACGAAGAGCAGGGCTCCGACATGCCTGAACGAAACCATACCCGGCTGGGCCAATAAAGTTTGTGCATTCTGCGGCGATACTATCCCAGCTCCACTCGAACATTTGGATAATTACAGCTGGGTTTTACATTAGATGCCACCACTCCAACTAGTCAAAACAAAACTCACTCTTTGACCCGCTCGGTGCCCGTGGGTGTACGCTGGTAGGAGCGGCACCAGCGACCGCGGCCGCGACAGCAAGGAGCAAATGACGAAACATGCTACCACAACGAGTGAAAAAATGCGCTCGATATGCCGACCAAGTTTGCGTCGTGAGGAATTTATACGACCGCGTCGATTCAACCCCGGTGGCATATCGAGATATCTCGTGTTGCCATCATCGTTCGCTAGTCTCCAGAATATCATGCGAGCGTATGGCTAACTCGCGGCTTGCTTCGCTCGGAGCGTTGTAACCCCATGACAGGATCGTGGGGATTGAATATGTTCCCAATTAGATCATTGAGCGCCGGGTGTGTGGCGTAGCGAGAAATAGAAACGCACATGTGCACAAGGAGATTAGCTCGGCATTTTGGAATATGTTGAAAGAAATCCATGCTCGGTCACTGGGTAGGTGCCTCGTTCCCTTGAGCCTTCCATTTAGCGTGTCACTAGGTCAGCAACGTAAGCCGCAGCAGCCTAACATTATAACTTCTTACACGCTCAAGCTAAATTACTGACCTTCTGACCTTGGAGAACCTGCTGATCGAACGATGATTGCCAGCTAGCTTGATCGACTAGATATATGATCACCAACCTGGCTCAGAACTAGATGCTATTTACGTGGGAGGCGCTAGCGGCTCTTCCGGATCCGCTCCGAGCTTCGATCACTGGTTGAGGTGACGACTGCCCCATCAGGAAATTTGATCGATTTTCTATGCAGTGATCCGGATGTGGCATTCTGTCTCAACGATACAGTTGCCAGATAACCGCTACAGGACAGAGTCAAGAGATAGCTCGGCCGATGGTCAGCCGAGGGAAGTGACCTCGGCAGTCCAAGCAGAGGCAGGCTCAGGCTCAGCAAAGCTACACTTCTAATAAGCGCCGTTTGTCTTAATGTCGAAAACCCACCCTAGTGCAAACCTAGGAGACAACGGTCCTTGAAACGGAAGGGCGATTACTGGGTGCCCGCAAATAATAATTTTGGAAAGAGACGAGTGGGGAACGCCACCGGGATGAGTTTCGGTTATATCTGGTCTGTCCTAAATTTAGTTTATAGTTGTTGCCGCCGAGACAACGCATCGTATACAAAGCCGTGGAGAGCTAAATTTAGCAAGTTCTATCCTGTCAAATTTGTATCGTATCAGGTTAATCCACTTGACCCTATCAGCATCAAATTCAATTACTGCGATTTGCAAAAGTACTCGCCACCAGGGTCCAACTTTTTCAAACTTTGGACGCCACCCAGAAAACACACTATAGCGGCCCAGGATATGATACATAGAGGGTCAAACATAGCTCACTTGGATCGCGCCCTCACTGCGCACAAAATGATGTAGCCCACATATCGAAATTCGGAGTACTAAGAAACCCGCTCCCCAACTGTATTTCGACGTCTGTGTTGAAATCTATTATTTACATGTATATACACATTGAGCATTCCTGTACAATCGAGACCAGCGTACGCGTACATTGCTTGTGCTTGTTTTGGTTTTCCGCCGTGTATATAAAGAGCTGGTACGATGTAGTTGTCCAATAGCCAATATATTCATTTGTCTCATTACTCGGGCTGCGCTAAGCATTGTAGATACATTCAGTTGTATATCTACATTCTCATTTCTACAGTTTGCGTGACATTCAGAGAGAGTAAGAGTCTGAAAGTCTCCAGAAGTATTCAATAGCCGTGTATAAATCGATATGCAAAAAGAGCGGACCAATTTGGTGATGGTCAGGTGGGGATTGGGGCCCCCGGAATCCGCCGGAGGAGATCGCTTCAGATGACGAGCAGAAACCGATTATATTGAATACATAACTACATATAATGAATCCCTCTAACGCGAGGGGTGGAGTTATACGCCCTATTGCCTTCACGAAGCTTAGACCGAAGCTCGAAAGTAGTACTGGCTTTGCCTCAGAACCAGCATCGTGGACATGCAAAGATCGTTCCATAATAGCATATCAGCATACAAGACACATTATACACTAAATCAGAACTCCTTTTTATTATAATTTGCCTTACTTTGGTGTAACACAAGGGCAGTTTAACCAATTCTTTGACCACCAAGGTGAGAGCCCAACCCAGACCCTGCACCTGTACCTCACCCAGACCCTATGCTTATTAGCCGAGGAGGTCTGATGGGGCTTTTCGGCTAATAAGGTCGTGTTTCCTAGGATTTTCGCATCTCCAGCGATATCTCCCAGATATGTGTCGAAACCACCAATATCTTCGCATCTCCCACTCATCTCTCCATGCCCCCGGCGCTAACACCCGGCACACTCTACGGCTTTTGTCGGCATCGACCGCCCGCCCTCGGCGCCGGCTTCTTCCTTCCGTTTTCGTCGTCCGTCGACACACAGGGAGCGCTCGTCGGCGCTAAGGGCACCAGGACACCGCTTGGCCGCCGGCCAAGGCTGATCAGCGGCGCCTAACTACAGCAACGTGGCTCAGCACGTCACATGCCCCATTGTCGCTGTCCGTGCACCCGTCCCCAACGCCATTCCTGTCGCCGTCATCGTCGCCGCCGCCACCACCTCACTGCCGGTCGATAAAATTGCGATAAAATTGCGAAAAATTGCCCTAGACGACCGGATATATCATACCGGATATATCGACTGGATAACTCAACTGAATACACCTTGACAGGTGCACAATCTCGTCCCCGCACCTGCCACCGACTCTGTTACCGCCACCGCTGCCGGTACTGCCGACCGATATCCGGTCTGTTGGACATCTACCGTATGTAATCTTCCTCATCTACTGTTTCGTTGTGCTTAAATTCTCATTTGGACGTGCATTACGACACGGGCGGCAGACACGATAACATCACTCCGCACCACGCTCAACTTGAACAAGCTCGCCGATCAGTACCGAGCGCTCGTGTAGCGGATTATCGTGTGTCCTTGTACACTAGCGGGCTATCTCGGGTGCCGTCCGTCGAACAAGTAGGCAGGGGAACTATACTACTACCTACGTCATGGTGAGTAACTAGGTGAGTCTTACCTTTCCACTCCAGGGCAACCATCTAGCGTTTACAAGCTATCAGTACGTTATCGCCAAACTGGAACATCACTGTGGATGCAACCAAGACCAAACGCAACGTCCGACCGACCCCCTCAATCCTTTCCCATACAGTGCCTTTGCATCCCGCCCCATGTCCTGCCCTCTCCCTCGCGCTTGTTGAGCGTCGCCACTATACGGAAACCTTTCCAGTGCGTCCAGCGCGTTGCCGAGGTAGCTTCGATCCATCCCAGGATATAAAGCTGGAGGGTTTCATTTATATCGTAAGCCTCGTCGTTTTAGAATATTATTATCTCTTCTCTTAGGCTCGGGCGGCTTGTAATTTACATACGGGCCGATTTGATTTAATGTCAGTAATACTATGCCTTGGCTATACCGGCGTGTGCTGCGATATTGGACGGCTTTCTTATGGCTTGGGGCAAGTATCGCGCACGAGTCTGAATAATCTGCTAAATAGCATTTGTGTACGCGCACTAGCGAAGTTTACAGTAAACAAAAGCTACGTGGGCATCAAAATAATCGATTTTTGAGTAAGGAGGGGTAATGGTCCAAAAATTGCTCATAGGGCATACGATCAGCCTCGAGAATACTTATAAGAAACCCCCCAAATTTCCAAAACTATGCGGCGGCGTACAGGGTAATTGATAGGGGAATGATGTCCACTGTTGAGCGAGACCCCAGTCAGTTTGGCACACTTCTAACTTGGTGACAAATGACGTACACCATTTCTAACCTTTGCGCCCTACTCAGTATCTTCGTGAGGCGCCTTTTCAAAGTGGCACACTCCGGACTTGAGCTGCGCGACGAGCTTAAGAAGGTCCTTGTTACCTATGGTGCTAGGATTACGAATCGCTCCAATATCCTCCGGCCATCCCACCAAGTTAACCCCGTACTTTCGGCACACACATTCCTCGGAGTCGGCGTATTTCATCCTCCCAATTCGCTCATTAGGGTGGGCAGCGTCTTCTACTCCAACGAATTAGCAGCTTGACTGATTGCTATATGGAGAGGCTTACGTAGACTCTGGAGCAACAGCGAAGAAACCTGTGCCCTCAACTCAGATTGGAGGTCTTTATGGCTCTTGGCAATGCCTGTACTCATTAGGCGACAATAAACCAATAAATATGTTAGATACATACCTTTGGACCCCGTCTGTGCAAACGTCTGAAAATCCAGCAGGAAGTTGTTGATATTAAGCTTCATTGGGCCCTCTAAGAACTCAAGTCCTTTTGTCGTATAAACGGCTTGAAGGACTGGATGATCGCGATTACTTCCGTTAACATAGAAACAGAGGGCTTCAATTTCGCATGAGAAATTAAGCTCTTTGACCTATGCTTCCGTTTGAACTTTTTGAAACCCCCTCGTTGAGAGACACTCACTGCGACGTCAAATGCTCGAATGACCTTGTCCGAGTGTTGAGCGCGTGCACAAGGGTTTTTGTGAACATGCCCCCGTTTTGCCTCCTGCTCGGCCTCCATCTCCTCACGTGCGGCCTGGATGACTTCGGGATCAGCATCGCGGTAGGATATATAGTCGTTCTGCGTTGCATCAAAGCTTCGAGACTGGCTAGCCTCCTCTTCGACAATCCATGTTTTAGCTTCGAGTAGTTTATGATATAACACTGTCACTTACTTCGCTGTTTACTCTGCATACGCCGGAAGGCGTTGTACGAATTGATCTTCCTCTTAGTGATACCGAACTTGTTCTTTACAAGTGCGCGCGATTGGATTTTGAGTGGCGACTTGTGGAATTCTTTTCCAAGCTCAGCGATTTCCCCCACAAATTTGTTTCTTGCTGCAAGGAGCTTCGAGTCCAAAGCCTTTTGCCTTTCGCGGAGCTTTTCGCGATGGACCGCTCGTGGTGAGCGTTTCTTGTATTTCAATAGGGGGAGCGCGGCCGAGAGTGTTGGCATTGACGAGGATTGGGATGACTGGGGCAGGGTGGTTGGTGGCACCCCAGGAGCGGACGCTGGGGTGTGCTGGGGTATTGCTGTGGCTGATGCTGGCGCCACACGATGGGAAAGACTCTCGACGACCATCTGCTGACTTTAAGGGGGTACTAGGGAACGGGGAGCACACAGGGGGTGGGATGGAGCAGTATAGGATGTCTGAACCCAGCAACACACTTAATTGAGCCTCGTAATCGAGTGAGAGTGTCCCTTCTCAGGACGCTATATCATAAACAGGACAGCAATCGAATTAGGTTGAGTATATGCTATGTTGATGACGAATGCAGATGTTTACCAGCTAAATAAGAGTAGATCGCTCTCTTTTGGACAAGCCTACAGATCTCTATACCCCGCTGGATTGTGGGGAATGATTGCATGCGGATATAACCGGTGTCAAAATTTTAAACAAACGGTGACGGTGTTCGAGCCGGTTTTGGATGTCAATGGCGGTGATGTTTACTGTGTCGTCTTGTGGGCTCCGAGTGTATTTGATTTGTGTTACGGGTAGGTTTGGGGGGTCAAAATTTTATCATTATTGCGAATGCCAGGCCAAGAAACAACTATACAACAGATGTCATAGCCAGATCAACGAGAACACAAAAAATAAGCAAATTAAAGCGACTCTGACAACAAGTTATTGTCAGAACTGACAAGTTCGATATGGTTGCCTGGAATGACCATGTTCCTGTTGGTTAGCTTAGCAATATAGTGTGACGACTCCGGACTTACTGCTCAATGACATACGCCTGCTTGGTGGACTAGCAGGTTGGACTTGGTCATGGTCAGGGCTGGGAGAGCAAGATGGTGCTGGATGGTCGGACGCATCCGGCTTGGAGTCACCAATTGACTTGGCAAGCTGAACAAAGTAGCACCTGGTTGAAGGCATTGGCAGCAAGAAACAAGCAAATTCTACTGAAACTTACCATTCACCGCCAGGTCAAAGCATCCTATGATATGACTCCAGCTCTGTGACAAGTTTGGCGACCTGCGCTGGCTTGCCAGCTTGCAAATCCCTAATTTTGTCAAAGAAGCCTGGGGGGAATATGAGGCTGTCCCTCCTGCGGCCAATGTGGTCGGGTCTTGCATAAAAAACATTCAGAGTGAGGGTGCAGCAGCAAAGGAACCACTTACATTGGCTCCTCATATATCCAAGCAAGTCACTGTCGCTCCGCAAGGGAGGCAACTGGTTCAACCTCCTTGCTCTTCATGAATAATATGGGTCGGTTTCCTTCAAGACGCCCACGTTGGCTAGTAAGGTAGTGTGTGTTAGCTCGTTACATTTTCCAATGCCAACGCAATACGTACATGGTACAATAGATATCTTTGTACCTTTGGCAACACAGGTAGGCTTTGTGTGCAATCTTATTGATATCTTCCTTGAGCTGGCGGAGCCTGTGGAGGTTGTCAAAATGATCAGTGGTAAATACAACTCCACCAGGGATATAAGAAATAATCTTAAGATACTGTTTGTTAAGCTGAGAACAATGCAGTTGCTGCCAGAACTCATGTCAAATAACGGCTGTTTTGCAAGTGGGACCTCAGGCAAGTTTCCAGGCTCGGTTAACCAATCCATGATGGAGTGGAGCATTGAGGGGGCGTGTAGTGACCTGCCGCACAACAAGTGCTGGTTTATTGTTGTGTAGAGGATATCCACATGGCCATCAAAAGAATATATCAAGTCACTCGTAGTTTTGGTGTGTGGGTTTGGCCTGCGCACACCAGCCACATGTCGCAACCTGCTAAGTAGTAGAGTTGACAACTGCTAATTGCCTTGTTGACTGTGAGCAATAAGTCTAAGTAGACTAAATCGCTAAGGGAAATCGCTAGCTTCTAAGTAGAAGTCCTAGCTCCAAATCCCAAGTGGCTGCTGTAGTGGCTAAGTAGCCAAGTGCCTCTGATCACACACTGCAGGGAGAGTTGACGAGGCGAAGCAAGCTGGGGGTGACCATGCTTGCAAGCCAGTATATATAGGCAAGAGGCGAGCAAGTCATACAAGGTATATGAGTCACAAGCCTGAGTCAGAGTCCAAGTCATAAAGGGGGCTGCTCAGGCCAGCCAAATAGAAAACAGCATGAGTCATATGACTCATGGTGACATGTCATCCATACACCTCACTAAGCGAGGGAGAGGGCACATCTAAACAGAAGAGGCACCTAAGGCGCTGATACAAGCCACGAGTCCGCAGAAAGAGAGACAGAGGGCGGGACAGGTCATGACATTGCCCCCCCTCATAGGGCCAGGTAGTGGAGTGCCTGGGCCTATTTGCGGGTGACCCATTCCTTCAATTCCAGCCAGCCAACCCGCTCCGCAAGGTTGCGCATGTCCGATTTGAGGACCTCATTCATGCGGTCCCACTTCTCCTGGTAGAGCCGGTCCAGTTCTTCCTGGTGTTGTTGCTGGAGGCGCTCGAGCTCTTGCTGCTCCCGGAGTGCCCACTGTTCTTGTCGGTGGTTTAGCCACTTGTTGAGTTGGTCGACCGTCCAGGATCCACACTGGACAAGGCGGTAGGCCTCCAAGATGTTTGCGTCGCAAGGCATGCAGTCGGCGGGCGGGTGGGGCTCGAGGTTGGCAATTGCCTGCCCAACATTGGCAATGAGGGCCTCGATGTTTTCCTGGGCCCTGTCCCATGTTGCGTTCCATTCCTGCTTGACACGCTTGGCGTCCTTGTCGGTGATAGGAGGGGGGGGGGGGGATGTTGACCGCTTCCTCCTTGATTTTGCCTGGCTCCATTGGCTGGTCAGCCATGTCGACTTGACTGCTTCTGTTGGCGCAAGGGGTGGGCCAACCGCTAGTGAAGTTGTAGGAGCAATCACTCCACCAGATTCTGTTGTTGTCAACGTGCCCACCATTGGCCAATGCAAGGCAGGGGTCGGTTTCTCGCTTGAACCACTTGTCTCCTTCCCACTTGTAGCCAGTGTCCCTATTCCAGGCATCGGTGCTCTTGGTGACAACGTCGCGGACGGTGAGTCCAATGCAGCCACGGCAGTGGTAATACTTGCTGCGGCCAATGTTGGTTGGGTCCAAGGGCCGGGCGTCGGGGTGGCTAACCCAGAGCAGGGAGCTGAGTTGGGGGTGGATGAGGGACTTGCGTTCTTTGTCCCATTTGAGGTTGCCACGCTTGGCAAGGGGGATGTAGCCAAGGTGGACCCCAGGCTTGAGGTTACTGGCCAGTTTCCTGGCCTCCTTGAGGGACCAGGGCGCTGTGGCCCTGCAGTTGATGGCAAATTCGCTGGGTCCTCCAGCCATGATGGCCTTGCCATAGGCAGCGCTAAGCCTGTAGGAGGCAAGGCGGGCCGCAGAGTTGGCGTTGTTGGAGCGTGTTATGGATACTGACATTCTGTCATAGGAATAACATACTGAAATCCAAACCTATGCTTGTGGCGACTTTTCTGCTTGTTTGCATGTATGCAGTTTTGTAACTGTCTTTACTCCCTCTTGAACGCTACTTTTGTGCTACTTCTTTATGTCGAAATGTAGTACTCTCTAGTAGCTTCAATTCACTGTCCTTTGCGTCTCTATATGCGGGGATTTCATAAAGATATGAAATGTCTAAGTTTATTGTCTTTGGCGCTTAGGGAGAGATACATTGTTATACTTGTATCTCCACCAATACTGATCCGTTCGCTTAGCTTGAACTTGCGACTGACTCGCAAGCTTCGAATTCAGCCGATCGCACTTGTTTCATGTGAATTGACCGGCTATTTCCCGCGATATGTCTCGTGGCTTGTCAAGGTGCTGAAATGACTCATTTCAGCAGCCACCAGATCTTGAGAGCTGCATAGCTTGTAGATAGTGATTTAGTATAGTTACTTGACTGGAGCAATTAGTTAGATGACTCATAATATATGTTCCAGCCAACCAAAGCACTCTGACTCCATGAATGCTAGTCATCAAGGCATCAGTGTTCATCCACCCCTCCTATCATTGGTAGATGCCCCCAATGATAGCCACAACCAGATGACTAGTGTTCTGAGGCCTCTAGGGTATAAATACATGCCCTCTAAGAGCCCTCCATCCTCACCTCACTCTACATCTGTTGTGCTTTGGCTTGGCTGTGTGATTTTCCCCATTATTGTTGTGTGCCTCAAACAGTATTTGTTAGCCTAAAGAAAAGGATCTCCTGAGTACCTATTATAGAGGAAAGGTTGCAGACGTCTTATAGTGCTTTTACAAGTAAGAACAAGGAAGGCATTTAGGGAATAGCCTAAGATTAGTACATACTTAGTTCATTGCAACTAGGAGTGTGAAACAGTGACATTTAATAGCTAAGGGAACCTGAGCTCAGTACTCCTGCTCTTTCTATTACTAGTGTACATACACTCTACAGTAGGAAAGCTTAGTATCAATTCCATTAAGTGTGCAACTAGATTGCTTACTTACTGAGAGCATCTCAGACTACTGAGACATTACTTTATATTGTTCCACTGTGTGTATTCTGTAGTTATATCACTTGTACATACAAGTAGCTGCAACTCTCAGATATATAACATTGGTGAAGCGACCCAGGTAGTAATCTTTGTTGCTACATATATTGGATTACTACCCAACACCTATACTGTGCTTAAGAGATGTCTAGTTCTAATTCTAGCACCTCCTTACATGAATCTAGGACTGTTGCTGCTGAAGAGGAGGTTACTCCTCTAGACTCAGTGTCACAACAAGGACCTAGAACCCCTACTGCTGGACCCTCCTATCTTCCTCAAAGAAATAGGTGGTCAGCCCATGATGCTCAGTCTGATTGGAGTCTTAACTGGCAAGAGATTGAAGCTGATGAGGACTACATGTACTCATTAATGCCCTATCTGCCTATGGCCTCCACCTCATTTACTGCACTATCTGAGTCTGATAGAAGGAGACTTATATATACTCCTGCTACTGCTCAACTCACTAATACTGTGCGCCAGTATAGTGATATTAATGATAGAAGGAAGCTAGCTAGGGCTATTGGCTGGAAGATTTATTCTAAAAGTCCAATTCCTCATGAGCATAACATCTATCTATCAATTCAAGGAAGAAAATGGGCAGCCTCTTATCTTCAGACTCTGGATACCTTTTGTGTATTTGCTCCTAAATGGATACACAACCCTTCTCAAGATGTAGTTATGGATTTTAATCATACACTACATGGATCTTTTAAAAGAGATCTGAAGGTTCTGTATAGGCAGCACTGTCAAAGGGAGATTCCAGAAGATGAAGTGGACCATCCTGAAGTTCCTTCCTACCCTGCAACAGAGACTTACACTACATTCAATAAAGCTCAGCATGAAATAGCTGCTGTAGTTTATAGGGATGAAGTGGAGCGCTTTTTGGCCTACATTTACAGGGAATTAAGAAGGAATGAGGATAAAGGTAAGAGCAAAGCTATTCAAGGTCATATGGAAACTGTGTTGTCACATAATTCCACAGACTTTGACCAGTTCCCCATATATGCTCCTAGAGCTAGAGAAGCTGCTGAAGCAGTAGTTACTAATCCTAACCCCCTTGCTCTCAGGCAAGAGTCTGAAGATCCAGTAACTACTATGACACCTTCTCTGGTTCCAAGGTATTACCATAGGCGCAAATCTGGTGCTTTCGGTTTTATCAAGACTAGGTCTAATAGTCCTGAAGACAATGAGATTAGAAAAAGTCCCATACCAATGGTTACTCCCCTCAGGAGTACTCCATTTGTTGGAGGAGCTCAGTTTACACCTGGGCTAATGCAACAACTTGGTCAATCTTCTAATCCTCAAGTTTCAGTACTAGGCCCTGCTACTAATACTGCATTTGGCCTACCTGGAAATAGTACTACTGGAATAGGTCCTAGAAAATCAGGAATGGTTTCCCAACCATTGAGCTTTTCCTTCTTCAATAAGGATTCCATGAAACCTATTGAGGAAGAAACAATACCTGAGACTCCTAGTAGACCTAAAGTTGGATCAGGAAGAGTGATGGGAAGAAGGCTCTCCAATATGATAGGAGGTACTCTGTCTTCTCCTCCACCTGCTTTAACCCAACCTCCTACTGTAGTAGTTTCTCAATTAGGACCCAAAGTTAGTAGTATACTACAACCTACTAATACTCAGCCTAGTGTTGCACCTGTGGAAGTAACTGCTGCACCTGTTGTAGTTGATCCTTACTCTAATAATACTCTTAGAAGGCCTAGACATAGGTCCAGAGCTCCCTTGGAGGAAGGAGAAACTGCTGAGATTCTTCAGCCATCTCCCATAAGGTACAATCAATATGGACATATAGAAAGGTTGAATCAACATGCTACTGGCATGATTGCCACCAAACAACCAGACCTTAAGGATGGTAAAGACCTAAGTAACCATGAAGGAAGTCAGAGAACTCCTCCTGATCAACCTAGGAATCCACCCTATTGGCACCATGGTGGACCACCTGGAGCTGGTCCTTCTGATCAAGGAGGAAACCCAGGCAATGGTGGTTCAGGCAATGGTGACCCATATGGTCCCCCTGGAGGTAATGGTGGTCCCCCTGGAGGTAATGGTGGTCCTCCTGGAGGCAATGGTAGTCTCCCTAATGGGAATGGTGGTCCTCCAATTCCTCCAATTCCTCCACAGGGTAGACAAGGTGGTGGTCCTCCTGGTCCCCCTGGTCCTCCTGGTGGTGGGAATTACTACTATCTAGTAGGTCCTCCTGGTCCCCCTGGACCTCCAGGACCTGCAGGAACAGCTCCCAGGCTTACTAGACCACATTTTGATTCGCGTCTCAAAATAGAACAGGTGGTACCCAAATACTATGGTGGTGCAGAAGAGCTGATGGAATGGATCACTCAATTGGACCATGTAGTAAGGAGACACCCAGATCTCTTGGGAGAACTGGGTTATGTAGTACCACTAAGGTTTGAGAAGGATGCCAAAATATGGTTTAATGCACTAGATCCTGCTTGGCAGCAATATATGATGCAGGACTGGCGCCTTATGAAGGAAAATATGGCTAGATACTTCTGGAACCCCCATTGGCTCAACAAGTTGAGATCTAAAGCTCATCAGGCCAAGTATAGGGAACCAGGTAAAGATACTGAGTCAGAAACTCCTTCACAGTATATCATGCGCAAGAAAGACCTTCTTGATGCAGCATATACTTTCACAGATCCAGAAGCTATTGAGGAAGTGCTTAGAGGAGCTCCCCAGCAATGGAAAACTCTGCTCAGCACTGCAACTCTTGTTACATGGATGGACTTCATGTTCAAAGTCAAGGAGATTGAAGAACTGCTACAGGACTTCAAACACTCCAAATCTGACTCATACAAGAGTTCTGACTTCAACAAAGCTTTTGAGACTTGGAGGCATGAAAGGAGAGAAAAGAAGAAGGAGAAAAAGAAAGCTAGAGTACATGCTGTGAATACTCCCAGCTCTGGGAAGAAACCTCATGTGCCTAACTACTCTCCTGATGACAAGAATGTGTCTAAAGTCACTCCTGCCTCCCAAGGAAAGCGCCCTTGCTGGCACTGTGGTAGTGGTAATCACTGGGATAACCACTGCAAATATGCCAGGAAGAATGCCACTAAGGCTAGGGTGCACTTTGCTAGTATTGAAGGTGATGAGCTTAGAGAACAAGAGGAGTATGAAGCAGCTGAAGCAGGTTTTAGTAGCAGTTCTGAATCATCAGAAGAGGATGATGAGTCTGACTCTGAGGATTTTTAGAACTGTCCCAGGCAGCTCTGGTTGTTTCAAACCCTGAAACAAGTGCAGAGAACCTAGGGACAACTACTAATGGCTCAGAGACTGCAACTAACTTCAATGCTGCAGCTAATACTGAATCTCTAAGATCAAAGTATACTACAGTAGTGATGCCTCCCAAATCTAAGGTATTCTCCACCAAGGCTAGCTCCCAATTGTCCAAAATAGTCCTTCAAAAGACTATGGCCAGACCTCCTGGAACATCTTTCCTAGGAGCTTCTGCTACCACTGTCCTTGCAAGACTAGGTGGACCTCAAGAAGAGGAATTACCATTGACTGTGGATACAGGTTCTGATATCACACTAGTCAATAAGGATTTCCTCAGCACTCTAAAGGTCCAACCAAAGATCAAGGTGGGGCAGAATGTCCAGTTAATCCAAGTAACAGGAAAGTCAAGGATTAATGGTTACATTGTGATGCCAATAATCTTTGAGACTCCTGAGGGTCCTGTAGAAATGACAGTAGAAGCCTATGTAGTTCCTAAGATGAACACAAGATTCCTTCTAGGTAATGACTTTGCAGCTCAATTCAAGTTGTCTATTGATAGAAGTGACCCTAAGGTAACCTACCTTAAGCTGGGAAACTCTGGAAGGCAAATTGAAGCTCAAGAGTCAGTTACCAACCCAAGAACTGATGATGCTGGCAATGTCTTCAGTGTGCAGGTTGAACCAACATCTGAGGACAACTCCTCTTCCAAGGCTTCAAAAACCAAAGGGAGGAGGTCAAGCAAGGAATTACCATACTCTTCAGATTTTCAGTTAGTACACCTAGCTCAGAATGTCATTCTGGAACCTGAGAGCATGACCAAGGTACCCATCCAAGTGGATTGGATACAAGACTTGAATGAAGGATTCATAGAACAGTTGGAATACTCTAAGAATGGCAATGAAGATAGACAGAAATGTGGTATCACCAATTGCATCATTTCTAGAGATACTACACATGTTCAAATGATGAATTTATCCAAAGTTGCAGTCAATCTCACTCAAGGAGATGTAATAGGACACTTATATGATCCCAACCAATACCTAGATCACTCTGAGAACCTTTCTGAAAGTGATCTAGCAAAAGGGATTGTGAAGTGCAACCTAATCAAAGCCCACTTGTCTGAAATGCCACTTCCCACGCCTACTGAGGAAGAGATATTGCTATCTCAACCTGTGGAAGGAGGTCCAAAGACTAGTGAGTTACCTGACCCAGACCATATCAAGAAGGACCAATTGTTATCTGAAATACACTTTGGAGAAAATCTAACTCTAGATCAAAAGAAGAAATTAGAGCAATTGGTACTGAAACACTTCATGGCATTTGGTCTGGATGGGAGATTAGGAACCTATCCTGCTGAAGTAGAGATTAAGCTGGTACCAGGTGCAAAGGAAATATCTTTAGCTCCTTATTCTGCCTCCCCTGCAAAAAGGGAAGTCATTGACAAGCAAGTCAAGGAATGGTTAAGGCTGGGAGTAATCCAACCTTCCAAGAGTCCTTGGGGTTTTCCAGTACTAATAGTGTTTAGGAATGGTAAAGCCAGGCTTTGCATTGACTACAGAGAACTGAATAAGATTGCTGTACCTGATCAATTCCCTTTGCCAAGGCAAACTGACATCCTCCATACTCTGGAAGGATCTCAGTACCTTACCACACTAGATGCTCTAGCTGGATTTACTCAGTTAAGTATCAAACCTGAAGACAGACCTAAAACAGCCTTCAGAATACATGATGGACTATTTGAGTTCACTAGGCTACCTTTTGGGTTCAGAAATGGACCTGCTGTGTTTCAAAGGGTAATGAGTGATGTACTAGCCCCATTTCTGTGGATCTTTGCATTGGTCTATATAGATGACATTGTAGTATTCAGCAAAACTTTTGAAGATCATTACAAACATCTGGATTTAGTGTTTGGAGCCATAGCAGCTGCTGGAATCACCTTGTCACCCATTAAATGCTTCATAGCCTACCAGTCACTTATATTACTGGGGCAAAAGGTATCCAGACTTGGTCTCTCCACTCACAAACAGAAAGTGGATGCTATAATCCAACTGGAAGCACCTAAGGACAAAGCTACCTTGCGCACATTCTTAGGTATGACTGGTTATTTTTCCAGTTATATTCCATTCTATGCTTGGATCATTGCACCCCTACTACCCTTGTTAAAGAAGGATGCTGAGTGGAAATGGGATGAATTGAAGCAAAATGCATTTGAACTAGCTAAAACAGCTCTTGTTTCAGCTCCTGTAATGGCTTATCCTATACCAGGACTGCCCTACAGAGTATATACAGATGCCTGTGACTTTGGTTTAGGTGCTATCTTGCAACAAGTACAACCCATGCTGATCAAGGACCTCAAAGGTACCAAGCTATATGAAAGGCTGAGGAAAGACTATGATTTAGGAAAGGATGTACCACTTTTGGTGATCCCTGACTCCAAGCAAAAGGACAACCTGACTGGGGGGGATGAGAATGAGGATTCTGAAAGTTTTGTAATCCATGATAAGTGGGCTAAAAACTTTGAAGACACCATAGTCCATGTAGAAAGAGTCATTGCCTACTGGTCTAGAATTCTTATCCCTGCAGAGAGGAACTATTCACCCACTGAGAGAGAAGCTTTGGCCCTCAAGGAAGGACTTATTAAGTTCCAACCTTACATTGAAGGGACTAAGTTTCTAGCAATCACAGATCATGCTGCCCTTACTTGGAGTAGAACCTTCCAGAATGTGAATACTAGGCTTCTGAGATGGGGCCTTACCTTTGCTGCCTATCCAGGCATGAAAATCATTCACAGAGCTGGAAGAGTACACTCTAATGTAGATCCTGTGTCCAGACTAAGGCGCAGAATACCACTACAAGATGGCCCTGTTGCAGATGATAGTACACCACTTGTACTGAGTACAGATGAGGATCCCATAAAGAACCTTTATAAGGAACTTGGGGAGAGGTTTGAAGAAAAACTGCTAGCTAATGTAAAAAGGTGCTTGTCCATTCCTGGAGGTGTTACAATACCCCTTGAGAATGATTTCAGTACTAATGCACTGGCTTTTCAGACAAATTCAAGGCACTACTTAACTGTGAGTATCAGTAAAGAGGAATTAGAGCACTTTATGCAAGGATATGAGAAGGATGAACACTTCAATAAGGTCCTACAAAGCCTTAGAGCAGCTCATGATCCTATGAACCCACCCTGGTCACAGTACAAGATTGGAGACAATGGATTAATATACTTCTGCAGGCAGGACAGCTATCTTTTGTGTGTCCCAAAAGATCTACAGCTGAGTATAGTATCTGAAGTGCATAATGGACTTGCTGAAAGTGCTCATGCTGGCTTTCACAAGACCTACAATAGCATTGCTTCAGTATACTACTGGCCATCAATGTCCAGGACAATCAAACAGTATGTAACCACTTGTGACATTTGTCAGAAGGCAAAACCCAAAAGGCATGGGCAAAGAGGTTTCTTGCAACCTATTCCAATCCCCACTCAACCTTTTGAAGTTATAACCATGGATTTCATTATGGACTTACCTATAAGTAATAGTTATAATGCTATCTTGACTATAGTTGACAAACTAACCAAGTATGCATTCTTCATACCCTGTAGTACTACCATTAATGAGAAGGAGACAGCCCAGTTGTTCCATGATCATATATGGATGCACTATGGACTGCCTCGCCAGGTTATTACTGATAGAGATACTAGGTGGACTGGAGCCTTCTGGGAACATCTTACAGCTCTAGTTGGTATTCAGCGCTCACTAACAACTGCCTATCACCCACAGGCAGATGGCCAGAGTGAGATTATGAATCAGACACTAGAAATAGCTCTGAGATGCTTTGTGGAACCATCAATGGATAACTGGAGTGACCTATTACCAGGTTTCACATTTGCCTACAACACTACTGTGCATACTGCCACAGGTTTTACACCTGCATACCTTCTTAGAGGTTACCAACCACTCAAGACCTCAGATTTGTTGGCTCAAACAGCCCAAGCTATGGAGCGCCTTAATGTGAAAGATCCTGCTGCTGAGAATTTTGCTGAAGGAATGAATTCCATTCGCTTACAGGCTACCAATGCTCTCACTGTTGGACAAGCTAAGCAGAAGGAGTATTACAACAAGGATAGGAGCTTTATTACCTTTGAGCCAGGAGACCAAGTCCTTATTAATCCTCATACCCTTAGACTGCTTAGGCAGCATAAAGGAAAGGGAACCAAGCTTCTAATGCGCTATGATGGACCTTTCACTGTCAAAGAAAGAGTCTCTGATGTTTCTTATAGGCTAGAAATCCCTTCCAGCTATAAGATACATCCAGTAATCAACATTGCACATTTAGAGTCTTATAATAAGGATAAATCTGATATTGAGAGGCCTACTAAGAACCTGAGCAGAGAGGACTTCAAGAACCATCCTGAATATGAAGTTGAAGCCATTCTGAAAGAGAAATGGGTAAAGAAGAGACATAGGCGGCAAAAAGAGTACTTAGTTAAGTTCTTAGGCTATGATGATACTCATAATCTATGGCTTAACAAGAGAGCACTCACCAATGCTCCTGAGATACTGAGAGAATGGGAACAGAAAAAAATAGCTGAAAATGCGAATTAACTCCCCATTATATTCCAGACATCATGGTTATACTCTCTGGATCTCAGTTTGCTACTTTTGACAGTCCAGCGCTTAAGGCCTGTCAAACATAACAAATTGCTGTTGAACTCACTGCGCTCTGATACCACCACTACATACTCTTTTTCACTATGGTTAATGACCTCCCTTCGCTTATCATGTTTGTTCTGTTGCTTCCCAGTATATTTGGCATAGCAGCAGTAGTCTATTGGTATAGGCAACATGGATATCAACATGTCAAATGGGGCGCCCATGTTGAAGTCAAAGTCTTAGACCCCCACACCTACAGGTTGGACTATCACATTGGTATAGTTAGGTATTCCATCCCTGGTAGGCTCTCTCTCAAAGTAAATGGGAGAGATAAACCTGTAAATATCACTCCCCATGATGTTTGCAAGGTTACAGTCATCACTGGAGATGAGGAATTCGCTTCCATAGGCATTCCTCTTGACAGTATGACCCATTTGACAAGGCCTGAACCTGCCTATCATCCTCAGTAAGTACTTTGCATTATAAGCTATTTTACTAGGTATTGATTGGCCTGTACAGAGTCTCCCAATCCTATCTTTCATTCACTTAAGTTCATGTCGCTTGGTTTACATGTAGTCACATGATCTGTTACAATGTTACCTGACTTGATCCTTGTAATCTGTGAGATGATAAGGAACTGTAACAGATCAAAGGTGATCTTGAATGCCGGAATTTCTGTCTGTTTGGGTCTAAAAAGGGAATCAAAACTCTAAACTGCCTTATGATAGGAAGCTCTGACATCATAGAGCCACTGAATTCACATGTTAGATTTCGCATTCTTGAGCTTATTTTGAGGGTATTGACCTATCTTAGAAAGATCTGGATGTTTTCCCCATGCACAAACTCTTGGAACTTAATAATGTATTAAGCTCAGAGCCTCTGAATCGTCTCCATCAAGTCTCCTTATCTGCACACTTCCAGTCTACTATGTCTAACTCCCTAGACTCAACTGCTGCTCCAGAGCGACCCCCTACTCCTCCTGGTATATTGGATATCCTGGCTAGCCAAGGATGGGCTAGATACCAATGGGTTCTTTCTGGACCAGGAGTGCATTGTGATGTCAATCCTGACTATGACTCAGAGTCTGGTGAGTATGGCTGTATCCCCTAATACTTTAGGCTGACTATCTATCCTATCAGATGATGAGGAAGGACCTAGTGCTCCTGATACCTGGCTGGATGACTTTGTCAAGTATACTCCTGTCAATTATGGGTATGATGGACCACTTTGGGCTGGTACATGGGATAAGTGAGTATTCTGATGCTCCACTATGCAAGGCTAACTTTACTTTGAAGTTCTAGGCTTGCTGAGGACCAGATCTGGGACGATTTTTCAGATTGGGACTCAGAAGAGTCTGCTGAGGAGGTGCCTGTCTCCCCCTCCATGCCTCCTCTGATGGAAGTGGTTACTGACTCACTCTGGAATGTTCCTAACAATGAGGAGATTCCAGATGATCAGGATCCTCCTTTGGAGCCTGCTGACCTTGAAAGGTTTGTGGCCCAGATCTTGACTGAAATTAGCCAAGGATCCCATTGATTGCATGTAATTACCTATTCTGAATGTATCTGAATGAATCACCTTTCCCTTGGAATGCTGAGTGATAAGGTGTACCACATGGAATAGAAGTACTTGTGCTAATCTTTGGTGTGACTCAGAACAAAGAACTACTCCATGAGCGCTTTTTCTGAGTAATTCTTGAGAGTATGACTCCATTCCACAGAGACCTGGAATGTCTAAGTCCAAATTCTCATGAGGATGCAGGTAGAGATGGAAAGGTATATAACAAGGCTCTCTGAAGCAACTACAGACCAGCAGCAGTCTCTACAGACAAGCTCTCTTCTGCATTCTTGCCTTAACTCTTACTTTCCATTTCCTATCACTTTCCTACCCCAAGATGTGCTTGAACAAGACTAGTTCTATGCCTGTGCACCATGTTAGGTTCTTGGCTACTAGATATGCCAATATCCTGCAAGCATATGGCCCCTACTATGTAGAGCAGGACTCAGGCTTTTTCATGTCACCATCTATTCTTGAGCGCAAGTTCAGGGAGGGAATTGAGGTTGCTGCACTGAGCAGGATGGGAAAAAGCTTTGGTACTTATCCACTGCTACTGTCCTTGCTCTTGTAGATGCCTTGCTTCAGATTAGGGATATTGTTGGCAATTATTGTGACACTATGGAACATATTGACAACTATAACTCTGATTCTCCCTTGTACAATGCTTTTAAGGAGGCTAGGCTAAGCTACCCTGCTGAACCTTGTCTACTAGACCCCCATGTTCACCCTGGAACACCTTTCCAGAATGAATTTTGGGAGGTTAGTTTCTCCTCCAAGGAAGAACTTGATTTCAGGGTGTCCCACTGTCAACTTTGGGCCCTTGGTATGATAGTTGCTCTCCACTGCCTTGCCCTGTTCAAAGGTGCATGTGCTAAGTGTATTCCTATGGACCTGCCTCCTTGGCCTTGTGGTCACATGAAGTTGGCTAGGGCTCATTGGGAGCGCTGCTTGGAATGGACTAGGGAGCATTCTGCCCATTCCCCTGATCCTGCCTTCTTCCCCCCTTCACCCACCTTCCTGCCTTCTGATACTTCCAAGGATTCTGGTTGTACTGAGGCTGTTATCCAGGAGGAAGAAGATGAGGATCAGATTGAGGTGGACCATAATGACCTGAATGGATTTGAGGAGCAAACTGGGCGCATTTTTGAGCCTTCTCCCCTGTTCCACTTTTTCTTTGGTCAGAATGGTACCATTGCTGTCTCTGCCTAGCTTGCTAGCTTGTAAGTCAACCATATGTTTGGATTGGGAGGGCTATGTTATGGATACTGACATTCTGTCATAGGAATAACATACTGAAATCCAAACCTATGCTTGTGGCGACTTTTCTGCTTGTTTGCATGTATGCAGTTTTGTAACTGTCTTTACTCCCTCTTGAACGCTACTTTTGTGCTACTTCTTTATGTCGAAATGTAGTACTCTCTAGTAGCTTCAATTCACTGTCCTTTGCGTCTCTATATGCGGGGATTTCATAAAGATATGAAATGTCTAAGTTTATTGTCTTTGGCGCTTAGGGAGAGATACATTGTTATACTTGTATCTCCACCAATACTGATCCGTTCGCTTAGCTTGAACTTGCGACTGACTCGCAAGCTTCGAATTCAGCCGATCGCACTTGTTTCATGTGAATTGACCGGCTATTTCCCGCGATATGTCTCGTGGCTTGTCAAGGTGCTGAAATGACTCATTTCAGCAGCCACCAGATCTTGAGAGCTGCATAGCTTGTAGATAGTGATTTAGTATAGTTACTTGACTGGAGCAATTAGTTAGATGACTCATAATATATGTTCCAGCCAACCAAAGCACTCTGACTCCATGAATGCTAGTCATCAAGGCATCAGTGTTCATCCACCCCTCCTATCATTGGTAGATGCCCCCAATGATAGCCACAACCAGATGACTAGTGTTCTGAGGCCTCTAGGGTATAAATACATGCCCTCTAAGAGCCCTCCATCCTCACCTCACTCTACATCTGTTGTGCTTTGGCTTGGCTGTGTGATTTTCCCCATTATTGTTGTGTGCCTCAAACAGTATTTGTTAGCCTAAAGAAAAGGATCTCCTGAGTACCTATTATAGAGGAAAGGTTGCAGACGTCTTATAGTGCTTTTACAAGTAAGAACAAGGAAGGCATTTAGGGAATAGCCTAAGATTAGTACATACTTAGTTCATTGCAACTAGGAGTGTGAAACAGTGACATTTAATAGCTAAGGGAACCTGAGCTCAGTACTCCTGCTCTTTCTATTACTAGTGTACATACACTCTACAGTAGGAAAGCTTAGTATCAATTCCATTAAGTGTGCAACTAGATTGCTTACTTACTGAGAGCATCTCAGACTACTGAGACATTACTTTATATTGTTCCACTGTGTGTATTCTGTAGTTATATCACTTGTACATACAAGTAGCTGCAACTCTCAGATATATAACATTGGTGAAGCGACCCAGGTAGTAATCTTTGTTGCTACATATATTGGATTACTACCCAACACCTATACTGTGCTTAAGAGATGTCTAGTTCTAATTCTAGCACCTCCTTACATGAATCTAGGACTGTTGCTGCTGAAGAGGAGGTTACTCCTCTAGACTCAGTGTCACAACAAGGACCTAGAACCCCTACTGCTGGACCCTCCTATCTTCCTCAAAGAAATAGGTGGTCAGCCCATGATGCTCAGTCTGATTGGAGTCTTAACTGGCAAGAGATTGAAGCTGATGAGGACTACATGTACTCATTAATGCCCTATCTGCCTATGGCCTCCACCTCATTTACTGCACTATCTGAGTCTGATAGAAGGAGACTTATATATACTCCTGCTACTGCTCAACTCACTAATACTGTGCGCCAGTATAGTGATATTAATGATAGAAGGAAGCTAGCTAGGGCTATTGGCTGGAAGATTTATTCTAAAAGTCCAATTCCTCATGAGCATAACATCTATCTATCAATTCAAGGAAGAAAATGGGCAGCCTCTTATCTTCAGACTCTGGATACCTTTTGTGTATTTGCTCCTAAATGGATACACAACCCTTCTCAAGATGTAGTTATGGATTTTAATCATACACTACATGGATCTTTTAAAAGAGATCTGAAGGTTCTGTATAGGCAGCACTGTCAAAGGGAGATTCCAGAAGATGAAGTGGACCATCCTGAAGTTCCTTCCTACCCTGCAACAGAGACTTACACTACATTCAATAAAGCTCAGCATGAAATAGCTGCTGTAGTTTATAGGGATGAAGTGGAGCGCTTTTTGGCCTACATTTACAGGGAATTAAGAAGGAATGAGGATAAAGGTAAGAGCAAAGCTATTCAAGGTCATATGGAAACTGTGTTGTCACATAATTCCACAGACTTTGACCAGTTCCCCATATATGCTCCTAGAGCTAGAGAAGCTGCTGAAGCAGTAGTTACTAATCCTAACCCCCTTGCTCTCAGGCAAGAGTCTGAAGATCCAGTAACTACTATGACACCTTCTCTGGTTCCAAGGTATTACCATAGGCGCAAATCTGGTGCTTTCGGTTTTATCAAGACTAGGTCTAATAGTCCTGAAGACAATGAGATTAGAAAAAGTCCCATACCAATGGTTACTCCCCTCAGGAGTACTCCATTTGTTGGAGGAGCTCAGTTTACACCTGGGCTAATGCAACAACTTGGTCAATCTTCTAATCCTCAAGTTTCAGTACTAGGCCCTGCTACTAATACTGCATTTGGCCTACCTGGAAATAGTACTACTGGAATAGGTCCTAGAAAATCAGGAATGGTTTCCCAACCATTGAGCTTTTCCTTCTTCAATAAGGATTCCATGAAACCTATTGAGGAAGAAACAATACCTGAGACTCCTAGTAGACCTAAAGTTGGATCAGGAAGAGTGATGGGAAGAAGGCTCTCCAATATGATAGGAGGTACTCTGTCTTCTCCTCCACCTGCTTTAACCCAACCTCCTACTGTAGTAGTTTCTCAATTAGGACCCAAAGTTAGTAGTATACTACAACCTACTAATACTCAGCCTAGTGTTGCACCTGTGGAAGTAACTGCTGCACCTGTTGTAGTTGATCCTTACTCTAATAATACTCTTAGAAGGCCTAGACATAGGTCCAGAGCTCCCTTGGAGGAAGGAGAAACTGCTGAGATTCTTCAGCCATCTCCCATAAGGTACAATCAATATGGACATATAGAAAGGTTGAATCAACATGCTACTGGCATGATTGCCACCAAACAACCAGACCTTAAGGATGGTAAAGACCTAAGTAACCATGAAGGAAGTCAGAGAACTCCTCCTGATCAACCTAGGAATCCACCCTATTGGCACCATGGTGGACCACCTGGAGCTGGTCCTTCTGATCAAGGAGGAAACCCAGGCAATGGTGGTTCAGGCAATGGTGACCCATATGGTCCCCCTGGAGGTAATGGTGGTCCCCCTGGAGGTAATGGTGGTCCTCCTGGAGGCAATGGTAGTCTCCCTAATGGGAATGGTGGTCCTCCAATTCCTCCAATTCCTCCACAGGGTAGACAAGGTGGTGGTCCTCCTGGTCCCCCTGGTCCTCCTGGTGGTGGGAATTACTACTATCTAGTAGGTCCTCCTGGTCCCCCTGGACCTCCAGGACCTGCAGGAACAGCTCCCAGGCTTACTAGACCACATTTTGATTCGCGTCTCAAAATAGAACAGGTGGTACCCAAATACTATGGTGGTGCAGAAGAGCTGATGGAATGGATCACTCAATTGGACCATGTAGTAAGGAGACACCCAGATCTCTTGGGAGAACTGGGTTATGTAGTACCACTAAGGTTTGAGAAGGATGCCAAAATATGGTTTAATGCACTAGATCCTGCTTGGCAGCAATATATGATGCAGGACTGGCGCCTTATGAAGGAAAATATGGCTAGATACTTCTGGAACCCCCATTGGCTCAACAAGTTGAGATCTAAAGCTCATCAGGCCAAGTATAGGGAACCAGGTAAAGATACTGAGTCAGAAACTCCTTCACAGTATATCATGCGCAAGAAAGACCTTCTTGATGCAGCATATACTTTCACAGATCCAGAAGCTATTGAGGAAGTGCTTAGAGGAGCTCCCCAGCAATGGAAAACTCTGCTCAGCACTGCAACTCTTGTTACATGGATGGACTTCATGTTCAAAGTCAAGGAGATTGAAGAACTGCTACAGGACTTCAAACACTCCAAATCTGACTCATACAAGAGTTCTGACTTCAACAAAGCTTTTGAGACTTGGAGGCATGAAAGGAGAGAAAAGAAGAAGGAGAAAAAGAAAGCTAGAGTACATGCTGTGAATACTCCCAGCTCTGGGAAGAAACCTCATGTGCCTAACTACTCTCCTGATGACAAGAATGTGTCTAAAGTCACTCCTGCCTCCCAAGGAAAGCGCCCTTGCTGGCACTGTGGTAGTGGTAATCACTGGGATAACCACTGCAAATATGCCAGGAAGAATGCCACTAAGGCTAGGGTGCACTTTGCTAGTATTGAAGGTGATGAGCTTAGAGAACAAGAGGAGTATGAAGCAGCTGAAGCAGGTTTTAGTAGCAGTTCTGAATCATCAGAAGAGGATGATGAGTCTGACTCTGAGGATTTTTAGAACTGTCCCAGGCAGCTCTGGTTGTTTCAAACCCTGAAACAAGTGCAGAGAACCTAGGGACAACTACTAATGGCTCAGAGACTGCAACTAACTTCAATGCTGCAGCTAATACTGAATCTCTAAGATCAAAGTATACTACAGTAGTGATGCCTCCCAAATCTAAGGTATTCTCCACCAAGGCTAGCTCCCAATTGTCCAAAATAGTCCTTCAAAAGACTATGGCCAGACCTCCTGGAACATCTTTCCTAGGAGCTTCTGCTACCACTGTCCTTGCAAGACTAGGTGGACCTCAAGAAGAGGAATTACCATTGACTGTGGATACAGGTTCTGATATCACACTAGTCAATAAGGATTTCCTCAGCACTCTAAAGGTCCAACCAAAGATCAAGGTGGGGCAGAATGTCCAGTTAATCCAAGTAACAGGAAAGTCAAGGATTAATGGTTACATTGTGATGCCAATAATCTTTGAGACTCCTGAGGGTCCTGTAGAAATGACAGTAGAAGCCTATGTAGTTCCTAAGATGAACACAAGATTCCTTCTAGGTAATGACTTTGCAGCTCAATTCAAGTTGTCTATTGATAGAAGTGACCCTAAGGTAACCTACCTTAAGCTGGGAAACTCTGGAAGGCAAATTGAAGCTCAAGAGTCAGTTACCAACCCAAGAACTGATGATGCTGGCAATGTCTTCAGTGTGCAGGTTGAACCAACATCTGAGGACAACTCCTCTTCCAAGGCTTCAAAAACCAAAGGGAGGAGGTCAAGCAAGGAATTACCATACTCTTCAGATTTTCAGTTAGTACACCTAGCTCAGAATGTCATTCTGGAACCTGAGAGCATGACCAAGGTACCCATCCAAGTGGATTGGATACAAGACTTGAATGAAGGATTCATAGAACAGTTGGAATACTCTAAGAATGGCAATGAAGATAGACAGAAATGTGGTATCACCAATTGCATCATTTCTAGAGATACTACACATGTTCAAATGATGAATTTATCCAAAGTTGCAGTCAATCTCACTCAAGGAGATGTAATAGGACACTTATATGATCCCAACCAATACCTAGATCACTCTGAGAACCTTTCTGAAAGTGATCTAGCAAAAGGGATTGTGAAGTGCAACCTAATCAAAGCCCACTTGTCTGAAATGCCACTTCCCACGCCTACTGAGGAAGAGATATTGCTATCTCAACCTGTGGAAGGAGGTCCAAAGACTAGTGAGTTACCTGACCCAGACCATATCAAGAAGGACCAATTGTTATCTGAAATACACTTTGGAGAAAATCTAACTCTAGATCAAAAGAAGAAATTAGAGCAATTGGTACTGAAACACTTCATGGCATTTGGTCTGGATGGGAGATTAGGAACCTATCCTGCTGAAGTAGAGATTAAGCTGGTACCAGGTGCAAAGGAAATATCTTTAGCTCCTTATTCTGCCTCCCCTGCAAAAAGGGAAGTCATTGACAAGCAAGTCAAGGAATGGTTAAGGCTGGGAGTAATCCAACCTTCCAAGAGTCCTTGGGGTTTTCCAGTACTAATAGTGTTTAGGAATGGTAAAGCCAGGCTTTGCATTGACTACAGAGAACTGAATAAGATTGCTGTACCTGATCAATTCCCTTTGCCAAGGCAAACTGACATCCTCCATACTCTGGAAGGATCTCAGTACCTTACCACACTAGATGCTCTAGCTGGATTTACTCAGTTAAGTATCAAACCTGAAGACAGACCTAAAACAGCCTTCAGAATACATGATGGACTATTTGAGTTCACTAGGCTACCTTTTGGGTTCAGAAATGGACCTGCTGTGTTTCAAAGGGTAATGAGTGATGTACTAGCCCCATTTCTGTGGATCTTTGCATTGGTCTATATAGATGACATTGTAGTATTCAGCAAAACTTTTGAAGATCATTACAAACATCTGGATTTAGTGTTTGGAGCCATAGCAGCTGCTGGAATCACCTTGTCACCCATTAAATGCTTCATAGCCTACCAGTCACTTATATTACTGGGGCAAAAGGTATCCAGACTTGGTCTCTCCACTCACAAACAGAAAGTGGATGCTATAATCCAACTGGAAGCACCTAAGGACAAAGCTACCTTGCGCACATTCTTAGGTATGACTGGTTATTTTTCCAGTTATATTCCATTCTATGCTTGGATCATTGCACCCCTACTACCCTTGTTAAAGAAGGATGCTGAGTGGAAATGGGATGAATTGAAGCAAAATGCATTTGAACTAGCTAAAACAGCTCTTGTTTCAGCTCCTGTAATGGCTTATCCTATACCAGGACTGCCCTACAGAGTATATACAGATGCCTGTGACTTTGGTTTAGGTGCTATCTTGCAACAAGTACAACCCATGCTGATCAAGGACCTCAAAGGTACCAAGCTATATGAAAGGCTGAGGAAAGACTATGATTTAGGAAAGGATGTACCACTTTTGGTGATCCCTGACTCCAAGCAAAAGGACAACCTGACTGGGGGGGATGAGAATGAGGATTCTGAAAGTTTTGTAATCCATGATAAGTGGGCTAAAAACTTTGAAGACACCATAGTCCATGTAGAAAGAGTCATTGCCTACTGGTCTAGAATTCTTATCCCTGCAGAGAGGAACTATTCACCCACTGAGAGAGAAGCTTTGGCCCTCAAGGAAGGACTTATTAAGTTCCAACCTTACATTGAAGGGACTAAGTTTCTAGCAATCACAGATCATGCTGCCCTTACTTGGAGTAGAACCTTCCAGAATGTGAATACTAGGCTTCTGAGATGGGGCCTTACCTTTGCTGCCTATCCAGGCATGAAAATCATTCACAGAGCTGGAAGAGTACACTCTAATGTAGATCCTGTGTCCAGACTAAGGCGCAGAATACCACTACAAGATGGCCCTGTTGCAGATGATAGTACACCACTTGTACTGAGTACAGATGAGGATCCCATAAAGAACCTTTATAAGGAACTTGGGGAGAGGTTTGAAGAAAAACTGCTAGCTAATGTAAAAAGGTGCTTGTCCATTCCTGGAGGTGTTACAATACCCCTTGAGAATGATTTCAGTACTAATGCACTGGCTTTTCAGACAAATTCAAGGCACTACTTAACTGTGAGTATCAGTAAAGAGGAATTAGAGCACTTTATGCAAGGATATGAGAAGGATGAACACTTCAATAAGGTCCTACAAAGCCTTAGAGCAGCTCATGATCCTATGAACCCACCCTGGTCACAGTACAAGATTGGAGACAATGGATTAATATACTTCTGCAGGCAGGACAGCTATCTTTTGTGTGTCCCAAAAGATCTACAGCTGAGTATAGTATCTGAAGTGCATAATGGACTTGCTGAAAGTGCTCATGCTGGCTTTCACAAGACCTACAATAGCATTGCTTCAGTATACTACTGGCCATCAATGTCCAGGACAATCAAACAGTATGTAACCACTTGTGACATTTGTCAGAAGGCAAAACCCAAAAGGCATGGGCAAAGAGGTTTCTTGCAACCTATTCCAATCCCCACTCAACCTTTTGAAGTTATAACCATGGATTTCATTATGGACTTACCTATAAGTAATAGTTATAATGCTATCTTGACTATAGTTGACAAACTAACCAAGTATGCATTCTTCATACCCTGTAGTACTACCATTAATGAGAAGGAGACAGCCCAGTTGTTCCATGATCATATATGGATGCACTATGGACTGCCTCGCCAGGTTATTACTGATAGAGATACTAGGTGGACTGGAGCCTTCTGGGAACATCTTACAGCTCTAGTTGGTATTCAGCGCTCACTAACAACTGCCTATCACCCACAGGCAGATGGCCAGAGTGAGATTATGAATCAGACACTAGAAATAGCTCTGAGATGCTTTGTGGAACCATCAATGGATAACTGGAGTGACCTATTACCAGGTTTCACATTTGCCTACAACACTACTGTGCATACTGCCACAGGTTTTACACCTGCATACCTTCTTAGAGGTTACCAACCACTCAAGACCTCAGATTTGTTGGCTCAAACAGCCCAAGCTATGGAGCGCCTTAATGTGAAAGATCCTGCTGCTGAGAATTTTGCTGAAGGAATGAATTCCATTCGCTTACAGGCTACCAATGCTCTCACTGTTGGACAAGCTAAGCAGAAGGAGTATTACAACAAGGATAGGAGCTTTATTACCTTTGAGCCAGGAGACCAAGTCCTTATTAATCCTCATACCCTTAGACTGCTTAGGCAGCATAAAGGAAAGGGAACCAAGCTTCTAATGCGCTATGATGGACCTTTCACTGTCAAAGAAAGAGTCTCTGATGTTTCTTATAGGCTAGAAATCCCTTCCAGCTATAAGATACATCCAGTAATCAACATTGCACATTTAGAGTCTTATAATAAGGATAAATCTGATATTGAGAGGCCTACTAAGAACCTGAGCAGAGAGGACTTCAAGAACCATCCTGAATATGAAGTTGAAGCCATTCTGAAAGAGAAATGGGTAAAGAAGAGACATAGGCGGCAAAAAGAGTACTTAGTTAAGTTCTTAGGCTATGATGATACTCATAATCTATGGCTTAACAAGAGAGCACTCACCAATGCTCCTGAGATACTGAGAGAATGGGAACAGAAAAAAATAGCTGAAAATGCGAATTAACTCCCCATTATATTCCAGACATCATGGTTATACTCTCTGGATCTCAGTTTGCTACTTTTGACAGTCCAGCGCTTAAGGCCTGTCAAACATAACAAATTGCTGTTGAACTCACTGCGCTCTGATACCACCACTACATACTCTTTTTCACTATGGTTAATGACCTCCCTTCGCTTATCATGTTTGTTCTGTTGCTTCCCAGTATATTTGGCATAGCAGCAGTAGTCTATTGGTATAGGCAACATGGATATCAACATGTCAAATGGGGCGCCCATGTTGAAGTCAAAGTCTTAGACCCCCACACCTACAGGTTGGACTATCACATTGGTATAGTTAGGTATTCCATCCCTGGTAGGCTCTCTCTCAAAGTAAATGGGAGAGATAAACCTGTAAATATCACTCCCCATGATGTTTGCAAGGTTACAGTCATCACTGGAGATGAGGAATTCGCTTCCATAGGCATTCCTCTTGACAGTATGACCCATTTGACAAGGCCTGAACCTGCCTATCATCCTCAGTAAGTACTTTGCATTATAAGCTATTTTACTAGGTATTGATTGGCCTGTACAGAGTCTCCCAATCCTATCTTTCATTCACTTAAGTTCATGTCGCTTGGTTTACATGTAGTCACATGATCTGTTACAATGTTACCTGACTTGATCCTTGTAATCTGTGAGATGATAAGGAACTGTAACAGATCAAAGGTGATCTTGAATGCCGGAATTTCTGTCTGTTTGGGTCTAAAAAGGGAATCAAAACTCTAAACTGCCTTATGATAGGAAGCTCTGACATCATAGAGCCACTGAATTCACATGTTAGATTTCGCATTCTTGAGCTTATTTTGAGGGTATTGACCTATCTTAGAAAGATCTGGATGTTTTCCCCATGCACAAACTCTTGGAACTTAATAATGTATTAAGCTCAGAGCCTCTGAATCGTCTCCATCAAGTCTCCTTATCTGCACACTTCCAGTCTACTATGTCTAACTCCCTAGACTCAACTGCTGCTCCAGAGCGACCCCCTACTCCTCCTGGTATATTGGATATCCTGGCTAGCCAAGGATGGGCTAGATACCAATGGGTTCTTTCTGGACCAGGAGTGCATTGTGATGTCAATCCTGACTATGACTCAGAGTCTGGTGAGTATGGCTGTATCCCCTAATACTTTAGGCTGACTATCTATCCTATCAGATGATGAGGAAGGACCTAGTGCTCCTGATACCTGGCTGGATGACTTTGTCAAGTATACTCCTGTCAATTATGGGTATGATGGACCACTTTGGGCTGGTACATGGGATAAGTGAGTATTCTGATGCTCCACTATGCAAGGCTAACTTTACTTTGAAGTTCTAGGCTTGCTGAGGACCAGATCTGGGACGATTTTTCAGATTGGGACTCAGAAGAGTCTGCTGAGGAGGTGCCTGTCTCCCCCTCCATGCCTCCTCTGATGGAAGTGGTTACTGACTCACTCTGGAATGTTCCTAACAATGAGGAGATTCCAGATGATCAGGATCCTCCTTTGGAGCCTGCTGACCTTGAAAGGTTTGTGGCCCAGATCTTGACTGAAATTAGCCAAGGATCCCATTGATTGCATGTAATTACCTATTCTGAATGTATCTGAATGAATCACCTTTCCCTTGGAATGCTGAGTGATAAGGTGTACCACATGGAATAGAAGTACTTGTGCTAATCTTTGGTGTGACTCAGAACAAAGAACTACTCCATGAGCGCTTTTTCTGAGTAATTCTTGAGAGTATGACTCCATTCCACAGAGACCTGGAATGTCTAAGTCCAAATTCTCTCATGAGGATGCAGGTAGAGATGGAAAGGTATATAACAAGGCTCTCTGAAGCAACTACAGACCAGCAGCAGTCTCTACAGACAAGCTCTCTTCTGCATTCTTGCCTTAACTCTTACTTTCCATTTCCTATCACTTTCCTACCCCAAGATGTGCTTGAACAAGACTAGTTCTATGCCTGTGCACCATGTTAGGTTCTTGGCTACTAGATATGCCAATATCCTGCAAGCATATGGCCCCTACTATGTAGAGCAGGACTCAGGCTTTTTCATGTCACCATCTATTCTTGAGCGCAAGTTCAGGGAGGGAATTGAGGTTTGCTGCACTGAGCAGGATGGGAAAAAGCTTTGGTACTTATCCACTGCTACTGTCCTTGCTCTTGTAGATGCCTTGCTTCAGATTAGGGATATTGTTGGCAATTATTGTGACACTATGGAACATATTGACAACTATAACTCTGATTCTCCCTTGTACAATGCTTTTAAGGAGGCTAGGCTAAGCTACCCTGCTGAACCTTGTCTACTAGACCCCCATGTTCACCCTGGAACACCTTTCCAGAATGAATTTTGGGAGGTTAGTTTCTCCTCCAAGGAAGAACTTGATTTCAGGGTGTCCCACTGTCAACTTTGGGCCCTTGGTATGATAGTTGCTCTCCACTGCCTTGCCCTGTTCAAAGGTGCATGTGCTAAGTGTATTCCTATGGACCTGCCTCCTTGGCCTTGTGGTCACATGAAGTTGGCTAGGGCTCATTGGGAGCGCTGCTTGGAATGGACTAGGGAGCATTCTGCCCATTCCCCTGATCCTGCCTTCTTCCCCCCTTCACCCACCTTCCTGCCTTCTGATACTTCCAAGGATTCTGGTTGTACTGAGGCTGTTATCCAGGAGGAAGAAGATGAGGATCAGATTGAGGTGGACCATAATGACCTGAATGGATTTGAGGAGCAAACTGGGCGCATTTTTGAGCCTTCTCCCCTGTTCCACTT
Organism: Ceratobasidium sp. AG-K; assembly: GCA_037039685.1. Lineage (NCBI taxonomy): Eukaryota > Fungi > Basidiomycota > Agaricomycetes > Cantharellales > Ceratobasidiaceae > Ceratobasidium > Ceratobasidium sp. AG-K. The sequence goes on from JAWNGF010000002.1 coordinate 6,612,092, forward strand.
TTTCTTTGGTCAGAATGGTACCATTGCTGTCTCTGCCTAGCTTGCTAGCTTGTAAGTCAACCATATGTTTGGATTGGGAGGGCTATGTTATGGATACTGACATTCTGTCATAGGAATAACATACTGAAATCCAAACCTATGCTTGTGGCGACTTTTCTGCTTGTTTGCATGTATGCAGTTTTGTAACTGTCTTTACTCCCTCTTGAACGCTACTTTTGTGCTACTTCTTTATGTCGAAATGTAGTACTCTCTAGTAGCTTCAATTCACTGTCCTTTGCGTCTCTATATGCGGGGATTTCATAAAGATATGAAATGTCTAAGTTTATTGTCTTTGGCGCTTAGGGAGAGATACATTGTTATACTTGTATCTCCACCAATACTGATCCGTTCGCTTAGCTTGAACTTGCGACTGACTCGCAAGCTTCGAATTCAGCCGATCGCACTTGTTTCATGTGAATTGACCGGCTATTTCCCGCGATATGTCTCGTGGCTTGTCAAGGTGCTGAAATGACTCATTTCAGCAGCCACCAGATCTTGAGAGCTGCATAGCTTGTAGATAGTGATTTAGTATAGTTACTTGACTGGAGCAATTAGTTAGATGACTCATAATATATGTTCCAGCCAACCAAAGCACTCTGACTCCATGAATGCTAGTCATCAAGGCATCAGTGTTCATCCACCCCTCCTATCATTGGTAGATGCCCCCAATGATAGCCACAACCAGATGACTAGTGTTCTGAGGCCTCTAGGGTATAAATACATGCCCTCTAAGAGCCCTCCATCCTCACCTCACTCTACATCTGTTGTGCTTTGGCTTGGCTGTGTGATTTTCCCCATTATTGTTGTGTGCCTCAAACAGTATTTGTTAGCCTAAAGAAAAGGATCTCCTGAGTACCTATTATAGAGGAAAGGTTGCAGACGTCTTATAGTGCTTTTACAAGTAAGAACAAGGAAGGCATTTAGGGAATAGCCTAAGATTAGTACATACTTAGTTCATTGCAACTAGGAGTGTGAAACAGTGACATTTAATAGCTAAGGGAACCTGAGCTCAGTACTCCTGCTCTTTCTATTACTAGTGTACATACACTCTACAGTAGGAAAGCTTAGTATCAATTCCATTAAGTGTGCAACTAGATTGCTTACTTACTGAGAGCATCTCAGACTACTGAGACATTACTTTATATTGTTCCACTGTGTGTATTCTGTAGTTATATCACTTGTACATACAAGTAGCTGCAACTCTCAGATATATAACAGAGCGGATGGGGGCCATTGCAAAAGTAAAAAGCTGTTTTTTGGGGAAGTGGAAGAGTGTTGGGCTAAGAGCGGACTGTGAGTAATTGGCTGGGTAGCTGGGATGAGGACTTCAGCTGTCCTTCCTCTTGTCCTTTTGAATCCCTGTGGTTTGAAATTTGGGGGAAGCGGGCCAGTAGGAAAGTCCTTCTGGAATTTCCTCATCACTGGAGTCATATCGGCAAATTTCTCCGCCCGTTCTTCTGTGTCTTCTAGAGGTCCGTAACCTTTCCATCTGATGCAGTATTTCAGCCCATCAGGGTCTTGATGCCAATCAATGATCTTTTCTACTTCATATTCCTCCTCCCCATCTTCCGTAACGATCGGCGGAGGTCGGGGTTGGTTCCAATGGAAATCCACATCTTCCTTGTAGTGAGTCAACATGTTTCCATGGAAGATGTCATGTATTTTCATGGACTTGGGGAGGTCAAGTTGGTAGGTGTGTGAAGAGATTTGTTTTTTGACAACAAAGGGGCCAGTTTTTTTGTCATCAAGCTTCTTGCTTGGGCGCCTGGTCTTGATATTGGTAGTCAGGAGCCACACGTTGTCCCCTTCCTTGTATTGCTTTTTTGGAAGTTCTTCCCTTGTTTGGTGGTATTCCATCATGGCTTTTGCTTTTTCCCACACAGCTTCCATATCCTTTGTCCACTTGTTGGCTTCTGGAGAATGAGTCATATATTCCTCAATGGACCATTTTGGAGTCATTCCATAGACAATTTCAAAGGGTGACTTGCTTGTAACGCAATTTTTGTGATTGTTGTGGCAGAATTCCACGATAGGTAGCCATTTGGCCCAGTCGTCCTGGCAATGGTTGCAGAATATTCTCAACCAGCCTTCTAGCCACTGGTTTGTTTTTTCCGCAAGACCATCAGTTTCAGGATGGAAGGCCATGCTGAAGGTAGGTTGGATATTGAGTCTTTTGTACACTGCCTCCAGGAAGTGAGATTTGAAAGTAGTTCCTCTATTGGAGACAGTGGTTTTTGGGAAACCATGGAGTCGCCATACTTCCTTGATGAAGATGTTGGCAAGTTGTTCCAAGTTGGTTGCTTTGTTGCAGGCAATGAAATGTGCCATTCTGGAAAAGCAATCCACCACAACAAGGACACTGTCGAAACCTCCAGATTTTGGTAGTTTCACAATAAAATTGTAAGCAATGTTTTCCCAAGGTTTTTCCGGGATGGGTAAGGATTTGAGCGGTAAGTGTCCTGTGCTTCCCTTCCCTCTTTGGCAAATTTTGCAGCTTTTGATGAAGCGATTCACTTGGCTTTTCATGCCGGGCCAATAGTATCTTCTTGAGAGAAGCTCCAGGGTTCTAGCCTGTCCTTGGTGACCAGCCATTGGTGTGTCGTGGTGCAGTTGTAGCAGCTTCAGTTTGATGTCTTTCTCATCAGGGACAATAATTCTTCCTTGATACCACAGGAGGTTTTCCCCCCATTTGTAGTCTTTGAATTGTTTTTTCACGGAAGGCGGAAGGGACTCCTTGTCCTTTGTAGTGGCAATCAAGGTTTGTAGGGCTTTGTCCTCTTCCTGTGCTTCTTTGAGTTCACTCATGAGGTCTGATCCCATCATGGCGGCAAAGCCCTTGAATCTTTCGGCGGAGATCATAGTCTGTTTTGCTGATGCAATGTCCCCATGGTCACTTCTTCTAGAAATAATGTCCGGCTTTTCTGACATCTTCCCAGGTCGATAGTGTATTTTGAAATTGTAACTTGCTAACATCAGAAGCCATCTGTGGTGTCTCTGGTTGAAGTTGACAGAGTCTTTCCAGTAGGTCAAGTTTTTGTGGTCCGTGTAGATGATCACTGGTTCCTTTGTTCCTTCAAGGTGAATGTGCCAATGTCTCAACGCTTCAATGATAGCAAAAAGCTCCTTGTTGTGTGTGTCATAATTCAATTCCGCATCCTTGAAGCTTTTGGAAAGGAAGCCAATCGGGTGCAGGTATCCGTCGTTTTGTTGTTGACTAAGGATTGCTCCTAGAGCAACTCCTGAGGCGTCTGTCTCCAGGAAGTATTGCTTTGATTTGTCTGGATGTGCCAGCACTGGCTCTTCTGAGATCATCTTCTTCAGGCTTTCAAAAGCCTCCTAATGTGCCTCCTTCCATTCCCATTTTTGGTCCTTTTGAGTGAGCTGAGTCAAAGGTTTGACAATGGAAGAGAAAGAGACCACAAATCTCCTGTGGAAGTTGCAGAAGCCAATGAAGGCTTGTAGCTGCTTGACAGTTTTTGGGACAGGCCATTCCTGGATAGTCTTGATCTTGTCTTTGTTCATGGAGATACCATTCTTGTCCACAACAAAGCCTACCCAATTGGCCTTTTTGCCATAAAAGGTGCACTTTTTGAGGTTCCCATATAGATTGTTCTTTTGTAGCCTTTCAAGGACTTCTATGATGTCCAAAGTGTGTTGGTTTCTTCCTCTAGAGATAATCAAGATATTGTCGATGTAGACTACTATCTTCTTTCCAATCAGGTCTCTGAAAATATTGTCCATCATTCTTTGGAATGTTGAAGGTGCATTTTTCAGTCCAAAGGCCATCACAGTATATTTGAAGAGGCCTTTGGAAGTGCTGAATGCTGTTTTCCATTTGTCTCCTTCCCTGATTCTCACATTCCAGAAACCATTTTTCAGGTCCAGAGAGGTGATGAAAAGTTCTTCGTTTGATTTGTTGCTAGTCTTCTTGAAGATCTCCAGGAGTTGATCCATCAGAGGTATGGGGTAGCGGTCTGGGATAGTTTCCACATTTGCCCCTCTGTAGTCAACAACTGGTCTCAGGTCTGGTACGGTTTGTCCTGGCTTCAGTGCCTTTGTGACAAAGAATAGGCTAGCAGCAATGGGAGAATCACTGGGTCTGATTCTTCCTGACTTGAGTTCCGACTTCACATACTCCTTTGTGGCCTCCCTTTCTCTTGGTGAGAGGGGATAAGCTTTCTTTGGTTTTGGGAGTTTGTTGTTGTCATAGAACTCAATTTTGCAGTCCCATTCCCTGTGTTCTGGCAGCTTGTTGTATTGTTCTTCATCAAAGACATTGGCAAAATCCTTGAGTTCTTCTGGAAGTTCCTGTAACATCCCTGCCTTTGCTTGGATGTCAAACTCCTTTCTCCATTTGATAGAGAATGGGGCCCAGGAAATATCAGGGTTTGTTTCCTTCAACCATGTCATGCCAAGGATCATAGGTTGAGTTCCTGTTGGCATGACATAGAATCTTTGTTTGAAAGTTCTCCCTTCTATATCAAATTTCAATTTGCAATGGTGTCGGATGAGGTTCTTTTGGGTTTTTCCATTGATCATCTCCACATTCCTAGGAGTTTGTAAAGAGATCAAAGGAATATTGTTTTTCTTTGCAAAGTTCAGGTCAATGAAATTTCTGCTGGAGCCGGAGTCAATGAGAGTTGAGATGTTTTCTGTGATTCCCTCTGCTTGTGCATATACCATGGGTGATTCATTTGTGGCTTTGTAGTAGTATACATTTCGCAGAGAGGGTATCAGGGCATCTTCACACACAGTGGAGAGACGCCCATCTAGTTTTCCAACTCCAAATTGGTGGACTTGGTTTCTTCTGTTTCTCCTTCCTTCACTTCACCGGCTTTTCCTTTCACTGGTGCCTTCCTTTTGTCTTTGTAGGTCCATTCCTTTTTGCAATCAGCAATTGCATGTCCCGCTTCTCCACATTTGATGCAGAGGTTGTTTTCCTTGTGGTGTGTTTTCTCAGCCTTTGGGACAAGGTCTCCTTTTGCTTGTTTTGTGGTTTTGGGTCCTTCAGCCTTGTCTTCCTTCTTTCCTTTGTTTTGGGGATTGGTGAGTTTTTGGATTTCTTTGGCTTGGAGGGCGATGTCAATCCATCCTTCTAAGTCTCTTTGTGCGGTGGTTCTCCTATCCCTGAGTTCTTTGCGGACAAGTTCCGCTTTGATGAGTCTGCTCAACCCTTGCCTGAAACGCATGATCAGAGCGGCATTGTTCCAATCTAGCTCTTGTGCAAGAAGTTGGAATTCAGAGACATATTCGCCTACGGATTTGTTCTGGTAGAGCCGTTGGATCCCTTGTTCTGCTTGGATTTTCTTGCTAGGGTCACTCCACTGCTTCTCATAGGCGTTTTGGAAAGCTTCCCATGATTCCAGCCAAGGATGGTTTTTGTTGTTGTTGTACTGATTGAGGGTGGGTTGTGCCCAGTTTCCTGCTGCTCCTTCTGCCATATTCATGAGGGTTGCAACAATTTGTCATTCCTCAGTGTTGTATTGATTTGGGTTCAAGCAGAAAAATGCTTTCATCCGCGCAAGGAATGTTTCAGCAGCTGTTCCCCTTGCTCCTTCAAATGCTTTGGGCATCTTTGTCGTGAGCTAGCTCACTCCATCGGACTTGCCCGCCTGTCTCCCTCTTTGTGTTATGTTTCCCGTTTCCTTTCGCCGCGTTGCCACCTTCTTGTGGTTATCCTGTTACATTGTGTAACGCAGCTGTGCTTTGTATGAGTCATGTCTGTTCATACAGCATGACTCACATGGACACTCCTGACTGGTAGACTGTATGACTCATGTGGCTGCGCCTTGTATGACTCGGCCTTTTCTTGATTATATATAGAGGACCAACAAGCCTGGCAACCCCAGCTTGTTTTGTCTCGTCAAAACATCCCTTCAGAGTGACACTTAGAACCACCTCTACCCTCAAGAGCCTACAGACGCTTAAGTGTGTTGCGGTTCAAGAGGTCACTTAGGTCTTAGTGCCGTCCACTCTCCATCGCGGCTTGTCTCATAGCCATCAAGAAGAAGCTTACGACAATCTTGATGCGTGGGCCTGATCCATTTCTGTTTCCACCCTGTCCTGTTTGAATAATGAAGGTTCTTCCTTCATCCCTGATTTGATAGCCTGATTGTCCTTGCACCTCAAATGAGGGGGATCGCCTTTCTTGGGGTGAGATGTTCCTCCTATGCGGGGGAGGTTCCCTAGGGTTTGCAATTTCCATGGAAGTTTGTCCAGACTCCTCGCGTCAGTGATCCGACTCTATTTGGGCGTCTACTCCGATTTGTTCAAGGAGATCAAACGTTTCTTGTCCGCCTGTTCGGATTTCCCTGAGTCGGTTGGTTTGATCTTGGAAACCTTCAGTAACTTCTTCATCGATCCGTCCTAGAGTGACCATAATGTTCCTCATTCCTTCAGCCATTCTTCCAATAGTTTCTTCTATCCTGTTGATCCAATCAACTTGGTTTTGCAGGTTCTGAGTGATCAGCTGATTTTGAGCCACCAATTGTTGGTTGATGTACTTGAAGTTTCCTACTGATCGTTTGAATATTTGCTTGACCCTTTGTTGTGCGCAATCAACGTTTCGGAGATGTTCGTAGAAGGTGTTGACTCCGTCTTTGGTTCTGGAAGCAATGCGCTCAATCCGCTGCATCATGTTGTTGTTTTCTTGCTGTTGAAGATCCCATCTTCTCTCCAGTCCTTCAATGCAAAGTGCCTGTACCACGTTTTCTTGTTGATACTGGACTTGCAGTGTATTGAAAATTCTTTCCAATGTTTGTACTGCTCTTCCATCAGTGTTTTCAATGATGATTTCCCTTCTCAATTGTTTGTCTTCAGAGATAGTTTCTACACTCCTTTGTGACTCAAAGGTTGAGGGGACACTTGCTACACTTTGGCTTCTGGAAACTACCAACATCACTGGAACTATGCCAGGAGTGGAAGGTGCCGGAGTTGTTTGTGGGAAAATATTGTCTAAATTTGGCATTTCGAGGGGTTGTCTTGGCCCAGGGGGTGGTGGTGGAGGTATCCGACCTGTCGATGGCATTGATGGTCCTGGGGTTGCGTTTCTTTGACCAAATTGCGCAATTCCCATAGGTCGAATGATCCTCATTGCACGTGGGCTGACTATTGTTCCTGGCTCCCTTTGTTCGATTCTTGGTGGAGGGCTATTGTTTGTGATTTCGATCACCCTGATGGTTGGGGATGTCGATTGTTCATTGGAACTGGTAGGTTCTTCCCGTGATGTCTTGACTATGTTGCTGATTCCTCCTGGGACGCTGGTTGATGGTGGCCTTGAGGCTTGGCTGTTGCTTCTGAGCGGTGCCGTCCAATCTTCAGCTCGTTCCCTGGATGCCCTCGAAGGGTTTGTTCGTAATTTGACTATTTGTGGCGCGGGCTCAGCGGCCTGCCTGTTTGATGCTGCGCTTGAGGACCTTGAGTTCATGTTGTGAAGTCACATGATCTTGTTTTCTTGTGGCTCAGCAGAGAAAGAGCTTGCTTTGCAATGTCGCAACCTGCTAAGTAGTAGAGTTGACGACTGCTAATCGCCTTGTTGACCGTGAGCAATAAGTCTAAGTAGACTAAATTGCTAAGGGAAATTGCTAGCTTCTAAGTAGAAGTCCTAGCTCCAAATCCCAAGTGGCTGCTGTAGTGGCTAAGTAGCCAAGTGCCTCTGATCACACACTGCAGGGAGAGTTGATGAGGCAAAGCAAGCTGGGGGCAACCATGCTTGCAAGCCAGTATATATAGGCAAGAGGCGAGCGAGTCATACAAGGTATATGAGTCACAAGCCCAAGTCAGAGTCCGAGTCATAAAGGGGGCTGCTCAGGCCAGCCAAATAGAAAACAGCATGAGTCATATGACTCATGGTGACATGTCATCCATACACCTCACTAAGCGAGGGAGAGGGCACAGCTAAACAGAAGAGGCGCCTAAGGCGCCAATACAAGCCACAAGTCTGCAGAAAGAGAGACAGAGGGCAGGACAGGTCACGACACCACAGCTTATTTAGGACATTAGCCACCCAAACTCAGCAACAGGATAATTGCAAACTGTATGGCAGAAATGAAGCCTGTGCTTCCATCTGTCAAATTTCCATACATGTACTGTTGTGATAGATCCATGCAGGCCAATTGGGCGGTGTGCAATTCTTGGATGTCAACCCCCGCACTTCAGGTGGTCAGTCTATCTGTTGCCTGTGCCTTGCACGCTTGCACAGTAATTATGCAGCTTGGCCTCATATCGAGTGAAAGCATGCTGATTCACTCAAACATGCCCTTAGTATCAGCAAGAGCCCTTGGGCGTTGTTCAAAAGAACCTATTGTGCTTACAGAGAACAGTGTATTGTGACGTACTTGGCCAACATGTCCATCCACACCTTGCACGTTCCATCCATCACGATTCCACATGTATTTACATCCCTAGAGTTGTTTCCCTCACACACCCGTCTGGACCTTCATAGACAAACATTTTGGACTACATTTGAGGTACAATCCTAACTATATGCATGTCATGTACATACAGCAAGTGCGATTCGGTCGTACCCTTCAGTCAAGTTAGCTATATCCTCCTCAATATCATCCTCGCTCTCTTCCTCTTGCATGTATGCATTACAACCAGTCTCGAAGTGAGCCTCCACCGATGGCAAAACCGGAGTGAAACCGATCGGATCGGCACCCGTCAGCCGTGATCCACATCCCGATTGCCCATTGAAATATGGGCTGGCTTTGATTCGTCGGATATAGGAATGGGTTACTTGATTGACACTGGTTAGATAGGTGATTCGATCACAAAGTACGTGAGCAAGATTGGATTGCTGTAACTCAAGATGCGTTAGCGTTTCAGACATGTGGTGGACTTCGTCGCGCATCCATGTTTTTAGGCGTTGGGCTTCCACTTGAACACGCACAAGCTCCTCTCGAGCTCAATCGACACAAAGCGAACGCATTGTCGCATCTCTAATTTCTGGGAGAGCCCATTTCTGGGATAGAATGTCTTGACGGTATTCGCGCAGAAGTTTGAAGTCCGAGAGCTTGCTCATTTCCATCGCCTCTTTGGTAGTGATTAGCCTGCGTGGTGGGTTCGAGTTCTGAGCAAGTTTGTTGTACTTTGAAACAGCTGATTTGAGCGCTTTTGAGCGCACGGACAAGCTCTTCGAAATAAGTTCTCGAAGTTTGTATCCTGTAGAGAGGGAAAAAGATCGTAAATACTCATATAATAGTTGTCAAGCATTGTGAACTATGTTTCCTTACCTGTGTTCCCGTGTATGTATTTTTCCATCTCAAGTATTCGCTCTAAGCATAGTTGTTCTAAGTTATCAGCTGCACGTTGTAGTTCTAGGTTGTTGCGGTCAGCTACAGCCTGCTTCCATTCCCCACAATTGGTGGTCCAACGCGCATCTACGTCCAACCTCGATTCAAGTTGTGAAATTTCCTGGTAGAGTAGATTTAGCCGGGAATTTAGATTCCGCCGCTCTGCTGCAATAGCTTTGTCAACGAGAACATGAGGCTCCTGGCTTCTCAGTGCCGAAGTAGGATCTGATAAGAACTTGTCGAGCTGCTTCCTACAGAAACTAAGCCTATAAAGGTTGTTTTCCTATAGGAGACACTTACTCTAGCACACCCATGCTCTCAAGTGCTGAGATATAGTCGATTGCGTCGTTGTTCTGAGGCAGTTTGGATGAGAGTGAAGCCAGGTAGTCTCGTTCAGCATTGACAAATCCAGGAAACTCTTCCTCGCGAATACCGAAAGCTTTCATGACTTGGTCTCGACGAGCAAGCGACTCTTCAAGTTGGTTGATTGCACTATTAAAATTATTGAATATGAACTTTCCTGATTGTGAAATTAGCCCCGAGAGTGAGCAAGCGCAATAAATCCTGCTATCCAAGCAGTGACATACCCAAGTTAGCCAACGCATCCTTATCTGAAATGTCTATATGTTGCTGAATTTGCTGTCGTCGGTTATATTTCGACGCATGTTGGGTACACCTCGCAACACCGTTTGAGTGACTGAAAAAGCGTTCGCAGCCCTCGAAATCCTCGATACCAGCGCCAGTACGCCATAGTGGGTGCCAATCCAGCTGGCATGGGCGCTCATGCGCATATCCATGAAACGAACCCACTACATAACTTGTATTGTTCTCACGGACTAGATCACTAGTCAACGGGTGGTTATGGGCAGTGACCGAATGCTGGCAGCCGATATCGTATCCAATCAATATATCTTTTCCATGAGCAGTAATGACCTTTGAGAAAGCAGCAAGTGGGTACTTTGCCCTAATGGACAATATTCAACGATGTATCAAGTAACTGAATTACCAATGTTCACTTACCGTTCCCCAGTACGAATCATGTCGGCTGTCATCAGGACAATTCCATGGCGGCACAAAACCGTAAATATACCTGTCTCATCCAAGGCATCGAAGGTATCCTTTGAATTTTCATTTCGTGCGTTTTTCCAACGGGGAGCACATGCTGACGGCGACACGGATTCACTGTCTATTTCATCTCCGTGCTTTGTTCGGCATGCAAGAGTAAGTTTGGCACGAACGGACGACAAACCACAGCCATACCTCTGCTCTAGTTTGATTTCTCTTTGCAGTTGGTCTATTGTGAGCCGAGCCCTCGATTTGATATCGGTCAACGTCTTCCGGCTCCAGCATATGCGAACTAGAGAACGTGCGTGGGTCATTTTCGCCAGACCGTACATATCGCTTAAGCGACGTGTTTCCGTCCCCAGTCGCCATCATTGAGTATATAAGTCTAGACTCGTGATTCAGCTGATTCGATTGTTCAGAAATCAATGTGCTTTAACATATCGGAGATATATACCTTGTAAGTACACGGAGGGCATGCATTTTTCAGCCTCCAGTCAGATCCATCCCGTTTCAACTTTTGTAACAATCGGAAATCGACAATTCTAAGGAGTGTAAAATATACATCAAGCGCAGCTGATAGTTGATCACGAAGATAACGCTGATATGGGATCTGTGGGAGCAAATTAATCCACACAGAAGAACCACACACAACCGAGATGCTCACAAAATGCAAGTCGCAAAGTACTTTGGCAAAAGCTTGTACACTAAATTGTGGCATGCGTTGTCGAATACCTAAGAACACTTTTAGTGTGCGAATGCTAATTGCAGCGGTGGGATGCGTTGGACTAGCGGAGATAAACCCCGCTCGAACGAGGGCCACATTACGGTGTTCATCTTGCGAATGAGTGAGAGAAAAACTGCGCCGTCGGACTACAAGAGCGATTGTTAGTAGGCCCACTCTGTAGCTATAGAGTAGACATTACAGCCTTACGAAATATATCCACAATTTCCACCGCAAAAGTTTCTATCTTGCTGGAAGCGTCTTCATCCAGTGACCGATCAGCTGGAGGGTCAAGATTGGCTTGTGGCGAAGCGTTGTAATCAAGTAATGCATCAGCAAGATCTTCGTAGAGGCAATCCCACGCCGCGCTCAAGTTATGTGTCCTCTTGGTCCAGGACCGATACCTTGATCTGCAATATGTATGCTTTGTCAATGTCAAAAATGAACAATATTGGTGTACTTACATCGGGAGGATACTTGTCGGTATTACATCTCTCTCGGTCTCCTCTTCACTTTCTACGTCTTCAACAAAAGGATCGACATCCAGCATCTCATTGTGGTTGATATCGCCCGGTGGCTCCGTTCCAGATTGACCAGAATCCGCCCAGTCAGTGAGGATGGTCTGCTCATATGTGGAAAGCTCTGAACCTCCGTCAACAAACTCGAAGAAAAGTAGTATAATGAAAGCACTCAACTGGAGAACTCCTTAGATACTAATCGTCGGCTAGTCTCTGCTCGTTTTTGTGACGCTGTGAGATACAGCTTATGTGTCGGCAATAATGGGTCCTGTGAACCAGGATCGTCTGCAGCAAATCCTTTGTTGAACGGGAATTGTGGACCCCGTAGTTTTATTGCCTTGCGAGCTCTTACACGGTGAGGACCAGTCATGGTTTGGGAGGAAAGATAGCTTGACGGTTACGTTCTCCCCAGGAGCAATCACAGTATTGCCATGTGTTGAAGGCTGAAATGCGATATGGCAACCAAAGCTCCCAATATAGTAATATCCGTTAGGAATTGTTTCCGGAGCTCACACGCTTTCGAGGAAGCAAATCTATCTATTACGCGTGGTTACAAGACAGAGGTCTGATAGGAGAGACGGAGGGGTAATTCTATACAAGATTATTTGTACACTCAACCGTGAACCTACAGGGGATCGCGTTGATTGGATGCAATCTGCCAATGGGAAAACTTTCGATAGTGACGAGACCATTACTTTGAGTAGTCGAGACACATACCTCGTGATTACTAAGACTCACGAGCGCACTGAAGTCGTGAGGAGCAAGTGAGCCCGCACGGCCGTCTCATTGTGCCAGGATGTAAGCAGCTCACCCCTCGCTATGTGAGAATGGACAAGCGATAGTTAGACGAGCCGAGGTAGATACCTGGAGTGATTTGGGGGTGAATTCATAATGAGTCGGCGAAGAATTGCGAAAAAGATGGCTAGGGATGATAGGGGGTCGTTGGAGTTCTTAGACAGAAGCTACGGTGTAATGGCGCCGATGGTCGCGCAGTTACGAGGTCTACTTGAGGATAAATCTAAACTACGGCCAGTTCTCGTCAGCTGACAAGCTACCAAGTCAAAGCGCTCACCTTGACCGAGTGATAATACCAGTTGTGGGTAATCGGTTCGATGCCCGACACATCTACCAAGCCAGTATCGTCGAACGAGAAGAGAACTTTTCATGCCACAAGGGGTCGGCAATTGCGTGTCGGACACATCGAGCGTGCGTAAATAACCGCACGCAATCACTTGATCCAGTGGCTTGACGGCATCTGAGAGAAAAAAACACCAGCGTGTAAAGCTCTCAAATCACAGTATTACGCACCGGTGGCAGTAGATATTAATTGACGGTCGGTTTCGAGCTGTGGCGGCGATAAAAATCACCCGCGGCGGCGTCAAGGAACATGTCGGCAAGACATGTGCTGTCGATTCATTCAGTCGATATTTCCGGTATGATATATCCGGTCGTCTAGGGCAATTTTTCGCAATTTTATCGCAATTTTATCGACCGGCAGTGAGGTGGTGGCGGCGGCGACGATGACGGCGACAGGAATGGCGTTGGGGACGGGTGCACGGACAGCGACAATGGGGCATGTGACGTGCTGAGCCACGTTGCTGTAGTTAGGCGCCGCTGATCAGCCTTGGCCGGCGGCCAAGCGGTGTCCTGGTGCCCTTAGCGCCGACGAGCGCTCCCTGTGTGTCGACGGACGACGAAAACGGAAGGAAGAAGCCGGCGCCGAGGGCGGGCGGTCGATGCCGACAAAAGCCGTAGAGTGTGCCGGGTGTTAGCGCCGGGGGCATGGAGAGATGAGTGGGAGATGCGAAGATATTGGTGGTTTCGACACATATCTGGGAGATATCGCTGGAGATGCGAAAATCCTAGGAAACACGACCTTATTAGCCGAAAAGCCCCATCAGACCTCCTCGGCTAATAAGCATAGGGTCTGGGTGAGGTACAGGTGAGACCCTGACGCCAAGCCGCCGATCCGCGGATCATGTCAATGATCTCTGGACCGGCTTTTCAGAGAAACTAATATATCTGCATGCAAACAGACTGGGGTGATACATAAAGTAGCTCGGTCAAACCGGAATAAAATCTTGAACCAAATGATACCCACCAAGTACGCGATATTGAAGTTCGAAAAAACATCGGCTCCTGCCGCCCAACACACGTTTACTTCACTACGAGAAGACTAGGGCACTGAATAGTTTCCAACATGACTATTTGAGTATGTCGAATACAGTTTGTACCATTGTAAATACGATATAAGCCGTTTTTACTAATGAACTGAAGCTACCTACTGCAGCGGATTCAGGGGACCCGAATCTCCACCTAACCATCACCAAATTGGTCCGCTCTTTTTGCATATCGATTTATACACGGCTATTGAATACTTCTGGAGACTTTCAGACTCTTACTCTCTCTGAATGTCACGCAAACGTCAAAATACAGTTGGGGAGCGGGTTTCTTAGTACTCCGAATTTCGATATGTGGGCTACATCATTTTGTGCGCAGCGAGAGTGCGATTCCAAATAGTCTAATGGCATTCATCAAAGTACCTTCTCTGAGGAGTTATGACGATTTCTATCGTGGCAGTCGAATTTTCAAAACGAAACCCTGGTGGCGAGTACTTTTGCAAATCGCAATAAATTTGCACTGTATCACTATCGCGTGACTTTATCTAGTCTTGGACAGCCCTAACCCCAGTTCCTGCACGCAAATGTCTCACAACCAAGGCCAAGAGCTAAAAGTTATGACACAGCAACTAATACAAAGAAATTGGAGGACCAACAAAGGGCATAAGAGGAATGAGGGAAAAAAAATGTATAATTCAAAAACGACGACGTACATAAACTACGTTGTCATGTATATTGCCTATCATTGACGGTCCTCTCAATAAATAGTAGTTGCACTTCCAAACAACGATGAATACCAATACCGCATACATACAAGCGAGAAACTAGGTACTAGCAACAAGGCAATATAATAAGCCTCTGCGCGGCCAAACCCTTCACATATAATCTCTCCAATTTTATCAGTTAATGCACCAGCAAATGGCCATAGGTTGCCGATGATGCATAGCGCCCAGCGCACTCTCTATTGTTTCCCTAAATTGATGTAGCGTAACAAGCCTATGGGCTGGATCAATGTACGAGATCCTACAGTAGATGAAAGGCGGGAAGCAGAGGAGCCAGAGGGGTCGCAATTATAGCGCTGCTATATCCTTCGCGCATGTTCTCTCTAAGTTTACTAGCTAATGCTCCCGCGCAAGGCCATGTATTGCTCAAAGTAAGCAGCGCCCTAACGCATGCTCCAGCAGCCTCCCACCGGTGTGTGATCACTGAGGCACGACCGCATATATAGACTGCCTAGAAGCTTGTTAGCCAATCAAATTGAAAATCCAACTAGGGACTTGCCTGAAAGGAGGTACGAGGAAAGAATCGAAGGCCATACTGGTTACTAAACAAGGTGACGAGGTAAAGGATCTGGCCCGTCGCGCATTCATAGGCCTGGGTAATTTCAGAGCTCATCTCAGGCTCTCTGTGAGGCAAGACGAGCTGAGGTAGGTTCAACTCGAGAACTGACCACCAGTACCATATATGCAGACATAGCACGTGTGGAAGAGTTGGAGCGGAAGGGGCAGGAATGCAAAGGCAGCCAGGTAGTGTATTGAACCAGGCATCGAGTTGGGCCCTGCAGGAAATCATCAATGAGGTTTGGAAAGGAGCAAGGATAAACGGTACGTGCTGTATATTTGCCGTTCCAATATTTCGTTGAAGCCTAATATGAGCAGTCTCAATACGACGTGAAGCGGAATTCAGGTGCACTTACGTATTGTCAGTTATTTGCACAACAATCGCCAGGAGGGTACAGCTCCGAGTAAAGCACTCCAAAAGAGACCTGCCGATATTTGTAGGCTCGCACCCAGCAATCATATTGTTGACATGACTGCCTAGCTCAGTAGTAGCGGGCCAATCGGTCGGCGACTGAGGAATATGTGTATCTGAAAATGACTTGTTGTCCAATGCCTATAATGGCTACTATCAGCCAGGGGCAAACACATTCAATAGGAAACTCGTCACCATGAGCGTATCTACGGAATTGCGCATTGGGTTAGCATACGAACGCGTGATAAAGCAATTATTGACTTTGAATAAATTTAGTCCAACGATACCATTTTTGAAAGGTCGAGTCAGGCGACTCGGATGCTACGAACCAGGTGAGTACACGGGATTGTTCGGGTGATTTACCCGGAGGCAGCTTACGATTGTGAGCGACTCGGGCGCTCATCCCTGAAAGCAATTAGCAAAATCCGTTAATCACGCAATAAGCTCACCGAGATACATGCTACCGGCAAGATTTTGGCCAATGCCACGATGGTATTCGGATAGTAGAGCCAATGAAATAGCTACGTGCGGCGCGGTATAATCCCCATCGTCGTCTAGCCATTGCTTGGCGTGAGCAGCGAAGCGGGCCCATGTTGCAAGAGCTCTGATTTCTGGGTCGTCTGAAAAGGCAGCTGCGAGAGCCAAGAGAGAACAATGTAACATGGGAGAGTAGTGCTCGACCTGGGCTTGACCCGGAGGAAGGACGTTCGAATGAAGCAGATCGCGTAGAAAGAGATTAGGGATGAGACCAAGCACCCAAGTAGTTCCATAGATGAAGCAACGCGATAAGATTGTGTCATGCTCATGTCGAGACATATTAACACCACCCAGAAGCGGCAAGTAGCGGTTCCATTCGCAGGCTAGGCTTGCTTGGACCTCGGGTGTCTGGTTCTCGGTAGGAATAGATGTATCGATGTCGAATATGTATTGGTATAGCATGGGTCGCAGCTCCAGGGGTGCATTAGCCCAGACAGGGCAGGAGTCAAAATCGACGCTTGTCGGCTGAGATTCAACCAATTTAGTAACATACGTATACAAAACGGCAGTCTTGCCTGGCTTAAATCCCTCGATAGTGACTCCATGATAGGTTCTGGCGGCGTATCCGCCCACAAGACCGGTGGACCACTCGTCGGGGTTGAACCCTGGGATAACTGCCCAATATTCGAGTCGAGCGATCGAAGTAGGGAAATCTCAGATTCGAGCATTTGAATCTTGACACGCAGGCCCTCGACATACTGATTCGAGGTTGGACGGCTCCCTTCTTCATTTCCCTCGGACCAGGTGCACTATCGGTTTCAGCGTAGGCGAAAAAAATGAACTAAAACGATGTACCTCGTGCCCCTATAAAACAGTAAGACAGATGCGACGAGAATAAAAGGTGGACGTACAGAATATAAACACGCCCCGCAAACGGGATGTGCACCGTCACACTTGCAGCGCAGCCGTCGGCAGCTATTACACGCTCGACTTGTGTACGGTGTGCGACGACGACTAGAACCAGGGGACGGCTTATCCTGCATGATGGAGTGGGTCATCACTGGCATGTTCGAATCTGACGTGAAAGCCTTTTGAATTCCGTACAGGCCCTGTTTCTGATGATGACATGGTGCGGTGCCACGCTTGAATGATGCCCGCTGGCAACCATACATACTAACGGTATTGCAAACTACGGCCGCACTAGGCACATACCGAACCGGCAGGGTCAGAAGGTCAGGACTAGATCCAGTTGGATGCGTGGTGTACTATGTGCATCAACTCTCGTAGCGAAGCGCCGGGGCTTGAGCCGAAACAATTCCGGTCCATCGGATTCGATGACGCACGTGAGGTTACAGTGGGCGCCAAATTGATTGCACCACGTGACCGAAAGTCGATTTTTGGGCGCTCTCAACAAAAATCGAAAAAGCTACGGGGTGCTCCGTAGCTCGGATTCGCTCAGGGGCACTCCTGAGGCTCCTCCAGCACTCCGGAGCGTTGTGATCACGTGCTCCAAAGCGCTCAAGGAGCTTAAGGAGTGCTCCCGAGCAAAACCGAGCTACGGAGCACCCCGTAGCTTTTCACATTTTCGCTGAGCTGGCTCTCCTCTCAAAGAACGCGCCAGCAGGGCTTGAGAATATTATAGTGTACATATGTAGTTGCAATCCATGTGCTGGTGCATTATTTAATAGGGTTGTCTGTCCCAAGGCCCTAGAGTGCTGAAACTGCGGGAAGGGTGATGGTGCAATAACTTTGGTCATGCATATAGGAGGGAGTGAATTGGTGTTTACCGAGTCAAACTGGGGACGTAAAAATTAAGTAAAGATGATATTGTATTCAGCGTGAATTTAAGTACATTCTGTGCGGGTTCCGTAGGATTTAGTGCCCATTTGGGGGAGAGATGGATAAGTCAGTCTTCAGAATGTGCAGGCTTCCAGCACCCCAAGCTTGAGAGATCACATGGCATTATGATAATAGAAGATGTTTGAAACACCAGAAAGTATGCAATTGCATTATTGGAGCTACGATTTCGGCCATTCTGGAAGTAGCAAAATGATAACAATTGAGAACATCGACACAGCACCAACTTTCCATTGCTTGTAAAGTACCTTCCAGGAGTGATCGGGACTCGTCAACGTTGCGGTCTAATAGATCATATGGTATAATATATACATACTAGGACTCAAGTTATTTGGAGTGCGAGCGAGAGAACGGTACATTAAACACGCTCTCAACCTCAGGCCCGATGATCATGTGACTGATTGGTGAGAGCCTCAGACCCCAAAATTATGATGATCATTGGACTATTCACTCGCTCGCACTCCAAATAACTTGAGTCCTAGTATGTATATATTATACCATATGATCTATTAGACCGCAACGTTGACGAGTCCCGATCACTCCTGGAAGGTACTTTACAAGCAATGGAAAGTTGGTGCTGTGTCGATGTTCTCAATTGTTATCATTTTGCTACTTCCAGAATGGCCGAATCGTAGCTCCAATAATGCAATTGCATACTTTCTGGTGTTTCAAACATCTTCTATTATCATAATGCCATGTGATCTCTCAAGCTTGGGGTGCTGGAAGCCTGCACATTCTGAAGACTGACTTATCCATCTCTCCCCCAAATGGGCACTAAATCCTACGGAACCCGCACAGAATGTACTTAAATTCACGCTGAATACAATATCATCTTTACTTAATTTTTACGTCCCCAGTTTGACTCGGTAAACACCAATTCACTCCCTCCTATATGCATGACCAAAGTTATTGCACCATCACCCTTCCCGCAGTTTCAGCACTCTAGGGCCTTGGGACAGACAACCCTATTAAATAATACACCAGCACATGGATTGCAACTACATATGTACACTATAATATTCTCAAGCCCTGCTGGCGCGTTCTTTGAGAGGAGAGCCAGCGCCCGAAAATCGACTTTCGGTCACGTGGTGCAATCAATTTGGCGCCCACTGGATACTCATGCCCGAATACAGCAAAACCATCTACGCACCAAGGTCAGGTAACACAATCAATGCAGCTGATCAAAATGAATTAAAGAAACAAACGATGTAAATGAGATTATTATACACTCCGCTTTTCACCAGCGATCCTCCCAACGAAATACACAACCACGCGTTAACGGCCAAACTTCGCGACACCCTTAGTTCTGGTTCATCAGCAAACTTATTGGTCGGCGACCACGTATTTCGAGTATACGCAATGCCGTAGCGCACGCCTCGAGATCCCCCCGCTCGTGGGCGACTACAAGGTATGGGTTCATACGTGGCGCACCTAGAAGCCCGTTCGCTCTAGCTCTCCGTTAAACCTGCGAACGCGCCTGCGAAAAGGTACATGAAAAACTCGAGGCAGTGTTGGGCACTGAACCAGATGAGGGTGAATAATTCGACTCGCCGCGCGGTTGTAGCTCTTGACTTGTTCAGGATCTCCCTGGACTCTGATGGGGGAGGCCAGACGAGTCGGGGTAGGTTCGAATGGTCCATAAAGCACGACTCGACAGCCAGAGGTCAAGACTGAATTCGGCTATATGACATCAGTACGCGGGTTGGCTAGGATAGGAACTCACGTTTTGATGTTCTCGAGCATCATCATCCACGCAGCCCGCGATCAAGCCTCAATATTGATCGGAGCACAACATCCATGATCATTTGAGCACTATGCGACACACACCCTCCATGATCTCTCTAATTTGGTCGACGGGGCGGTTATTGTCTTGGAGGAATATCCGCGTGACTCCCTCGCAACTTGGATTCACATGCATGTCTGAATTTACCACACACATCTACAGCACCAAAACGCAATCAACGCAATTACAGTAGCCAAAACACAATTAAGACAGATTATAAGAAAAAAAAGAGGGGGGTATAGAAATAAAAACTAGGCCGTCGCCCAATCCGAACTTCGACCGAATAGCTCAATCGAGTGGTCGGCGCACCAAAAAATCTTTTCGGTCGTCGTTCGTCCGGTCCAGCTCAGCTGGTCTCGGAGCACCATGGCCTGTATCGAGTCAGTACAAGTAGAGGGCAAATCAAGCAACTAACCTGTTGTGCGCCAAACGGTCGCCACTCTTTGCCAAAACCATCTGGATTCTCCTCGAGCGCATCGACGAGCACGCCCACATCGTTCATCGCGCTCTGAATAACGCGCACCGCAGCAAGTGTGACGAGCTCCTTGCGCGTCGTGCGCGACGTGGGCGGAGGAAGCGACGTATTGAGGATATTCGTCAATGCGGTGCGGGTCCCGACCAAGAGCTGGATCGCATGTCCAAAATCGCGTCGGCCAACAAAGACAATCGCGCGCATGATCATTTGGTGGCTGAGCAGCTCGGCTCGGCGGCGCACGATGCACGCGTCTGACCAGCCTGGGTTGGACTGGGGCGATGGAGGGTTGATTGCCAGGGTGAGGAGCACGGGGTGCGCAAGGCGGGACACGGTCTTGCCCGCCGCGGGGTCGTAAAACGCGCCGTCGACCTCGAATACCGGCACTTCGTCGATCATGGCGTCCATCATGCCTTCGCCAAGTGCGGCGTCTGATAGCGAGAGGCCGTCGAGCCCGAGGCCCATGCGCTGGACAAACGCGTCGGTGGCGCTAATCGAGTCGGATTGGCCGTGGCCATGGTGGTGGCCCGAGGCGATTGGGGCGCGATTGTCGAGCTCGAGTTCGACAATCAGTTCCCGACGTTCGCCAAAGCGGAGTGCGTTGAGCGTGACGTCGACGTCGAGCCCGTTGCTCGCGACGACGGCGCCGCCCACACCCGCGACCTTGCGAATCCGGAACCGACTCTCGTCGAGGACCTTGGCATGCATCCTGAGGTTCATGACGCCGATGGACATCATCCCGCCAACACACCCCGCAACGCAATCTTGAAGCTCGTACCAGTCGCGCACAAACGTGTAGCTCCCGCTGGTGGCGTTGCTAATGAGCCAGAGCGGACCCGGGTCGTGCGACTTGCCGAATCCAAAGCTGTGGATCGGCAGACTGGCCGCCTCGGTGCGGGCCATGAGCAAATCCATCTGGGGTTTCCGACTCGAGTCGCTCGCATCGCATACGAGAATCATACCCGAAATGGGATTCTTCTGTTTGCGCTGGAGGACAGAATCAAGACCGTGGTTGACGGCCGTGACCACATCGACAATCTCGTCCTTGCCCGTCTTGAGGCTAAAGTCGTCGACGGCCTCGTCGGGGGGAGAGGCCATGGATTCGACAAATGCGCTCAGGCGTGCGACGCTCCCCGGTCGACCGACATTCAGGAACGGAGTCTTGCGGACCCGCCCTGATTTACCCACTTGGAATGTGACGAGCGCCAAGCGATCTCGTGGCCCTAGGCTAGCGACCAAAAAGTCGAGGGTGGTACGAATGACGCGCAATTTGAGTTGGGCGGTCGAGGCGTGGGCGGTGGGAGGGGGAAGCGAGATTACCGCAATCAGGTCGATCGGGGCGTGCGGCAGGGGCGGGAGCGCATTGCTCGGGCCGGTGCTCACGTGGGGCGAGACATGTGCAGACGCTAGGTAGTGGTGGGGCTCGGGAGACTTGGAGTATCCTGCGCCGCCGTAAGCAGACGAAGCCGTCGAGCTGACGGTCGAACGCTGACCTGAGTGCAACAAGGAATCTGCGCCGAGGCTAGAAGCAGTGGTTGCGGCGCTCCGGGCTCTTGCGGTCTTGGTGGCGCCGCTGGTCTGGGTTGAGCCACCGAATTCGGTGAGGTCTTGGATGGCGACGTTGGCGGCTCGTTGGGTATTGACGAGGCCCTGGATGGTAGAGCGCCAGTTTTCGAGGGATGATCGGTCGCGGAAAATGAGGATAAACGACTCGAGGCGCTCGTCTTCCATGTCGATGGTGAGGCTGAGCTCGCCGGCGACGGACGTGTCGAGCAGGCGCTTGATGTGTCGAATGTAGATCCTCCCTTTGAGGCGCAGGACCGACTTGTTCGAGGAAAAGGCGGGGGACGATGCGCCAGAGGCGAGAGAGGCGACGTCGAACGAGTTGCTGGTTCCGGATGCGAGTAACCGACCGAGGGATTTTTTCTTTTCCTCCAAGACGCAGATGATGGCCTCTTTGAACAGATAGACGTAGAATTCGCGCACGAGCGAGTCCCGCCTGACCGAGAGGATATCGAACATCTGCAGGGCACCGAGGGCGGACATGGGATGGCCCTTCCAATCCACCAGTCTGTTTTGGAGATCTTCAGCCACACGTGCATAGGGCGAGTCGGCGGGGGGCGTGGGATTGTAGCTGTATGGCCCGGGAGCGTCGTCTGGGGGCGGGGGAGTGGCATATCGCTGCGAGGGAATGACAGGGCCGGGGACGGGGGCACTGCCACGGCGGCTGGGGAGTTCGACGGTGATGAGGCAGGTGATGCTCTGGCTGGGGTCGTGTGTGCGCGTAATGGCCGGAAACTCGGAGCGGACCGAGATGGCGGGGGCCACGACGTACTCGGATGCTTGCCCGCTGCCACCAGACCGGATGCTGGCGTTGCTCGCCTCGATCGGGTCGTCGTCGGATGGGTCGTGGGGGGCGGGTGTTGGCGCTGAGCGGGGGGTCGGTGTATATCGCGATGGCCCAGACTGCGTATCGCGTCCGGGAAATACACCGGCGGTGGCGTTTTTGTCGCCCATTCCAGTCAACGCCGCCAGTTCTGCGCTCGTTAGCAGTGTTGGTGGCCATGACGTCCCACTCACTGTTCGACTTGGCCCCGTCTCCATCTCCCACTCGGATTGGTTTGCGACACACGCCACATACGCCCAGGTTCTTGCGCGGCAGACCGGTGCGCGACGTGTTGAGCTGGCCATAGACGGCAGTAAAGCAGGCCTGCGACTGTCAGCAACACCAGAGAAAAAAAACAGCCAACTCACCTCGTGCAGAGCATGGCCACACTCGGGCACAATATGGGGTTTTTCCCCCGGGAGTCGAAATGAAAACGACAGCGACTCGCCGCAGATGATGCAGTCTTCGTCGCTGTCTGCCGCGGGGTCGTTGCGCACCACGGGAAGCGGGCCAGGCGTCATCGCTGCATCGCTGCAGGGAGGGCGCTCCGACGTGCTGTCTCTGCTGTGTGAAGCCCGCCCAGGGATCGTCGTAAGTCGAGCAAACAGTCCGTTGGCCATTGCTCCAACAACGCCGGAAATCCCTGACACTAGTCCGGATGCATCCGGCCCAACATCGGACCCCGCCCGGATGCACCGGATCACCCGCCCCCACGGCTTCTTCTGCGCCGCTGCGCGACATGTGCTGGCACTTCTAGCCCCAGATGTTTTACTTCTCAATTTTCAGCCTCCCGCTGCACCACCGCTGGGTTGAATACCGTTGACATCTGTCCGCCTGTCAGCCAAAGTGGGCTTGGCCTATGGATTCGTCCGCGATCGGCATTTTGGCGGAGCTGCCTGCCACTGGATCCTGATCGACGCGCATACAATCCCAAAATAGCGCCGGTAAAATCGCTCCGTTGTCCCCCACTCGCGACACAATTACCATGCCTCCAGTCATCGTCCTGGTAATTGCTTGCCCTTTGTAGTCTGTTCCGACTCAGGATGACGCTCCGAATCCAGTGGATTTGACTTGCGGCTCCGGCGACGACGGTCGACTCCCGGTTTGGTAATCTGTATTTCGCTTGCTTTGCGATCGGCGAGCTCGGTCCAGACTCATCTGTCAACCAGCATAACAACAAAATTTTACCTCCAGATGCAAGACCGTTGCCGAGCGTTCTCCTTCAGATCATCCAGGGACGACTATAAAAGTTGATCATCAGACTCGTGAGCTTGACCATACCAAATACGGCTCGAGTACCAGGGTTACCCAATACTCCATACGACGAAGAGTGCAGGCTCGCTAGGAGTTTTAGTAACGGCGACAAGGAAGCTAGGTCCACGTGTCCGTTCCCAGTATGTGTGCACTGTACCCTTCAGTTACTGGTATGTACGAGACTTTTGTTACAAAACAAAGCCGGCCGACGTTACACGGTCTACGTACTGTCAAATCACGCTCATGATCCAGAGCTTGTGTATACTTCCAGCGATTGGACGCCCGGAAGCACGTCCGAGTACATTCGTCCAAAATTTCGAGGGGATCTCATAGAGTTATTGGTCCCGATATGAACGGTGATTAGGTTTCGAGGTAGGCGCAAATATGCTGGCGCTGAGAGATGTACTCGAATAGAGTCGGAGCACATAGAAAAGGCGCTCAAGAAGGTAAGATACAGTAGTGGGGGATAGTTGGGGAACTTGAGGCGACCCTATTAGAATTGAAGCCGAGTCGAAATACAGTGCGAGAGTGTAACAAAGAGGCAGTAGACGGAACGTGGCAAACTCTGACGGTGAATGCGAGGCGAGCTCAGAGGGCAAGGTGTGAGAAACGGGCACGTGATGTAGCTCAGTCACCTGATTTGCAGAGCTCTCTTGAGGATAATCCAGGAAAAATGAGCGCCTGTTGCGCGAATGAGTACTGTAGTTATCCTTGGGCATAATAAAGAGATTTGGACGTTGCGTGAATTGATTCAGATCATACAAAACAGTCCGACGTATATGTATAGTTGCTTGCTATTCGGCCTATAGCTAGGATGCATGGCCACACTCTGGTATCGCTCCATATTCGAATATTCATGAAACAAATCCTAGTAATTGTCGTCTTTCAAATCACGTAGAGTCCCAAGCTGCGCTTATCTCCCCCTTTCTGCATATTGCACCAGGAGCAGTAGAGTGAGTCAGGATTCCCAACTGCTTGACAATAATCCGGTGGCGGGGTATCGGCGCGAGATTCGTGAAAGACCGAGCATCGGTATGAGTCTCATTTCAGCAAATTAGTTTTTTCGTGCCTCTTTTGATCAGCAGTCCGACCAAAGCCATGCCAACTTGCACTTAATACAACTCTCGGGTTCAAGAATTCAGACAGCCATTCGTTACTTGACACAAGCTCAAGCATTGCGGACGGTGTATACCCATATGCGCGAACGGGAGCACCACGCGCGCATCAAAGCAGAAGAGTCCAAGGATCGGCCAAATGTGTCAATGATCGAAGTAGCATACCTGGTCCACAACAGGCTAATGCTCTGGTGGCAGGACTGTTTCAGCACCTGTAATTGGCCAACGGTGGCCCTACACTCACCCATGCATAACAGTGGAGGGCATTATTACAGTCATCCCAAAACTCGGGCTGTATGCCACGCGCCCGCTCCCAGCCCATGATGTGGCGTCTTGCACATCTATTTGCATATGGGGGGTTGTAGATTTCGAACCAATTAGTGCCATCCGGCGCCTGGGTCTCGTAAAATGGCGTTTGCCATCTAATCGCAAAGGACGGTATGCTTTCCCAAAGAATATATGCCCTGTCCATCATTGCTTGAGGGTATTGTTTCAATGACTCGAGGGTATTTCGGAGAATCGAGTCGCTTAGTTCACAGGCTTGGAGGTGTTCACTGAGTCTCTGAATTTGCGATGTGTATTCGTCTAGTGCTTGGAGTTCAGACCTGATTTTTGTGGTTGAGATGACCTGTACGATGGGTATTATTAGCCACAGCGGTACTAGGCACCAGATAAGGTGCGCACACCGTGCTTCTGGACGGCACGGTGGACACGTTCGCTCGCCGCCTCGATTTGAAAGAGGACACTATTAACGTCAAGCAGCTTGAAACGGGAGCCTTGCCTGGAACTTTCTCCATGCAGTAGATTGCTTGCAGCTTTCGTGCCACCACCGTTGAGGTAAATTAGAGCGGACTACTTCAGAGAAGAGTGGAGGGCTTGCCTCTGGAAGGCAGTGAACGAATAGTCAAATTCAGGTTCTATCCGGATGTTCTGCCTATTAAAAGTGTCATATGGGTGGGGGTGGGCAGCGGACTGAGTATCGTCAATGTGGTTGGACAGAGAAGCACGTTGAGAGTTCAAATAGCCCTACAACCAGGTCTGGCTGTCCGAATTAGCTGAAGGCTTCTGAAGCGAGCGCCCAGGCGTACTAATACAACTGTATCATCCACCACGTAGAAGACATCCGAGAAGCCTGGAAGGCCCAGGCGCGGAATAGTATTCTTAGTTTGTTTAAAATGGGGCAGAACCTTTGATAGGTTGAGCGATCGAAGCGAAGGGGGGGGGGATTTGGGGATTGTTGGAAGGGCACAGTATCTAGAACCGGTTTGTTCGCTGCAAAAGAAGCTATGCACACATCATGTAAAGCAGAGCACTTATCGCGATTAGATCAGTGGAGCCAACCATACTAAACTAGTCGGATGAGAATAAGGATGCGTTGATATCAGCATTTCGACGTACCTTTCAGCTATAAATGGGCATCTCCCGTGCGCCATTGACCCTGAAACGCAGGAAGGAGAGTTTAGGAGGGGATGCAGTAAAAGCTGAATTGTCGACCCAGTGTGATAAGATCCTGAGACTTACTGTGGGTGATATCTAACGCTACATTACGCTGTTCGGACTCTTGGCGAAACTACGAGAATAAATTTACTAGCTCAATCGCAAATGGGTAAGTTGAGTACGCATATAGATTACACATGCGCTCGGGGTTCATCGGAGCCATCATTCTGACCTCAGCAAGCCACGAACAAGCTATAAACGAAGGGTATTAGGTATGCACAAACATTTCCTCTTAGAAATAAATTCAAGAAATCTAGGCCTCGTTTGGCATTACCTCACAACAAATGAAATTCTCATGCTACGTTCGGGACACGGCTGTTCGCGCCGCAAGACTTGTCTAGATGTGTGGGTACGTGCGCTTCGTAAGCACCCTGGTATACGAGCCTTGAGCGCTGGACAGTGTAGTTAGGCCACTCTGGATAGCCTAGAGTATTCTGTCATCGTAGCTGGTAATCCGAGACGCTCGAAGGATCATATCCCGAGACGGTAATTAACGCCCTCCAGTTACTCCACATCTCGAATGAGCTACTCAGACTTTTGACTTGGGTTGAAAACGCCCATGGGATCCGGCCACGTGACTGAGAAAAGGTCACATGACCAGCAAATATTCATCCAAGATGAAATCAACGTCGATCGTGCGCATGAGCGGTTTCGCATCGGCAAATGAGTTCCTGCCACCACCCACTTACGCGTCTCAATCAACAAACCTTCGTCGGCCATCCGTCCCCAGAGGTTTCAATAATCCGAGGCAGAGGACATTCACGAGGCATTGCTGAACAGCACGCCATGCCTTGGATCCGAGTTATCTCATATAACACTGCGCGGTGTGCACCACAGATGTGCAATGCACAGATCTCTTGACGCTCGGCATACTACAATGAACACCCCAATTTCTGTCGAGCTCACCCCAGCGCCTACTCTGGTGGTCGATTCCGCCCATGATAAAAAGCCTGAATTCTCGAAGGCTGAAGACCCGGAACTTGCAAACGCCAAGGCTCTCCGAAAATACGCTCTCCTCGCAGTATTTTGTCTTGGTCAATTCCTTGACACACTCAATAATTCGGCTATATTTCCAGCAATCCCCGCAATCTCACACAAAGTAGGGCTCACCGAAGGCGAGACCGTCTGGCTTTTTGCTGCGTACCAGGCCACCTTTGCGTCTTTCTTACTTATCGTACGTATTCACCAGACTCCGTCCCAGTTATATGCTAAGATTCATCTCGTAGAGCGGACGTATCTCAGATGTCTATAGCCCTAAGCCGGTGTTTATCCTCGGTACTGCATTTTTCGGTGCCATGTCTCTTGGCGGCGGCTTTGTCAACGACAAGGTCCCGTTACTGGTCCTACGAGCGCTACAAGGCATTGGTGCATCGTTAACCATCCCCTCGGCTCTCAACCTCATCGTCCAGATGTTTCCCGACCCACAAGAACAAGGCCGTGCAATTGGGTTATTTGGCGCCATGGCGGCAATTGGAAACGTGCTCGGTACAATTATCGGCGCTGTCCTCGTAGAATACGCCTCTTGGAGATGGATATTTTGGCTCATTGCAATGATTGCGATCCCCATCTCCATCAGCTGTACGGTTTTAATTCCCAAGACTCCCCGAAACAAGGAAAACTCCAAGTCAACCTTTGACTTTGTAGGGGTATTCCTGTTGACCGGTAAGTCTCACATGATATATTTGCGCTCTTTCGCTCTGACACCTTCGTACTCAGTCTCTGTGATTTTGTTTGTGTATGCCTTGACCAGCGGATCAGTGCAAGGCTGGAAGGTTGCTGGTGTTCTGGTGCCGCTCTTCGTTTCGGTCGTATTATCCATAGGATTCTTCGTTTGGGAGGCACATATCGACGAGAACAACGCCGCTCTGTGCGTCCCTTTCGAATTTGTACACTCACGTCAGACCTAACTTTTATTTCAAACTCAGTCCCCCTCAGATTTGGTTCTACAAGAACTTTGCCGTCCTTTTCGCAGTTGCATCGATGCCATTCTTTTGGTGGACCCAAATCTACCTTACATTTTCGCCCTATTGGCAAGATCATCTCGGGTGGTCGACAATCATTTCTGGTGTCAAATTGTAAGCGGATCTGCAGGTTGATTTCTTCATATGTAATAACCTCAATTCCAGCTTACCGCTCGGTATCGTTGCAACTCCTATTATGATCAATGGAGCGCGCATCTCGCTCATCTCCCACCCAAAATGGATGATCCTTGGCGGCCTTGTCGTTGCACTTATCGCAACTATCCTACTTCCATTTTCCGATCGTTTGCGCGACCAGTATTGGCCACTCGTCTTTCCCGCGTTTGTGGTTGGCACAGCTGGGACATCCATAGTATTCGTATTGACCAAGTAAGCCCTCTTTCTCCCAGCGATGAAAAGGAAAGTGCTGAACGTTAGCTCCTTAGTATTAACATTTTCCGCACGACTCCGTCCCGATATGCGGGTACAGTTGGCGCAGCCCTCAATGTTGGGCTTCAGCTCGGTTGTGCGATCGGAACTTCTGCTACCACATCAATTCAAGCTTCGGTCGACATGCGGACTACTGATCCAGGGACAGCGTTTCGAGGTCGATCTGCGGCCCTTTGGTTTCTCGTCGCTTGGGTCGGATTGGAAGCCATTGGGGTGGCGATTTTCTTCCAGCGTTCAGCCATGTCTCCGTTAGATGAAGAAGCGAACGAGAGGAAGGGAGTGAGGGAGATAGACCATTAGATATTTCATTTTTCCGCGAGGAATTTATTTTAGCGCATATATCGCTGTTTGTGGTGCTCTAACAATGCCATGCTTTGTAGCCGAAACAACTAGAATCCTATTTGGCCTTTGGTACGTTTTTCGAAGGCGGGCTTGCTTGACTCTTTGGCCCGCACCGGGGTACGCCTCTCCGCTTCTTCAATCATTTGGGGAGAAATACTTTATTCTGGCAGGATTACTAAGAAAAATAGCATGACGCCGATTCTGTCTCTAGTGTTCAATCTCCGACAACCACTGTTCGCAGCCTTGACGAGGTCGAATGGTACATTTGAACGGGACAGGATGGCTGTAGATTCGTTCAACAACCGAATCTGAATTCTACGAGGAAAAACTGACCTAATGATATCGTTTGTATATCGTTCCTCGGGTACTATTTCTACCCCATCTTCGTCCTTGGCCTTCGTGATATTGAAGTTGGCAAGAATATTACTAGCGGAAAAAGTAAATCAGGTTAGAAGTGCAAACTGGAAAGCTGCCTCAACGTACCTAATAGATAGCCACATCGACTGCTGAGCAACATGTGTGCCGGGGCATATCCTACGTCCAACTGTTTATCCAATCCGTTCTACGCAATGCCAAAGCGATTGGCACACCTTCTCCCGAATCCGAAAGCGTAGACCTCCGGGCCAGGGGGTGGATTCTCTACTAGGTATCGTTCGGGCGCGAACCGGTCTGGGTCAGGATAGACCTCGGGGTTATGTAATATTTTCCTGCCAACCAAGTTCAGCACCTACACGAGTACCAGGTTTTTTTTACTTGCCATGCGTTCACGATCACAGTTGTATATGCTGGAATCCTATACGTTTTCCCGTTCACTACAACATTGTCGTCGTCCTTTCCACAGGACCTATGTGCAATTAAGCTCAGCACGGGGTGCCACCGAAGCAATTCTTGAACCAGCGCGCTCGTGTAAGGCAAATTGGGTCGATCTGCCATGGTGATGAACTGAGAAGAGGACTGGGGTTGGGTTTCAAGATATGCTGCGATCTCAGCCTGAGCTTTTGATTGGACGTCGGGGTACAGCGTCATGGCGAGAAAGAAGGACTTTACGGCTGAGACAGTTGTGTCGGAAGCTGCACCATAGAGCGAGGCTGCTACGCGCTATTTAGTTGGTACTCAGTTGATTGGCATTTGGAGTGGAAATATGATGGGCGCGCCTTGATATTTAGCTCTTCCTCGGCACCAATTTCCCTGCCATCCTCCGGTTGAAGTAATTTCGAAACAAAAGACCGCTCAGCTGTGCCTGCGGCCTAAGGTTTCATTTAGTGCCCAAGCAGATTAAATAGCACAAGCAGATATCATATAATTTTATCTTACCAGTTGACGTTGCACAAACTCAAATGTCTTCTCTTCATTAGCATGAATGATAGGCCTCCATGAGTCAATAGCTTTGTGAAACATGGCTCCGGGGAACCACGTTGGGATATATCGTACTAGTGAAGTGATAGTGGTTCGACCACAAGAATTGCTGAAGCACGACATGAACTCACGAAGCGGAAACACCTCAACCATCCACCTCCCAGGTGCCATAACTATTGATTGCTAAGTCAGAACGGAAATAGAGTTTCGGTGGGCTGGTTTCACACCATCAGAGAATATAGCCATAATTTGTTCAGCGGATCGTATTAGCGGATCATCGTGTGAGTTTGCCTTGTAGCCGTAGATCATCCGAATGGCAACGCTCCCCGCCATACTTCCTCCATATCAGCTCCACGGCCACGCACAAGAGAAAGTAACTCACAGATGAATATGCTTCATGAACATCTCTGGGGTCTCCCGTAATCGCTTCATTAGCCTCCTGACCTCGTGTTCCTGCAGAGGCAAGTAATCCAACACGACTCGGTTGTTGAGAGCGCGTTGAAGCAGGGTGCGGTAGTGTTTGAGTGTCGGTCCGTACTCGATGAATATTATATCATGATCCCATCCTCCGCTAGGCAAAGTTAGTCTCCTTTACTGTTGCTCCGAGAACAGGATACCGTGAACGTACGTACATTTTAGCCAACTGGCTCATGTATCTATCCGAGTAATGGGCCGCACGTTTCTCGAACAAGTCAACAGCAATCTTTGGGTCACTAACGATGATCATTTTCTGGAATAACATTCGAGCCGTGATAATAGGGCCTACATAACGCGTGACGTCGATGGACCAGACATATTATAAAGTTCTTACCATACTGGTCACCCCATTTTGCAAAGTTCAGCCAGAAAGCGGTCGAGTTTCGAAGCTATATAAGCAGGCTGAGTATTACGAAGCAATCGTCTATAAAACTCAGACCTCCAGTGCAGAGCCAAAAATAAAGTTCCCTCTTGGACCGGGTGGAAGCGGAACGCGATGCCTTTTCGACGACAGGTACCATACTGTGACAATTGTGACCCCAACCAGTCCACTAATATCTAACACTGTGATGCCCATTTATCCACCGCTTCGGTTTCCTCTGCGAGACTTGGTGTAAGAAAAGGTTGAGGAGAGCCAGCGGGCCGCCATCCCCGCGCTGTATCCTGGTTGAACACAAACATTTCCCTGATCCTTACCAAAGTTGCAACTTCCGGCGCTAAAATGTGCTTATTCAGCGGAATCATTGTCATTGACCGCATATACGTTGGTTGCAGAAAAGGAACG
This sequence comes from Ceratobasidium sp. AG-K, assembly GCA_037039685.1. Taxonomy (NCBI): domain Eukaryota; kingdom Fungi; phylum Basidiomycota; class Agaricomycetes; order Cantharellales; family Ceratobasidiaceae; genus Ceratobasidium; species Ceratobasidium sp. AG-K. Next base: position 6,643,808 of record JAWNGF010000002.1, read on the forward strand.
TCCGGAATGCGTATGGCAATTCCGTGTGTGCCTACACCTACATCACGAAATTTACTCAATTTTCCAACAACTAGTAATGTGCATGCGCCGCTAAGCCAAACCTGCATGTCAAGCCCAAGAGAGACCGTAGTATCAAATTGACTCCCATATTCGAGTTGATTGCCGCTACAAAGACCAAAAGGAGGACAAACGATCCTTCCAAGCGCTGATTATGTTGTTGTCATGTGAGAGAGGGTCTCTGCGGTCGACAACCATAGGTTTCACTCTTGTTTCCTGGCCTTTGGATCATGATAGAAGAACTGCGAGTCGCGAGCGGCACACTCGAATCTGCGCTGGAGCATTACCTCGACCTATGTTTTACAGTTTCTACCCAGTATAATGTTACTAGCGCGGTTGGCGACATCTCAGATATAATCCTTAGAGAGTTTCAGACAGTCATCACTTTCGGGGAACGTCTAGAATATGGTAAAAAAATGATTGGAAGGCTCCGAAATCACAACCGCAAGATTGTTGCAATAAACTCGCTTCCTCCCGAACTCCTAACGCGCATTTTCCACTGCGCCATGCAATCAGAAGATACACCCCAGCCTCCCGTTGGGGTTTCATTCAAACCTCAGACGGAACTACCCACATCTCTACTCCAGGTTTGCTCGTATTGGCGCACCATCGCACTTAGCTCGCATAATATCTGGACTCGCATTGATTTCGCACCTCTTACTGCTGACGAGGGGTGGTCAGTTAGTCGCGCAAAATTCTTTGCTTCATGTTCGGGCGGATTGCCGCTTACACTAAACATTCGCATGGGTCCCGAGGGCTCTTTCCGCTGCGAAGATTATACCCTTGACCTCTGCACTTACGCTGCCACGAGAGCCAAAGAGATTACTATCAGCTCCACTCACAGGATGGGCAGTTCTCACTCCTCGATAATTAAAGAAATCTTTTTCAACTGCACGCCAGGGGCCTTGGCCCGACTAAACTTGAGCTTCACCAAGGCTGCGTGTGTCCAACGTTTCCTTGTAGCTGAAGACTTCGTCGAGTCCCCGGAAGGTAGTTGGGCAATCGCGGTACCACATCAGTGCCTCGAAGATGTCTTCCGCCACGTTAGTATCTTGCAAGTAGAGGGGGTTTATCCATACTGGACAAGTCAAGTGTATACTGGGCTCGTAAAACTATATCTCACAGACATGCTCGGCGAGTCCGTTACCCTCTCCGCGCTTGCACAGGTATTGGCTGCTAGCCCACAACTGCGTTTCTTCCGCTTTGGGGTTGCACTAGCGGAAGACGAGGATGATGAAGGACCCTCTGCGGTGCACCTGAATCAACTGGAATCATTATATCTCGAGTTTAACGATGTGGAACAGCATGAGCGGGTGCTGAGCTTGATTTGGCCTGGCTCGAGGCCCTTGCGTGTGTCTGCAATATTTGCCGACGATGAGGCAACCCCCCTCACTTACGGCCAGTATAAACAATTCTTTGGGCGAGCCAACGTATTCCAATTTCACGCGGCTGCGCATTTGGCGAACCAACCTCTGGTAATACAGAGGCTTCTTGACCTCCTACCGACCTTGCGCACGCTATCCCTGAATGGTTTTGACATTCTTCACGAGTACGAATCTCCCCTTCCCGCAAAAGACAAACTTTCGAAAGCGCATCTTACTAGTTTACTCCTAGCAAGCTGTGCTATCGAGTTAAATGGCTTCGAGCTTCTGGCCGAATTATACCCAACAACTAAGTTCACAATTGATGCCGAATCTTGTACCGTTGTGGATGATGGGGACGAGGAAGACTTGGGCGACGTGTATAAAAATGAGCTGATGGAAATATGTCCAATGGTCGAGTTTGCGGAATGGAATGACCCGAACGAATTTGACTGGAATTAGCATGTTAAATGCGTCCATGTGGTGTATGGTAATCTAAATAAACCAGTCTATCAACTTAGGTATCGTGGTAGCGATGAGCATGCTCCCGACCGCAAGTCACGTGTGACATCAGCGCCATGTGGTGTCTTATTGTTAACGACGACAATCAGTGACGACGACCGAACCAACTAGTTTCTACACACATCGTCTATCGCGGAGTGATGATTCATGAGCTGCGTAATGCAGGCACTGTACTCAAGTCCGCGCTGAAACAATGTTTCGACGTATCTCGTGCAATCTCTGGTGGCTATGGGCCAGGCAACCGAATCGACGACGTATCTAGCGTTATCCTTGGGGAGCTATAGGCCATCGCCTCCTACCAGTCTGAACTTGACCAGAGTTCGAAGTTGCTCACAAGACCCCGAAATCGCTGCAATCAGATCGTCCCGACGAACTCACTGCCTCACGAGCTATTGACACACATCTTTCGGTTAGCTCACAAATCAGAGTGCACCATTCAGACGGTAACCCCCACAAAAAATTCCGCAAAGGCCCAGCCGCATACCTCTCTGTCCTCCCTCCACATCAGCTCCTACTGGCGCTTTCTTACCCTCGGCATACATAGGTTTTGGGCTTACATTGACCTCACCCCTTTCTCTGCCAATGATTTTGACAGTCTAGCCGATCACGAAAGGGCTCCGAGCCTCATTCATCCTGGGGCGGGTCCCTTGCACATGACTACCAACTTTGACGACGAGGACATTTTACGAGTGGTTCACCTATTAACCCATGGCGAGCACAGGCGCTTCTTTGAGCACTCCAATATCGTTGAACTCCACGCGGGCGCGTCATCCCCCAGCCAACCCATCGAGATATCCAAGCTGCTGCAACTGCTGCCGAACATAGAGGTTTTATCCTTGCGAGCATTCGATATTGTACATTATGACGGATCTTCGTACTTGGACATCAACCCGCGACTGAACTGCATTTGACAGCCGTCGACATCTAGTTCGAGGCAATCGAGTATATCATCGATAAATGTCCTATAAAAATATCAAACATCAATCCGGAGTGCTGAGACTGATGACCTCTGATGGAGGGGAAGAAGAAATGGACTGGGATGAACTGGTGGCAGGGGTGTGGCCGGTAATAGAACTTGTCACCCGTTATACGGGCCAAGCGGGGATAATTGAGATTAAACAGGCATCATGAGCCCCTATTGTGTAGCCTGCGCGCGTGTAAGTGATGGTTATTTCAACAGTTTAATTCATTGTCAGATTCAAATTTTGGGTGGCGACGGTGGCGACAGGATTGCACGTGACTTTGGCGTTTCCATTGCTCGCGTGTCGATCAGCGCCAAGAGGGAAGCTTGGGGCTCTGCATGGAGGAAGTCGACCGACCTTGTGTTCACGTCGACGACCGCGCGAGAACCCGATTCGCATTCCACTCGTTTATAAATTCCAGATTCCTACCGAGCACGCGGTCAGCCTCGCTATCGATCTTCCATGTGCTGGCTAACTTCTGTGTAGGCTGTTTAAAAGGTACCAGAGGAGGGAGGGATGTCTGGAGAATCATTCGTAAGTGGCTGAGATTATTTTATTTTTAGACAATGCTTAGTATTAAATAGGCCATGAGTTCGATTGACAAGTGCGGGTCCAAGTCGGGCTGCTGTTCGGGCCCAAGCTCCGGACACAAACACATTCCAGCCATCGTCATACCCTCATCGCTGTCCTCTCCGTCCTCGACTCCAACGTCGGCCGACTTCCCCCCTCTGCTTTCCCCCACTCCATCCGCTCCTCTACTTCCCTCGGGCCCAATTCCCCAGCCGAAAAGTGTCTTCCGCAAATGGTTCGACGCCATGTCCGACGCAACTAGAAGACTCGCCCATTCGCATGGTGATAGGCACAGCCACGGTTGCGGCCATGACCACGGATACGATCTCGTCGACGAACACGAGCACAAGTACCACGGGCATAGTCACGATCACGGACATGGACACAGCCATGGAGAGCACGGTCACAGTCACGGGGAACACCACGACGACGAAGACGTGCTTTCCATCGACCCTAGCGATGCAGTTCTTTCTGTTCCGGGGCGACATCGCGTAACGTTCTTCGTCGAGGGAATGGACTGTCCTTCGTGTTCGCCCCGGGTCGTACGAGCCTTGACGAGTCTGCCCAGCGTCGCGGAATGTCATGTTGATGTCTTTGCGGGTCGAGCGACTGTCACGTACCACCCCGAGTATGTCCAAATCGACGAAATGTCCCGTCGCGTTACGGTCGAAACCGGCTTCAAATGTTCGCTTGTTGAAGATGCCCCTGTCGGCAACGAAGCTCCCACCAGGCGAATGCGCGTTCAACTCGGTCGACCAGGCGTCAAGTATCCCGATATGGATGGTATCCGGGTCGTCAGCGACAAGTCGGGCGAAGTCGAGCTCGAATTCGATGCGGCTCTGAATCCGCGCGACGTCCTAGCATTATTCGACCCCTGGGACCCAACCTACCTCGCCCCCGCCCGAGAATCCAGCACCGACTCGGCCCAGCGCGAAGTCCTTCGGTTGCTCCACCTCACACTCGTCTCGGCCGTACTTTGTCTCCCCGTCCTAGTCCTCGCCTGGGCCCCACTTCCCCCAAACCCAACCGTCTACGGCGGGACCTCGCTCGCCCTAACAACCCTCATCCAACTCTACGTCGCCCGCCCAATCTACGTCTCCGGTCTCCGGGCCCTAACAGTCCAACGCACAATCGACATGGACTTGTTGGTCGCGTTGAGTACCGGAACAGCCTATATCTTTTCCACAGTCGCATACGCATGCCGCGTCGCCGGCGTCCCGATCGAACACCAAGGCGAAACGTATTTCGAAACCTCGGCGTTACTCGTGACCCTCGTCATCCTCGGACGGTTGATTGCCGCGTATGCCCGACGACGATCGACGAATGCCGTATCCGAGTTGTCCTCGATCCAGCCCGACGACGCGTGTCTAGTTCAGAATGGAGACGCGAGGATCATCCCCGCGGGGTTGGTTCATGTGGGGGATGTGCTCAGGGTTCGGGCGGGGGAGAGGGTACCGACAGACGGGCGGGTCGTCAGCGGCGAGGCATACGTCGACGAGAGCTCGGTTACGGGCGAGAGTGTGCCTGTTCTCAAGCGTCCGGGGGCGGTCGTCGTTGCTGGGACTGTACTTGCGCGTGGGGCAACGCCTCTGGATATGCGAGTTACCCTTTCACCCGACTCAAACACCCTCTCCCGGATGGCTGAACTCATGCGTGCAGCCCAAGGCGCCCGACTCAAAGTCCAAGATACCGCAGACTATGTTGCATCGTACCTCGCACCCGTCGTCCTCGTCCTCGGCACCATTACGCTTATTTGCTGGACCGCCGTTGGAGTCTCGGCTGCCAACAAGGTCGCCGACGCCACGGCTAGGGCGATGGAGACGAGGGAGGCAGTGGTGGATGCCATTGGGTTTGCGGTTGCCGTGCTGGTCGTGTCGTGCCCGTGTGCGATTGCATTGTGTGTACCGATGGTTGCGGTCATCGCTGTAGCTGTTGGGACAAGGCGGGGTGTCTTGTTCAAGGTTAGTTCCCACATTGCTTATCTAATCCCCGAAATTAATTGCTGTGTAGACCGTCGAAGCCCTGGAGAGTACCACCGCGGTCCAAGTAGTTGTATTCGACAAGACGGGCACCCTCACCCTCGGAAAACTGGCCATTGAATCCTCGACCTACTATCCCCAAGAGTCGGCCAGTTGGATGGGCAGCGAGAGGGGAATCCAGAGCGTTGTCCGGGCCTTGACGGAGAGTACCCACCCCGTGTCGGTTGCTGTGCATGAACATGTCATTGCCGTCCTTGGGTCCACACATTCCACTGGAGCCCTCGACGTTCGCATCGTCCCTGGGCATGGTGTTGAAGCGACTTTCGACGGGGTTGTCGTTCGTGGAGGGAGTGCAACATGGGCAGGGGTGGGAGCACGAAGCGAGAGCACGGTATATGTGGTTTCCGTCTCGTCTGATCCGGTATGTCCGAGATGATCGCGACTGGGGTGGTACTAATTTAACTCTATAGGATAATGCACACTGGACATGTATCGCGCAATACACCCTCTCGGACACGCTCCGCCCCGACGCGCTCGCGACCGTGCAGGCCCTCACCGCCCGAGGGTTAGAAGTGCACGTCTTGAGCGGGGACACCCAGCCTGTCGTCGCTCGTACGGCGTCGGCGCTCGGGATCCCGACATCCCAGGCTCGTGGAGGGTGTTTACCCGAGGACAAGGCCCAGTGGATCAAGTTTCTTCAACTCGGGGCCGAGGCAGATTGTGAAAAGGGCTCTGGAGGGACGAGGAAAGTCATGTTTGTCGGAGACGGGACGAATGACGCTCTTGCGCTCGTTCAATCCGATGTTGGAGTTTCGTTGGGTGGCGGGACGGATGTGGCGTCTAGTGCGGCTCAAATCGTCCTCCTCTCGTCCCTCTGCACCGGTCTCTCGGACGTATTCAACCTCGCACGTGCGGCCCGTCGCCGCGTATGGATCAATTTCATTTGGGCAGGAATATACAACACTCTGGCGATATTACTCGCCAGCGGAGTCCTTGGCAGAGTCAGGATTCCACCCCAGCTGGCAGGCTTGGGCGAGTTGGTGAGCGTTTTGCCTGTGGTCGTTGTCGCGTGGAGTTTGGGTGTAGTTTCGTGGTAGTGTATCCGTAGATTTAGTCTTTGCTAGCCGGACAGCGTATTTTACAGTGTATGTGTATTATTTTTGCATGAAACGTTCATTTACACCCCCTTCCGAACCGTGTATTTAGACTGATCTGGGACTTGTGACTTCGACTGTCTCAGCCATTCTGGTTTAAAGTACTTATGTAATCATGCTTTCGATGTTTGATTTACCCCAAGCCAAATGCGCATACACCCCGCTTAGGTGACGGGAACGCAGGGCGGTGCAGTCGCTGGAGGCGGTATATCGTCTAATCTCTTTAGCTATGCGGGTTTACCTCAACTAAAAGGATTAAGCGTGTTGAATATTCAGTCTTATACGTGTATATATGCGTATCACGTGATTGTGTTCCACATGGACACGCGCTTCGGTAAAAATTTTGTCCTCAGTTCTCTACTCTCAAGTAGTACGAGCTGAGGTATAGTTTAGATTTTATCTTTTATATTCATTTGCTTATATTACCTGTAGTTACATTGATATCCAGGTATATATATGCGCAGTTCTCTACTCTCAAGTAGTACGAGCTGAGTTACATTGATATCCAGCCCAACACTGCGCTTATCTCAAAAGGTTATGAGCCCTGGTAGCGTCAAAAGTGAAGAACCAGAGAACCCAGAAAACGCTGTAAACGTTACTACTACTACAATGGCATCGACCAATGCTTACCTTAGCAAGAAAACCTACAAGATCCCGCTCCTGAAGGACGACGGATCCAACTATAGCTCATGGAAGTTCCGCCAAACAACAGTCTTGCAAATTTGGGGACTGCTCAAGATCACGTATGGCACAGAAACGCCGCCTGAACCGCTCACCAAGACCAAGAAAAAGGACTCTGCCAAAGTATCAGCCAATAAAATCGAAATTGAACAATGGCAGAAGCGAGACAACAACGCATTTGCTCAGATTACCCTGAATATGGAAGACAGAGTGATGGCCAACGTGATTGAGACGACATCGACGCACAAAGCATGGACAAAAGTTGTCAAACGCTGGGAAGGAAAAGGAATGCAATTGCTATCCTTTTACTATCAGCAATTCATGAGTGCAAAAATCGAGGAGGAAGAAGACTTATCTGCCGGGTTTAACAACATCCAATTGATTGCCTCCAAGATGAAGACACTTGGAGAAGCAGTGACTGACCTTATGCTTGCGCAAGTCTTCATGAATGCGCTCCCCCCGTCCTATGCAATTGTCAGCACGGTCATCCAGACATCCACTCAGACCGGCCTCATCACACCCGACATGGTTGTCAAAGCGGCATTAGCTGAAGAAGAACAACGGAAGACAGGAGGCGGACTCACAGCGATGTTTGCTCAAGCCCCAAAGCCAAAATCCAAGAAACCGAGCAACCCAAAAGGGAAGAAAAAGGCCAAAGGCCCCCTATGCGACAACTGCGCCAAACCCGGGCACACCAAGAAGGAATGCTGGGCAAGAGGAGGCGGAGCCAAAGGGACCGGACCACACCAAAAGTGACAAGCCGCTAAGTCAACTGAATCAAAAACGAGCAAATCAAGTAACGCACCTAAAACCGAATTGGCAAAAGTGGTCCTCACAGCCAAAGAACCCAATGATATGCCATTGATATATGCAATGCCAGCCGTGGACAATCAGTCAGCTAGAGACACGTGGCTGCTCGATTCAGGAGCGTCAAAACACATGACACAAAATCGAGAATGGTTTTCGACTTACCGACCTCTGGTACCACCAATTGCCGTTTGAGTGGGCAACGGGAATATGATAAATGCAACCGGAATTGGCCATGTCCAGCTTACGCTACGCAACGGAACCCGTAAGGAGACCAACATGTCGATTGACAGTGTATTGCATGTACCGGGACTTCATGCCAGTCTGATGTCCGTCAAACAACTCGCCAAACGTGGCACTTTTGTTCTTTTTGGCAAAAGTGAGGCAAGACTCCTGGCAAACAATGGCCGTGGACCCAAGATCGGCTACGCACGTGAGTTAGGCATCAAACTTTACCGACTAAATGCACGCATTAAACACACAGAACCAACCACCCATGTTGCCATTGTCGAATTGGAGAACCTGAACAATGAGGATGACCTAGAAGCGAGCAAATTCATTGCATATACAGCTAGTCACATTGCCCGAGCCAATCTACATACCTGGCATCATCGCCTAGGACACATAAACTACAAGTATGTCCTAGATATGGTCAGAAAGGGTGTCGTACAAGGGATGGACATTGTAGGCAGTTGCTTACCGCCGCAATCACAATGCAAGCCGTGCCTCAAAGGCAAGCAAACCCGCGCCCCATTTCCAACGTCAACAAATTGAGCGTCCAATGTACTTGAGTTACTCCATAGCAATCTACATGGGCCCGCCGCCGTTCAAGCCATTCAAGGTTATCAGTACTTTGCTGTCACAATTGACAACAAGTCCCACAAGATATTTGTTCACTTACTTAAGCATAAAAACGACTATGCGAATCACTTCAAGGAGTTGAAACTGTCAATCAAGAATCTGACGGGCAAGCGGATCAAGCACTTACAAACGGACGGCGGAGGCAAATATGCATCAAACGCTTTTGAAGCATGGCTGAAATCGCACGGAATTGAGCACCAGAAGACCAAGGCGGATTCTTCAGCGAGCAATGGCGTAGCAGAGCGAGCAATTTGTACGTTAAACAATAGTCAACAAGCGATGCAAGCGGATGCAGACTTACCTGACAGATATTGGGGACTTGCAATCATTCACGCCGCATACATCTGGAATGTAACGCCAAAACAATTGCTTGACGGTAAAACCCCGGACGAAATTTTCACGGGCAAGCTACCCAATGTCTCCCAACTCCGCACCTTTGGCTGCAAGGCATGGGCTCAAGTACCCAATGGTCAACGTACCAAGCTACAGGCAAGATCAATCGAGTGTACTTACCTTGGATTTGCCCCAAATCAAAAGGCACATATTCTCATTCAGCGCTCAATTGGTCGTGTAATCACCTCACGTGACGTCATATTTGATGAGGGAGGCAAGACGCAACAACGCGTGATAATTGAAGATTTCGAGGACGAGTTCCCAGAACAAGTGGGCGATCAGGAGCACCAGGAGCCAACGCCTGAAATCATCATCGAGCCAGAGCCAGTAAGCCAACAAGAATCTGATGCCAAGCCGACGAGCAATTCCCCCATCAAGCCAGAGCCGCCAGCAAAACAGCCTGAGCATCCACGTCAATCAGGTCAAGCTACTAGACCGCCACTACGATACGGAGCTGAAGTGGGCACGCAGAACGAGACTGCCACGCAAACCAATAAGCCAATGACCAAGAGCGCCCTAAATGCGCTAATTGAACATCCCCCTGACACCTATGCCAAAGCTATGGCACGACCAGACGCCAATCTATGGCTCGAAGCTATGATCAAAGAAATCAAATTGATTACCAAGCATAAAGTTTGGAAACCGGCTGATAGACCGACTCACAAAAGGGTCATCAAATGTTGCTGGGTGTATGCATATAAGCGCGACATTGATGGCAAAATCCTCAAATACAAAGCCCAACTTGTTGCCAAGGGTTTCCTTCAAGCTCCAGGTGTCAATTATGTTGAGATCTCGTCGCCAGTGGCCGCATCGGACGCATATAGGGTGCTTTTCAGCATTGTCGCGAGCAAAGACCTCGAGCTCCTTCAGCTCAACATCAAAACGGCGTTCCTACACGGCGTTGTTAAGGAAGAGCTCTACATGGAGCAACCCAAGGGATTTGCCAAAGGTGATCACGTCTGGCAACTCGTTAAAGCGTTATACGGTCTGAAACAAGCTGCTCGAGCATTCTACCTTTGACTTAAGGAGGTTCTCGAAGCAATCGGATTCACAAGAACCAAAAGCGACCACGCCGTATTCATTCAGCGGGATGGCAATAATTTAGCGATAATTTTAGCTCATGTGGACGACATGCTCCTAGCCAGCAAACCTCTCTCGTTTCTAGAGGAAATCAAGTCGAAAATGCGCAAATCGTTCGACATTGTCGATCTAGGCCAGGCACGCATGTTCGTCAGAGTTGAAATCAAGTGCAATTGCGCTGCTGGCAGGCTCAAAATTTGTCAAAAACGGTACATTAGCAACATATTAGCTTGATTCAGCATGACCGAGTCCAAGCCATGGTGTCATGAGCTGACTAAGCTCAGACATTTTATTCTGATTTTATATCTTTTTTTCCGAACACTTTCCTTTTTTGGTACAAATGTCCTCTGGCGCTTAACTTGTATCATGTGATGAATTTGTCTTTCCATTTGATATTAGTGATGCTTCCGGAACTTCCAGAATGTCGAGTCATTCCTCTTATCTCGCTTATTATCGGTTGTACTCGGCTTTCCCACACTGATAGAGGATGACGTGGCTTTGATCCCTCATGTATATAAACCCAGAGGTCAAGCCGGTTAACAATAAGGCTTGACCTCCTCTCCACTAGGACTTGCCCAATTAAAAAACCTCTTACTTATCACTACGCCTTGGGTTCCAAGACTTGTCTAAGTTGAACCCCTTAACCTTTATATACCTAATTGACCCAAGTCGGGACATTAGGTCAAGCCTTTCTAGCATCGGCCTTAAGCCCCTGCTCTTCCATCAAGTAGATAGAACGTACACGGGAAAACAGGCATAGTACAACAAACGAAGAGCTATACTTGATATAGACCAGTAGTTCCTCGTCGCTATACGCTGTCAGTGAACCCAATCGTTATCCTCTTTCGGGTCACAGCGGCTTTAGTCAGCTAAATACACCCTTACTCTGTCATAAACTGTCGCTATCACGCCCGCCCAAGGCTGTTGATGACTGATAAGATCAGAAAAGGAGTATATAAAGCAAAAGCTTAGCGTCTAGCACCCTTCACATCCAAATCAACATCTTGAGGAAGCCAGATCCTCTCAAGCAAAAACTGGAAAGTGGTCGGAGCACCACCCAAGTTAACACTCTCATCCATCAAGAACCACATCCACTTGTCGTTTCTATCAGTACGCACTAAAAAAAGGACTAATTAGTAACTAACTAATTAACCTTATAAGTGTTTCCCGCATTTTTTAGCCTCTGCAAAGCAGTCTTTAGACTCAAGGACTTTGTACTTGATCTAGACACCAAGATCGACAAATTAAACAGTCGAATTGAGGTACTAGAAGAAGATCAAGTTGAACAAGCAGAGGATTTAAGGGTTGAACGCACTCGAAACGACAAAAACTACAATCAACTCGAAGCCGATTTTCAATCTCTTCATTCAAGGCTCGAGTTTGTCGAAATTAACCTCGACAACACAAACAAGCAACAAGCCGATCAAGATCGTGTCCAAAGCATAAATCTAGCTGACACCAATATCGAAGTCGAACTGTCATGAGCTGACTAAGCTCAGACATTTTATTCTGATTTTATATCTTTTTTTCCGAACACTTTCCTTTTTTGGTACAATTGTCCTCTGGCGCTTAACTTGTATCATGTGATGTATTTGTCTTTTCATTTGATATTGGTGATACTTCCGGAACTTCCAGAATGTCGAGTCATACCTCTTATCTTGCTTATCATCGGTTGTACTCGGCTTTCCCACACTGATATATGATGACGTGGCCTTGATCTCACGTGTATATAAACCCAGAGGTCAAGCCGGTTAACGACAAGGCTTGACCTCCTCTCCACTAGGACTTGCCTAATTCAATCCTCTTACTTATCACCACTCCTTGGGTTCAAAGACTTATCTAAGTCGAACCCCTTAACCTTATATATACCTAATTAACCCAAGTCGGGACATTAGGTCAAGCCTTCCTAGCATTGGCTTTAAGCCCCTGCTTTTCCACCAAGTAGATAGAACGTACACGGGAAAATGGGCATAGTACAACGGACGAAGAGCTATACTTGATATAGACCAGTAGTCCCACGTTGCTATACGCTGTCAGTGAACCCAATTGTTATCCTATTTCGGGTCATAGCGGCTTTAGGCAGCTAAATACACCCTCACTCTGTTATACACTGTCGCTATCACGCCCGCCCAAGGCTGTTGATAACTGATAAGATCAGATAAGGAGTATATAAAGCAAAAGCTTAGCGTCTAGCACCCTTCACATCCAAATCAACATCTCGAGGAAGCCAGATCCTCTCAAGTGAAACTGGAAAGTGGTCGGAGCACCACCCAAGTTAACACTCTCATCCATCAAGAACCCCATCAACCCGTCGTTTCCACCAGTACGCACTAAAAAGGAACTAATTAGTAACTAACTAATTAACCTTAAAAGTGTTCCCCGCATTTTTTAGCCTCTGCGAAGCAGTCTTTAGACTAAAGGACTTCGTACTTGATCTAGACACCAAAGTCGACGAATTAAACAGTCGAATTGAAGTACTAGAAGAAGATCAAGTTGAACAAGCAGAGGATCTAAGGGTCGAACGTACCAGAAACGACGAAAACCACAATCAACTCGAAGCCAATTATCAATCCCTCCATTCAAGGCTCGAGTTCATCGAAATTAACCTCGACAATACAAACAAGCAACAAGCCGATCAAGATCGTGTCCAAAGCATAAATCTAGCGGACACTAATATTGAAGTCGAGCGATTGCAAGAACAAACCCGTGTCTTGATTGAAAACTGCGACCAACTTATAAAAATCCAAGAAAAACACACTCGAAAGGTCGAAAATCTCATCAGCAACAACAAACGTCAGTGGCGTACTATCGAAACCCTTAAAGACAAAATCAAGGGCAAATACTGTCATCAAGCAGCAGAAGTGCGTATTCCTATTAATCAGGATTACCGCCTTCTAAATCACCTTAATACTATTGCACCCAACCCTTTTCAGTGGGACCAAGACCTCGACTCACACAGGAACAACACAGGGAACAACTTAGACTAGAGTCCCTAAAACTCTTTATTGAAGACGTTCATCGTAACTACATATACGAACAGTACGACGAACTAGGAGTAATCAACGCGTTGTTCTTGGAAGACGAAAATCTTGAATTGATTTTTTTGAGAAGTTTGCGCATCATTAAAGACAGAAGGGTTCGAAGAAGAATCTGTGATATTTTGTACGGTCTGGGATCCCAATAAATCTACCTGTTTTTTCCCCACTCCGATATGTCAAGAGCCCCATCACCTGGTCAAGGAGGATTTACCCAAATCTCAGCAACATCCGGACCCGAGGTAGTTGCACATGCAATCAATGCCTTAATAGACGAAGTGCGAAAAATTAACGGCCATATTAATGCCTTAAATGGTATCACCTCTACCCTAGAACAGGGGATCGACAATAACATCGCAGATATCCACGCAATTCAAAATCAAACTGCACAAATCGCACCCCTTCACCAATTAATGAATGCAGTGTCCCAGTCACTTGCAAACCTAGGGGCAACACCCTCTACCACCGCGTCAACAACCACCCCAGGATACAAACTCAAAATGCATCCCCCAGAAGAATTTTCTGGAGAGGTAGATAAATTTGACGAGTTTAAGTCGCAATGTACCTTGTACATAAATCATACGTCGCCACAAGCAACCACAGAACAAAAAATCACGTATATCATGGGTTATTGCAAGGGACCTGCCTATGTATGGATGCAACCTGGAATTGATGTAGACACAGCAAGAAGAGGAGCAACAACTTGGCTACACGACATGGATGAATTCTGGAACGAAATGCAAGCCAGATTTGGCGATGTTCACAAGATTGACCGATATAGACAATTATACAAGAAATTGATCCAGAAGAACTCTGTCCAAGATTACCTACGAGACTTCGTCACTTATTCATCGGTACTTGGGTACACTGATCGAGTACTTCGTGATGATTTCTATGATGGTCTTAAGGATGAAATCAAGATGGCCATGGTGTCACAGAACTTTAAACCCCATGAAGTGACAAGGACATTCAACCAAGTTCGCGAAAGAGCCCTGGAAATTGATTCCACAATGAATGCTATTAACGCACCAAAGAAGCTGCAAAGCCCACAAACCACCACTTCGAAACAAAATACTTCCAAGACAACCCCAAGTACTCCAAATGCCTCACTAAGTCAAAGGTTCAATGTAAACAATCGAGTCTTTATGTCGAAACCTACAGGGGGGGTGCAATACGGCAAAATCTCAAGCATTACCCGAAACGCCAAGGGCCGTCCAGTTCCACAGATCTCCTGGGATGATGGGACAAAAGGAAATGTCCCTTTTGGAGTAATTCAAAGAGACACCCGAACCAGTAACCTCAACGCTCCTACCATCCAAACACCCAAATCGTCCACTCCTGCTAAAGACCCTAATGCAATGGATCTTGATGGAAAAGGAAAAGGACCAATGATCTGCTTCACCTGCGGCGGTAAAGGACACTCAGCAAGAGTCTGTCCTTCCAAGAACACAGCATCAGGGTTTGAAGCCCAGATTGAAGAAATCTCTTCAGACATCGAATCGGGAAAAGACGTCACTGAGGCTTATTAAGGAGCCAAGTACTCGGTGATATTTTAGCTAGTAATATGGATGAACTAGAAATCATGTCAATATCAAATGAAAACCAATTATACCTTGATTTCACCGCTCATCCACTAGCTACGGCTCCTGATTCTAAGTCAATTAACAGATCAAAAAGATTCTCTGGACAAGCACTCCTCGACTGCGGCGCAACCTCCTGTTTCATCAACCCTTCCCTAGCAAAAGAGGCAAACCTTCCCCTTTTCCAACACGAAAAACCAAAGACTCTGCGGGTTATAGACGGACGAGAAGTCTCATCTGGAAAAGTCACCCACTACACCAAATTTAAGCTTACAATGGGAACACATTCCAGCGAAATAGAATGTCATGTCACAAACATTGGGAGACATCCTATCGTACTCGGGATGTCATGGCTCAAGAAACATAACCCACAAATTAATTGGAAAAATAGGACAATTGCATACACAAGCGAATTCTGCTCAAAAAACTGCCTAGAAGTCCCATCTACGCTCCAAATCGCAGCAGAAACTATATTACCAGAGGAATACAAAGAGTTCGCGGATGTGTTCGACGAGTCCAGATTAGAAGAACTCCCACCTCACAGGCCAACTGACATTACGCTCGACCTCTTACCAGAAGCTAAACTAAAGCATGGCCCTATTTACAAAACATCCCCAGCTGAAGACAAAGAAATGAAGAAAGTACTAGAAACCCTTATCCAAAGGGGACACATTCAGATTTCTAAGTCTCCTTTGGCTTCCCTGGTTCTGTTTGTCAAAAAACCACATCCAGAAGATCCAAACAACCCAGAATTACGCTTTTGCGTTGACTACAGATATGTGAATTCGCTATGCAAATTCAACGCAAGTGGAATACCTCTATTGGACCAATGGTTAAGGGCCCTGGAAGGATTTGTCATTGGCACCACTCTAGACTTGGCACAAGGATTCCATCAAACCCGAATAGCAGCAGGCCATGAATGGAAAACAGCATTCAAAACTCAATACGGCATGTACGAATGGAAAGTCATGCCCTTTGGTCTCAAAAACGCCCCATCAAGCTTCCAGTCCCTAATGAACTCTATATTCAGGGACATTATGGGGGTTTTTGTACTTGTATACATTGATGATATCTTTGTTTTTTCCAAACGAGTCGAAGATCATCCAGGACACGTGAAAGAGGTGCTAAGAAGACTAAGGGAACACAAGCTGATCGCGAAATTGAGGAAATGCAAATTCCACCAGACCAAACTGGACTGGGTAGGATTGGTCATTTCCAATAAAGGAATCGAAATGGATCAGGAAAAGGTCACGGCAGCTATGAATTGGAAAGCTCCCAAAAACGTCAAACAAGTTCAAGAATTCCTAGGATTCGTCAATTTCTATTGAAGATTCATTCAAGACTTTGCCGGCAAAGCCAGACCTCTGTACAACCTACTTAAGAAGGATCAAAAGTGGCAGTGGACAAGCAAAGAACAAGAGGCCATGAATGCACTAAAAGAAGCTCTAAAAGTGGCACCAGTAATGATGCAGCCCGATCAGAATAAGGAATTTTTCCTCGAAACAGACGCGTCGGGATTTGCCACAGGAGCAGTTTTATCTCAGAAGGATGAAGAAGGGAAACTACACCCTGTAGCTTTTCTTTCTAAATCACTAAATCTGGCTGAGCGAAACTATGATATTTTCGACAAAGAACTATTGGCAATAATTAGAGCTTTCAAAGAATGGCGGCACCTACTTCAAGGCACAGAAAAAGCTGTTCAAGTAATAACAGATCACAAAAATTTGGAATACTTCTCATCATCCAAACAATTGAATCAACGCCAAATCCGCTGGATGAATTTCTTGGTGGACTTCAACTTCCAAATCTTATACAGGCCAGGGAGCCAAAACAAAAAAGCAGACATTCTCTCGAGGCAATATGACCTAGAACCTTTGGGGGGGGTAGAGAACCAAGTTCTCCTCAAACCAGACATTTTTATTTCGGCTATTACCCCTGACCAGGAAATTAACGATCTAATCAGAGAAGCAATCCTTGAAGATCCCAGATTAGAGGAAGCCCACAATAAGCTGAGAAACGGAGAAAAAGTCAAGGACTGGGAATACAGAGAAGGACTCCTAATGTTCAAAGGAAAGATCTTTGTCCCCAAGGATGAAACCGTCAGAAACCTGATATTGGAATCACGCCATGACAATATTACAGCTGGGCATCCTGGACAAGCAAGAACATTGGAATTGGTTTCCAGAACTTACTACTGGCCAACCATGAAGAAATTTGTCAACTCTTATGTGTCACACTGTGAAACATGCATTCGAGTTAAACCATCGAACCAACTCCCCACAGGATTACTGCGTCCTTTACATATTCCTGAGAGACCTTGGGAAGAGATCTCCTATGACATGATTGTAGGGCTCCCAGAATCAGAAGGATATGATGCAATCTTAACAGTAGTAGATCGGTTCTCCAAGATGGCACACTATCTCCCTTGCAAATCAACGGCCACAGCAGTAGACATAGCCAATATTTTTGTTGCAAACATTTGGAAACTTCACGGCACTCCAAAGGCAACAGTCTCGGATAGAGGATCCACTTTCAACTCAAAGTTCATTGGGCATCTATACAAACGGTTAGACGTAAAACCTACCTTCAGCACAGCGTACCATCCAAGGACAGACTGTTGTGAGCTAGCTCACTAAATCGGACTCGCCCGTCGTCTCGCCCGCCTGTCTCCTTCTTTACGTTACTTTCCCGTTTCTGTTTGCCGCGTTGCCGCCTTCTTGTGGTTACTCTGTTACATTGTGTAACGCGGCTGTGCTTTGTACGAGTCATGTCTGTTCATACAGCATGACTCACATGGACACTCCTGACTGGTTGACTGCGTTGACTCATGTGGCTGTGCCTTGTATGACTCGGCCACTCTGTGAATATATATAGAGGACCAACAAGCCTGGAAACCCCAGCTTGTTTTGTCTCGTCAAAGCATCCCCTTTGAGTGACACTTAGAACCACCCCTACCCTCAAGAGCCTACAGACACTTAAGTGTGTTGCGGTTCAAGAGGTCACTTAGGACTTAGTGCTGTCCACTCTCTATCGCGGCTTGTCTCATAGCCACCAAGAAGAAGCTTACGACATTACAAAACAAGCTTAACAACACACAAACATGTCTATTCAAGAAGATGGAGGGTCACGTCCCTCATCCACTATATCAACAAGAAGAGGACCCAGTCGGGCAGCAAGGCCCACAGGATCACTAAACGAGCAAGATATCGCACAAACTCAAGCGGGAGGTCCTGCCCGATCACGCCCCCAAAGTCAAGCATCAATGCCGGGAGCTTTCGGCATTTCTGACATGACAACGGTACAGGAGGAAGAACCCACTATCACAAATAGAGAACCAGGAGACCTCACAAATGACCCTACTCCAGCTGTAATTCGTATTCCAACCGCAACTCCAGGGCCATCACGTCCCCAGTGGCCGTTAGGGACTAGAAGACAGTTCTTTTCTCCCCAACCCAAAGCGCATGGGGGCGTATCGCTTGTTCCCATTAGACCTCCTCCTACACCACACGTTCCAAATGTCCCTACAGTGCCTCAAATTGAAGGAACCATCACCGACGCAGGACCAATTCCAGTGGCTTCCCAGCCAGTCACACCGGCGATTCCAGCACCACCATATATCCCACAGGGTTACTCCGGGCAATCAGCCCTGGTACAACAAAGCGCCGGTGATCCAGGAAGCTCAAGTTCAAGTTCCAGCTCTAGCGGCAGGACTGTAATCAGCAATTTAGATGACCTAGACGACCTTCTAGAAGGAAGACACAACGCTACCCTTAGGGTTATAGACGGAATGAGAGTCACTATAGATCGAAGGCTTAGTGGCCTAGAACAAGCCACACAGGTTCTAGCAAACAACCAGCAGATCTTTAATGACTCCATCAACACTCTACAAGGAACCTTGACAGACATTTTGAACTTGGCAAGAAATGGCGAACATAATTCCTTTCTAGTCGGTCAAGATGTAACCCGCCTTTGAAATGAAGTTACCAACACCCAAGGACTAGTGAATAACGTACGCAAAGAACTCAACACTACCAGGCAAGCCCAACTCGAATGGAATGAGGCAGTAACACAAGGACTAGAAACCTTACGACAGGAGGGAGCCTCCTTCACTACCAAAATCACGGAAGTTCAGGAAACCATCAACAGTATGCAGGAAGAAATGGACGAGGCATCCCTGCACGGGATCCCCTCTAGGCGATCAAACTCTCCACCACATCCAGACGCGGAATCTACCAGGATCGACGAATTAGAATTAAGAATCCAACGGCTGGCCAAAAACCCAAACATGGGTAGTGGACCATGTCGTCCCAAAGTGACTCATCCAGAAGCCTTCGACGGAAAGAAAGGGGAAGGTGCCGAAATGTTCATCACACAAATGGAAAGCTACTTTATGCGCCTGAGCAATCAATACACTTCCAACAAAGAAAGGATCCGCGAAGCTCTAGCAAACTTCAAATCCGAGAACAAAGCTGCTACTCACTGGGCACAAGTACTCCTACGTTCGCTTAACCAAAGGGAAAATAACCAAAACCTTGCCTTGTGGGAAAGTTTCAAGGCACACTTCATGGAACAGTTCAGCGACCCCAACAAAAAAGCTAAAGCCGAATCAGATATCCGAAAATGCAAACAGAACAACTCTGTAGCAAACTATGCTTCGGAGTTCCGATATCTCCTGGTAGACGTAAATTGGGGACAGGAAGCTCTGATCAACCAATTCAAGGAAGGGTTGAAGTCAGAAGTCAAGACCGAACTAGCTTGCTTTGAACTGACCCTGATCAATGAAGATGGGACAGAACGGGAACTATCCCTTGACCGGTGGATCTCAATCGCAATCTCTATTGACCAGAAATTGCAACAAATCAAGACCTCGACAGGGAAGAAGGCAGCCCAGCCAACCACTAGCGGACAATCCTCTACAAAGCGGCTGCCTGACAAAGTATACAAAGCAAGGATAGCAACCAACCGCTGCCTGAAGTGCGGACAAGAAGGACACCGTTCATTCAAATGCCCGTCCAAGGAATGGACAACAACGGAACCTAGCGTTAAAGGAAGGGAGGCAGCAATCGTAGAAGACTCGGGAAAAGAAGGAGTCTCCCTCTAACTGTGTGTGGAGAGACCAAAAAACCGGCAACAGAAACAATGTACTTTAGAGCGACAAATGAATCTACCATTGTTTACGCAAACGTTGCCGGAATCACAGAAACTATCCCTACTCTCATCGATTCCGGAGCATCAAAGAACTTCTTGGACATCTCATGGGCTCGATCCAACAACATTCCACTCATGGAACTTTCCACTCCTAGAAAAGTAATTGGTATCCAGGGGAAGGAACTCTCCCACCAAATACGCTTCAAAGCTAAGCTGGAACTAGAGGTAGAAGGAAGAACCTTCAAACAAGTCTTCTTCGCTATGCCTACTGGAGAAACTAAACTTATCTTGGGATTGGAATGGTTAGAAGAATCAAACCCTGTCATCGATTGGAAAACAAAGCACATATCATGGCGGACAGAACCCATTCAAGCAAGGACAGCCTCAATAGACGAGCTGCCCGAAGAATTCAAGGAATTTGCCGACGTCTTCAGTGAAGAAAAATTCAAGAGAATCCCGGATCATTGTCCATATGACTGCGCCATCGACTTCAAGGAAGGAGCTGAACTTCCGAAACCAGCCAGACCTATCCCACTTTCTCCAGCAGAATCTATTGCTCTAAGAGAATACCTGGATGAAGAAATCGCGGTGGGAAAGATTCGACCAAGCAAATCACCCATTGCATCACCTTGTTTTTTTGTCAAAAAACCAATCGATCCAAAAAATCCAGGGGCAGTTTGCCAACTACGACTCGTTCAAGACCTCAGAGGAGTAAACGCCATTACAAAAGACGACAGATTCCCAATGCCCCTAATGGAAGACCTCCTGGATAAAATCAAGGACGCAAAGATTTTCTCCAAGATTGATCTACGCATGGGTTTCAACAATATCAGAATTAGGGAAGGCGACGAATGGAAGACAGCTTTCAGAACAAAAGAAGGACTGTTCGAATACGTCGTCATGCCTTTCGGACTAAAGAACGCGCCCGCCATCTTCCAAAGATATATGAATCACATTTTCCATGATCTTATCGACGTATGCGTCATAGTATACATTGACAACATCCTAGTCTTCTCTAAGGACAGAAGCCAACATACCGTGGATGTCAGAAAAGTACTGAAGATCTTGCTGGAGGAAAATCTTTTTGCAAAGCTTCCAAAATGCGAATTCTTCGTCACCAAATTGACATATACTGGACTTGGAATCAGCGATTCAGGCATCTCTATGGAGGAAGAAAAAGTAAAGGCAATAAAGGAATGGAAGGAACCAAGAACGGTCAAGCAAGTTCAGGCATTCCTAGGATTTGCAAATTTTTACCGAAGATTTGTACCGAATTTCAGCCGATTAGCAAAACCCCTGACAACCTTGACAAGAAAGGAGAACAAATGGGAATGGGGAAACGATCAGCAGGAAGCATTTGTGGCCCTAAAAACAGAAATCAGCAAGGAACCCACTCTACGCCATCCAAACCCTGACAAACCGTTTTTCCTGGAAACAGACGCAAGTGGAGTAGCAATGGGGGCAATCTTGTCGCAAAGGCAAGACGATGGCTACTTGCACCCTATTGCTTTCCTTTCAAAGTCTTTCAACGAGGCTCAACTCAACTACGACGTCCACAATAAAGAACTTATGGCTATCATAGAATCTTTAACACATTGGAGGCTATACCTTGAAGGAACAAGGGACCCTATCACCATCTACACCGATCATAGGAACCTACAATTCTGGAAGGAAGCAAGAATGTTCAACCGTCAACACGCAAGATGGCACCAATTGCTTGCTTCCTATAACTTTGACATCATATATCGCCCTGGCATCCTATCATCAAAACCGGACCTGTTGTCAAGACGGTCAGACCATGAAGACATCCCGACGCCTGAACAAATTATGATATCTGTTGAAAGGTTCAAGGGATTTATGGGACAGGTAGACACAAACATCATAGAAACTATCAAGGAGGCTCAGGAAACAGATGAAGGATTGGCACAAATCAAAGAAATCTGCAAATCAAGGGAAACGTTACCAAAAACCCTACAACACAGCGCAAAAGATTATGATTTCAAGGAGGGACTATTATGGTTCAAAGGAAGGATCTACGTGCCAGAGGATAAGGAATCCAGACTGGCCATCATGCGAGTTCATCACGACTCAAAAATCGCAGGACACCAAGGACAGGCTAGAACACTGGAACTAATATCAAGAAGGTACTTCTGGCCAGGGATGAAGCAAAGCATAAACAGATACGTGGAGTCCTGCGAGACCTGCCAGCGGACAAAGGGATCGAAGTCAATAATCCCGATCAAGCCTCTGGAGATTCCAAAAGGACAGTGGGAAGACATAGCGTTCGACTTCGTGGTGAAGTTACCAAAATCCAGAGGATCAGATAGCATCTTAGTAGTGGTGGACCGATTCTCAAGAATGGCGCACTTCATACCCTGCAAAGAATCTCACACGGCAAGCGACCTTGCAAATCTTTTCATCACAAATGTTTGGAAACTGCACAGTTTCCCAAAGAGCACGATCTCAGACCGAGGGACTACTTTCAATTCCAAACTTATGAAAGCCATTTATGAGAAAATTGGAACTAGCCCAGGTTTCAGTACTGCCTACCACCCCCAAACAGATGGAATAACGGAGAGAATCAATCAATGGATGGAAGGCTGGCTACAATCGTTCGTCAACTACCGGCAGGATGATTGGGCGGACTTATTACCGATTGCGGAGTTCAGCTATAATCTACAGAAGCATTGCGTAACAGGTAGTTCCCCTTTCGAAATTGTCTACGGGAGGGAACCACTGTGGAACATCTCAGCGGAAGAATCAGTGGTTCCAGAAGCAAACAACATCACAGGAAAATGGCGTAAAATCCACGACGAAGCAATTGCATCTATGGAAACCCAAAGGCTCCCAGAAGAAGAGCCAAAGAGCAAGTACCAAGAAGGAGATCTAGTATGGCTACTTGGAAAGAACATTCAAACAAAAAGACCATCAAAGAAACTGGACAACAAAAAGCACGGGCCATTTGTCGTGAAGCGACAGATAGGATCACATGCTTATGAGCTTGATCTGCTGGCAACAATGAGGGTACACCCTGTTTTCCACATCGATTTGCTCAGCCCTTACAAGGGAGACACCGAATTCAGCCGCAACTAACCCCGACCACCGCCGATCATAACGGAAGAAGGAGAAGAAGAATATGAAGTAGAGAAGATCTTGGACTGGAAGGAGACAAAGGACGGCCTTTTTTACAGGGTCAGATGGAAGGGTTATGGAAGTGAAGAAGACACAGAACAAAGGGCGGAAGATTTTGGTCACCTTTCAAGGATCATCAAGGACCTTCTACGCCGACACCCCGAAGCTCCCACGCCATCTAACTACGCTCCAGGGAAGATAAAAGGCAGGAGGAGTGAAACGGGTAGTGTCACTTGCAAAACTTGCTACTATTCCAAGAAACACCACCAACTCTACGCTTTAAATTTCTTTTGCCCTCTGCAATGCCTGCTGTCACCCGCTCCACCATTGCCAACAACCTCACCCGCGTCCTCGAAGGACCTGCCTTTGCCACGGCAAGGATCCTTGACTCCGGAGCTGCCCTCTACGTCTTCAAGAGGTCGCAACAAAGCTCTGGAAGGATGCACTTCAGGGCCTCGGACGATATCCTCCACTCAGACCTGGGGGAATTCCAGTGGGTTGGGAAAAAAATGGCCGACACGCATGCAGCTCCTACGAAAGGACATATTCGTCTGTCGAGGGTGCGCCGCTTTCCAGGTCTCGGAGGTCGTCCTCCTCTCCACCCACATGCTCGGAGTGGTCGAATGGGGACAAGAAGGAGCATACTCGAGCGAGTGGGTACCAGGTTACGACGGAAGGCAACCAACGCTCCAACCTAGATGGAACGATGCCTGGGATGCCAACTACGAAAAGGACCTGAGCGACTGGAGGATGGAGAGGGGCAGGTACCAGAAGGAAAAAATCGAATGGGAACCCTACTGGTGGAGGAAGGAGGAAACTGACGTGTCAGCATGGAAGGAGGCAGAGCCCAATGTGCGACAATGGGATAAGGAGTTTGTGGAGGCCCAGGAGAGGGTTTTGGACTGGTCCAAGGCGGACTGGACGAAGGAAGAGACTTGGGAAGAATGGGAGAAGTTCTCAGACAAACCAGGAAATACCGTTTTCAATCCCATCGATCTGACCTTGGAGGAGGAGGAGGGGTTGGAGGAGTATATGCTGAAAAAGGAAAAGGACTGTGCAGTGCAGTAGAGTCCGTTCAGGTCCCCCAAACGGACTCTTAGGGGGGAGTAATGTTGTGAGCTAGCTCACTCCATCGGACTCGCCCGTCGTCTCGCCCGCCTGTCTCCTTCTTTACGTTACTTTCCCATTTCTGTTTGCCGCGTTGCCGCCTTCTTGTGGTTACTCTGTTACATTGTGTAACGCGGCTGTGCTTTGTACAAGTCATGTCTGTTCATACAGCATGACTCACATGGACACTCCTGACTGGTTGACTGCGTTGACTCATGTGGCTGCGCCTTGTATGACTCGGCCACTCTGTGAATATATATAGAGGACCAACAAGCCTGGAAACCCCAGCTTGTTTTGTCTCGTCAAAGCATCCCCTTTGAGTGACACTTAGAACCACCCCTACCCTCAAGAGCCTACAGACACTTAAGTGTGTTGCGGTTCAAGAGGTCACTTAGGACTTAGTGCTGTCCACTCTCTATCGCGGCTTGTCTCATAGCCACCAAGAAGAAGCTTACGACACAGACGGACAGTCAGAACGAGCAAACCAAGTGGTTGAAATCTTTATCAGAGCTTTTGTCAACCATAGGCAAAACGACTGGGTGGCCCTGCTCCCTATGGCAGAATTTGCGTACAACAATGGAATCCAAGCATCCACTGGCAAAACCCCTTTCCAAATCTGCCAAGGTTTTAACCCTAGAATGAACATCGGGGAAGAATCAGACTATACTGTTCCTGAAGCTGATGCCCATGCGGAATTCCTGCTGAAAGGATACGACGAAGTCAAGGCCGCCCTCATCCTAGCAAATCAGTCCTACAAACACTACTTTGATAAAGGAGCCAAAGAACCAGAAGAGATAAACCCTGGAGATAAAGTCTGGCTTAATCATCAAAACATATCCACAGACAGACCTTCAGTAAAACTCTCTCACAAAGTTTTAGGCCCTTACAAGGTACTGGAAAAAGTAGGGACTCACGCCTTTAGACTGGAGTTACCAAAATCAATGAAAGTTCATCCTGTCTTCCATGTCATGCTGCTCAAGAAATTCCACTCTGATCCCCACAGCCGCGAACCTGCTCAACCACCCCCTATTGTCACACAAGATGGAGAAGAAGAATGGGAGGTTGAAGAGATCCTTAATTCCAAGAAAATCCGTCGCCAACTTCACTATTACGTTAAGTGGAAAGGGTACTCTCATGCAGACAACTCTTGGCAGTCAAAAGAAGATCTCAAGAACACTCCTGAACTAGTTGATAAATTTCACAAACTCCATCCCACCGCGCCAGGCCCTTAGGAGGGGGTAATGTCATGAGCTGACTAAGCTCAGACATTTTATTCTGATTTTATATCTTTTTTTCCGAACACTTTCCTTTTTTGGTACAATTGTCCTCTGGCACTTAACTTGTATCATGTGATGTATTTGTCTTTTCATTTGATATTGGTGATACTTCCGGAACTTCCAGAATGTCGAGTCATACCTCTTATCTTGCTTATCATCGGTTGTACTCGGCTTTCCCACACTGATATATGATGACGTGGCCTTGATCTCACGTGTATATAAACCAGAGGTCAAGCCGGTTAACGACAAGGCTTGACCTCCTCTCCACTAGGACTTGCCTAATTCAATCCTCTTACTTATCACCACTCCTTGGGTTCAAAGACTTATCTAAGTCGAACCCCTTAACCTTATATATACCTAATTAACCCAAGTCGGGACACGAACGCTTGCAAGAACAAACCCGTGTCTTGATCGAAAATTGCGACCAACTTATTAAAATCCAAGAAAAACATCCTCGAAAGGTCAAAACCCTCATCAACAACAACAAACGACAGTGGCGCACTATTGAAACCCTTAAAGACAAAGTCAAGGGCAAATACTGTCATCAAGCAGCAGAAGTGCGTATTCCTATTAACCAGGATTACCGCCTTCTAAGAGAATACCTGGATGAAGAAATCGCGGTGGGAAAGATTCGACCAAGCAAATCACCCATTGCATCACCTTGTTTTTTTGTCAAAAAACCAATCGATCCAAAAAATCCAGGGGCAGTTTGCCAACTACGACTCGTTCAAGACCTCAGAGGAGTAAACGCCATTACAAAAGACGACAGATTCCCAATGCCCCTAATGGAAGACCTCCTGGATAAAATCAAGGACGCAAAGATTTTCTCCAAGATTGATCTACGCATGGGTTTCAACAATATCAGAATTAGGGAAGGCGACGAATGGAAGACAGCTTTCAGAACAAAAGAAGGACTGTTCGAATACGTCGTCATGCCTTTCGGACTAAAGAACGCGCCCGCCATCTTCCAAAGATATATGAATCACATTTTCCATGATCTTATCGACGTATGCGTCATAGTATACATTGACAACATCCTAGTCTTCTCTAAGGACAGAAGCCAACATACCGTGGATGTCAGAAAAGTACTGAAGATCTTGCTGGAGGAAAATCTTTTTGCAAAGCTTCCAAAATGCGAATTCTTCGTCACCAAATTGACATATACTGGACTTGGAATCAGCGATTCAGGCATCTCTATGGAGGAAGAAAAAGTAAAGGCAATAAAGGAATGGAAGGAACCAAGAACGGTCAAGCAAGTTCAGGCATTCCTAGGATTTGCAAATTTTTACCGAAGATTTGTACCGAATTTCAGCCGATTAGCAAAACCCCTGACAACCTTGACAAGAAAGGAGAACAAATGGGAATGGGGAAACGATCAGCAGGAAGCATTTGTGGCCCTAAAAACAGAAATCAGCAAGGAACCCACTCTACGCCATCCAAACCCTGACAAACCGTTTTTCCTGGAAACAGACGCAAGTGGAGTAGCAATGGGGGCAATCTTGTCGCAAAGGCAAGACGATGGCTACTTGCACCCTATTGCTTTCCTTTCAAAGTCTTTCAACGAGGCTCAACTCAACTACGACGTCCACAATAAAGAACTTATGGCTATCATAGAATCTTTAACACATTGGAGGCTATACCTTGAAGGAACAAGGGACCCTATCACCATCTACACCGATCATAGGAACCTACAATTCTGGAAGGAAGCAAGAATGTTCAACCGTCAACACGCAAGATGGCACCAATTGCTTGCTTCCTATAACTTTGACATCATATATCGCCCTGGCATCCTATCATCAAAACCGGACCTGTTGTCAAGACGGTCAGACCATGAAGACATCCCGACGCCTGAACAAATTATGATATCTGTTGAAAGGTTCAAGGGATTTATGGGACAGGTAGACACAAACATCATAGAAACTATCAAGGAGGCTCAGGAAACAGATGAAGGATTGGCACAAATCAAAGAAATCTGCAAATCAAGGGAAACGTTACCAAAAACCCTACAACACAGCGCAAAAGATTATGATTTCAAGGAGGGACTATTATGGTTCAAAGGAAGGATCTACGTGCCAGAGGATAAGGAATCCAGACTGGCCATCATGCGAGTTCATCACGACTCAAAAATCGCAGGACACCAAGGACAGGCTAGAACACTGGAACTAATATCAAGAAGGTACTTCTGGCCAGGGATGAAGCAAAGCATAAACAGATACGTGGAGTCCTGCGAGACCTGCCAGCGGACAAAGGGATCGAAGTCAATAATCCCGATCAAGCCTCTGGAGATTCCAAAAGGACAGTGGGAAGACATAGCGTTCGACTTCGTGGTGAAGTTACCAAAATCCAGAGGATCAGATAGCATCTTAGTAGTGGTGGACCGATTCTCAAGAATGGCGCACTTCATACCCTGCAAAGAATCTCACACGGCAAGCGACCTTGCAAATCTTTTCATCACAAATGTTTGGAAACTGCACAGTTTCCCAAAGAGCACGATCTCAGACCGAGGGACTACTTTCAATTCCAAACTTATGAAAGCCATTTATGAGAAAATTGGAACTAGCCCAGGTTTCAGTACTGCCTACCACCCCCAAACAGATGGAATAACGGAGAGAATCAATCAATGGATGGAAGGCTGGCTACAATCGTTCGTCAACTACCGGCAGGATGATTGGGCGGACTTATTACCGATTGCGGAGTTCAGCTATAATCTACAGAAGCATTGCGTAACAGGTAGTTCCCCTTTCGAAATTGTCTACGGGAGGGAACCACTGTGGAACATCTCAGCGGAAGAATCAGTGGTTCCAGAAGCAAACAACATCACAGGAAAATGGCGTAAAATCCACGACGAAGCAATTGCATCTATGGAAACCCAAAGGCTCCCAGAAGAAGAGCCAAAGAGCAAGTACCAAGAAGGAGATCTAGTATGGCTACTTGGAAAGAACATTCAAACAAAAAGACCATCAAAGAAACTGGACAACAAAAAGCACGGGCCATTTGTCGTGAAGCGACAGATAGGATCACATGCTTATGAGCTTGATCTGCTGGCAACAATGAGGGTACACCCTGTTTTCCACATCGATTTGCTCAGCCCTTACAAGGGAGACACCGAATTCAGCCGCAACTAACCCCGACCACCGCCGATCATAACGGAAGAAGGAGAAGAAGAATATGAAGTAGAGAAGATCTTGGACTGGAAGGAGACAAAGGACGGCCTTTTTTACAGGGTCAGATGGAAGGGTTATGGAAGTGAAGAAGACACAGAACAAAGGGCGGAAGATTTTGGTCACCTTTCAAGGATCATCAAGGACCTTCTACGCCGACACCCCGAAGCTCCCACGCCATCTAACTACGCTCCAGGGAAGATAAAAGGCAGGAGGAGTGAAACGGGTAGTGTCACTTGCAAAACTTGCTACTATTCCAAGAAACACCACCAACTCTACGCTTTAAATTTCTTTTGCCCTCTGCAATGCCTGCTGTCACCCGCTCCACCATTGCCAACAACCTCACCCGCGTCCTCGAAGGACCTGCCTTTGCCACGGCAAGGATCCTTGACTCCGGAGCTGCCCTCTACGTCTTCAAGAGGTCGCAACAAAGCTCTGGAAGGATGCACTTCAGGGCCTCGGACGATATCCTCCACTCAGACCTGGGGGAATTCCAGTGGGTTGGGAAAAAAATGGCCGACACGCATGCAGCTCCTACGAAAGGACATATTCGTCTGTCGAGGGTGCGCCGCTTTCCAGGTCTCGGAGGTCGTCCTCCTCTCCACCCACATGCTCGGAGTGGTCGAATGGGGACAAGAAGGAGCATACTCGAGCGAGTGGGTACCAGGTTACGACGGAAGGCAACCAACGCTCCAACCTAGATGGAACGATGCCTGGGATGCCAACTACGAAAAGGACCTGAGCGACTGGAGGATGGAGAGGGGCAGGTACCAGAAGGAAAAAATCGAATGGGAACCCTACTGGTGGAGGAAGGAGGAAACTGACGTGTCAGCATGGAAGGAGGCAGAGCCCAATGTGCGACAATGGGATAAGGAGTTTGTGGAGGCCCAGGAGAGGGTTTTGGACTGGTCCAAGGCGGACTGGACGAAGGAAGAGACTTGGGAAGAATGGGAGAAGTTCTCAGACAAACCAGGAAATACCGTTTTCAATCCCATCGATCTGACCTTGGAGGAGGAGGAGGGGTTGGAGGAGTATATGCTGAAAAAGGAAAAGGACTGTGCAGTGCAGTAGAGTCCGTTCAGGTCCCCCAAACGGACTCTTAGGGGGGAGTAATGTTGTGAGCTAGCTCACTCCATCGGACTCGCCCGTCGTCTCGCCCGCCTGTCTCCTTCTTTACGTTACTTTCCCATTTCTGTTTGCCGCGTTGCCGCCTTCTTGTGGTTACTCTGTTACATTGTGTAACGCGGCTGTGCTTTGTACAAGTCATGTCTGTTCATACAGCATGACTCACATGGACACTCCTGACTGGTTGACTGCGTTGACTCATGTGGCTGCGCCTTGTATGACTCGGCCACTCTGTGAATATATATAGAGGACCAACAAGCCTGGAAACCCCAGCTTGTTTTGTCTCGTCAAAGCATCCCCTTTGAGTGACACTTAGAACCACCCCTACCCTCAAGAGCCTACAGACACTTAAGTGTGTTGCGGTTCAAGAGGTCACTTAGGACTTAGTGCTGTCCACTCTCTATCGCGGCTTGTCTCATAGCCACCAAGAAGAAGCTTACGACACAGACGGACAGTCAGAACGAGCAAACCAAGTGGTTGAAATCTTTATCAGAGCTTTTGTCAACCATAGGCAAAACGACTGGGTGGCCCTGCTCCCTATGGCAGAATTTGCGTACAACAATGGAATCCAAGCATCCACTGGCAAAACCCCTTTCCAAATCTGCCAAGGTTTTAACCCTAGAATGAACATCGGGGAAGAATCAGACTATACTGTTCCTGAAGCTGATGCCCATGCGGAATTCCTGCTGAAAGGATACGACGAAGTCAAGGCCGCCCTCATCCTAGCAAATCAGTCCTACAAACACTACTTTGATAAAGGAGCCAAAGAACCAGAAGAGATAAACCCTGGAGATAAAGTCTGGCTTAATCATCAAAACATATCCACAGACAGACCTTCAGTAAAACTCTCTCACAAAGTTTTAGGCCCTTACAAGGTACTGGAAAAAGTAGGGACTCACGCCTTTAGACTGGAGTTACCAAAATCAATGAAAGTTCATCCTGTCTTCCATGTCATGCTGCTCAAGAAATTCCACTCTGATCCCCACAGCCGCGAACCTGCTCAACCACCCCCTATTGTCACACAAGATGGAGAAGAAGAATGGGAGGTTGAAGAGATCCTTAATTCCAAGAAAATCCGTCGCCAACTTCACTATTACGTTAAGTGGAAAGGGTACTCTCATGCAGACAACTCTTGGCAGTCAAAAGAAGATCTCAAGAACACTCCTGAACTAGTTGATAAATTTCACAAACTCCATCCCACCGCGCCAGGCCCTTAGGAGGGGGTAATGTCATGAGCTGACTAAGCTCAGACATTTTATTCTGATTTTATATCTTTTTTTCCGAACACTTTCCTTTTTTGGTACAATTGTCCTCTGGCACTTAACTTGTATCATGTGATGTATTTGTCTTTTCATTTGATATTGGTGATACTTCCGGAACTTCCAGAATGTCGAGTCATACCTCTTATCTTGCTTATCATCGGTTGTACTCGGCTTTCCCACACTGATATATGATGACGTGGCCTTGATCTCACGTGTATATAAACCCAGAGGTCAAGCCGGTTAACGACAAGGCTTGACCTCCTCTCCACTAGGACTTGCCTAATTCAATCCTCTTACTTATCACCACTCCTTGGGTTCAAAGACTTATCTAAGTCGAACCCCTTAACCTTATATATACCTAATTAACCCAAGTCGGGACACGAACGCTTGCAAGAACAAACCCGTGTCTTGATCGAAAATTGCGACCAACTTATTAAAATCCAAGAAAAACATCCTCGAAAGGTCAAAACCCTCATCAACAACAACAAACGACAGTGGCGCACTATTGAAACCCTTAAAGACAAAGTCAAGGGCAAATACTGTCATCAAGCAGCAGAAGTGCGTATTCCTATTAACCAGGATTACCGCCTTCTAAATCACCTTAATTCTATCGCACCCAATCCTTTTCAGTGGGACCAAGACCTCGACTCACACAGGAACAACACAGGGAACAACTTAGACTAGAGTCCCTAAAACTCTTTATTGAAGACGTTCATCGTAACTACATATATGAACAGTACGACGAACTAGGAGTTATCAACGCGTTGTTTCTGGAGGACAAAAATCTTGAACTGATATTTTTGAGGAGTTTGCATATCATTAAAGACAGAAGGGTTTGGAGAAGAATCCGTGACATTTTGTACGGCCTTGGATCTCAATAAATCTACCTTTTTCCCTGCTCCAATATGTCAAGAGCCCCATCACCTAGTCAAGGGGGATTTACCCAAATTTCAGCAACATCTGGACCCAATGTAGTTGCACAGGCAATCAATGCCTTAATAGATGAAGTGCGAAAAATTAACGGTCACATTAATGCGTTAAATGGTATCACCTCTACCCTAGAATTGGGAATCGACAATAACATTGCAGACATTCATGCAATTCAAAATCAAACTGCACAAATTGCACCCCTTCACCAATTAATGAATGCGGTATCTCAGTCACTTGCAAACATGGGTGCAACACCCTCTACCACCGCGTCAACAACCACCCCAGGATACAAACTCAAGATGCATCCCCCAGAGGAATTCTCTGGAGATGTAGATAAATTTGATGAGTTTAAGTCGCAATGTACTCTGTACATAAACCACACATCCCCACAAGCAACCACAGAACAAAAAATCACTTATATCATGGGTTATTGCAAAGGGCCTGCCTATGTATGGATGCAACCTGGAATTGATGTGGACACAGCAAGAAGGGGAGCAACAACTTGGCTACACGACATGGACGAATTCTGGAACGAAATGCAAGCTAGGTTCGGTGATGTTCACAAAATCGACCGGTATAGACAATTATACAAGAAGTTGATCCAGAAGAACTCTGTCCAAGACTATCTACGAGACTTTGTCACTTACTCATCGGTACTTGGGTACACCAATCGAGTACTTCGTGATGATTTCTATGACAGTCTTAAGGATGAAATCAAGATGGCAATGGTGTCACAGAACTTTAAACCCCACGAAGCAACAAGGACATTCAACCAAGTTCGCAAAAGAGCCTTGGAAATAGATTCCACAATGAATGCTATTAATGCACCAAAGAAGTCACAAAGCCCACAAACCAGTACCTCAAAACAAGCCACTTTCAAGACAAACCCAAGCGCTGCAAACACCTCACTAGGTCCAAGATTCAATGTAAACGACCGTATCTTTATGTCAAAACCTACAGGGGGGGTACAATATGGCAAAATCTCAGGCATTACCAGAAACGCCAAGGGCCGCCCATTACCACAGATCTCCTGGGACGACGGGACAAAAGGAAATGTCCCTTTTGGAGCAATTCAAAAAGACACCCAAACCAGTGCCTTCAATGCTCCAATTATTCAAACACCCAAATCGTCCACTCCTGCTAAGGACCCCAACGCAATGGATCTTGATGGGAAAGGAAAAGGACCAATGATTTGCTTCACTTGCGGTGGCAAAGGACACTCAGCAAGAGTCTGTCCTTCCAAGAACACAGCCTCGGGGTTTGAAGCTCAGATTGAAGAAATCTCTTCAGACATCGAATCGGGAAAAGACGTCACCGAGGCTTATTAAGGAGCCAAGTACTCGGTGATATATTAGCTAGTAATATGGATGAACTGGAAATCATGTCAATATCAAATGAAAACCAATGATACCTTGATTTCACCGCTCATCCACTAGCTACGGCTCCTGATTCTAAGTCAGTTAACAGATCGAAAAGATTCTCTGGACAAGCACTCCTTGACTGCGGCGCAACCTCCTGTTTCATCAACCCTTCCCTAGCAAAAGAGGCAAACCTTCCCCTTTTTCAACACGAAAAACCAAAGACTCTGCGAGTTATAGACGGACAAGAAGTCTCGTCTGGAAAAGTCACCCACTATACAAAATTTAAGCTTGTCATGGGAACACATTCCAGCGAAATAGAATGTCATGTCACAAACATTGGAAGACACCCTATCGTACTCGGGATGTCATGGCTCAAGAAACATAACCCACAAATTAATTGGAAAAATAGGACAATTGCATACACCAGCGAATTCTGCTCAAAAAACTGCCTAGAAATCCCGTCTACACTCCAAATTGCAGCTGAAACTACATTACCGGAAGAATACAAAGAGTTCGCAGATGTATTCGACGAATCCAGATTAGAAGAACTCCCACCTCACAGGCCAACTGACATTACGCTCGACCTCCTACCAGAAGCTAAACTAAAGCACGGCCCTATTTACAAAACGTCCCCAGCTGAAGACAAAGAAATGAAGAAAGTACTAGAAACCCTGATCCGAAGAGGACACATTCAAATTTCTAAGTCCCCTTTGGCTTCCCCGGTTCTGTTTGTCAGAAAACCCCATCCAGAAGATCCAAGCAACCCAGAGTTACGCTTTTGCGTTGACTACAGATATGTGAATTCACTATGCAAATTCAACGCAAGTGGAATACCACTACTGGACCAATGGTTAAGGGCCCTGGAAGGATTTGTCATTGGTACCACTCTAGACTTGGCACAGGGATTCCACCAAACCCAAATAGCAGCAGGCCATGAATGGAAAACGGCATTCAAAACTCAATACGGGATGTACAAATGGAAAGTCATGCCCTTCGGTCTCAAAAACGCTCCATCAAGTTCCCAGTCCCTGATGAATTCTATATTCAGAGACATTATGGGGGTTTTTGTACTTGTATACATTGATGATATCTTTGTTTTTTCCAAACGAGTCGAAGATCATCCAGGACACGTGAAAGAGGTGCTAAGAAGACTAAGAGAACACAAGCTGGTTGCAAAATTGAGAAAATGCAAGTTCCACCAAACCAAACTGGACTGGGTGGGATTGGTCATTTCCAATAAAGGAATCGAAACGGATCAGGAAAAGGTCATGGCGGCTATGAATTGGAAGGCTCCCAAGAATGTCAAGCAAGTTCAAGAATTCCTAGGATTCGTCAATTTCTATCGAAGATTTATCCAAGACTTTGCCGGCAAAGCCAGACCTCTATATAACCTACTCAAGGAGGATCAAAAGTGGCAGTGGACAAGCAAAGAACAAGAGGCCATGAACGCACTAAAAGCGGCTCTTAAGGAGGCACCTGTAATGATGCAGCCCGATCAGAAAAAGGAATTTTTCCTCGAGACAGACGCGTCGGGATTTGCCACAGGAGCAGTTTTGTCACAGAAGGATGAGGAAGGAAAATTACACCCTGTAGCTTTTCTTTCCAAATCACTAAATCCGGCTGAACGAAACTACGACATTTTTGACAAAGAACTATTGGCAATCATTAGAGCCTTCAAGGAATGGCGGCACTTACTCCAAGGCACAGAAAAGGCCATTCAAGTGATAACAGATCACAAAAATTTGGAATACTTCTCATCGTCCAAACAATTGAACCAGTGCCAGATTCGCTGGATGAATTTCTTGGTGGACTTCAACTTCCAAATCTTATACAGGCCAGGAAGCCAAAACAAAAAAGCAGACATTCTCTCGAGGCGATATGACCTAGAACCTTTGGGGGGGGTAGAGAACCAAGTTCTCCTCAAACCAGACATTTTTATTTCGGCTATTACCCCTGACCAGGAGATTAACGATCTAATCAGAGAAGCAATCCTTGAAGATCCCAGATTAGAGGAAGCCCACAATAAGCTGAGAAACGGAGAAAAAGTCAAAGATTGGGAATACAGAGAAGGACTCCTAATGTTCAAAGGAAAGATCTTTGTCCCCAAAGATGAAACCGTCAGAAACCTGATATTGTAATTGCGCCATGACAATCTTACAGCTGGGCATCCTGGGCAAACAAGAACATTGGAATTGGTCTCCAGAACTTACTACTGGCCAACCATGAAGAAATTTGTCAACTCCTATGTGTCACACTGCGAAACATGCATTCGAGTTAAACCATTGAACCAACTCCCCACAGGATTACTGCGTCCTTTACATGTTCCTGAGAGACCTTGGGAAGAGATCTCCTATGACATGATTGTAGGGCTCCCAGAATCAGAAGGATATGACGCAATCTTAACAGTAGTAGATCGGTTCTCCAAGATGGCACACTATCTCCCTTGCAAATCAACGGCCACAGCAGTAGACATAGCCAACATCTTTGTTGCAAACATTTGGAAACTTCACGGTACTCCAAAAGCAACAGTCTCAGATAGAGGATCCACTTTCAACTCAAAGTTCATTAGGCATCTGTACAAACAGTTGGACGTAAAACCTACCTTCAGCACAGCATACCATCCAAGGACAGACGGACAGTCAGAACGGGCAAACCAAGTCGTCGAAATCTTCATCAGGGCTTTTGCCAACCATAGGCAAAACGACTGGGTGGCCCTGCTACCTATGGCAGAATTTGCTTACAACAATGGAATCCAAGCATCCAGTGGCAAAACCCCTTTCCAAATCTGCCAAGGTTTCAACCCTAGAATGAACATTGGGGAAGAATCAGACTATACTGTTCCTGAAGCTGATGCCCATGCGGAATTCCTGTTAAAAGGATACGACGAAGTCAAGGCCGCCCTCATCCTAGCAAATCAGTCCTATAAACACTACTTTGATAAAGGAGCAAAAGAACCAGAAGAGATAAACCCGGGAGATAAAGTCTGGCTCAACCATCAGAACATTTCCACAGACAGACCCTCAGTAAAACTCTCCCACAAAGTTTTAGGCCCTTACAAAGTAATGGAAAAAGTAGGGACTCATGCCTTTAGACTGGAGTTACCAAAATCGATAAAAATTCATCCTGTCTTCCATGTCATGCTGCTCAAGAAATTCCACTCTGATCCCCACGGCCGCGAACCTGCTCAACCACCCCCTATTGTCACACAAGATGGAGAAGAAGAATGGGAAGTTGAAGAAATCCTTAATTCCAAGAAAATCCGCCGCCAACTCCACTATTATGTTAAGTGGAAAGGGTACTCTCATGCAGACAACTCTTGGCAGTCAAAGGAAGATCTCAAGAACGCTCCTGAACTGGTTGATAAATTTCACAAACTCCATCCCACCGCGCCAGGCCCTTAGGAGGGGGTAATGTCATGAGCTGACTAAGCTCAGACATTTTATTCTGATTTTATATCTTTTTTTCCGAACACTTTCCTTTTTTGGTACAAATGTCCTCTGGCGCTTAACTTGTATCATGTGATGAATTTGTCTTTCCATTTGATATTAGTGATGCTTCCGGAACTTCCAGAATGTCAAGTCATTCCTCTTATCTCGCTTATTATCGGTTGTACTCGGCTTTCCCACACTGATAGAGGATGACGTGGCTTTGATCCCTCATGTATATAAACCCAGAGGTCAAGCCGGTTAACAATAAGGCTTGACCTCCTCTCCACTAGGACTTGCCCAATTAAAAAACCTCTTACTTATCACTACTCCTTGGGTTCTAAGACTTGTCTAAGTCGAACCCCTTAACCTTTATATACCTAATTGACCCAAGTCGGGACACATGGGATACACCAATGGCAGAGTCACCAAATCTACCCAAACTCGACGCTCCTACTGTTGATCGGACGCTCTATCAACATGGAGTTGGATCGCTCATGTATGCAATGATTTCAACTCGTCCCGACATTGCTTTTGCAACCGGATTGCTTGCCCAACATGCTGCTAATCCTGGCGACGAGCATTGGTCAGCATTCAAACGAGTTCTACGGTACCTACAAGGCACAAAAGCACTCGGGATCGTATTTGAATGATCGAAATTGTCAAAGCCAATTGGATATGTCAACTCAGACTACGCTGGCAATCCTAATACGAGTTGATTGACTACCAGTTGGATCTTCCAACGAGCCGGAGGAAGTGTCGCTTGGTCATCCCGAAAACAACCAACAATTTCATTGTCAAGTACCAAGGCTGAATATGTTGCCGCTGCGAGTGCCACCCGCCAATTGATTTGGCTTTGTCAATTTCTTGAAGAACTCGGATTTTTGTCAAAAGGTCCAACAACTTTGCTTACCAACAATCAATTGAGCATTGCATTGGCCAAGAATCCTGTTAATCATCAAAATACAAAACATATTCAAGTAAAACATCATTTTATTCAAGAGGTGATTGCACTTCACGAAGTCGACCTTCAATTTATTCCGACCGAACAACAGGTTGCTGATGCACTTACTAAACCACTTGGTTGCATCAAATTCCCTGGTTTTGTTACTGGGATGGGAATGTTTTAAATCCTTTCATTTCATTTTTCGCATAATCCTGAGTGGGTGTGTTGAATATTCAGTCTTATACGTGTATATATGCGTATCACGTGATTGTGTTCCACATGGACACGCGCTTCGGTAAAAATTTTGTCCTCAGTTCTCTACTCTCAAGTAGTACGAGCTGAGGTATAGTTTAGATTTTATCTTTTATATTCATTTGCTTATATTACCTGTAGTTACATTGATATCCAGGTATATATATGCGCAGTTCTCTACTCTCAAGTAGTACGAGCTGAGTTACATTGATATCCAGCCCGACACTGCGCTTATCTCAAAAAAGCGAACTGAATTGTACCTAGAATACCCGGGCAAGCAGTGGACTAACAATCTCGCAGTGTTTCCTTCATATATTATCCCAAAAAGGTGAAGCGAGGACAATTTTAAAACATCTGGATATACGGTCGGGTACTAATTACAAGCGTACGTATCTTCTTTTTTATTTTTTATTTATTTATATACAACGCATTGTTTGAAAGCTTTGCACCCAAGACCGGGACACCCCTCCGTCCAGTCCTTTTGTTCCACAGAATGAATAAGTGATATCATATACACACTCCTAAGGTGACACTCCATTGAAGAACGAATCATTGACTGGTACATTTCACTATCAATATGTGTCAGGCACACGTGTTTTGGTGAGGAAAGGTCACGGCAGCTAGCACGAAAATACTACGCTAGAAACAAAGGCGCTCATATGTAAGCAATTTTCAGTAAATATATTTATGAAAACTTACAGGGCAAGTCGCCAACAGCCTTTGGATGGGTTGAGGCTAGTGGCGTGAAGAGCTCGCCTTCCTGGAGTTAATGATGGGAGCGAAAGTCGTTTACTTGTAGCCTGGGTCTTGCTTCTGTTAATTATCGCAAGGTGTTGCGCGCTTTTTATTGTATCGGGATGATCTTCTCCCAGCACTCGCTTGCGGGCCGCCAGCACCTCGAGCCCTAGTGACTCTGCATCCACTATTCGACCTTGTTTATGGTAGATTCGTGTAAGGTTTGCCATGCTCAGAAGTGTATCAGGATCATCATCCCCAAGCACTCGTTTGCAACCAGCTAGTACTTCAGCCTCCAGCGACTCTGCTTCGGATAATCGATCTTCTCCAGAATATATAAGAATTACAGCTAGGTCCTGCATGCTCTTCAGGGTGCCTGGGTGTTCTTGCCCCAATGTTCGTTGTTTAGCAGCTATTAACTCAATCTGTAGCGACTCTGCGTCTACCCAACGGTTCTGTTGGTGGTACACACTGACTAGATTTGTTATGCTAAGCAGAGTATCTGGATGATCTTTTTCGAGAACCCGTTTGCGAGAACCCAAGATTTCAATCTCCAACGCCTCTGCATCGGCCAGCCGACCTTTTCGATAGTACGTTGCCGCAAGATTTGTCATACTCGAAAGTGTGTCAGCGTGATCGCCTCCGAGCACCTGCTTGCGAGCGGCCACGAGCTTAACTTCCAGTGACTCGACTTCCTCCAGCCGACCCTGTAAATCATATGTCTCTGCCAGGTTCGCCATGCTAGACAGTGTCTCGGGATCATTTTCTCCAAGCACCCGCTGCCGAGCAGCCAGCACTTGAGCCTCCAACAATTCTGCTTCCGCCAGGCGATTTTGTTTATAATATGTCGCCGCCAAGTTCGCCATGCTTTGCAGTGTGTCAGGGTGATCTTTCCCCAGGATCTTTTTGCGAGCATCAAGCACCGTTGTCTCGATTGACTCTGCGTCCTCCAACCGGTTCAGTTCAGAGTAAGTTAATGCTAGATTGGCCATGCTTTGTAGGGTGTCAAGATGATAGTCTCCGAGCAAACGCCTGCGGGTTCTTAAAACCGCTGCATATAAAGGTTCTGCGTCTGCCGGTCGCCCTTGTTTAGAGTACGTTAACGCCAGGTTCGCCATACTTGATAATGTGTTAGGGTGATCATTTCCTAGCACCCGTGCGCGCGCAGCCAACACTTTGATCTCTAGTGACTCTGCGTCCAACAATCGGCCTTGTTTGAAGTAACCTGCCGCTAGGTTTGCCATACTCAGCAGGGTTCGGGGATGATCTGCTCCAAGCACTCGCTTCCGTGCAGCCAATACCTCAATTTCTAGTGACTCCGAATCCGCTAATCGACCCTGCTCTCCATAAGTCAAAGCCAGGTTTTCCTTGCTTATCAATGTGTTAGGATGATTCTCCCCAAGAACTTGCAGGCTAGCGGCTAGGACCTCAACCCCCAGTTCCTCCGCATCGCCCAGCCGACCTTGTTCAGAATAGGTCAGCGCTAGGTTTGCCATACTCTCGAGTGTGTTCGGATGGATTTCCCCAAGGGCTTGTTTACGAGCATCCAAGACTTTGATCCCCAATGCCGCTGCTTCTGCCATTCGACCCTGTTTAAAATACGTCGCTGCCAGGCTCGCCATACTCGAAAGTGTGTTGGGGTGACATTCACCGAGGACTCGTTTTTGAGCAGTCAGAGTTTGTTTTAGGAGCGATTCTGCGTCTGTTAGGCGACCTCGGTCACAATACGCCATCGCCAGGTTTGCCATGCTCGACAGAGTGTCAGGATGGTCGCCTCCGAGAACCCGGCTACGAATTTCAAGCACTTTATAATGCATCTCCTCCGCTTCCCCCAGTAGACCAAGTTCATGTCGGGTTACTGCTGCACAGCTGACCCCTTCAAGAGTGCTTGGGTGTTCCGGGCCTAAAATGTCGGTTCTGCATTCTGTGACAAAGGTTTCCAGTTGTCCTGCCTTGACGAAGTCGCCCACGGTTCTGTAAACTGCGGCAAACCGCCATGCGTCATTGGGATTTGGTTCCGGGTGAAGGCCGAGTACGTCAGACACATGAAGTGCGATCGCTCGCCTGTATGCATGAGCATCCGCATCCCCTTGGACATTGATTGAAAGTGCGAGCAGCCGCGATGTTTTTTCTAGCGCATTAGTTTCGAGGATTGTAGCCCTAGCCCACTGTTGTACGAGAGGATGAAGTCGGTACACTTTGTTCATTTCGTCCAGGTTGACCAATGATTGACCAACGAGTTTTCCCATTGCTGAAATGAATTTCCAGCTGCTCCATGTGCCGTCTTTTCCAGTAAATAGGTTAAGCACCCTTGTCACATCGCGTTGTATAGTAGCTTCAAACTCGGTTGGGGGAATGACTGGCGCATAGGAAGGCAAGTTCTTGAAGGCCCGCCGAAATATTTCTTCTGAAATCCCGTTCCGGTGCATGTGAATAAATAGGTTCCACAACCCCTCAGTGTCTGTCCTAGCCTGAGGTCTGTTTGATTCCCAGGTTGTGAAAACCGAATACTTGTACCCGTTGAGTCGAAACGGTGATGTCCCTTCTCCCTCAAGGGTCTCCCAGTGCTCACGGCAATACATGTCGTAATACTGAGCGATAGTGCATGAGGTTTCAAAAATGAATGCCCCACTTTGGACAATTGCTAGCGCCAAATAGCCTAGTTCCTACGGACGGTCGAAGGATACGAAGGGATGCAAATGATTAGATTATGTAGTTCAGTATCTCCAACAATGAAAGTTACCTCTAGCAAACTGGCGGCTGCTTTAACTTCCTCCGACTTTAGTGCATCCTTCTGTAGCCTGGCTACCCCTAGAAATAATTCGAGCGCCTCCTCCGGGTCCATCTCATCGACTTTGCAATCGGATTCCCCTCCTCGAGCGTAGGATAGGACAACTTGCTTGTGTCGAGTAGTGATTAAAATGTCGTACCTATCTGCTCGTGGGAAGTAATCCTGAATTTGGATCGCAGGATCATCCACTTGATCAAATATCATCATCCATCTTCCTCTACAGTCCTGGAGCCATCGTAACGCATCCTTGTAATCGCTCCCGCAATGTTTAGCCACAGCGAATTTCCGGAGGGCTGTTTCTATTCCACTGCACGAGGATCCATCAATGAAAACGACACCCTCGAATCTGAAGCATCGGATTGTAGGTCGTTTGAACAGGCAGTTGAGAATCACCCACACCTTTCGACCATAATTTCAGCGCATTTCAAAGCCAACTGCGTTTTTCCTGCTCCACCCAGTCCATGCAACACAAAAATATGCTGCGTCTCAGATTCATCCCCAAAATAATTGCTGATTTTCATGATTTGAACCCTTCGGCCTTTGAACATATGCATGAATGTTGACGGTGGACAAAACTCAAGTCTCATCGAAACGGAATTCGGGGAGACTGGGGGGTTGCCATCGGAATACGTATCCTGAATATTAATGTTTGCAGAGTCAAAATTGTTTTGTAGAGGAGAAATTCGTGGACTTGGGATATCAATACGGCCATCTAGAGCTCAATTCAGTACTTGTGTATTGATATGCTGTTGGATGGATCACCAATCTGGGTAGTCATAAGCGTGGCACGCCTTTCTTGGAGTACTTCAACTAATCTTGCTAGGCATGCCCCGACTTCGTTTAACCGCATGTATGCCGCTGCGTGGCCAGCTACCGCACTCTGCTTCTCCCAATCACTTGATTTGATGCTTTGCATTCCTTGGTTCACGTTCAGTCTAAAATAGAAGTCATTCACACGTGAGAATCGGGTCGCCATATCCTCAGCCACTTTTTCACTGTCTTCGGCGAGCCCCCGGGTAACCCTAAGAAGCCGTGACGAGAGTGGTTGACCACAAGACAGAAGTATCCCGCACGTGCTTGATTCGGGAAGGCGAATGGTTTGTGCATGCCCAGTTCCAATACTAAGCACAGATGACGCATACTGGCCCTTAAATAGAGTGTTTGCCTCCTTGAGTAGCTCTGCCGTAGGATTGTTGCAACCGAGGCCACCACCGACAAACTCATGCTTCATCCCGTGCTCTTCAATAATGAAACTCCTGAATAACCCGGGGTTTGCCATGCTTGCCCGCAGGGCTTTCCAAATCGGACAGTTCGGCATTACATTGAGGATGGCGGGGTAGGTTCGGAAAGCACAGGGTAAACCAGCGTTCAAGTTGTGCGCAGACATAGCATAAATAATGCTAAAGGTTGAACCTAGTTAGTGTTCTGCATTTTACTCATAGTACACGGCATGGGGCTTACACTTTGCACCCTGCCTCTTGGGGGGAATCTCCTAGTAAGGTTTCATCGACGTTTCCGGTAACATCATATATAACCTTTTTTAGACCCTCTTCGAGGTTTGTTTCCTTAAACACTGGGCCAAACCCCACTAGTCTCTTGGCTGAGAAAGCATCACACATAAGCTGATAGAAAATTCGGATTGTATCGTCCATGCCTAGCTTGAGCCGACCAAGCATGACAGCAGACACTCTGGACAGAAAGGCAATAAATACATAGATAAGCGCCCCTAAACTTTTATCTCACTTACGCTCCGGTCCCGGTTCCGGCAATTAAATCGAAATGCTCCCAGGGCTCAGGACGGGTAGATAGGTTATGCTTCACTTGCAGTCGATACATAACCTCGCGAAGAATGTACAGGGACGATAATCCGGTGATTCCACCACCATCTACCCGGGGATTTGGTTTTGCAATATCAAGCCACACAGGTAAGTACCTACCCAGAGACAATAGATTGAGTCCTTGTAGGGCTTTCTGATTGCTCGCCATAGTCGTGCCTTGCGGTTGTGTTTTGGGAGGTGGTTGGTGGTCTAGGATTGCGAGAGCAGCGTGTTTCCTGCAAACTCGTGGACAAATCCAAGCGCCCGGCACTGGGCTGCCCCTCTCTCGATCTCAAGGCTGTGGACAGTGAATACCCCTCGCTTTTCCATTGCCTAAATCTGTCTATGTAATTCCCAAAAGCCTGGCTTATTCGCATGCGATGACTATCGCCCACGCGCCTGCGTTACATACGCAATAACCAACCCCACGCCGTGGACCATCTAGCTCGTGCATAATCAAGAGATTCTTAATTCGCCATACCCAGGTCATCTCCCATAGTTGGACAAGTTCTCAACAATCATGGGTACACAAATGTATAGTTCGTATATCAATCAAATAGCCACTAACCCTTGTTTATGGAACATGCCGTATCACCCCCACCCCCATTGTGAGGCCCTATCAGGGAGGTCCAGTTACGGCCGCAAACCGGTCGTCACATTCCAGCATCAAAACCGGGTCCCACCTTAGCGCATGTAGAATTGGGATTGCCATCGATGTCTTGGCAAGGATCGCCACCTCGGCACATGTGAGGATCGCGTGTGTCCTGACTCGCACGGTACGGTCGCAGCTGTCCCTATCTCATATTTCCTATTTCAACCCCCTACACATCCTCTGTTTTACTCCATATTCAATAGTTCGTTCCTGAGCCTATATATA
The DNA here is from genome assembly GCA_037039685.1 of Ceratobasidium sp. AG-K. Lineage (NCBI taxonomy): Eukaryota > Fungi > Basidiomycota > Agaricomycetes > Cantharellales > Ceratobasidiaceae > Ceratobasidium > Ceratobasidium sp. AG-K. The sequence continues at coordinate 6,688,196 of JAWNGF010000002.1, forward strand.
CAGTCTGCTCATACGTAGATAAAGTCATTCATTTCCCCGGATACGGACACCCAGTAAGTCACCCATCCACTCGTATAAGCATCGACACAGTTGATTCCTCGTGTTCAACGCCAAGTCCCCTGTAACCTCACAGTACGATTGTGAATTCTGATTTGATATCCTATTTCCTAGCATTATGCTTTGTAGTTACCGGAGTCGAGCAACGTTGATCGCGATTACCAGGTTAGATCGATTGGATTACAAATCTAAAGTCCTCCGAAGGAGACATCAGCCGAAACACATATGGTGAGTTGACAATACACTCCAAAAGACATGGTCGACTGGCTCTTCCATTCGCCCTCGGAATAGGAGGTTGGCCCTTTAATAAAAATAATTTCTGTATGTTTGCATCATACATATTTTTGCCCATACTTGAATATCTACACCACAAAGACGCAGACATACAATATAATCCTAAGCAACTAAGTTACTACAAAGTACAAATCATAGCAGATCAATCCCAATTTATCTCGCCGGGGCTTCCATATCTAACAAGCTAAACATCCGAGCACACCTCCAATAAGTCAAACTTGAATGCGTCTACGTTTCCCGCCTCATCACCGTCAATACTCATCATTGTGCACGGTTTCGGGTCAATTATAAATTGCGTTATGGAACATGTTTTGGCGGCATAGTAGAGTGAACCAAGGTTGGAAGAAGCACTTGCGTCTGCCTTCAGTCCAGGATGGCGGAGATGATCCCCCGAACACAACGGTCATGCGTAACGGTTTTGAACCGGGTGTGATTAATGACAGCACATTTTCCTCGTATTGGGAATAGTTGAACTCAATATACAAGGTTTCTAATTCACCCAGAGTTACGGGGGAGGGCACTATATTGCCATCGTCGTCCAGCAGCATGTGTCCAAAGCGAAACAATCTAAGTTGGGAGCTGAAACGCAGGACATGTGCCAGTGTGGATATTTTCATAATCATGCCACATTTACTCAGGAGCTGAAGCTCGACAAGTCCAATATATGCTTGGCTTGTCCAGTACGGGTAGGTGTCCTTCAAGCGCAGACTCCACGTAATACTCACTCAAGGTGGCAATGAAGTACTTCAATCTGATGGCTATCTTCTGGAGGGTTCTCCATGTCGTATGCTGTAATGAACACCGGATCTGAGGGTGGAGTGGTTTGCTTTATTTCAAGCCTGATCAACTGCCCTGGGATGGAGTTGGCGAGGAGCGCCCCGACAACTGACATGTCGGCGGGCACGTGATTAATCAGCCAAATTTAAATAAATTAGTTTATATAAATTCCGTAATTCATGACCTGTCTGGTCCTCCATCTCATGAGCACCTGCCGCATGACCATAGACTAGCTCAACACGGCGATCCGCCGACTTGAATCGATGGTGATGGACAATCTCGATACGATCGCCGCAACAAATTACACTTTTGCCAAGATTCCGGCCCTTATCATTATTATAAGCTCGCCAGGCGCTGGAACGCCATTCCCAAGCAGGGGCAACATGGGTTCGCATTCAGGCAATCCTCCCAAAACCCAGCTTCGTTTCTCACATGTGTGTGCTAGTTCTAGGGTTCCGCGGCCGAGCTCCCAGCTTCTTTGGACTTCAAGACGTATCGACGCGAACGCTTTCGTCAACCCTTATCGCTAACATCACGATATGTGCGAGGAGAAGTTATCCATACAACATGCCGGTTTTGACCATGCTTGCAAGTGGATAGAGATGCTTGGGCGCAATGAAAGCTCAAGGCTTGGTATAGACCCACATTGAAAGCTTCGAATGGGAGTGACTTGTTTAGGCGCATACGTAGCCGATTCAAAATATGGATTTAGTTTTCGACCTCCAACAGCCACTTCTCTCGCCCTTCGCGTGGCTGGATATTGCACTTGAATGGTAAAGGGTGGCTACAGGCAGTATGTTTCAGTAAAAAGTAGCGAGGCAGACCAAGGAATAAGTCAAGACCTTATCACATCAGCTGTGTACTGTTCCTCCGGTACGATCTCCACACCATTTTCGTCTCTGGCCTTGGTAATGTTAAAGTTGGCAAGAACGTTGCTGCTCGAAAATGGACCACCGTTGGGACGCCATCAGCCAAAATATCCAAGAAACGAGCGCACCTGACGGACAACCACATAGACTGGTGTGCGACGTGTGTCCCAGGACAACTCCTGGGCATTGACAACCCAATAAGTCGAATACTTAGGTTCACACCGAGGTGTGACATACCTTCGCCCAAACCCAAACGCATAGTTCTCCGGATTAGGTGGCGGATTCTTCACTAGGAACCGCTCGGGCATGAATCGGTCTGGGTCAGGGTACACCTCGGGGTTATGGAATATACTCCTATCATGTTTCAATAGTTGGTTCAGTTGTCAGCAATGCCAACGAGCACGCACCACGCGTTGAATATTGTAGGCGTGTGTGCCGGAATCCGGTAAGTCTTGCCGTCCACTATGACATTCTCGTCGACTTGCCCACATGTTCTATGCGCGATGAGCGAAACTATTGGGTGCCATCGTAGGAGCTCCCGAAGGAGTGCGCTGGTGTAAGGTAAGTACTGTCGGTCGGACATCGTAATAAACGGAGCGTGATCAGCGCTTGAACGAGATTGAAAATAATCTGCTATCTCAGCCTGAGCTCTGGCTTGGGTTTCTGGATAGAGCGTCATGGCAAGGAAGAACGTCTTGATAGCTGATACAGTCGTGTCCGATGCGGCACCGTAGAGCGAGGCTGCGAGACCCTATCAAATTTTAGTTGTTTGCACTGAAAGGCAGCTTGGAGAAAAAATACCTTAATATATTTCTCCTCCTCTTCACTAACTACCTCGCCGTTTTCAGGTTGCAAGAGTTTTGATACAAACGATGGCTCGGCAGTTCCTGCAGCCTAACAAATGTTGAAAACGGATGAAACCGAATTCTACGGAACGGGGCATTATGGTCTTACCAGCTGTTGCTTAACAAAATCAAAAGTTTGCTCTTGATGCGCATCAATAATTGGCCCCCATGATGCGACGGCCTCGTGGAAAGTGGTTCCTGGAAACCACTTGGGAAGATACCGAACTGGCCACAGACACTACCTCAACACCAGTATGCTTGACATGGGCCTACATCGAGACGCTTACGTAGTGGAAATATTTCTATCAACCATCTGCCAGGTGTCATAACTTTGGAGTGCAGTGTCAGTTCCGGCGGTTCATCAAGACTGGTTCAGACATACTGTCCGCAAAAATAGTCATGATATGCTCTGCACATTTCACTAGTGGGTCGTCATGCGAATCTGCCTTGTAGCCATACACCATTCGAATTGCCACGCTCCCCGCCATCCTACCTTTTTGTTAGAAAGGTCAAATGTTGGTTATGGAACGCACTCACAGATGAATATGCTCCATGAACCTGTCTGGTGTTTCCGATAACCGTCTCATCATCCTTTTCACTTCGTGCTCTTGGAGAGGGAGGTAGTCTAGCACGACCCGATTGTTGAGCGCACGTTGAAGGAGGGTGCGATAACGTTTCAGCGTTGGGCCATATTCAATGAAATATAATGTCACGGTCCCAGCCTGCTCTATAATGTACGTGCGTTGAGAATGAGGATAAATATCTTGGAATAAGACACGTACAGCGTGGCCAACTGACTAACAATCCGGTCAGAATAGTGTGCTGCGCGTTTTTCAAACAGCTCCACCGCGATTTTCGGGTCGCTGATAATAACCATTCGTTGGAAAAGCATTCTGATGGTGATTATTGGACCTTGAGTTGATGTATTGTTAACTGAGCGTGGGCTGCGGAGTGTAAGACTAACCATATTGGCCGTTGTACCGAGCAAAGTCAATCCAGAATGGGTTCAATCGCCCAATCTAGCCCAAACAGAATAAAGAGATTAGGATGAGATGCCCAAACCATCCCAGTGTCATCACGCTACCTCGAGAGCAGATCCGAATATCAAGTTGCCTTTGGGACCAGGAGGGAGTGGAATTGACGATCGTGATCGAAACCATATAGCGAAGGATGCGAGCACTGTTCCAGCGATCAAGATCGTGTAATTAGCGAGGCTAACGCTCATATCTTGTCGTGGTGGTCTGCAAAAAAAAACGGACCAGCAAACTCGGGAACCTGTCAAGCGCCACCCGCCGCCACTATTCAATATCCAGTCTAGACTTGCCCCCAGGACTGACTTCGGCCAATTAGTCACTGTGTCCGGAGAATTAGTCAGAGAACCTGACATTCGTCCAGCAAACCACTCAGTCTCGATATTGATTGTTTTGTCACAGCTGCCTATCTCACGGGCTGTACGATATTTTCTTACTATGGTAGGATAGCCTTTAGATTCATGAGCCCAGCATCCATATAGGGAGATGTGCCGGTCTCAACGTATAAGCTATCCGATCACGACACAATTCTTCTAGACGCTGCTCTACATACAGTTCAAGTATCTCCAAAAAAAGCTCTGTCAAGTTACTAGTCACCACGCCGCCGAGGCAAACAACCTTACCACGGACCAATACCCAAACTCCACGCAACGGCAACTACAGGTAACACGCTCACCAACTCCCCAAGCCCTGCAAATTGAGCTGGAATGTGCACCTCTCCAAGTACTCCGCTCGCAAACAAAATTGCCAGAGTATTATACACTCCTGCCCAGATGAAGTTAATCCATATTCGCTGTTGGGCTGCTCGCGAAAGGGTAAAGACGTCCGACAGCCCCGCACAAAGCGACGAAAGCAAGACGATCTGAGCCGCGCTGGATGCCACGTCCGTTCCGCCACCCAGTGAAACCCCGACATCGGATTGAACGAGTGCAAGGGCATCGTTTGTTCCATCGCCAATAAACATCACCTTCCGAGCCTTTATCTGCTCCTTGGCCTCTGATCCACAGCACCCCGTTTCGCACTCTTGCCCTCCCATTTGAAGGTACTTGATCCATTGAGCTTTGTCTTCCGGGGAGCATACTCCCCGGGCTTGGGAGGCAGGGATGCCGAGCGAGGCGGCAGTGCGGATGACTACGGCTTGGGTGTCTCCGCTCAGTATATGCACATCGAGGCCTCGGCCGGAAAGGGTTTGAACGGTTGCGAGTGCGTCGGGCCGGAGCGAATCTGAGAGCGTGTAATGAGCTATACAGGTCCATTCGGAATTAACCTATCTTCAAGTCAGTACCGCACCAGTCATGATCAAATACCACTCACCGGATCAAGCGAAACAGCAACAACAAACACTGTGCTCTCCCCTCGTATTCCGTGCACATTTGCCCAAGCTGCACTCCCACCTCGCACTGTAACACCATCCACGTTCGTTTCGACCCCTTGACCCGGAAATTTTCGTACATCTAGGGTTCTGTCCGAGTCCGAGATTGGCGCAAGAGTCATCACGTGCTCGTGTACCGCAACAGACACCGGATGCATGCTCTCCGTCAGTGCCCTCACGAGGCCCTGGATTGCTGGTTCACTTCTCAACCACCATACCGGACTCGATTCTTGTGGATAATAGGTCGAAGTCTCAACAGCGAGTTTTCCTAGGGTAAGCGTGCCGGTCTTGTCAAACACAACGACTTCAACGGATGTCGTACTCTCCAGTGCCTCTACAGTCTAAACCCTATTCAGCATCCCCGTACAATGCCAAGAAATCGCACGGACCTTAAACAATATTCCTCGCTTCGTTCCAACTGCGACTGCAATCACTGCAACCATAGGCACGCACAATGCGATCGCACAAGGACACGAGACAACCAACACAGCCACTGTATACCCAATCGCGGCTATCACTGCCTCCCTCCTCGCCGTAGACCGAGCACCCAAATCTGTCAGTTTTTGGGCTTCCGAGACACCAACCCCTATCCAGGCACAAAACACCACGGTTGCTATAACAAGCACGACCGGGGCGAGGAATCCAGATACCCGATCGGCCGTATCTTGAACTCGCAGACGAGCACCTTGAGCTGCACGCATCAACTCGACCATCCGTGAAAGGGTGTTTGAATCGGGCAAGAGGGTGACGCGCATGTCGAGGCTTCCGTCTTGAAGTGAGTTGGTTGGGCTACAACACGATCCTCCCTGGCTGCATCCTTTACTAGCCTTGCCACTATCCTCTTGACTTGTTTGGCTCGGGATGAGACTGAGTGGAAAACGTGGAACGAGCTTGGTCCCAGCGACGAGCACAGCCCCAGGACGCTTGAAGACTGGCGCACTTTCGCCTGTTATCGAGCTCTCGTCGACGTATGCCTCGCCTTGGACCACTCGTCCGTCGGTGGGCACGGACTCGCCGGGCGCAATCCTTAGAACATCTCCGACATGGACCAACCCCATTGGAATCACTTTCGGCGCCCCGGTTGCTGGATCGGCTAACGTGGCTTCCTGAGACTGCATCGAGGACAGTTCAACTACCGCGTTCGTGGATCGACGGCGGGCGTAGGCTGCAATAAGGCGACCGAGCATGACGAGCGTCACCAACAATGCCGCGGTTTCAAAGTATGTCTCGTCGCCATCACCAATTGGCTTTCCTGCCACGCTACACGCGTAAGCTACTGCTGAGAATATGTACGCGGTGCCGGTGCTTATCGAGACCAGGAGGTCCATGTCGATCGTGCGCTGGACTATCAGGGCCCGGAGACCGGACATGTAGATGGGGCGGGCGACAAGGAGTTGGATTAGGGTCGTGAGGGCAAGTGAAGTGCCGCCATAGGCTATTGTGTTGGGGGGAAGAGGGGCCCAGGCAAATACGAGCACTGGGATACATAGGGCGGTCGAGATGAGAGTGAGTCGGAGGAGGTGGAGGGTCTGGTGCTGGGCCGAGTTGGCACCCGACGTTTGGGGAGGTGCGATGTAGGTTGGGCCGTACGACTCGAATAACGCCAAGACGTCGCGTGGATTGAATCTGGCATCATATTCAAGCTCGATTTCTTTCGCATGGTGGCCCACAATTCGGACTCCATCCATTTCGGGATACTTGACTTCTGGCTGCTCGACGAGGATCTTCATCCGCCTCTTAGACTCATCCTGCGCTTGTTCGACCAACGAATCTTGGATAACCTGGCACCGGAATCCAGTCTCGGTCGTCACACGTCTGGACATTTCGTCAACTTGGATCCGGCTAGGGTGGTACGTGACTACTGCACGCTCAGCAAAGACATCGACGTGGCAATCAGCAACGCTCGGAAGGCTGGTCAAAGCGCGTACGACCCGGGGAGAACACGATGGGCAATCCATTCCGAGGACGGAGAGCGTGACACGACGTCTCCCTGGCGCATCGTTTGGGTCGAGCGGAGATGCGTGGTCGCTGGAGCTCGCTTTGGGATCGGCTTGGATATCAGACTCGGCTACGAAGCTCGGGAAGCGTACGTCGGGGGACATGTTGCTAGGCAGGGCCGGGGACATGGATGGCAGGTCGGTCACAGGCGGGACAATCGGTTGATTGACGTCAAGGCGGCCGGAACTTGGTGGCAGGCCCGAACAAGAATCCGATTTGGTCTCCTGCGGCGGCGCAGGTTTACAACATCCACCCCCGCAAGAAGTCATCTTGGCGTACACGAGCTGCTAGGACTGGGGTTGAGGACGTGAGGATAGCTTGGTGATCGTGAACTGTGACCGAGATCGGGCTTGCGAATGAGTGCCCTCGTGCCTGGCGTTCTTTTCTTTGCGCATGTTAGGCGAGCATCTTTGAGCCCAACCGTTTTGAGGTAAGTGCTCCTCGTGGCGTAGCGCACCATTGAGCTTAATCTCCAAGCTAATATTCTAGACATTAACCTCAGAGTGAATCCAAGGGCCTCTCACTAGGATTACACATTCCGGAGAATATCAAGATCACGCCTTATGGTAGATGCAGGAGTCGAACAGAAAAGGCTTATCTATCAATTCGATGGTGTAATCGGTGTTAGAACTGTCAATACTGCCGTCGGCATCTCTTGGCTTGCAATGCTGGGTCAAGCCCGATGTGATCCCTCGCCTTCTTTCGGCTGTTTCTGAGTAATGGTTGTGTACTAAGCCCCATCGCATAGTAATACACGTTTTTGAACCATACATTTCTCAGCTGAAAACCAGCCAACCACAGTTTGTCCAATATCCATTATTCAACCCGACTGGCTGTATTAATAAAGGACAGACCTCCGCTTGCTGCGCAAGTCCCCGCCACGACTACACCGACTCGCGTCCGGGCCTTTCGAGCCGTCAAGTGAGTAAACGTCCCATGTCAGCAGCCGTTACTGGTGTAACTCACTCAGATTTGTACGCTAGAGGTCACCGTGTGAGGGTTTGGGTTTGCACTTAATGGTACGTTCACTCGCCGAATGTGTGTCATGGTTTCCGGTGCTAAATTCATTGCCACGGTACTCAAGCTCGCAACGTGGTCACAGTTTCTTTGACGGTGCCGTCGAAAGTGGTAGGTTCTATAACTACGACGGCAGACAGCTCTTGAGTGCGTCACCAAAATCCTCTGACGCTTGGCGAGCGCCGGTTTGCTCATACGTGCTCGCTTGGGTAAAGGAGCACTCAGGTGCACCCGAGTGGCTGTGCAATTGGTGCTCCTATACCTAAGCGAGCACGCACAAGCAAGCAAATCGGCGCTCACGAGCCCGAAAGAGAACCGGCGGATTTGCTTGAGTGTGGCCGTGTTCACCGGTTGTGCCGCTCGCGTTTTGGTTAGTTTCATCGGCTCAGGCATGTATTGTAGTAATGTTATAAATACAAAACATATCTTGCCACAACCTGCGTCGAGGAAACGATTAATTGAAAGGGAGGAAATGAAATTGGTTATCGCGTGAAAGCTTTTGCCCCAAACGTAGTCGAATCAGCGGAGCGACATTATTGACGGTCCTAATCAGAGCCCCATGTGCAAATTGACACTATGGGACAACATTTACTATTTGATTCGCGTGAAGAGGTCCAAATTAGCTCGGGTGCATGCTAATTACTGGGGGGTTGACATTTGCGCTAACACGCTGATTTGCGCTAATTGGCGCTAATTACTCCCGTCGCTTTTTACTGACGCTCATTTGCTCAAGCAATAGTGACGGTGCAAACGGCGCTTAGACAAGTCCACCCCCTCCAGTCTCTTTTGCTCGCCTGTATTGTGTGTATTGTGTGTGTCAATTTATTGTCAATATTTAATTGTGTGCGGCTGCGAAACTCCATTGCTACTAGCTACATAACTTGAAGGCACTACAGCACATGGGGTGGTGTTGTGTTGTGTCGTGCTTTTATGAAGTGTTTTTGTTCATTTCACAGTAGTTTTGGAAAAATTGTTCACAGCTCAACGAGAAACAATCGGAATCGCACACGAATTACTATGCGACATTATGTCGGCCCCTGAGGCCCAGACTCTCAGCTAGAGGCAAGTCTGCGAATTCCTTCATGCATAAATGGTGGGTGGACCATCTCACCGCGGCCTGGCCCAACTCTCGGTCCGTGACGGTATTGGCACGAATTTCACCACGAGCAAAAATTAGCGCTGACTCCCAGTGTGTTGTAGGAGTGTCGTAGGTGTCGTAGGCGACCTGCTAAATACGTTATACGTATTTTAAGGGCTCCCCGGCCTAAGTGCTCGGCAGGAATATTCTATGGAACGTTTGAACAAGCTCGTCGCCGGGTCTGAAGGTGATTGCTCGTGGAACATTCGATGGAGCATGGTGATTGGGCGACCGTTTCAGTCCTGGCGCTAACAGCGAGTTTGCGGACAAAATACAAATTGAGGTCTGGTGTCATGCTCCATCGAATGTTCCACGGGAAACCACCTTCCTAATTTGTCGTTCCACAAAGGTTGTCCGCAGGCCCGGCGACGAGATTACGTTCATTCCCGGTCGTCATCGAGCTTGTTCAAACGTTCCATAGAATATTCCGGCCAAGCACTTAGCCTGGCGGGCCCTTAAAATACGTATAGCGTGTTTAGCATGTCGCCTACGACACCTACGGCGCCTACGGGCCTCTCGGCTCCTGGGCTGCACGCTGTATTTAACTGCGGGAAGGAAACCGAAGAGCCCCATTCTCGCTCTTGCTCCCTCGATTCACCAGAATTACCTCGCCCGCCGCTCAAGAAATTCGACCACGCACCCCTCGCGCTGATTTGTCTAAATTCCCACACACTCTAGGCTTGTGGATATGCGCCTGCAACGAGGTCGGATGCATGGAATTGCTAGCGCGATGCAAAACTATCGCCCCTCCGAGAATGGTGCTTTACCAACTCTTGTGAGTGTGAATAGTTTGTTGTTGGCATCTATATGCTATGCTAGGCGCGAACCTGAGGCGCTTTTCATCAGTCCGTGGCCGATAGTTGTCAACGTTCGGTTGGTCCCAACAATCCCCGTACAGTGAGAGACGCCGCAAAATGTAAGTTATGTGGCCCGAAGGTGCGCTACTAACGACTGTACTTTCAGGGCCCATTACTTCTAGGGCACGATTCATGGCCGGGGCTGCACAGGCACCTCCAATGGGCGACCCACAAGTCTCCCGGTCCGGAACAGCTAGTATCACACTGTACCGACTCTTGCTTGTGCTCTTCCCGGGTTTATTCGCGCTCGCCAAGTATTACACGGACGCATACAAGCTGCCCGATTCGTCTCGGAAGTTGGACCCGATGAATGCCCTCGTGTCTGCCGGGTAAGTATTTCGACATACGCAACGCGACTTTGCCGAGGTGCTGATCGAGAGGCTAGCTGGGGATGTATCGGGTTTTGCGATGGCGGTCCAAGTGGATGGCGGTACTGGCTATTCGCGCTCGACTTGGCTACGCTGGCTGGGTCGTGGGGAGTTCTTCGTATCTTGCTGCAAAGGGTTCGCTCGTCTAGACCACCTGCTGGTACGTCGACTGGGTCGAAAATGTGGCCTGGAGCGCATGTTGACTTGGAACATATAGCCGAGGACATCGAAGGTGGGACAGACGCACCCCGCCAGGCTCAAGAGCAGTCTGTTCGCGAGACGCCCGCCACGCCGTGTTGCAATGATACCTAACGGCCCTCTAAAGCCCCAACGACAATACCCCAACGTGACTCAGCTATTAGCGATTTCGTGCACTCCCTTTGTCTTATTTCGGCCCTCCAGCACGTTCAAACTACGCCATTCAGCTACTACAATCAACACTAATATCTTATCGCACTACGCAGCAAGTCTGCTCGTCCAACTCGCTATTTCCCCTTACCCTGAAACTATAGTTAGAGCTTTATCTTACTGTATTTATCAGCCCGCTTTTTATTATGGACATGCTTTTAAGTTGGCGTCTAGCATAGTTTTCTTGTAGCGAAGAATGTTGTAACGCTAACGTAGCAATCGGATCATTGTAAATTATAGCGCCTCTTGGCGAGCACGAGATCCTAGGCGAGCAACCCACAGTAGCCGACTGGCACACGATTACGATTTTATGCAACTTGACTAACCTGTGTTGTACTGTAACTCGTGGATATGTGGTGGATGTAGTGTTGTTAGATAGGAGAATTGGGATGAATCGCTTTTGATAACCACATTAATTTTCCGAACAAAAATTGTGGTGTGTGGTCATGCATATCTTAGTGTTTGATGGCCCTGATGGCCTGAGTTATTCCGAATCGTCACACGCTCAGAGCGCTCGCATGTCTAGCGTTCTATCATCATGTCATTATTACTGTTAGGTAAACTAGACCCTCTTTCATTATTACCTCGGGGCTCGATAGAACTGCTAACCTCGTCATGTGGCTTACGCACAGTTTGGATGTCATTGTCGGACCTTTGAGGTGATGGCCGGAAGGTTCTCGGTGCCTCGTTCGCATTTAGCGTCTCTGCCAAGTTCTCTTGGTGGCTCTGTTGGCAGATGTCCACCTCGTCTCGCACACCTATGGCCCTCATCTTTTTCTCTTGGCTTCATCAATTCGGTACGACCAACCAGGTCGACGCTCGCAGCAACTCGCTCACCGCCGCATATTCTCCGCACAAAAGTTGTATAAAATTCAACGCAAAATGGCCTTGAATAGCATCGGTCCTCACCAAGCAATCTTTTACAATGCTTCCCTTCGTTGCTCTATTCTCCCTCTACCTCGTTGTCGCCCAGGCCCAACAGGTCGGCACGCTCAAGCCTGAAGTCCACCCCGGCCTCCCCTGGCAAAAGTGCACCAAGGCTGGTGGCTGCGTGACCCAATCGAACGCCAAGATTGTGCTCGACGCCAACTGGCGCTGGGTCCACACCACTTCCGGCTTCGCCAACTGCTACAATGGCCAGGCATGGGACACTTCGGTCTGCCCCGACGGTGCCACCTGCGCTCAGAACTGCGCGGTCGACGGCGCTGACTACAGCGGAACCTATGGTATCACCACCTCCGGCAACGCTCTCACCCTCAAGTTTGTCACCAAGGGCGAGAACACCAACGTCGGCTCCCGTGTCTACCTCATGGCCAGTGATGACACCAACTACGAGATGTTCAAGCTCAAGAACCAAGAGTTTACCTTCGATGTTGATGTTTCGAACCTCCCCTGCGGTCTGAATGGCGCTCTCTACTTCTCCGAGATGTTGGCCGATGGTGGCAAGTCCAAGTACCCGAACAACAAGGCTGGTGCCAAGTACGGAACTGGCTACTGCGACGCTCAGTGCCCTCGTGACATCAAGTTCATCAACGGCGAGGTAAGTTTCAACTTCACTAAATGCCGGTATTGCACTAATGCACACCCAATAGGCCAACGTCGCTGGCTGGTCCGGCTCCCCGACCGACCCCAACTCGGGCAAGGGCAACTACGGTTCCTGCTGTAACGAGATGGACATTTGGGAGGCCAACTCGGTTTCGACCGCCTACACTCCCCACCCTTGCACGGTCTCCGGCCCAACCCGCTGCACCGGCACCCAGTGTGCCGACTTCTGCGACCAACCCGGATGCGACTGGAACCCGTTCCGCATGGGCGACAAGTCGTACTACGGCAAGGGCCTCACCGTCGACACTTCCAAGAAGATGACCGTCGTCACCCAGTTCTTGACCGCTGACAACACCGCCAACGGCAAGCTCGTCGAGATGCGCCGCCTCTACGTCCAAGACGGCAAGGTCATCCAGAACTCCAAGTCGTCCATCCTCGGACTCACCCAGTTCGACTCGATCACTGATGACTTCTGCGCCGCTCAAAAGTCGATCTTCCAAGATACCAACGTCTACGCGCAAAAGGGTGGTATGGCCACGATGGACAAGTCGTTTGCGAACGGCCATGTCCTGGTCATGTCCATCTGGGATGACCATGCGGCCAACATGCTCTGGCTCGACAGCAACTACCCACTCAACCTCCCGGCCAACCAACCCGGTGTCGCTCGCGGAACTTGCCCTACTAGCTCTGGCAAGCCCCAGGATGTCGAGACGCAGTCCCCCAACGCGTCGGTCACCTTCTCCAACATTCGCTTCGGTGATATTGGGTCGACTTATGGCTCGACCGGCCCGATTACGACTCCTGGCCCGATTACCACGACTACGACTTCGTCCGCTCCGGTAAGCATTCCTGTATCTCCCCTCAGTCTGTGCTAATGAACAGTCCCAGGTTACCACCACTCCCACGACCGGAACTGTTCCCAAGTTTGGACAATGCGGCGGCATTGGACACACTGGCCCAACTGTGAGTGTCTCTCTATAATAATAATCCTTGAACCCAGACTGATTCCGCTTTAGGCCTGCGTCGCTGGCTCTACCTGCAAGTTTGTCAACGACTGGTACTCTCAGTGCCTCTAAGTCCTGTCTAGACGGTGTATACGGTTGAATACATGTATGGCGAATGACCTGAATCCATTTTTTTCTACTTTCCATTTCGTGCATCGAGTGCTCGTCTGAACTAAGAAGCAACACATTTGAGCTTGTCGGTAACATAAGATTGTCCAGCTACATTGAAAGGTTCTTACATCTAGTTACTAGTTAGGGATGGCGACTTTTAACGACCGGCGTCTAGCATATATGCCAAGCTGCATTTATTTGTCCACGATGATCATGGATTTGAATTGATGGTACACTTCTGATCTCTGCCACATTCTTGGAGTTTACGAGCAGCGCCATACAAATTAGTAGCCATTGACAAGCCTCGAAACGGGGATATAGTTCGCGCCAACCAGTTCTCTATACCATCATGGACAACTCAGACAAGGCTCAAGCTCTATCGTTAATCCAAGACTTCAAATCTCCACTTGACTTGGAGGGAGCTGGCCCATATATCACTTGCTTCCAACGATACGAAACCGGCTCATTCCCCAACCTTTCCGAAGACCAAAAGCTTAATGCATCCCTACTTTGGCTTTTAGCGGTCCGAGAGCACCAACATGAATCATTGTTATCTACTTATTGTCACCTGGCCGATTATTTTGCACATCTTCCCGCTCTAGGGCTTGACATATGGGCCCGTAAGCAGTTATTGGACCAGTTACCAGGGGATCTTGAAACTTCAGCCGCTCGACAGGCCATCATAAGCGGAGACTAGGAGCTGGCGATCAATTTACTTGACAAGTGCCGTGGGTTGACCTGGGGACAGCTCTTACGTACCCTCCCTCCCGGCGGTGAAATAGAGCGTCTAGTGAACAGTCATCCCGAGCTCGGTGTTCCATTAAGAGGATAATTGCGAGCTCTACATATATATATAGCATGACCCACCGTACTCGATCATTACGGACCGATCAAAGGCACACTCAAGCGGAAATCGACGCCCATGTTGATGTGGCCAAGGAGGTATAAACTATTTTGATCCGTGTTCATGAACTACCAGAGTTTGAAGACTTTTTATTGCCAAATCCCTTGAGAAATGCTCGGAAACTGGCAGGCCAGGGGACGGTTGTGATACTTGTCCCTGATGACACCTGCACTCACATCCTTCTACTCCAAGATTCTTCTGCAACCCCCGAACCTCATATATGCGAGGAATTGAATTTAGACAAAGTGCAGAATATGGCACAAGCGATGAGGCTCGTTCTTAGTCGATGCGGATTGTCAGAAAGAGGAGATACAGTAATTGCCGACGCCCACGAAGGTGACGGAATTGAAGAAGCGGGGGCGTCTGAGGATTCCACAGAACGGGGTTTCGTTGCCGCCGGAGGCCGTCGACGAACAAGACTTCGGACTATAGATGACGAGCTCAGCGATATTTTGTCCGTGCTGTGGAGAACTATTGGTACAGCAATACGGGACGTTCTTTCGCCGCAAGTCAGTAATAGTCCAAATCAATATCTGAGTGGTATCCACTCATCACGGACTTCTAGCACAATCAAACAAACCCTCCCAAAGTGTATCTTTATCCCACCGGTCCCCTGGCCAGCCTTCCGATTCACGCTTCGGGAGTATACTCGAGCCCTGACAGCGAAGCGCTCCTAGACTATCTTGTCCCACCTTACATTCCAATATTTCAGCACCTCGCTTTCCCCCCACCCGCCGTGATATTACATCCAGCGCATGTATTCGTGATCAGCCAGGCCGACATTCCAAACCAGAACCTGCTTCCAGCAACTAAAATAGAAGTAGCAGAGATCAAGAAGCATGTCCCCCCGGATCGGCTTTCATTAGCAGAGGGAGTCCAAGGTAACAAGCAGGCTCTTACCAGTACGGCTTGGATACTATTGCGAGATCAACCTCTCATTCTTCACCTCGCATGTCATGCTCGACAAGACCCGTCGGACCCCTTTACTAGTGCGTTTCTCCTCCATGACGGGCCCACAATCGTGTCCCAACTCCTAGGGCAACGAAGTCATCAACCGTTACTGACAGTTCTCAGCGCCTGTCAGACGGCGGCCGGGGATTTTCTAGCCGCAATTCTACCTGTCCTCAATCTCAAATGCTCCAAGGCAGAATCACTTGCGGCTAGATTATTTTTTAAAATAATACATCTTTAACGAGCTACATCAACGTGAGGTGAAACCGCTCGTGGACCGAGTCCATACGGCCGAAGCACAGGTGACAATCAGGGGAAGCACTTGCAGGGGAAGACATATACGCAGGGGAAATGTAGCAGGGGTGGCACAGAGGCCGGTACATGCAGGGTTAGATACACCAGGGCAGTAAACAGACCGAGACAGAAAAGCAATCGAGGCCGTTGATAAGATTCTGCTAAATTAAAAAGGTAAAACCGTCAGTAAACCACAAGTAGACCACCTCTATTCCGCCGCAGCAGTTTTGCACCTCGGTCGATAGAGGCAGGACCATACACGGATGATCCCGGGCACATCGAGGGCCCCAGTGGCACACCGTCCTAGTGCCAACGGTGGGGTGCGCATTAAGCGCGAGGGCGGACCGGCAAAGATTGTCGGGTGTAAGAAGGGGTAGGGTGAGGATGGGTCCTGCTGGTGCGCAGGTCGGCACGGCCACAATTGTCGGAGGTGGCCAGCTCGAATTTAAGGAGTGGGACCCTACTGAGTGGTGACATGGCGTGGGGGAAGTGGGCCACGTCCCCCAGTCAGAAGGAGGGCCAAAAGGCGCGCGAAAAGAGCGCAATGTTGTATGCAGAGGATATGCTAAGACGCGGGAGGAGGGGGTTGCTGCCGGGCTCGTCGAAGGGTAGTAAAGAAGGAACGGCAGGGAGGGCAAGGCCGTCACGTGCGGCTAGATATGGAAGGCTTGGTCCCCAGGTAAACACTCGGTAGGTTTTCGTGCCCAAGCACCTGGCGGACTTCGACCGAGGCTTTACATTCATAATCTAGTCGGTTACCAACAAGCTCGTTGAAAACCAAGTGGCTGTCTGCTTACGTGCCGCATCCACCTCCACGAGCATTGTGTACAGTATGATGACCCTGGCAATCCTCGCTGGTTACAAACTGTTAGAATCGCCTCCAAGTTGCCCCAAGATCAACTGGTTTAACTAGAGTGGTAGGGGATTCGGCGTTCTCAAAGTCCTTGGCTCTTCTCTCAGCGAAAACCGCACGTGCTAGTTAGGGCTCGTTCACGCAAACGAGCCCTTACGAGCCTCAATTAGCACTGCGGTTTGCGCTGAGCTCACCTCGGGCGACTCGGCATGTTCCTATTCATCACATTTGTGAAGGGAATGCTGGCAGTAGCTGCGCGATCAATCACTGTGACCTACCGCATTTCTTTTCACCTCTCTCGAGCGGTGCACAATCAGGAAGAGCTACATGAGATTCGTGCTAGTGGCGGCTGGGTGAGGCACTGCGTCAAACGCTGGCGGAGGTTGCTGACCAACCTCAGGGTTCCAAGCTGGGCATTTCGACCTCACACTTGACCATCACGGCTGCCGAATTATAATAACCCGGGCCCTGGCCATACGGTGATGGTATAATATCACCCCCACATTTCTACGGAGTACGGACGCAGAGAACGTTATTGACCCTCAATCTCCATTTGGATCAACTAAATCCTGCTGGTGTCCAGCGATCACTTTCAGGATGAGCTCTCAATTACTCGACCAGACTTGGGCAATCACCGGAGCCGGACTTGTGACTCTAGCTTTGTGGTATTGGTCGAGACCGTCAGTTCCACTACCTCCTGGACCTAGGGGCAATCCCATATTTGGGTCAGCGTTAGAGGTTAGCGATAACACCAGCCCACTATTGATTACATTTGAGGCTGAACCGCACCTTAGCTCCGCGGCTCGAAACCTTTTTGGCTTGCTTTTGCGGAATATTCAGAACGTTATGGTCAGTGGTTTGTTGGGCTCCTGCCCATTGCTGATGGAGTACTCGCCTTCAGGTCCGTTGATCACCATTCGAATGATGTTCCGTAGGGTCATTATCATCAGCGACCCAAAAATTGTAACCGAGCTTTTCGAAAAGCGAGCCTCGCAGTACTCGGATAGGCGCGTCGGTGAGATGATTAAGCTGTAAGTTTGTGACATTGCTTGGATAGGCGCCTACGATTACTGACTCCAGCCACTTTCTTAGAGTAGGCTGGGAATATGATCTTCTATTTCTTAGATATGGCCCGTTACTGAAGCACTACCGCACGCTTCTCCAGCGCGCGTTCAACAATCGCGTCGTAGTGGACTACTTGCCGTTGCAAGAATACGAAGTCAAGCGAATGATGCGAAGATTGTCGGAGACACCGGAGCACTTTATGCGGCATATTCATTTGTAAGTGCTTTGAACGGCTTTCCTGTTAGAGAACTGATGGAAAGAAATAGAATGGCGGGAAGCGTTGCGATCCGTATGGCCTATGGTTATAAGGTTAATTCCCCAGATGACCCGCTTGTGGAAGGTGTGGAAAAGTCCATGGTCATATTTGCAGATAGTATGTGTCGGCCGATGATTTTTCTTGTTTATGGTTCAACGCTCTAACGCAGCGTCAATAGTTGGAACGCCTGGAAGGTGGATGGTAGATGTCTTCCCATACTGTGAGCCCCCGTTGATCTAGGTTCTGACCGCCACAACGCTAACCGACTTGTGGAATACAAGTGCGATATTTCCCGCCGTGGTTCCCCGGTATGGGCTTTCGTAAGGCTGTTGCCTCATGGCTACCAATGATTCGTCAGGCTCGAGACGAGCCTTTTGAATTTACTAAACAACAAATAGTGCGAATTCCTTTCATTGTACCACTCATCTTTCTAATCATCTGGTTTCGTTGTCTAGGCGGCTGGGACGGCCGAGCCCTCGTTCGTGTCTAAGCTTCTCGATCCAGAGAGTGGTGAAGAAGTCACAGCTGAGGAAGAGGCTCACATCAAGGTAAACTTGTCACATCTTCCACACCGGTACGGAAACCCTTGGCTTATAACTTGACGCAGGTGGTGGCATCTTCACTCTATGGTGCTGCGTCCGACACAACCGTCTCGGCTATCAAATCTTTTTTCCTCGCCATGTTGCTCTACCCAGGTGCCCAGGCTAGAGCCCAGGAAGAGATCACCGCCTATTTGCGAGCAAGGGCAAAGGATCCTGATGCGAAAATCGGACTGGAAAACGCGACCCAATTCATCACTATGGCCGACAAACCCAATCTTCCTTATACTAGTGCCCTCGTTCGGGAACTATTGCGCTGGCACCCTATAATTCCTATTGTTGGCCACCAATCTGCCGATGAGGACGACAATAATGTGATATGCGACGGAAAGACATACAGAATCCCGGCACATACACCCGTTATCGTCAATGCGTGGTTGGTGTCTTTGTTGCCCTGAGATTATCATTGAACTGGAACGAGAACAGGCAAATAATGCACGATGCAGAGGTTTACGCTCAGCCTGACAAGTTCATGCCTGAGCGTTTCCTAGTCAACAATCCCCCGCCTCATCCGGAAACTTATGCATTTGGATTCGGAAGGAGGTACGTTCTTCTTATAAGTCATGCATTTCATTTCGCTAATCATTTGAGAAACGGTGCCTAGAATCTGCCCAGGCATGCATGCTGCTCAACAATCAATGTGGCTTTCGATCAGGTCCGTATCTTATTGCCTCCAAACCTCCACGGACACAAAAATAACTTTTTCCCGCCAGCAACATCCTATCCGCTTTCACCATCACCAAGGCAAAAGACGAAAACGGAGAGGAGATCGTCCCAGAAGAACGGTACACAAGCGATATCATCAGGTGTGATTTCTTCTTTGTTGACCAATTGAGTTTCGCCGCTCATAAATGTAATCCATAGCCACCCTATGCCGTTCAAATGCAACATTCGGCCTCGTGAGGGATGTAGGGAGTGGTTGATGACATTTGATGATTAGTCGTCTCGCGCGCATTTTACTCATGTCTCTCCGTCTGTAAGCATCCGAGCAATGGTCGAATCATGTGATTGAAACTCAGAGCAAGCTAAATACAACGGGGTAATGCAATAATGATCCCCATATTTAAGTTATCGAATGGCTATTTGGAAGAGATTCGGGAGAGGCTTTGGGGGTTGGCTAGGAGTGCCATTGAGAACCGCATACATCGTGCACAACAAGACGCACACACTGTTAGCAAGGACAGCAAGCTTAGATACCAACCCCCCAAAAGATGAAATGCAAGCATGATGACGCTAATGTTTAGCCAGTGAGACCCGTGCATCCAAGTCAATGCGTTGCTTTGGGCAAGGCGTTGACCTAGCCAGTTTTGTTACTGGCCAGCACTCAAAGCTGCACGCTCGCATACCGCAGCGATCTCCGTGATAAATGAATTAAGAGGGGGGCTGATTAGCAAACGAGAGTTGAATGAGCAAAAGTTTTGAGGATGGGTGGCGATCTTAGATGCTTTGTTGAGTTTTTTTTTTTTTTTTCAATCAGTAATTATTTGTACAGCGTTGCGGGGCATAGCCCTATGGTGCGCTGCTCTAGAGGTGGGGTGGCGTAAGGCCCTACAAAACACAACCAAACGGAAGAACCGAGACAGTCATAGGCAAGAGCGAGACGTATACACTACTTGTAAATACCGAGAAGGGGAAAGAGAGCCAGACAAACGTGAAAAAGAAAAGCAGAGTATTAGGCCGAGGGGCAGTGACTATGAGAGAGCAGACGAGAGAAGAAAACGGAGAATAGGGGCCTGGGCCCTGACGGCGCTGGCTGGCGGCAGCTCATCTGAGCAGGTCCGAGAACCTGCCAGTGGCCTTCACGTACTCAAAAAGCGGCCCTAACGCCTCCGACGAGAACAGGAGGAAGTCGAGTCGCGCGAACTCGTGTCCTTGGACTTCTAAGCATAGGTGGCGCTCTAGAGCGTACCGCGGGCAGTGCAGTAGGAAGTGTGCTACTGTCTCGTCCTGGTTGCCACAGTGAGCACAGCAAGGGGAGTTTTCGACCTGAAGGCGATGGAGGTGTCGTCGAAGCTGGACGTGGCCCGTGGTAAGCCGGAAGAGGAGTGTGGCGCGGGATCGGGGGAGACCGTGTGTGTGAGCAAGGAAGTCGCTGGCGGCGATGCTGGGGAAGCGTGAACTGAATCTGGCGCCCGGTTTAGAAGCGAGCCAGTGTGCCGTAGCCGCGTCGCGATTCCTCCGCTGGAGTTTGCGCTTGAGCGTCGTCGGGTTGGTTGGCGGCCTGTAGTTGCGCAGCGCCAGGGGGACCAAGGCAGCTGGGTAGACCTTGCCCCGCATCGCCGCCCCCGCCTCCGCGTCCGCCTCCTCGTTTCCCGGGATTCCCACATGCCCTGGACACCATTGAAGTCGGACGGTGGTACCTCCCGCCCTGTCGCGCGCCCGCTTGAGGGCCCTCCGAGTTGCCTTGAGGAGGGCCTGTGTGGCACCCTCTGCCTTGCCCGTGATGCACGAGATGGCCTCCTGCGAGTCCGTGAAGATCGTCGCATCGTCCACCACCTCTGACGAGAGTACCAGATGCGTGGCGAGCAGGATGCCCGCGAGTTCGGCATCTAGGACCGAGTGGTCGTCCGAGTCCCCAAGCCTGAAACCAGCGGGAATGGACGGCTGACCGAACGTGCGTAGTATGGCGGCTGCGGCCACCCCCCCGGCGGCAGAGGCACCGTCCGTGTAGATCTGGAGGTGGGAATCGTCCGTGTTGGCGTCGATGATGGCTTGCGCACGGCTTGGGAAATCGCCACGGCTCGCCTGGACACGCGGGCGCTGGTTGAGCGGCCATTTTTCGAAATCTGTGGGTTTACAGTCCGCGAATTGGAGGATGCGTTGCATGGGGGTGATGTGTGCTTTGCGACCTTTGAACGCTTTTCCGACTGCATTGTGAAGGGGGTGGTTGGCTGGGCAGGAGGCAAGGCGGATGGCGGCGCGCTGGCAGGCCTCGTTGAGTAAGATGTGTACGGGGAGGAGGTTCGCATGGATGTCGAGCGCCTCAATCGGAGTGGACCGGAGAGCGCCGAGGATTGCCCGGGCTGCCGTGGACTGGATTCGGGCGAGCCGCTTGGCAAAACCGACGGAGCCGGTGCTGCTTTGTTGAGTTGAGGGAAAAGATATCGATAGCTCTAATTTCGGAGGATGCCGGAACTTTCCGGTACTTTGGAGCGCTGGTACTGGCAATTTAAACTCGTCCATCAAAGACATCGATGCCCTCCGCAACTCGCAACGATGAGCTCGGTACTTCGCGAAAATGCTGGTTTGCTCGCCGGAGCTGGGCTTGCTACCGCTAGTATGTGGTGGTACTGGACACGACCTTCAATTCCAATGCCTCCTGGACCAATGGGAAACCTGATATTTGGGTCTGCTCTGGAGGTGGGTTTGTTAAACCTTGAAAGCTCGTGACAATTACTATAATTATTTATTTGATTCTATCGCTCTAGCTTGCAAAATCAAATGCATACTGGCTTGATATTGCGAGATACGCTGATCAATATGGTCGGGTCCCAGGCTCATCATTTATCCTTACATTCTCCTAACACGCGATATGGATTCAGGTCCAATATTCTCACTTCGGATGCTCTTCCAGAGAGTGGTAGTAATCAATGACCCGGTCATTGCGACCAACTTGTTTGAGGGGCGCGCAACCCAATATTCTGACCGACATGTCAGCGAACTAGCCAAATTGTACGTCATTTCCCTGGGTATTCTATCCCAATCCTACTAAGGAGTATCGTGGGTGAAGAGCAGGATGGGATCGCGATATTTCATTCACGCCGTATGGCCCGCGGCTGAAACTCTATCGTGGTCTTCTCTATTGCGCACTAAACAGTCGCGCAGCGTTGGACTATATTCCACGTCAAGAACATGAAATAAAGCGAATGTTGAAGAAATTATCGGAGAGGCCAGAAGACTTCATTCAACATATATACCTGCGGGTTTACTGCTCCACCCAACGCTATCAACAGTTACTGATGCCGGGTTAGAATGTCTGCGACTGTGGCACTCAGAGTAGTATATGGCTACGAGGTCGAGTCGCCCGATGATCGATTCCTCAAGAATGCAGAACAGTTCATAGAGGTGGTATCAGAGTGTACGTCGCCCGGCTATACGCAGGTCCAGCCTTGAGTTGATACATTCAAGTGTTGTCGCCCGGTAAATGGATGATTGAGGTTTTCCCAATATGTAAGTACTTCAAGGTATCTATAATTGTTTCGGAGACCGTGAATTGAAATGGGTAGTGCGATACGTGCCTACTTGGTTCCCCGGTGCTACCTTTCATAGGGTGCTCGAGTCCTGGAAACCAATCATTCACGCCAACCAGGTGGAGACGTTTGAGTATGTCAAACGACAGATGGCAGGCTGAATTTCGATTACTATGCTAGGGTGCCGGGCTAATACCCCCTGGTAGGAACTCGGCAAGGCTGAACCATCATTTGTGTCCAAACTTTTGCAGCCCGAGGATGGAAAAGAGGTTACGGAAGAGGATGAGTTCTATATCAAGGTATGTTTGAGTCGCAACCTAGCATATACCAGAGAATAGCTGAGGCATGAACAGAGCATCGCTGGCACTCTCTACGGGGCTGCCACGGATACCACCGTCTCACTCATCAAGTCTTTTTTCCTCGCTGTGCTCCTCTACCCAGATGTGCAGGCGAAAGCTCAAGCCGAGATCGCAGCTTATCTCGAGAAGCCGGAAGTAAATAGTGCTCAGTCCGACCGGACATTACCCATCTCGATGGCTGATCGGCAACATTTACCTTACACAAATGCTATAATCCTGGAGACCCTGCGGTGGCATCCTGTGGCAGCGTTGCTTGTGCATAGGTCTTACGATCAAGACGATAATAACGTTATAGCCTATGGCAAGACCTATCGGATCCCGGCACGTACAAACGTTCTGGTCAATTCATGGTGTGCCGTTCATGCGTTTGCCGTGGGACTAGACTAAATTTGCGATTATTAGGAGTATTCTTCATGATCCGCGGGTATATCCCGAGCCCGAGAAATTTAAGCCGGAGCGGTATCTGGTGGATAACCCGCCTCGTAGTCCAGACCTATTTGCGTTTGGGTTGGGTAGAAGGTGCGCATGATCTGACGAGTAACTTGAGTGCTATCTACTCACGACTCAACGTCCCAGAATGTGCCCAGGGATAGTCGTTGTTCAACAATTGTTATGGTTATCCATTAGGTACGTTAATTGATGCAATGCGTCGCCCGATAATGACGAAGACATTCCGTCAGCAATGTTCTCGCCAACTTTAGTATCCTGAGGACGAAAGATGAGAATGGGGTAGAGATTATACCCGAGGAACTGTACACCTCGGGCATGGTGTGGTCAGGCTTGCCTGCTACACTCGTGGTTTATTTGCTGAGATTGTGCCTTGCAGCCATCCCGCCCCCTTCAAGTGCAACATTCAAACTCTCAAATCTCGTGAAAAGTGGATATCAGAAATTGAAAGTTAGGGATATGTTGAGGAACGTGATTGTATGCGGCCGAGTTTGCCATGCATATCGGAATTTGCCGCACCTAATCAAGTCCATGGCTTGGGATTGCGTCAATGGCTCGTGTGCGCGTATGAATCAATCTAGTCCTCGGTGCTTTTTCATCGGATGGCTGTATTTTTAAAGTAACAGCACGCTGGGGACACGTCCGATAAATTGCGGATTCGGCAAAGTCCAACAACCATATTAGCAATTTCTACGAAAGCTTTGTCAGACCTCCAGCTCCGGATATGTTATACCTCATTATCAGGGACATACTTCAGATCTACATTACCAGTCCCATTGTGGCGGGATTATACTAACAGCAATATACTGGCCGCTGCATACATCACGAGCACTAGAAATGATACCCGAATGAAGCTGCACACTTGTAGATGCGAGAAATATTAAGTTCAATTGCAATTATACACAACATAAACTAAAAAACAATGTCCCACCCCGAATAATAACAAGCGAAAGCAAGCGCGAACCCCAAATCATCTCAAAGGACGAACCGATCAGCCCAGTGTTCCAAGACACCCATGCCATCCATGTGCATCGGGAACACTCCGGGATCCCGTACAATAATCACGCTATGCGCGTTCCTCACATATGGGAAATACGCTCGGTACTTCTTCAGCTGGGGTATCGAATTGAGCGTCTCGATCATCTTCAAATGCGCAGGCGTAAGGATAGGTTGGTTCGGATCGTCGGCTTTCGGTTTCGGTGCAGTTCTCGACATGGGATCGGTCGTCGGCGCAGTCGAAGGCGTCGCAGCGGGAGTGGGAAGCCCTCCAACCTCGACCTCGGGCGTGTCCGGCCGACTCGCTTTGCGTCTTCGCGTGTCGGCCTCGACGACCGTGCCTTCTTCCATATCGCTCTCCCAGCTGTGTCGTCGGCTGGCCACGCCTGGGTCGGCGGGGTCGACCATGTCTGCGACGGCCTGTTCCATTTTTCGCAGGACGGAGCTGAGGCTGGATTCGGATTCGGGCGAGTCGGCGAGGGCCTTGAGGCGGCGTCGGGAGGAGCGTGATTCGCGTTGGAATCGGATGGTTGCGTAGGTGAGGCCGGCTGGGATGAGGAGGGGGATGCACAGGTAAAAGATCTGATGGAAAGAGTGGTAAGCGCTGGGTGGTTTACCGCGCGGTTGTGGACTCACGAGGTTCAGTGGGAACGGGAATTGCAAAAATGGCGGCAAAGCGGGGCGGCCACTGCGATACCGGGAAGGAGAATACCATGGGATAGCGGCTCGTTGCGCTTGGTACTCTCGCTCAACCTCGGATAGCGGGACTTCCTCGCCGATTGGGACTTCACTGAAGGACTGGATGACATGCTTGTACTTGGGGTCTAGTTTGCTACGAGATACGTGTGAGATATTCTGACGCCACAAGGAGCTTGACGAAATGCTTACATGGCTAATCGGTGGGACTTTGATTTGAGGACGGTGAAAGGGTCATACGGTTCGGCAAGCGCGGTACAGTACGTGACGGTTATGTCGTGCTACAGTAGAGTAAATGAGCATGAGAATCTGTTGGAGGGCTATGCCTGGATACTCACCACCGCGTTTCCATAGAAGGAGACGTTGGGGAAGGACTTTAATGCCTTGAAAAAGATCGAGTCTAATTTTGTCATCAGCATGAGCGCGGCTCCCGATCGATCCCGACGCACCTGGATCGGCCATCACCTCCAGCAAGGGTCTGCCTTCCTTTGCATCGGGTGACCATACGTCATTATCAACTCCGTAGAACTGTCGGCCAGTCCGGGAGAGCATCATGGGGCCGAGCTTGTGCATCGCCGCGCCGACGATGCCTCGGAATCGTGGGAGACCAAGGTGCGGCGTCGCAAATGTCGTAAAGTTGACGGGCTTGATGGATTGGAAGAAACCTCGCTGATAGAGGATGCTGTCGGGAAGCGCTCAGCCGACAGCGAACAGATAGCAATGTACCGCGACTCACCCAATCGCATACCGAGATATCAAGCCGCCCAGACTGTAGCCGAATATCGAGAACTTTGTGACCTTCTTGAGCCCCTCTGCCTCGATCTCCTGCACCATCTCGTATATCTAAGCCGGTGATTGATGAGCTCCACATGCCACGAACGTTGACGACGGTACTCACCTCCTTGACCGCCCGCTCCGCCCCCCAGTCCAACCCGTCATACGTGTGCGAGTCAGAGTTGGAGCTCACTCGCAACGTGACCAGCTCGGTATCACCCTCGGGTTCGGCAAACTTGGCACGGATAACCTCCTCGACGGTCTGGAGATGGGCTGGCGTTCCCCACATGCCATGAACACACGCCAAAAAGTGGACCTTCTTGGGTTTGATAGTAATCGAAGGGGTATCCATGATTAGTGTCGGAAGTCTAGTAATTAGATGAAGTTAGGAAGAGTGTAGTGAACCAATCGAGAAGGGTGTCGTGTGAGCGCAAAGTCTAAGACCTGCAAATTCTAGGAGGGAGTCTTGCGATCCGGGAGAAGAGGATGTGTATATATATGTAGCTCCACCGTACCGGGTTTATATCGCATGCGGCGCAGCCTGTGGCCGTGGCCGATCGAGTGACGCGTGCACCGGCCTCAAGCCCTTCCCCGCTGACTCAGCGCAAAGGCGATACGCGATGTTGATCCAACCCCCGCGAGCGTCATTTTTCTAACGAGAAAGTAGATAGGCACCTGGTGATTTGCTACGTGAACGGTTTGTTCCTCGATGTAGTTCTTCTTTTGCGAGAGTCTGTTTCCAGGACTTTGTTGGTCTAGGCTATGCTGGTCCTCGGGCATGGCTGGGCCCGAGCCACTTGGATACCGCCGGGTAGCATGAATATTCTTCGTTTATGCATTGTGTGATTGGAATGTGCGATCGATGAGTCCTTTCGTCTGACGAGCGCGGGTTATATTTGGCGGGCATAAATGCAATGGATGGAAATTGGTCATGAGGTGGCCGAGATGTGTGCGGGGTCTTGGTGGAGGCCAGCCTCGCCGTTCTGTTTCGCAAGTCAAGGGTTCAGTTGATAAGGTATCGAGTCCGGGCCGCATACGTGCTCTTCACAGAGCCCGCAGACGTGACGGCATATTGGCTCGTTTATGATCTACAAGGTCTGTCCTGAGCCATAGCCTTTGATCCCAACGGTCATTGCGGTAATGATTTTCACAGAAATGTGATCGCCGTGGAAGAAAAGCTGCATCGAGGATGCGCTCGGCCCAAGGCACGCTCTAGAACAAAGTATACCAGTAACGCAAAAATTCCATTGGAAGTAAATACAAGAAATGTACGACATGTATAACCTGACAACACCATAGCCTGGCAGAGCAATCGCCCGCCAGACACGATGCAACCGATTCTCGATGCCTCAAAAAAACACAGTTGATCTGGGCCCTTCACCAGAACTACGTCAGCGTCGGGAATTCTGGCTGCGCAGGCAGAAAGAGGCCAAGTAGAGATAAATAATTCAGACGTTCGGACGTATTGTTCAATTCGTTCCAGTTGATTGTTGGGAGCGACGAGTGACGGAGGCAATTCGCGAAATTTTATATCAGGTGACTAGCCAAACAAGTGCAACCAGCTGGACGGTCACGTGAATTACAGGGAAAGACTCTGGTAACGCTTTCGTTACACTCTGGCAACTCCTGCTGCACTCGACATCGACAAGGCGACCCACTCGCTCATCATATCGAATGACTATGTCGAAAAAGACCTCCCACTAGCTATTACTCGGCTCTGCGTGTGCACTCACCTGAACTGGGCGCTTACCAATTAGTTGTTAACCACCTTCGCACTCTGCCTCCGTCTCGCTCAATTACCTGAATGAGTAATTATTACTCCCGTTTGGGTGTACTAATGGAGGAAATTAGTTACTCAAAAGGGTAACTGAGCAGAAGAAACAACAACCTCAACTCTCGCCAAACAACCATCCCTCGGACATAAAAGATGGAGCTCGCGGTGGATACTCTCCTCGTCCCACAAGACACACAGCCCCAGCGCCCACACAACCTTCAAGCCTAATCAAGGACAAGACGATTTCCGTTATGCAATCGTCCTACTTCTCGGAAATGCTTGACGCCGCCTGGCCTTCCGTCCCTGCCCTTGGCATCAACGAGAAGGTATTGGCCAATAGTTTGGTAACTCCTATTAAGGTGAGCACTATTGGTCCTAGTTCCCTATACCATATATTAACGGAATCTAGGAAAACGAGGCTGATTCATACTACCCAACACGTACCTCTGACGACAAGGCCGAGGCGGATCAACTCATGATCGTACGTCACCCATCCTTGCAGCTCTCCGTATCGTTGAATATTAACCCGCCTCTTCAGGAAATGCTCCGCGTGGACGTACCTCAGTCTATCATTCGGTCCATCGTCCAGTCCGACTCGTACGATATTATCCCACCCAAGGACGCCACCACCGCCCCATTCCTCGTCATCACTTATGCCAACAAAACGGACGAGGACATCCGTATTGCCAACAATAATTGGCAGCCCCGCCAGGACACCTCCTTCTTGCAAGTTCCAAAACCCGGAATGCCCGCCAATGTCCGCGCCGAGTCCGAGGACCTGGAAATCGATGAAGATACCTGGGCCGGATTTGAGTGGAACTTCGATGTCGATATGGAGCACTGCGGCTATTCGAGCGAGGATATGTTTTCAGCTCTAGCTCTTGATTCAACCCCGTTCGGAATCCCAGTGGACTCGACCTCTGGTTGGCCTTCCGATCCGAATACTCGATATTTTGTTGGATACACTCGCCGACGCGGAGTGGAGAGTACTGCCGGCTGGTTGGATATGCGCGCATCGGCCATGGAGTTCACCCGCCCTTGGAAAACCGTCAAGTTTGGGTTCGTCCCGACGTTTACACCAAATGTGGTTCAAGTCCAGTCGACAATCAAAGCGAAAGCCGAGGTCGAGGACTGGAGCGACGATTTCGACATGGGCGAAGAAGGTTTGTTAGAGGTTGATGGAAATGACGGCGGCGAGATGGACAACAGTTATGATGAGGACGCGACCATGCACGAGGAGACGGAGAGCGATCTGAACGAGCCGACGGACTCTGAGTGTGAAGGCGAGCCCAGGGTCACGGCTGACTGCTGACCCCCCGAATGTCACGCCGAGGACGCAATGTCTAATATCAATTCGATGCTCCTAATTCCCTCATATGTACATCTACATATTTGTATCTGAAGTCATAGATATGTAATCATAGAAATTCGAGATCAGCAACTTTTGACCGGTTAAATTTCCTTCGTGCCTTTTGGAGTTCGGGATCGCCCTCACGCTCCGTCGTGGCACGGTCAACTGCGACCATCGAATATGATAATGATCAATTTCACCATTCTAAGGATATCCTCCAACCGTAGCATAAGTCAACCATAACTTTGATAAATGGCATTATCAGGACGGCATATCTTTAAACGTCATTAAGTATATTGGCTATTATAACTCATGACCTACTCGTACTGGCCCTACTATTGTCATTCCACGATGCCATCCAGATGCGCCTGTTTGCTCAGACGTGAAGGCGACATACGCTCGAGGTTGACATGCTCCAGAGCGGTCCACCGCTTCCGAAATTCAAACGTCTAATCATTACTGGACTGCTTCGTCACTAGGCGGTGGGTCCGCGTATGGGCATAAATACCCTACCAGGGCGTGTACTGTAGGGGAATGGTTATCTGATACAGAATGAGAATAATTGCGTATATGCACTTATAAATTTACTCGAATAGATACACCTGCATGTTGAGCCGCCGGCTATTCAATAACATCCGATACTGGAAAATTACATATGGGGAATATCGTGGCCCACTAACTGCTCCACTGTTACCGTTGAGAGGTGCCCCTCAAGACTCTGGAGATTATGATTCATGAAACTTGAAGAAGGGTGAGATTACATTACCCGGATGTGTCATAACATCCGCCGCCCTGAGCTCGAAACAACGAAGCGCATACATGACCAGCCCGAAAACTAGCCAAGACCACATACACAAAGCGAACTGGCTAACCACCTGTACTCCTTTCTCGCTCTGTCTTGGCGGGATCGCCCCCTAGTGGATCTGTCGGCTCTTGAAACCCAATCAGACTGCTCAAATGCCTTGCGCCTATGAATGGCGAGGACGATTCAGGACTTGCCGACATTCTGTCAGCCCTCACTACTGCGTTCAATCCCCGGACCTGGGTCTCCTCGCCTACCCCCTCAAGGGGTCGAATAGGGTGAGAGCCAGTGACCAGCCTGGACGATTCATTAGTGCCGAGAAGGACTGGTCGTATCAAGGCGCGTTTGATGGGACAGATGTGGTTGCCATCTGCTGCTGATACTCCATACGAGCACCAGAGTCATACTGCATCCTGGAATCGACGCGCGGTCGAATGAAAAGCACAATCTCTCAAGGCTTGTGCGGACGACCGGTGACGAGCCGAGACGACGCATAAAAAGGTTCTCGTCGGTATGAAATGCGTGGAACCGCTCCACTGCGAATCGGGGAACCCTACCAAGCGTTAGCTGCAACGTGTCTGGGAGCTTGCCTTAGCCATGGGTATGGTGAGTCCCACCTTGGCTGCGCAAGCCTTGTATGGCCCTACTGTGCAAAGGTTGTGAGCCTTGGGTTCTTGTGCTGTGAGTGTGCGTGTTTATCACGAGATACAATCACTAACGCCATCTTAGTGCCTCGACAGCTCAACACAAGTCAGACAAGGAACATTCTTTCCTCCTCGAGACTGGCAACGGCCATACTCAGGGAGGCCCACACATTCCAGCCGCAATAATGTAGGCAAACCTTACGACCGGGAGTGAGAATTGCACACTCGGACACAATTTATTTTCCTTACGGCCTTATTATAGTCGGAGTATCCATCGTTGGACGTTTTGGCCCGGACTTGGAGCTTTCACGCAACGTCCAGGGCTGGTGACCTTGCCACTTAAATGTGAACCGCCGCTTGTAAGTTCTCATACGCATCGACATATGGGTTACTCGTGCTCATTCCGATTCGCAGGAACTGCATGAGAGACTTGCAAAAGATTTCAACGCAATTATCAGTGGCAAGAATTGTCGCGTCCAGGTTTCAAGTCACTCACTGAACAATTCCTCCCCCACAAGCTCACCCCTTCCTATAACCGTTGCACCGGGGACTGACACCAATGTGCCCAATATCTTGTTGGCTGGGACAGTAGATCTCGGCGCGTGTACCTGATCAACCTCCCGCATTGCAAATACTCGGCGATTCCCGACCCGAGGGTTTGGTTGTGGCGCTGATCAGGCTGATATTGATCAGTTAGAGACACCCTCATCCCGAGCGCAACTCTAAGACGTTGTACTAACCGACAGTCGCCCTAGGCTTACTTGAGCCCGACATGCCTTCACAAATTTTCTATCCTGCTCATATCAACCGCATCTAGAACTCGGCTGGGGCGTGTTGTCGGAGTCAATCCTGTTCAAGTCGCCCACCACCCGGTGCTTTTATCGTTGTTCGGACACCCCTTCTATCTTGTATGTACTTGCTGTGACGGAATGGCCTGTATGCTCCGGTGACCGTCTCGCCTTTGTAAATATGAGGTTTTTGTTGCAAGATGGATGGATGTGAGTCCGATTCGACTCCGGCCCGCTTCCATGTCAGTGTCGGGTCGATCAACGTTCCTGGAACCCCAGTGACTACCGGTGGCGTCGATCCCCCATCAATGTAACCCCGCTCTCACCCCACGGTAATAACACAAGGTGCCCCACATTCCCCAACATACTTCGTCTTTGACGTCATTGCTTCAGATATATTCTTGTCGAGCGGCTCGGGTTCTCCCTGCGATCGAGTGCCCTTGCCGAACTGGGAACCCAGCCTCATTCCTCGTCGAATGACTTAGCGGTAATAGTAAATTCCAACGCTATTCCCTTGCAAGTTCACCATTCATCACCATTGTTTCCTCGCATCATTGTTGCCGTGCCTCAAACGACGCAAACGCCACATCATTCACTTCCGAATAATGTCGCGTCCAGTGACTTCCGTGCGCTGGGCGCTTGACCATCAGTCTTCTCCAGGAAACTCTACCTTGTGCCAACTACCCAGCGACAATCAGCTTGTCGACGCGCCAGCCGTTTCTGCCAGCCCTTCAATCGCCAACCTTTTGTGCTCCATCTTCCACTCATATTCGAATCAGAGACTGCAATGGCGTCCGAATTGGGGTGTCAGCAAACCAACCCGTTTCCAACCCGGTCACCTCGCACTACACACCGTACAATTCCATACCCATCGAACCCACCAACCCACGCCCGTGACTCCCTTGTCAGAGGGGATCCTATGCCGAATTTAGTGGCTCCAACGGGCATGCCATCTGTGCAAACGACCTCCAGCACTCCCCTGCAAAGGAAGTTGGCCACACTCAAAACGGTGCTCCAAACGGCAAGGGCCAGCCTCAAGGGGCTACCCCCTGTACGATCGGCACTCGATGGATTGGAAGAGTGTCTCACTCATATGCAGGTACGTTCGTAGCGTTATTTTACTCCGCTCACTACCCGGCGCTAACTCAAATAGATCCGGGAGCAAACTCGCCACGAGTATGAGGAGATACTGTCGGACCTAACCTACTTAGCGAATCTGATCAAGACGCATGCCAGCGAAAAGAACCCATTTTATGTGCCATATTCAATTAGCAATATTACAAGGTGTGTAGGACAGCCTGCATCCAGTTCGCAGTTGAGCAAATGAGAGCGCAGGGCCATCGAGGAACAGACGAGCTTCATCAAGGAACGTCAAGATCAGTCACAGATCAATCAGTTGATCATGGCACAGGATGATGTAGAAGCTGTGATGAAGTGCTATCGCAGGATAGGAGTGCTGTTCCAGCAGCTACAGGTGGGTGAAATGACAATCCGATGCGACCTGGGGTATAACAGACCACAGGCAGATATATCTTTGAGTATCTGGGACGTTTTGTGGGAACAACAAATGGTACGTGCTTACTCAATGTATAAATCTGTTCAACTGGGACGCGAAACCCTCTCGCCTGTAGGATACCCTTATCGAACGCCTCCTGCCGGCATGTGACGCCTACCACAACGCAGCGCTTCCTACCTCGGCTACAAAACGCTCTGGATGCACGGAAGGCACCCGTGTTGACCTCCTAGAGACCACGCAAGACTGGAGCCGACAGGAAGATGCGCCAAAGATCTACTGGCTGAGCGGCATGGTAGGAACCGGCAAGACCACGATCGCCTACACCCTGTGTGAGGTGCTCGAGGAGTACAAGCAACTGGCTGCCAGTTTCTTTTGCTCCCAGAACTCACCAAACTGCCGAGACGTCAATCGGATAATACCAACGATCGCGTACCAGCTCGGGCGATATTCAAACCCTTACCGAAAGGCGCTGTGTGACACGCTGAGGAACGACCCTGACGCTGCGAAGCGGAACATCGAGCAGCAGTTCGAGGCACTGATCTCGAAGCCACTGGCTGAAATGGGCAAGGCTATGCCGACCGACGTCGTAGTGGTGATTGACGCTCTGGACGAGTGTGAGGACGTGGACGGAACCCGACAGGTGCTGGATTTGCTACTCCGATGTGCGGGCAGCCTTCCGATCAAGTTCTTTGTGTCTAGCCGACCAGAGCCTGCCATTGTTACTAGCATGATGACAAGCGAGAGCGCCACTCCTTCGATTCTTCGATTGCATGACATCGAAACATCCCGTGTGCAAGCAGACATCAAGCGCTATCTCACCGAGGCGCTATCTTCCATCCAGATTACCCCTTCCGAACTCGATCAGCTTGCCACTCGATCCGGTGGATTGTTCATATTTGCGGCAACAGCCGTACGATATATCATCCCTCACACGGGTTCCGTAGATCACAGGCACCGTTTGGAGGCAGTGCTGAAGCTAGACCCGAGCCACGGACACAAGAGCAACAAAGGCGTCGACAGGCTATACACCGCAATCCTATTGAACGTGTTCGACCCCGAAGCGTATGAAAGGGAGGAGTTGGAGATGAGGCAGCGTGTGCTTTGGACTGTGGTTTGCGCGAGGGAGCCATTGACGATCTCGGCGCTTGCCGAGGTTCTTGATGCATCCAGCGACCAAGTGGACATGCTCGCAATACAGCCTCTGCAATCCGTGCTGCACGTTTCTCAAGGGATCAAGCTTGTATCGACCCTTCACGCGTCGTTTCCCGACTTCCTGTCCAGCGAGGAACGTGCAGGG
The DNA here is from genome assembly GCA_037039685.1 of Ceratobasidium sp. AG-K. Taxonomy (NCBI): domain Eukaryota; kingdom Fungi; phylum Basidiomycota; class Agaricomycetes; order Cantharellales; family Ceratobasidiaceae; genus Ceratobasidium; species Ceratobasidium sp. AG-K. The sequence goes on from JAWNGF010000002.1 coordinate 6,722,443, forward strand.
AAGTTATACTGCAACAAGGAACCGCACGAGCTGCATTTAGCGGGGTGCTGTTTCAGGCTCATGGATCGATTGCTGCGGTTTAATATATGCGACCTACAATCGTCGTACGAGTTTGACAGGAGCATTCCTGACATACAAGATCGCGTTGCCCAGAAGATCTCGACCGGGCTTTTTTACGTGTGCAGATACTGGAGCGACCACCTGACAAGAAATCCACCCACATCTCCGTTGCTCTCACTTGTCGAATCGTTTCTGGACAATCTTCTGCTCTTCTGGATGGAGGTGCTAAGTCTCCAACGGACGACCGGCCACGGGGAAGCCGTGCTAAGTCAGGTGCTAGACTGGCTTCCGGTGAATATATAAAATATACTCCCGCTATTGTCCGCTGACAAAATCTCATAGACGCAGGATGAAAGCTCAAGGGTCCAGCACTTCACATACGACGCCCGCAACTTTCTCACCACCTTTGCCGGCAATCCCACCTCCCTCTCCACCCCGCATATATACATATCTGTACTACCATTCACACCAAAGCAAAGCTTGGTGTATACCACCTACTGGCCGCGGACACGGGGGTTGCTTCGAGTCGAAGGGGCAGCGATGGACACAAGAAGCAAGTCGGCACTTGCATCCTGGTCAGTGGGAGGAGCGGTGAAATGCCTAGCCCTATCAAACGATGGAAAGCGTGTTGTTTCTGGTTCGGACCGCAACGAAGTGAGAATATGGGACATATCTAACGGAACTTGCGTCTTGGGACCGCTGAAGGGCCACAAAGAACCGGTTTTGTCAATTGCATATTCCTCAGACGGTACTCGGATCGCGTCCGGTTCCAGGGACCGTACAATTTGTATGTGGGATGCAAACAAAGGCAGCTTGACCGCTGGCCCTCTTCGTGGTCATGCCCAAGCGGTCCTCTCTGTCGCATTTTCACCCGATGGAGCCTGCCTTGCTTCAGGCTCGGACGACCAGACCATTCGCATTTGGGACGTACGCTCGGGTGCCCTAGTCGGCGAGCCCCTCGAGGCACATCAGGAGGCCATGCAGTCAATTACGTTTTCACCCGACGGCGAGTGTCTTGCCTCTGGGTCGGCCGACTGCACAATCCGTGTCTGGGACTGGAAGCAAAGGACGATGGCACTGGGACAATTTGAAGGGCATACAGGTGCCGTGTACTGCATCGCATACTCTAGCGACGGGCATCGTCTGGTGTCTGGGTCGGCAGATGGAACAGCTCGAGTGTGGGACTCGTCGGATGGCACATTGCTGGCAAATCCGTTCGAGGGTCATACCGGCCCCGTCTCATGCGTTTCATTCTCGCCCAACGGCACTCGAGTTGCATCGGGTTCATGGGATCTCACAGTCCGCGTATGGGATGCTGAGAGCGGGTCGTTGGTGGCTGGGCCATTCGAGGGACATGGTGACTGGATCAACTCAGTACTATTCACAACAGACGGCACTCGCATCTTATCCGGTTCCGACGACGGCACGATCCGTGTTTGGGATGCGCGCCACGAGACAACAGGCGCTTCCGAGTCGTTGGGGCTCACCGGCGGCATCTACTCTGTTTCGCTGTCGCCCGACGGCACGCGCCTTGTATCTGGCTTGAACGACAAGACGATCTGTGTGTGGGACACGCATGATGGCGCACTGGTCGCCGGTCCGTTCAGAGGTCACACTAAATCAGTAATCTCGGTGGCATTCTCGCCCGACGGAGCACGTATCGTGTCAGGCGCTCATGATTACACCCTGCGCACATGGGATGCGTCCACCGGCACTTTGCTTGTCGGCCCGATCGAGGGTCACACCCGTTCGGTCCGGTCGGTTGCATTTTCGCCCACCCGCGATGGCAGCCAAATTGCATCCGGTTCTGATGACAAAACCATCCGACTATGGGACTCGTGCACCGGTGCATCGGTTGCCGAACCGTTGTTAGGCCACACCAGCATTGTCCTATCAATCGCGTACTCACCCGACGGCGCTCGCATCGTCTCCGGCTCCGGGGACAACACGGTCCGAATGTGGGACGCCAACGCCGGCACTCCGCTTTGGACATACGACACTCACACCCACTGGGTCAACTGTGTGGCGTTTTCAATCGATGGGACGCGAGTTATGTCTGGCTCGAATGACTGTTCCATCCTGGTGTTTGACGCGCGTGACGGTGCGGTGCTGCATGGTCCGTTCACTGGCCATACCAGAGAGATCTCCTCTGTCGCATTCTCCCCCGATGGAACGCGCGCTGTCTCTGGCTCTGAGGATAAAACAGTGTGGTGTGTGGGATGTGGAGAGAGTGGCATGCCGGTGGGTGGTCCACTCAAGGGTCACACCAGTTCTGTCAAGTCTGTCGCATTCTCCCCTGACGGTGCACGTATCATTTCTGTCGATGCAACGGTGCGAATTTGGGACCTAGCAGCAGCAACCCAAGCAAACGGATCCGATGGCTGGTCTATCGACTACGGCGGGTGGCTGACCAACTCGTACTCGCAGCGCCTGTTCTGGGTGCCATCTGATCTACACCCCCGTTTTGGCTTCCTTACTTCTTCCACACCGATCGTGATAAACGCCGACTGTACGACTAGCAATGAACCCTCCACGCTGCTAGGCGATCGGTGGCAAGATTGCTGGCGTCCGCCAAATGCCTTACCTTGATTAGTCCGCCCCTTATTGCTCTTTTGCGCTTGCTTGAACTCCCTTTTGTTATCCAGACTCTCACGATACTACCGCGTGTGCTCCCGTGTCTGATTGATTGGTGTAAATTAAACCTTTTGATACCAAATAAAAATCTGCTTGCTTCAGGATCCTACCCCGCTTCCATGCCGACGTCGATCAGCGTTCCTCGCTACCCCGCAACCGCCCGCAATGTCGGCTTTGCGCCAGCAAGCTGCCCCCGCATTCTTCCACCTTCCGGTCCAGTCTCAATGACCGCATAGCCAAGAATCTGGCTCGCCGTTTTTTTAGAATAAACATTGCCGTGTATCACCTGTTATTTCTTTTCAGGAAGTATCCTTTCGGGTGGCTGTCCCCACTGCCCTCAAGCGATCCCTTGGGAGAGCCACATTCATTTTCCTCCTCACTTTTATCACGTAGAAAGTTGTACCTATAGTTGGTGCTTGCGGTTAGGCACTCGAATAGCGCCTCTGAGCTCAATCAGTCCTGGAACATATCCGTCGTTCGGTCCAAATCTTTGTACAGGGCCAGACCGCCAGCCTGTATGCTATATTCTAGTTTTGTCTCGTCATTATCATGGCACAACCACAATACTGTAAATCTGCATTCGGGTAGACGTGAACGGAGTTACGTTGTCATCAGACCAGGAGAACGGATTGAACACAAAGCGGGCACCGACAGAGACTATGTCTAAACTGTCTGAGATACCATTTTGCATGCGTTGTGTGTTTTCCAGGTTGCGCTGGGCCATAGTAGTCGGAAAGCCATGTGAGGAAGTTGGGGAATGTTTTGCGTGATGCTTACTGGGAGCTCGATTTCCAGTTGGGTTTGAAGGTCCACCTTATTGACGGTTGGCTATTGGATGATACAGTTAACACGATGTGCTCACGTTCCTTCGACGGGCCTTGGCGTACATGTCTAATATCCATGGCTCGAGATGCTCGGATGTCTCGCTCGTTTGACTGGCGAGTGTGATTCGCGACTCGCCCCCGGTCTTGATCAACCCTGTCCGGACCCAAACGTGAGATGCGAGGGTGTCGAGCGGCTGGAACCCGACTTACCGTGTACTTGTTCCAGAATGATATCTAACTGCTTCTTGACTCTAGATGTCGGCGAAGGACGGAGATCCGCACATCGTTTCCCACAAGGCAAAGTAGTTTAGCGAGTCAATCGAGTGTAGGCAAGGGACGATCTGCGGAACGTGATTGAGGGGTTCCGATCAAGTACGAGTACAGCTGGTGAGAATGGTTTGGACAATCTATTTGGGCCAGGTTTTGATGCTAGTGGTATAGTCGCAAACGGGGCGTCGGCAGGGGGCGGTGGTGGACGGATGGGGGTGAGACATTGTCGGCCCGATGCCACCCGAGTCGCAGAGCTTTCCTCTAGGTTAATCGGCGAGCAGAGATGGAAATTGGTCCGTCCGGTTGATGCAGTGAGCGCGGCCTGAGGATCGCAAGAGTCGAGAGCGAATACTGTAGCTGGCTGGTATCGGGAACAAGGACAGAATGGGAATTGGATTGATGGAGAGTTGGATTTGAACCCTCTTCAGGGCCGAGGACGTCATCGAATGAACATCCCTTGACGCGACGACCACCTCGAGCCTGTTCTTATGGCGAGCACCACAGCTGGAACCAGATATTTACGTGAAAAAAAAACCCCCTTAGTTAATATTACGGTAAAAAGCGTTGATGGTCGATGGACAAGGGTAGAACACGGCCGAATCGCTCGAGCGCCAGGCGGGGGCGTTTATGTTTGTTGGGCACACTGACTATTCCGAGCACAGCAGATCGGTGCTAGTACGTACCCGCATTCTTTATCCACGTCCTCAGCTGTTCAGGCAGCGCTGTTTGTGGCCTTGTAACACGCCCCGCGATTGCGGTGAGTTGCTTCTTTCTCTAACCGAGCATTGAGCTCACTCAACCAGGCATTCCAGCTCCAAAACAAGTCTCTTCAGCTGCTCCGTTCCCCAGCCTCCTGGTTCCCACTCGATAGCCCCTTGGTACCGTGCTCATGCGAGAATCAGGGCCACTTCGCGTGCCGGGGTTGAGGTGCGCTCAGACAAAGAGCACGATCGCCCGGGCTTCCGTAGACGACTGGCGACGAGGCGAGCGGGATTCGAACCACAGCAATGCGCAAGATGTTTTCGTCAGCCTGACTTACGAGCGAGCACCCGACTCGCGCCTCTAGCACGAATCGGGGAATCCTACCAGGCAAGAAAAGGCGAGAGCTGCCGCGGGTCTGGAAGCTGGATCCTTGGCACGGGAGCTGTGAGTTTCGTTACGGTTCCGTGGACCTTCACAGGCTGACATCGCCCAAGTGCTTCTCCCGCCTGTTGCGATATGCGCAGTGCCGGGCTAGATAATCGTGTATCTCAGCTCGTGCTACTTGAGAGTAGAGAACTTGTATATATATACCTAGATAATCGTGTATCTACAGGTAATATAAGTAATAGAAAATGAAAAGAAACATCTAAACTATACCTCAGCTCGTGCTACTTGAGAGTAGAGAACTGAGGAAAACTTTCTCCGAAGCTCGAGACCATGTGGAACGCAATCACGTGATGCGCATATATCTACGTATAAGACTGTATATTCAACACACCCACTCAGGATTAGACAAAAAATGAAAAGAAATTTTCAAAACATTCCCATCCCAGCAATGAAGCCGGGGAATTTGACGCGTCCGAGTGGTTTGGTAAGCGCATCGGCGACCTGTTGGTCGGTCGGAATAAATTTGAGATCGACCTCGCGAAGAGCAATCACTTCTCGAATGAAATGATGTTTGACTCGTATATGCTTCGTATTTTGATGATTTACGGGGTTTTTGGCCAATGCGATACTCAATTGATTGTCGGTAAGCAAGGTTGTCGGACCTTTGGACAAAAATCCGAGTTCATCAAGGAATTGACGAAGCCAAATCAATTGGCGGGCGGCGCTCGCAGCGGCGACGTATTCGGCCTCGGTACTCGATAAGGAAACTGTTGGTTGCTTACGGGATGACCAAGCGACGCTCCCTCCGGCACGTTGGAAGATCCAGCCGGTAGTCGATCGGCTTGTATTCGGATCGCCAGCGTAGTCAGAGTCAACGTATCCGATCGGGTCGGACGATTTTGATCGTTCAAATACGATCCCGAGTGCCTTCGTGCCTTGTAGGTACCGCAAAACTCGCTTGAAAGCTGACCAATGCTCGTCGCCAGGATTAGCGGCGTGTTGGGCAAGCAAACCGGTCGCAAAAGCGATATCAGGACAGGTCGAAATCATCGCATACATGAGCGATCCGACACCACGCTGATAAAGCGTTCGATTGACAGTAGGAGCATTGAGTTTGGGCAGGTTTGGGGTCTCTGCCATTGGCGTGTCCCACGGTTTGGCCTCGGTCATGCTGAATCAAGCTAGTATATCGCTAATATATCGCTTTTGACAAAACTTGAGTGTGCCAGCTTCGCGATTTCGCTTGATTTCGACACCAATGAATATGCGTGCCTCGCCTAGATCGACAATATCGAATGATTTGCGCATTTTCGACTTGATTTCCTCCAGAAATGAAAGAGGTTTACCAGCGAGTAGCATGTCGTCCACATGAGCTAAAATTATCGCCAAGTTATCGCCATCGCGTTGAATGAATACGGCGTGATCGCTTTCGGTCCGTGTGAATCCGATCGCCTCAAGAACCTCTTTAAGTCAAAGGTAAAACACTCGGGCGGCTTGTTTCAGACCGATAATGCCTTAACGAGTTGCCAGACATGATTGCCTTTGGCAAACCCCTCGGGTTGCTCCATATAGAGCTCCTCCTCGACAACGCCATGCAGGAACGCAGTCTTGATGTCGAGTTGAAGTAACTCAAGGTCTTCACTCGCGACGATGCTGAAAAGCACCCTATATGCGTCTGATGCGGCTACTGGCAACGATATCTTGACATAATCGACACCTGGAGCCTGCAGGAATCCCTTGGCGACGAGTCTAGCCTTGTACTTGAGGATTTCGCCATCGACATCGCGCTTGTATGCATACACCCATCGACATTTGATAACTCGCTTGTGGCTCGGTCTATCGGCCGGTTTCCAAACTTTGTGCTCGGTAATCGACTTTATCTCCTCGATCATCGCCTCGAGCCATAGATTGGCGTCTGGACGCGCCATCGCTTCAGCATAGGTGTCGGGGGGATGCTCAATTAGCACATTCATGGCGCTCTCGGTCGTTGGCTTATCGGCTCGCGTGGCAGTCTCGTTCTGCGCACCCACTTCAGCTCTGTATCGTGTCGGCGGTCTCGTAACTCGACCTGATCGACGTGGAGGCTTGGGCTGAGTTACTGGCGGCTCTGGCACGACGGGGGAATCGCTTGCCGGCTCGATCTCGGGCTTGCTATTCGACTCTTCTGGCTCGGACTCGGACTCGGATTCTTGCTCGTTTACTGACTCTTGGCGCTCTGGCTCGGTTTCTGACTCGACGGCGACCTCAGGCATTGGCTCTTGGCGTTCTTGATCGCCCACTTGCTCTGGGAACTCGTCCTCGAAGTCCTCGATGATCACTTGCTGTCAGGTTTTGCCTCCTTCATCAAATACAACGTCGCGTGAGGTGATTACGCAACCAATTGGGCGCTGGATAAGCATGTGCGCCTTGCGACCTGGAGCGAATCCGAGGTAAGTGCATTCGAGCGATCTTGCCTGCAGCTTGGTACGTTGGCCATCGGGTACTCAAACCCATGCCTTGCAGCCAAAAGTTCGGATTCGGGAGACATCGGGTAACTTGCCCGTGAATACCTCGTCCGGGGTTTTGCCGTCAAGCGACCGTTTTGGCGTCACATTCCAGATGTATGCGGCATGGACGATGGCAAACCCCCAGAACTTGTCGGGTAAGTCTGCATCTGCTCGCATTGTCCGTTGGCTGTCGTTTAATGTGTGAATCGCTCGCTCTGCAACGCCATTGCTGGCCGATGAGTCCGCCTCGGTCTTTTGGTGTTCGATTCCGTGCGACTTGAGCCACGCTTCGAATGCGTTCGATGCGTATTCGCCTCCGCCATCGGTTCGTAAGTGCTTGATTTGCTTGCCCGTTTGATTCTCCGCTGACGCTTTTAGCTCTTTGAAGTGCATCGCATATTTGTTCTTGTGCTTAAGTAAGTGCACGAACATTTTGCGGGACTTATCATCGATTGTGACGGTGAAGTACTGATAGCCTTGAATCGCTTGAACAGCGACAGGCCCGTGTAGGTCGCTATGGAGTAGCTCAAGTACGTCGGACGCTCGATTTGTTGACGTCGGAAACGGGGCACGAGTCTGTTTGCCCTTGAGGCACGGCTCGCATTTCGATTGCGGCGGTAAGCGACTTCCTACAATATCCATTCCTTGAACGGCGCCTTTTCTGACCATATCCAGCACGTATTTGTAGTTTATGTGGCCTAGGCGGCGATGCCAGGTATGTAGGTCGGCTCGAGCGATGTGACTGGCGGTATATGTGATGAACTTGTTTGCTTCTAGGTCGTCCTTATCGTTCAGGCCCTCCGGCTCAACAGTGGCAAGGTGAGCGGTCGGTTCGGCATGTTTAACTCGCGCATTTAGTCGGTAAAGCTTGACACCTAACTCGCATGCATAGCCGATCTCGGGTCCACGGCCCTTGTCCTCGAGGAGCCTGGCATCCTTGTCGCCAAATAGAACGAAGGTGCCAGTTTTGGCAAGCTGTTTGACCGACATGAGGCTCGCATGCAGTCCCGGTACGTGTAGTACACCGTCAATGAACATTTCGGTCTCCTGACGGGCTTCGTTGCATAGCGTAAGCAGCACACGGCCGATTCCGGTCGCATTAGTCAGGTTCCCGTTGCCCACTCAAACTGGGATTGGTGGTACCAATGGCTGGTAAGTCGAGAACCATGCTCGATTTCGAGTCATATGTTTTGACGCGCCAGAGTCGAGCAGCCACGTGTCTCGGGCAGACGGATCGTCCACGGCCGGCATCGCATATAGCGACGGCATATCCTCGGGTTCAGCGGGTGTCAGAGCCACTTTGGCTGACTCGGTTTTAGGTGCAGTACTCAATTCGCTCGGTTTCGGCTCGTTTGACTTAGCAGCTCGTCGCTTTTGGTGCGGTCCAGTCCCTTCGGCTCCGCCTCCTTTCGCCCAGCATTCCTTCTTGGTGTGCCCGGGCTTGGCGCAGTTATCGCATAAGGGGCCTTTCGCCTTTTTCTTCCCTTTCGGATCGCTCGGTTTCTTGGATTTCGGCTTGGGAGCTTGAGCATACATCGCAGTGAGTCCGTCGCCTGTCTTCCGTCGTTCCTCTTCAGTAAAGGCGGCATTTGTGACCATTTCCGAGGTAATGAGTCCGGTCTGGGTGGATGTCTGGAGGATCGTACTGACAATCGCATAGGACGGGGGGAGCGCATTCATGAAGACTTGGGCAAGCAGTAGGTCGGTAACGGGCTCGCCGAGGGTCTTCATTTTCGAGGCAATCGATCGGATGCGATTGAAACCAGCAGATAAGTTTTCTTCCTCCTCGATTTTCGCGCTCATGAGTTGCTTATAGCAGAAAGAAAGCGACTGCATTCCTTTCCCTTCCCAGCGCTCAACAACTTTCGTCCACGCCTCGTGCGCCGATGTCGTCTCCCTCACGTCGGCCATCGCTCCGTCTTCCATGTTCAAGGTAATTTGAGCGAATGCATCATCGTCTCGTTTCTGCCAGTTTTCGATTTCGGTTTTATTGGCTGACACTTTGACAGAGTCCTTTTTATCGATCTCGGTGAGTGGTTCAGGCTGTCTTTCGGTGCCATAAGCGATTTTGAGCAGTCCTCGTATGCATAGGACCGTCGTTTGGCGGAATTTCCACGAATCGTAGTTGGATCCGTTGTCCTTCAAGAGCGGAATCTCGTAGGTTTTCTTACTAAGGTAAGCGTCGGTCGATGCCATTGTTGGGGTAGTAACGTTTACAGCGTTCACTGGGTCCTCTTCTGCTTCACTTTTGACGCTACCAGGGCTCATAACCTGTTGCGATATGCGCAGTGCCGGGCTAGATAATTGTGTATCTCAGCTCGTGCTACTTGAGAGTAGAGAACTTGTATATATATACCTAGATAATCGTGTATCTACAGGTAATATAAGTAATAGAAAATGAAAAGAAACATCTAAACTATACCTCAGCTCGTGCTACTTGAGAGTAGAGAACTGAGGAAAACTTTCTCCGAAGCTCGAGACCATGTGGAACGCAATCACGTGATGCGCATATATCTACGTATAAGACTGTATATTCAACACCGCCCATTACTTAATTCAAGTTCAAAGTTTGCGTGCACCTTTGGCTTAGAATACATCGCTAGTTCCTTCACATTATCGTATCGTTCCAAAGCCGACGGGCGTTTCACGCTCGTGACTGGTGGCCGCAATTTCAAGAATATCAGCCGATTCCAATCGTCACAAGGTCCATTGATCTTGCTCTCGGACACGAACCCTGGGTGTCCTAGTTCTTACAATAAATAGATTAGTCGCGTACGCTCCCATTATACTCAGAAACTTCCGTGTTGAGATGATTCGGCTCGACGTTTGCGCCCTAGGCTGGCTGTCTCGTGCCCTCGAACACTAGGCCCCCAGCACAAGCCCAAAAACCAGTCGCCTTTGGGAAAAGGGAACATTGAGAATATCGACGCAAGAAACTCGCTTTGCATATGGTCCGATGCCAAGATCGGCTCGTGCTGTCGAAGAATCCAGGCCGAGTTGCGGGCTGTGGAATGGGAGCCGGCGGGTGGCCTTGCACCAACAGGATCGAGAGACGAGAGACGGGAAGCCTGAATCGCCCTGGGTCGCTCTGGATCCAGCCAAGCTTCTTACCTTGCAAAGTGAGAAATTACAGGCTTGACGAGTACACGGCAGGGCCGCAACATGGAGATCGTTGAGATTGATATAACCGGCGTGGTTGACGGGTGGCCAAGTTGTGGGCTTACATCCTTGGTTATGGCTCTCGTCGTCCTGTCACACTTTTTAGCTCATGTCCGAAGGCTATCTGACTTTGACCTTGTGGCTATGGTTGCGCGACCCTTGTACTGAGGATTCGAGTTCATCCAGCCTACAATTTCCTCGTGTTTGATCTGCTAATGTATTATTACCCCACAAAAGTATGTTAAAATGTAGTATCAACTATCGCTTCCACTGCCATTTCTGTTTCGGAAGCATCATTGGCGTGATGGGAACTGTGGATGCTCGACGCAAGTAGTTACGTATCAGTGTGATGGGATGGAGAGATACCTGCTCGCAATATGTGCGACACCATAATGGCGGTCATAAGCTCGCGTTCTGTGTGCGACTGTCTGGCAAGTCCTCGATATATATGTGAAATGAATTACACTCATCTGCCTAGTAAGGTAAGTATCGACCTTCATCTTGCGATTCAGGGCTTATTTCCAATATTGCCGGCTCCATGCTTCCGGCACTCGACTCGCACCTTATCTCGTAACTATCGCCGAACGCTGAGAACCTTGAAGACATGCCACGCATTGATGCCTCGCTTATTTGTAAAAATCCTCCGGGGGTCCACGTACTCTGCTTCCCTTACCCCGACACTCGATGGCATCCACACCGAAATCACGGCTGGGGGACTTGTTTCGCAGCTGTTTCCCTCGCGCCAGGACACGCACCACATCTGATCCATCGTCTTTATCCTGCATGTGAATCATAACGCTCAACCTACCGGCGGTCCATCCGCCCAAGTTACCCCGACAGCGAGCACCCCACTAGGGCCCATAACGAACACCCTGGCAACAAAAACCGAACCAAGCCTGGCAATAGCCACGCTGAAGACGGTCCTCGAAGGGCTACGGTCGAGTCTGACTGGGCTCCCGCCGCTACAACTGGCCGTTGGTGGATTGTTGGAGTGTATTGTGCCTGTAGCGGTAGGATTTCGTGCCTCGAGACTATCCTCACGAATCTGACAGTCGAACAAACCAGGTCGGGGATCAAAGTCACCAAGCATACAACGAATTAGCAGGTGATCTGACCAACCTGGCAACTCTGCTTCAAAAGCATGTCGTCGATGCGAAGCCACGTTACGTACCATATTCGATCGCCAACGTTGCGCGGTAGGTGTTTAAACCACCTGCATTCGGCTTGAGGTTGACGCTCCGAATAGGTCTATTACTGAACAGACGAGCATCATCCAGGAGCACCAGAATCGGTCAAAGATCGGCCGCCTGGCTCTGGGACTCGAAGATGAAGAGGCTGTGCTAAAGTGCTATCGTCGGATCGGCGCATTGTTTGAGCAGCTGCAGGTGAGCATTCCGAGTCGACTGCTTCAGCAAAGGGCCTCACATGATGACAGGCCGACATTTCGTTGAGCATCTGGGACGCTATGCGAGAACAACAGATGGTATGGAACTTGACGTGTTTGCTTTTTTGCGGAGAATAAGAGCGTATGATGTTTAAAGGACACTCGCCTCAAGGACCTCTCGCCAGTGCACGATGCGTACTACAATGCAGCACTCCCCACCACGGCCATGAAACGATTAGGATGTACAGAGCACACTCGCGTCGAGATACTCGACACCACTCGTGGATGGAGCCGAGAGAGGGATGGGCCGAAGATCTTCTGGCTGAACGGCATGGCTGGCACCGGTAAAACCACCATTGCCTACACACTGTGCAAAATACTCCAAAAGGATAACCAGCTTGGAGGTAGCTTCTTCTGCTCTCGCAACTCGCCCCACTGTCGAGACGTCAACCGGATTGTGCCGACGATCGCATACCAGCTTGGACGATACTCGAACCCGTACCGCCAGGCGCTGTGCAGCGTACTCGACGGCGACCCAGACATAGGGAAACGAGACATCGGTACGCAGTTCGAGTACTTGATCTCTAAGCCGTTGGCCGAGGTGGGCAAGGCGATGCCGACGGATGTAGTCGTGGCGATCGACGCTCTGGACGAGTGTGAGGACGTGGATGGGACCCAAGGCGTGCTGAACTTGCTACTTCGACATGCAGGCAGTCTGCCGATCAAATTCTTTGTGTCTAGCCGGCCCGAGCCTTCGATCTCCGACAGCATGATGACTAGTAATGGTGAAATGCCCTCGATCCTTCGGTTACACGATATCGAAAGGTCTCTGGTACAGGCTGACATCCAGCTCTATCTCGCCGAAGCGCTGGGATCCATCCAAATTACCGTTGCGGAGATTAGTCAGCTCGCTGAACAATCGGGCAGCCTGTTTATATTCGCCGCGACGGCTGTACGATATATCATGTCCAATAAAGGCCTTGTAGATCACAAACAACGGCTACGGGTAGTGCTGAAGCTACGTCCAAGCTGGGGAAACAAAAGCTATGAAGGCATCGACAAGCTGTATGCTACGATTCTATCAACCGCATTGGATCCAAAAACGTTCGAGGAGGCTGAACTTGAGCAAAGACAGCAAGTGCTATGGACAGTGGTTTGTGCGAGAGAGCCCTTGACGATCGCAGCGCTCGCCGAAGTTCTTCACACGCTTGAAGTTGAAGCAGTCCAGCGCGCAATACTTCCCCTACAATCTGTACTGCATATATCGGAGACTACAAGCATGGTTTCCCCGCTTCACGCATCGTTTCCGGACTTCTTGTCGAGCAAGGAGCGTGCTGGACCGCATTACTGCGACGCGACGTCGCATGAGTCTTATCTAGCAGAGTGCTGCTTCAAGCTCATGGATCGGTCACTGCGGTTCAATATATGCGACCTAGAATCGTCATACGAGTTTGACAGCGATATAAAAGACCTACAGGATCGCGTCGCCCAGAATATCTTTACTGGGCTTTTCTACGCGTGCAGATACTGGAGCGACCATCTGACAAGAAACTCGCCCTCACCTCAGCTACTTTCACTTCTCGAATCGTTTCTGCAGAGTCGTCTACTCTTCTGGATGGAGGTGCTGAATCTCAAAAGATTAATCGGCCACGGCGAGAACGTACTGAGCCAGGTGCTGGCCTGGGTTCCTGTGAGTATCTACATATATTCACACTATTTTCCGCCAATAATTTCGAGTAGACACAGGATGAAAACATTAGACTCAGAGATTTTGCCTATGACGCACGCAACTTCCTCACTGCCTTTGCCGGCAATCCCACCTCGCTCTCCACTCCACATATCTACCTGTCTGCACTACCATTCGCGTCCAAGCAAAGCCTAGTTCATGCAACCTACCAGCCCCAGACACATGGACTGATACAAGTGAAAGGTGCAGTGATGGACACGGGAAGGAAGTCGGCACTCGCAACCTGGGAAGTTCCGAGTAGCGTGAATAGCCTAGCCCTATCCAATGACGGCAGGCACGTCGCCTCTGGCTTTACCAACAGCGAAGTGAGCGTCTGGGACATATCTAGCGGCACTTGCATCCTAGGACCACTAGCGGGCCATGAACACCCAATTTGGTCAGTCGCATATTCTTGGGACAACTCCCGTATCGCTTCCGGTTCTTTGGACAATACTATCTGTATCTGGGATGCACACAAAGGCAGCTTGAGCGCTGGCCCTCTTCGCGGTCATACCGAAACAGTCCTCTCCGTCGCATTCTCACCTGATGGAGCTTGCCTGGCTTCGGGCTCACATGACCAGACTGTTCGGATCTGGGACGCATGGTCGGGTACTCCAATTGGCTTGCCTGTCAATGCGAACCAGGGTGCTGTGTTTTCCATTGCGTTTTCACCAGACGGAGAGCGCCTTGCCGCAGGGTCGGATGACTCCACAATCCGGGTCTGGGACTGGAAGAAAAGCACGATGGCACAGGGGCAGTTTGAAGGGCATACGGGTGCCGTGCATGCCATCGCATATTCTAGCGATGGCCTTCGTCTGGTGTCCGGTTCACGAGATAGGACGATTCGAGTATGGAACTCGTCGAGTGGCACATTGCTGGCCGGTCCGTTCGAGGGCCATACCGGTACCGTCTCGTGCGTTTCATTCTCACCCGATGGCGCTCGAGTCGTATCCGGTTCGTATGATTCTACAATTCTCGTATGGGACGCTGTGAGCGGCAGGTTGGTGGCTGAGTTCCTTGTGGAACAGTGCAGTAATATCAACTCGGTACTGTTCACTGCGGACGGCACCCGCATCGTGTCCGGCTCAAGCGACGGCACGATCCGCGTATGGGATCTGCGCCACGGGGCGACAAGTGCTATCGAACCGTCAGGACAAACCGGCCTCATCCACTCTGTTGCATTGTCAACCGACGGCACACGCGTTGCATCCGGCTCACATGATTGCACGATCTGCGTCTGGGACACGCAGAACAGCGCACTCGTCGCCGGTCCGTTTGAGGGCCACACTAGTTTCATCACCTCGGTGGCATTCTCGCCTGACGGAGCACGCATTGCGTCTGGATCTCATGATTACACCCTGCGGACTTGGGACGCGTCCACTGGCGCTTTACTTCTCGGTCCGCTTGAGGGTCACACCTTTGGGGTCCAGTCGGTTGCCTTTTCCCCCGATGGTAGCCAGATTGCATCTGGTTCCGGTGATTGTACTGTCAGGTTCTGGAACTCGCACACCGGGGAATCAGTTGTTGAGCCATTCAAAGGCCACACAGGGGGAGTCACGTCGATCGCATTCTCACCCGACGGCACCTGCATTGTCTCCGGCTCGTTCGATCACACCATCCGAATGTGGGACGTCAAGGATGGCACAACACTCTGGACTTCAAATGCTCACACCAAGGATGTGTACTGCGTGGCGTTTTCCCCTGATGGAACGCGTGTAGTGTCTAGTTCGAATGACTGCACTATACTAGTGCTGAACGGACGTGATGGTGCGGTGCTACATGGTCCGTTCACAGGTCATACCAGCTCTGTCCGGTCAGTTACATTCTCGCCCGACGGAACATGTATTGTATCTGGCTCTTATGATGAAACAGTGCGCGTGTGGGACGTGGAGAGCGGCACGACGGTGGCCGGTCCACTCAAGGGTCACACTGGTGTGGTTAGCTCTATCGCATTCTCTCCTGACGGTGCACGCGTCATTTCAGCCGGCGCAGCGGTATGGGTCTGGGATCTAGCGGCTGTCGCTCAAGCAAGCCCATCTGATGACTGGTCCATCGACGAGAATGGATGGCTGACCAACTCTCAGTCACAACGGTTGTTCTGGGTACCCCCCGACCTGCGCGCTAGGTTCGGGCTCCTTACCGCCTCCAACCCCATCGTGATCAACGCTGACTGTACGACCCGTATCACCCAGTCTACGCTGATGGGCGATCGGTGGCGTGATTGCTGGGGCGTGTCGTTGGAGTCAGATTTGTCCTAGCCAGCTCACTTCTCGTTATTTGTTTTATCTTCGCTCGTAAATTTTTACTCTCCTCCTATCTCTCATGTCCTTGTTGCAATATCACGATCTGTATCCTCCGCGGTTTGTTTGATCAGCGCATATTTCAGGGGTTCGATATATCTATCTGCCTTGGAATCAATTGATTACACACTCACTTCAAAGAGGGGGGAAATTATCAAAATCCTGTGCAATGAATGCACGACAGCGAAGCATTAACTATCATATCCGGAACCAGTGTTTGGCCAACGCATATATTTACCAATATATATGCGCAATTCTCCACCTACACAACCAGGTATCTAGAGAACGGTCGAAGCACTCAACAGTTCCCGGATATATAAAGTTATTGGCCTACTCACTTGACTCCTGGAAGGTGCTGCATCCTTTTCATGCGGGAGCAAGCAATCTCTGGTAAAGCTCATATTCCCTTAGAACAAAGTGGATATCATCCTCAATCTCGACTCCCCCAGATGGTGGAATATCCGTACAACGTGAACCCACTGCCCCATATAAGATATTAGCAGCTCGCGTTAGTTCCTCGCTATCATGTCTCCCGGGAGCTCAATTCTGAGTGCAACGGTCTACCCCTCCAGTATGTCTGGGCGTAGATTGGTGGGACAAGGAGTCCAGGCGGGAAGACTTGGATAGTCGGAGTCGGTGTCAGCCACCTTGTGGTTTCCATTCCACTATTCGGGCTCGGTGGCGCTAAGCGCTACCTCAGTGACCTCTGGAATGATCTTCGAAATGTCTAAAACCAGAGCACAAATCTACACCCGGATATCATAGGTTGGGGTGTAAGTTTCGAGTTGAAGCTGATCTAGAGTCATGAACATACTCTGAAGCTATTAGTGAGGGATGGGCGTTTCCAGGTATATGCGCACTACCCTATGAGCATAGGCACCAAGCTACTTCTGGATCAACCAACGCGAGTTTCCAAAACATAAATTTGGCCATACCCCAGCATTCAAAACCTGTTCCGGCTCCATTAAATCGCTTGGGTCACTTGGTCGCTGTTCCTGGTAAAGTTGTCGACGATTTACTGTCCGTCTTCGACGGCCGTGCTTTCAGCCATTGTGTATTAGTACACGCTTTATAGAGTATACAGGACGAGTTAACAACGTAATATCGCAGCGATTTTAGGTAATCAACAAAACCACGGAGTATATGTGTACGGACACTTCAGGCACACGCCAGGAAGCAATTACCCAGATGCAATCGCGCAAACACAAAACACTATACTAGCTTAAAAACGCATCTTGGGTATTGGCGCCAACGAAGTTCACGAACTGAAACCACGTATGATTATCAATAGGCATCATGATTATTCTCGAGTACTCGAGTGACATACCTTGTCAGTGAAATAAGTCTAAATTCGTGTCCTCCACCTGGCTCTGCTATCTCCTCCAAGACCTTGCAAGTTACTTCGTGTGGCCCAGCCGGAACGCCATCTGCAACATCAGCATCCCTAGATACAGCATCAGTATCAACCATGACAACTCCACTCGTCGACATACCTAGCAATGTTTCTACAGCGTAACAGGTCAGTAACATGATGTAACCTGGCTAACCTTAGTACTCACAACCTATCCTCATCCCACCACCCATCAATCCTTGTAGCCGCAGCCTCGTTATCATCCACCCAGCACTTTACACTCCCCAACCCAAATGTCTTACTCTTCAAGTAAGTAACCTTGATTGAGCCCATTGGACCGACCGTGATCGAAAACGTCGCATAGGCACTAGGCTCCTTGGCAAACACATATGCCTTGTCCTTCCATGCCCAGTCGAACCAGCCTTGCTGGCTGATGGGCTCCAGGCGGTGTTTTTTTTTGCTCCGGGCAGACAGACAGGTAGTTTTTAGTGGGGGTACCCGTTCGTTGTGGACGTACTTCTGGAACATCCGTAACTGAATAGGTGTAGGCATTTTAGTAGGCGAGTAGGGGATTTTGTGAAGCCCACCCTTGGAAACTCTCCCATTTCTTCTGGGCCTGGAACTGTGTTTCCTGGGTACTGGAAATCGAGGAGCGATGGGTTGGTTTTGATTTTATCTTGGGTACAGATTTGACGCTACATATATGCAATAAGCAGGTCGGCCAACATCTTGTGTCCCACCTTGCCGATCTAGACATCACGGATTAGTACTCAGATGCCCAGTAGAATGACTCAGACGCGTACATGTCGGAGGTCGGTGTCACTATCAGGTGTCGCTACGTGGAATATCTCTCGCTCTAGCTGAGGATTCTCGAGGACGTGATAGAGCGCCACGTTACGAAGGCTAACTGTTGGCAGGTCATAATACTCTGCTACACCTAATGCAAAGATATAAGGATAATCTACAAATTGTCTCACCTAGGCTTACCCATATGCAAGTCACTACCTGTTGAGATTTCATCAAAGAAAAGCGCCATGACATGGGCGTTGACGACAGCCGGCTTATGAGGCAATTCGAGCAGCAAGCGAACTAGGCGTTCGTAGGTTCAAGCAAAGTACTCGTCTCTGCGTGTCAAGCTCGTTAGCGATCGCAGTGCGTGGAAGATGAGATGCACCTTGTATCATTGATAGCCATTTCGATGATTACTAATTCAACGTCTTCGTCTAAAATAAACAATAAGCAAGTCGTCACATTGGTTGAAGGACATTCGTACCGATGTACTCTAGAGCACACAAAGATAAATAGTCAGTCGTAATAGTGGGCACTGCGCCGTTGACGAAAACATGCCCTTCGTGCCTGGGCATGGAGTAAGATTCAAGGTACCTTCGACGCATCTAGTAGACTCACGGAAAAGTTGTTCTCCACCACTCAAAAAATATAGTTGTCCAGGAATTCAGATGATCGACGCCATGTCCGGCGGAAACTGGCAAAGTTTGTTTCAACTATCAGGCGACGAGTCAAACATCATCATGCGTACCTGAACCTTTTAAAGTTCCGATATTGATGGGTTGGCCATCAGCAGCCTTTTGGAGAACTCGGCGTAGTCTTGTGTTAGGACCTTCATACGCGCGTGATCGCTCCAAGTTGTGTTGACTAGAAGGCGTGCACCGAACGATTCTTGCCTCATGCTGTAAGTCCCCCTCTCCTCAAGAACTCAATGAGGAGAATTAGAGTGTATGCGAGCTGCCTAAGACAGTCAACCTCGGCTCAACTCAGTCATTTATTTCAAATACCGACTTGGGACGCGGGATAACCAAACGTGAGAGGATTGTGATCGTTAAGTAACGAGAAATCATATTGATGGTACGCCAAGTTAAAAGAGACCACTCAACCCAATCAAGCACTATTTCGGCCTATTTCCCTCACGTTGAACTCTGAGCGGGGTTGAATGTTGGTCAAACAGGGGTAGCCCATGTATGCAATCAAAAAACTCAATCGTGTCATGGCCAAGGTAGCATTATTTAAGCCAATCTGTCGGTTTGCCTCATTCATGAGTTGTATGTCTATTTTATGTATTTATACGTGGATTTATCGAACGACTTGCATGCGCGATGACAAAGGAGGGTTACGTCAATCACACTGCTCCAGCCTGAGGATCAGCGATTCTCCGCCCACTCCTTCGGAAGAAGGAGAAAATTTAACATTCCGAAATGGGTAAATATCACTAGATACTCACATTCTCTTTTTTTATCTGCGCCTATGAACAAAAACGGAAGCTTCAGTTGAGTTACAGCACTTATGAAAGTAACTCGCCTCTTCCTCGGGTGTAAAGTCATTCACTATATTGAACATCTGCCTGATCTGGTCTGGAGTCTTGCCTTTGATCCTGTTGGCAACTTCGCGACACCCTAGGTCACTAGAGTTTGAATACCAATAATTCAATTAATCAATGACAGAGCGTGTCCAGGGGAGCTACTAACCAGAGAGGCTTGATATCCAAATAATTTGCAGCTAATATGATCTCGAATAACAGCTCCGGGTCGACGCTGATGAAACGCTGGTCCCATTCATCCGGCTCTAGAGAACGTCTGCGCCTAGGATCATCACTTTCTTCGTCCAAAATTGGAAGAGGTTCGGTGCGGTGGTGCTCGCAGTACTCGAGGACCTCGAAAATATACAATCTGAATTAACGAGTTTTCGGGCGGTAAAATATCGGGGCATACATACCTTTTTTAGAACAGACGAGCTCACGTTTGGAAAGGGGATTGGTTCATTCGGTACTGGAGAGGCGTATTGATGAGATTCCGGGGATAAACAGCCATCGATCAAATCAGCCGCACATACCATCCAGTGAAGAGATGATCCCGATACGCATGCATATATCCCAGTCGACAGTAAACACCTCATTATCATTAGCAACGAGCTGTGATGACATTTTGTGACCGATGGGATGTTTGGGGAGTCGATTCTCGAGGGAAGCTTAAATACAAGCGGCGGGATACTGCGGTGCTGATTGGAGGAAATGGCTGAGTGAATCTTTTATAGCTGAATGACTTTCTTAGCGTTGAGTGCCTGCCCATCCATCATTTCCGGATTGGGAGGGCGTAACGTTAGGGGGCTGCTGCGGTGTTCAGTCGGACAAGCGCTCAGACGCATGGCGCAGGCTCCTGTCCGTTGGCTTTGTTTGCGCAAACACCCTAATTTATCAACGCGGGGTCTATTGACATTGGCTGCTTCATGAATTCAAATTTGGAAGATTAAACAACGCTGGCATCATTGGGCAGTGACTTATTCAGAACGATGAGGCGGGTACATAAGAAGAAAAACTAGTCGCGCCGAGCACTTGCTAGACGAAAGGTTGCAAGGTTACTACATCGAAGGAATGAGTAATAGATCGCTGATAGAGTGATTCCGAGAGCTTACAGGAGCGGCTGGATTCCTAATTCATTGGAGGCTTGGATCATAAGGAGCAAAGCCTCTACTGCGATTTGGTTAATAAACGCGTAATCCCATTCATTCGGGTAGTACGTGTTAGAAGTCTCGGAACGATGACGATCGCAGTATGTGGTGACCTTGAACAAGGGCGATAACTAGAGTCAGCTAATTATCGACATTATGACTTGGAATGAGAAATACCCTGGTCATAGTAGTCGAGCTCACGTCTTTCAAAATAATCGGATTCTCGGATTGCAGATGCGCGCCTGCAACTCAACATGAGCAAGGTAGCTGGGTGCATTGCACGAGGGGAGCGGACATGCCTTGTGGGAGAGCAAAGAATTGTTTATACACACTCGGGTCAACCGTGACGACTTGACCATCGTTCGTAGTGAGCTGCACGGATTCAGACATGTATAGTTAACTAGTAGTGGGTGGGGTTTTAGCAGAGCGCTGTTTGGGTTGTCGTTTTATACACAGCGCTCACGCACGGGAACCCCCCAGTTTGTATTGCTTAGATCTCGAATCAGCTACTTGCATAGCTGTGGCGTAGCCTGGCACTCAGGGGACTCGCCGTGCTTGTCGATGCACCGAATTCATACCATTGGCGTTGCCTACTCTATGAAAGAAGGGAGTGGTATTAGCCACGCCAATCCCTTAACAAGGCAGCTGCCGTTTCTCGACTTTCCTAGGCGGAATCACATAAGGTTCTAGAATGAACGACCTACATAAATTGTATTGGGTTTTAGCGCTCGAGAGGGGTCAATGATATATGATGTTTGCCCACCCGCACGTGATGTGCGCTTACGAGTGGCTTGCGCCTATACTGCACTTGCCAGCCCGCCACTGCGGCAAAAAAATCCCATCTTTTGCATTATCGGCAAAGAGCGCTGTAACTAAGAACATAGGATTACCATTCAAAGCGGGCTTGATGCTGATTTGATGACCGGCAACTTCGGCCAAACCCACGCGGCGAATAGGTGCCAAGAGGATATCCACGATGACTAAATTTACTTCGCCAAGGCAAGCGCCGTCAAATCCCATGGAAATAAAGCATCATGGGAATGCCGATACCTTGTCTATCTCCCCTCCCACTTGTTCCTCGTCCTCGAGTCCGGTTTATCGACACAATAATGGTCGCCCACACGGCAGTCGCTCTCTTGTTCTCGCTTTCAGCGGCCGGAACCGCCTTTGCTCACGACGCTCGTCAACACCGCCACCTGGCGCGTCAAGATCCCCATGCCATCCCTCCTCTGGCGGAAATTACCCAAGGCATGCCAACAGAGCCTCCGGTGCCGCTCTCAGCGACTCCAGTTGCGGGCTCGCCACCTGCAGTCTCGGGAGCGCCCAACCTCCCAGCCAGTGAGTGCATATGCGCGCTAATCATCGAGTCAGAAATTGAAAATCTTCTCAGTCCCTGACATGTCGTCCTACCCACCGGCTGGTCAGGCAATTCCCATCGATTCCCCCCAAGTCAAGGAATGGCTAGCCGAGATCGCTGCGTCTGGTGTGCAGATTCCGGATATTCCTCCCAACAAGCCTCTTCCAGATGATGCCACTGGCGAAACCCTCTGCTCGCTCAACAAGGATGCTGCCGCCGCGGGAGGTGCTTCTGGTTCTTGCTGGTGGAGTTGCACAAGCTGCACGCGGGAGACCGATCTCGTAACCTGCCCCGACAAGTTGGCTTGGGGATTAACGTGAGTGGTGGTTCCATGTTTCGCCAAGACCGAGGCTGAATGAAATGTTCTGAATTTAGCTTCGACGACGGTCCATCCCCTTACGTGAGTCTCCGCTTGGATGAAATTGTCGAAAATGGCTAATTACAATCCGTTGAAATTCTTCAGACGCCCAAGGTTCTAAACTACCTCTCCGAGAAAAACCTAAAGGCTAGTTTCTATGTGATTGGTGCCAACGTTGTCAACCACCCGGAAATTTTGCAAGCGACCTACCAGGCTGGACACGAGGTCCGTTGCTATGCGCAGAGTCCTAAATCACGTCTAATACCTCGTTTTATCTTAGATTTCTAGCCATACCTGGACCCACCCCCAACTCACCACTCTCTCGAACGAGCAGATTGCAGCCGAGCTCGGGTGGACGCGCAAGGTTATTCAAGCGGTCCTAGGGGTTACGCCGAAGTACTTCCGACCACCGTACGGAGATTGCGGTATGTTGTTCCTGTCCCGCACTGCCTGCCGGCAGTATTCTAAGATAAAAATACCTAGATGATCGTGTGCGCGCTATTGCCAAGGGGCTTGGTCTCACCCCCGTCATCTGGACTCAAGGGTTTGATACTGATGGTGAGCGCATTCAACCTTAACCAACTGTTCCATGGCTAACAATCGCGACAGATTGGTCCGTCAACTCCGGGGGTGTATCAACTCAGCTCATGGAGGGCTATAACAAGATGCTCGAGACGCTTCCCACCCTCAACGACGGTGTCATTAGTCTTCAACACGACTGGTACCAGGGCACTGTCGATCTCGCTGTCGGTTACTTTTTGCCTGCTGCGTGAGTGAATATTTTCTCGTCTAGAGCGCTAATCTAACATCTATCCCCCACATATAGTCTCTCGCATAACCCCGCACCCAACTTCCAGAGCGTGATCCAGTGCCAACACCAGCCCCTTGGAGCCTCGTACCTCGAGACCAGCGGAGCCGCGGCCGGAACCGGAAACACTCCCGCTGCAAACACTACCAACACCGTTACCAGTGCCCCAGCCGGCACTTCGACCACCAAGGCCGCAAGCAACTCGAAAGCGGCGGCCAGCGGTGTTAGCACCTCCTCTGCCTCGCCCGCTGCTCCGTCGGCCAACTCGGCCACGATAACGGGTGCTTCGGGATTGTTTGCCGTGGGAGTGGCGGCTGTTTTGGGTCTCATTGGTGCATGAGCGGCGTGCTTAGATTTCTTTGGACTTTCTTGTATCTGGTTATGTTTTGGTTTCGATTTGCTTTGACGTACGGAGCCTGTGCTAGTATAGTTATTTGCACAATATACCATATATATTGGCGTGTCCCTTTGCGGCGATCGTTCATTCTGGGGACAAACAAGTAACTACATGCAATAAGAAATCTTAACAAAGATCGGGCGGATTGGCCGGAATCGATTTGAGGCGAAAGGTCGCAGCATATTACGGATAGACATTCGAATCATGGTCAGGGAAGTCTGGGTCCATCCTTCCGAGTTGCGTGGAGGAGGCATGTTTTATGAATGGTTCGAGTTGGACAAAATCGTCTCCCAAGTCGCCAAATAACTCAAACACGCACGGGTCCATGGAAGGTGCGAACGAGCTCGCGCTCGAGGCCAGGGTCGATCTTAGATAAGTCTCGAGAACATCGGCCACACGTTTGTTTCCAATTGATCCATTCATTATATGCAGCTCATGGGGCCCAGTGTATGTCTTGGGCCACAGAGCGGGAGTTCGACCCGCCGGGGGACTGTGTCCATAGCTATCCAACGCGTTACAACGGAGGATCAGGGTATCGAAATCGCGGCATGATGATAGGTATTCATTGATTCGAAATTTAGGGCCGGTATTAAAGATGCGTAATTGTTTGACCTGGCAGCGCTCAAGGAATGCTCGACAGCCAGAGAAGATTCGCGGCCTCCATATAAATCGATTGATAGAGATAAGCGCTGCGAGGGCACAGAAAGCTTTGTTAGAAGGCAAGATAGCCCAAAGACCCTTTGTATCTGCAAGTGTTTGAGCTGGGTCAAGGCTAGGTTAGCCGCCTCATTTGGTGATGAGTATATCATAATTTCTCGGAGTTTCAGAATTTGAAGCCATGGACATGCCGAGAGGGTTTGAAGCAAGGACGGAGCCGTCGTGCCGGCACTCTCAAGCTGTAACACAACGAGGTTATGGGACACGAGTTTCAGTCGATGTGAGAACCCCCCTCTAAGGCGTAGTACACGGATGGACTCTGCAAGCAAATCCCAAAGTTGTTGACTCATCACACCCCTCCTAAGGTCTATAACCTTCGTAAGGTCATCATGCAGCCAGATTATTAGTGTACGGACGGACCCAGCTTGTCCGTGTGCCATCCAAGCGGAGACCAGTCGGCGAACTCGACGAGGGTGACTCTGGTTGAACAGGTTGAATGATTCGACGCGCCTGAAATATGGTTGGAGGCACTCTACTATCATACTCATGCCCGAGTCAGAAATATTTTTCTGGCCATCGACCCAAATACTTAAGGGTGCATCCTGGGTACGTCGAAGGAACAACTGCGCAAGGTCGCGGGACTTCATAGAGTCTTTCATAGCCCCAAGTGTCAAGTGTACATGCGACCAGAGCGAAGAGGTACCAAGAGTGATAACGCGCCAGTAGCTGCAAATTTGAGATAAAGCAAGTGGCTGCTTGTGATAATCATGGAGTTGAGATGGATTAGCTGGGGGACAGGGATGACATGGTTCTTGCCACATAATCAAGCAGAAAATTTGGAGCAGAATCTCTGGTGGGAGCTTATCGGCCAATGACCTTGTAGTCTGGGTAGCGGTTCCTCCAGCTTGCTCATTGATGAGTTGATTGACTTTTTGTGTTGAAGAGGCTGAGTTCTGGGGATCCTCGCTTGGAGGGAGGTAACGTGCTGTCGAAAAATCATCATTGTTGGCGGACATGCCAGCAGGTTTCAAACAGTGCAACGTGATTAGCGGACCAGATGGACTGCAGGGTAAAGGAATTCTGTTGTGGTTGGCCGAGATCTCTACAAATGTGTAAAATATCATTTTATGGTATCAAAGTGCCCAGTTTCAGTATGATTACCCTTTTTGGACAGGATTTAGTAATATTTATATCGATTTTTGGGACAACTTATCCCACCACCTTGTTTTTCAAATTCAAGAATCAGACCCAGAGGCTCAGATATTAGGATAGTTTGCACCGAAAATTGGTTGAATCCATACCGAAATTCGATAAAATACCGAATCTGGACGCTTTGATACTGAAAAATGGTATTTTTGTCATTCTCAGTGGATATTACTAATAGAGCCCGGGTTTATGTAATGCGCCTGTGAGGCCAAGCCTGGATCTCGACTTCTGGCTACTTTGCCGTGTCAGCACACAGATACTTCGAAGATTGCCGGTCCCATCACGTCATTGAAGTTAGCCACTGGTTAAGAGTGAGATAAATTATAGGCCAAATTACTCTCTTTGTGTCTGGGTTCCGCCTAAATCCGGCTGAGGTAGTGCGATGATTGTGGATCTGGGGCTTATGGCACACAATCTTGAACATGGTGTACCGATTTGATTATGTAAGCTTCCTCTCTAGTGGCTGAAGTGGACATTTTTGGATGTCAGATATATTAAAAGATTCAAATACATTGCTAATATTGTGGAGGTGTGAAGTCATGACGCATATACCCAGCTCGCAGGGGTACCTCCTTGTGAGAACCTAGAGTTCGATCATTCAACCCGCTCTTGAGCTTTCGGCATAAATGTCAACAGGTTTTTCGTACACCTGTGTGTCTCTAGAGGGTTTTGTTTGGCGCGAGTGGTCAACATTCACCTTTTGCGCCTGTGGTCCGTCACGCCGGTAAACTCAGCGCCTCGGCATTACAGTACGATGAACGTTCCAGCCGGGCGCGAATTGAAAATCATGAGGTACCCCTTGTTTCAAGATAGGTATGCGGGAGCCTTTTCCGCTTGACTCCCCTTTGGTCATTTCAACGGCGGGTCCGCCTCAGAAATCGTTATTCATATAATCACGTGTATATGCTAAGTATTTACGATATCATCTGCTTCGACGGTCATGTAAATTTTAGTAGATTTAAATCATTAATCGAGAAGGGTACTGTGCATGGACAGCAATCCTTTGGTGTTGGTTCTTGCCTGGGTTGTTCGAGTCATCATTGTTTATGTCAGATGTTGCCGAGATGCCGGTCGTTCATAGACTCCTTCCCAGACCTTGAGCACGTGCCGCTCAGGGAAAATACAGGGTTCTTTTCGCACTGGCTGCGTGCTCGAAGGACTGGCCCCATTCTCCCTGTTTGCATGTATGTACCAGGTTCGCCACTGATGAAGTCGTTCTCGCTGTTACTCCCTGTGTCACTTTTTCGCATCGCACGTGATCCTACCGGTCATATTCCTGTCACTCGCTTGTATCTATCCAACGACTTTCTTTATTCTTACCGTCTAACGTCTAATATGGGGTCTGTTACCCCTGTTTCTTCACCTGAAATCACCTTGAAAACGCTCTCAACTCTCGGTGTTACACCATGCAAGTTCCAGACTCAAGTCTGCGATCTTCAGCTTCAAGGTCGCCACTGCTTTTTGATCTCCCCGACCGGTTCAGGGAAGTCGCTCTCGTTTTTGATGCCATTTATCTGGCAGAGGACAGGTGTATGCATTCTAATTTCGCCTCTTCAATTACTTGGCAACCAGCACGCTACACATCCTTGGATCGAAAAGCTTGGTATCCGGGCAATCAACCTGACGGCTGAGACAACATCTGACAGTTTATTTAAGGTATGTATGTCCAGAAATTTCCGCTCTACACAAATTAACCACAGTCCCATTGTTTATTGCAGGATATTGCAGCAGGAAAATACCACCTAGTTGTGGCGTCCCCCGAATACGTCGAGCAGGACTCACGATTCCGGAAATATCTGTGGGACTCGGCGAGCTTTCGAAAGCAGGTGACACGCATTGTATTTGACGAGGCCCATTGTGTTATGGACTGGGGAGGATTCCGACCAGCATACAGGCGCCTTCGGTTTCTCCGCCCTCTTCTCCCCGACGCAACCTTCCTTGCTCTTTCCGCCACACTCACTCCGACTATGGTTGCTGAACTTAAATCCCTACTTGGGCTATACGATGTCAAGGTCATTCGCCGCTCAAACGATCGACTCAATGTTGCCCCTGTCGTCAAACCTATGAAGTATACACTTCAATCCCTCCATGACCTCGCATTTCTGATTCCCCTTGGTGTTGATCTCACCGTGTGTCGCCCGCCAAAGTTCATGCTGTTTGTACAAAGCAAAAAAATGTGCCAACGGGCTGGGCACTTCCTCCGGGCACGATTGCCACCAGATGATCAAGACCGTGTGCTTTGGGTTCATTCGGAAATGACGAGTGGCTTCAACCAACGCACAATGGAAAAACTTCGAAACAGTGAGATCTACGGGGTAGTCTGCACAGACGTGGCAGGAATGGTAAGTTGTTTGCTTACATTGACTTGCTTCGAGTAGAATAATCTACATTTGACAGGGAATTGATATTCCCGATGTGGTTTTATCTGTACAATACCAGGTACCAGACAAACATTGTACACATTACCAGCGTTCGGGGCGTTCGGGGCGCGATCAGCAGCGATGGGCGTATTCAATACTTCTGGCCGAGAAAAAGTACCTTGACAAGACCAAGCAAATGCAGTGGGAGCAGGCCAGAAAGGCACAAGAAACGAAACAGAAGAAGAAGCGGAAGGCCGAGGCCACACTTGAGTCGCCCAAGCCATCTCAATCACCCCGTGTCAACCTGCCAACTGGTTTGGCTCAGGCCAGTGATGTTACTGTCAAGCTGGAAGAGGACGTTGAGAGCAAACCTGTCCCTGTGATCCTAGCTCCCGTTACACCTAAACAAAGCCAGAAAAGGCTTGACATTGAACCAGTCATGGATCAGTACATTAATGCGCACTCTCGTGGGGGGGCATCGGCAACAGGAGATGCCCAACCAAGTTGTCGCCGCTCAGCTGGGAACAGCTTCTTTGGGAATCCATCAGTTCCTAAAGGTGTGTGCTTCTTTACATTCGTGATTGGATTGATCTTCACCACCACTCCAGTGGGCGACGACAACTATTGCTGTACACGTTGCTGTCCTCCAACACCCCCTCCCGACAGGTGCTGCGACATGTGCAACCCTCTCCTTGCTGACACTTTAACAGGGTGTGTTTTAAAAGAACCCCCACCATCAACCAACCGAGCCCCAGCACAGTCAAAAATACCCGCCAACAAAGCTAGTGACTGGACAGATGCTGACGTTGGGCTAAAAGAGGCACTCTGCTTTTGGCGGGATCAAGCCGCTGAGGCACGATGGGGTCCAAATCACCTGGTTGGGGGACTGGGGATCCTCAGCAATCAGCAAGTCAAGCGTATTATTGAACTTGCCCGACTCCAAATTGTTCCCACACTCTCCGACTTCACAAAAGAGTTGAAATGGCTCTACATGCCTGTCTATGGTGCCGAAGTGCTCTCGATTGTTCACAGTTCCCACCCTCCTCGCAAGCCCCAGCCTCCAACCATTCCCCACAACCCCATCTCAATAATCACCCAAGCAGATGGAGTTCCAGGCAATGTCCTAGTTAAGACTCCAAAGCCACCGGTTTGTACCAGCTGCTTCCAGGCTGGTCATATCCGTAAGTGTGTCCCTATCAATTTACTAATGGTTGGCGTTGATTCCTGTTTCCCCTGCTGTAAAGGCTCAAGCCTCTCGTGCCCAAATAAAATTGCCAGACTGGCTCGTGGATCGAGTGATGATATTGGTCAAATAGCCTGTACAACACCATACCCAAAAGGCCTCAATCCATTGCCCACTTCAACGTTCTGGACACCTGTCCATCCTCCAGCCACCACAAGTAATCCACATCTTTCCTCATCGCTCAACTATAGTCGCAGTCCAACAAACCCACCAGTCCCTACCACGTATCATTATCAATATTTTGATCATGCTAATACATTGCCCGCAGCCCATGTTTCCCCTGCCTACTCATCTACAGATAGGTCCCACTGCTCTGGCCGTGCGTCCTCCTCTGCCGCACCACCTTTTGCTTCTTCCTCCGCACCATCTTCAACACTAAACCACAATTTGCCAGGCATATCCAGTGCTGCATTCATACCTGCAACAAACGCATTGACGGGGGTGGAATTGAGGGGTCGCCCAGGATGATGTATGTTCATTTCCTCTCCTTCAAGGTGCCGTCGTAGCATGGCTAAGTTTGTTTTAACGACAGGTGGTGGATGACGTATAGTCTGTGGTGTCAAATAAAAATTGTCTTCAACAATGCCGTGCACTGCCTGATAGTCTTTGATTAGTGGCGATTCCTTGATGAGATTGTCGAGTGTGCGGTTAACACCCGAGCCAGAGTGTAAGCACTTGTGCATGTAGTTATTCCGCTCTACAACCCAGTCCACCCCTCGGAATCCGTCACGCTTGCCTGTAGGGTTGGCCAACCAATTCCGCCTGACAATTTCCGACAGCTTGGCTGGCCAGCCTTCATCAAGGTATGTTAAAAAACGAGTGGTGTAGGTCGCATATTTATGCTTTTTTGTATGGCGCCAGATGTAGACCCAGAAAGGGAGCAAATCTTCGACTCGCTGGATGTCGCCATAGCGTGATGCTCGTGTTGTGGCTAGGTACAGTAGGCCATCGCGATTAAACATTTGTATCTGGTCCTGGACCGAGTCGGGTTGAGAGAGATCGTCCTCAAACTCATTGGTTGGGTCATACATCAACAGTGTAACGTAATTGCGAACCACTTCGCGTGAGACAGCAAGAATATTGTCCCAATTTGGCGTCCAATCTGTCAAAGAGACGCCAAATTTTGTGGCAACAACTAACCTCCAAGCATCGGCGATTGTGGCAAGCATCAGGTGCTCAATCAGGCTATGGGTACGTCGAAATCCTGGGTTACTGCTGATCTTCCCAATCTCTCGTGGTCGCAACAGGGTGCAGAGGTGGAAGATGGAGTGCGGGTGGGTAGCATGACCGGTACGGGGTTTGTCGGGCTCGATCCAACGTTGCCAGAGTGAGTCCGCCATTGCCATGCGGGTGTGGAACCACCCATTGATAAATACTAGGAATTGAAGCCGGTCTACGGCCGTATCTTCAATTTGGCGACTCTGTTGCAAGCTCCGGATCTTTTCGCCTGTGCCCAGATCACCGTGTACAAGGATAACATGCGACTCAAGGTCTTCGGTACGAGCACCACCCTGTGCAAGCATGTTGCTAATTGCTGCAGCGTTCCCGGACGTACTAGAGACACAGATGTTCATGGTCTGTAGCGGTATTTGGGTTGTTTTGGTTGCCGGGAGGACCCTTCGGGCGCTGGGAGCGCCTAATTCGATACGGCGGAACTTCTCCTTTAGTGCCGGGGGGATTGTCTCGAGGTTATCGTTGAGGAGGATGTCGCGGGCGTGCCAGGCAAATAGGGACTCGATACTGTCAGGATGATCAGCAGGAAAGGACGCCTTTGCAACCAAACGCATGAGCTTGTCATGCGACAGGGTGACCAGGGGCAGTGATTGGTTTAGGTTGAATTCAGAACGTGCCCAGACCGCTTGACAGAGGCGTAAGTCGGCTTTGCTGATACCAGAACATAACTGGACGAGTGTCGCAGTAGTCAAGCTGACCAGTTTTCCATTATTTGTTGCAGTCGGCTGCTCAGTATCGAATCGAACCTCGAGGTTGTCGTATGCAACAGCCCATAATAGAGTGGCTAGCTTGTTCGCTAACGCTTTCCTTGCTTCAATCGACATGCTCTGCACCATCCGGTCGATCGACAAGGGAGCAATGCTCAGGCCTACGCGAGAGAATAGCTCAACAATTTGAGCGGGGGTATTCATCGAGTGCAAAAAGAAACCCGTGACCGCTTGCAGCGCATTACAGCGCATATTGCTGTTGCTCATGCATATAGAAAACAGTGCTATTCGTCGCTGAAACCACAAGGTGAGTACAATGTTACTGGACCTGCTAAGAATGCATAAGGCTCACTACATGTGTTCGTTGTAACTGTCTCTGGACTGCATTTCCAGTTCGGGCCTTTTTCCGTGCCCCATCGGCCGTGTTCTCTGCACCCGGCTGCCCACCACCAGTCGCTGCGTCAACGTTGCCGTTACCTCCAGGTTCTTCATCTATATCCAACCAGTAGTCATCCTCAAGGTATCCTCCCCAGTCCTCGTCCGGCATATCCTCTACGGTCTCCAACATCTCAGCCTGTCCTCGGGTTTGTGTATTACGGCCAATAGAAGCTGGAAAATCGCATCCATTCAGGTGGGTAATTTTGGTTAAGTAGTCGCCTTGTTTATTGCTTGATTTGGCGGCGTGTTGGGCGGAGACGGCGTTAAGCAACACGCCAAACAGCTGCCATAGGGACGGGCAAGTCTCCTCAAAAATTTTCGCCATTTTCATGCTTGAAAACCCGTGGAACTGTGAAGGTGAGGCATGCGCCACATTGAAATGAAACCCAGCGGACGAGGTCAAAAGTTTGTTGATTTCGAGAGCGTATGCTCTACATGCGATGTTTCGAGCGATTAGGTTGATTGTAGGCGCAGTTTTGGGGGTAGAAATGAGCGCATGGACAATATTGTTGAGCGTGGCGGGCTGGCATAGGTTTTCACGGAGGGTATATGCATGCCCGGTGAGCTCGTTTGACTGCACAACCCCAGTTACATAAGTACAAAGTAAATCACCAAGTGTAATATTATTGTCTACAAGTAATTGGGAGATGAGATTGAGCTGTCGGTGAGAGACCATTTTTTTCGTGGCGCGGAGCGTGCAAGAGTGACAGGAATATGACCGGTAGGATCACGTGCGATGCGAAAAAGTGACACAGGGAGTAACAGCGAGAACGACTTCATCAGTGGCGAACCTGGTACATACATGCAAACAGGGAGAATGGGGCCAGTCCTTCGAGCACGCAGCCAGTGCGAAAAGAACCCTGTATTTTCCCTGAGCGGCACGTGCTCAAGGTCTGGGAAGGAGTCTAGGTCGTTCATAGTTAATGGCCCACTCGTGGGCTGACACCCAAGCCCTTGTTTGGCTTGTGCCATGCTCACAAGCCCAGAGAAATTTTCTTGGAGCATCTTGGCATATGGCTGCATGCAACTACTGGGGCGTATGGCCGATCAACTATTGCATACATAATTTCACCTATATTATGACGTAGAACCGATTGGCCATGACATACAGCGGCACGGGAAGAACACAATCGAACCTCCTGCCCACTCTTACTGCCAAAGGTGGATGTTTGGTCCGAAGCCTACTTCGTCGAGGCATGTTATCGTGATTTGCGGGCGGCGTTCCTGACCGTCCTGGTATGCAAGCGTGGTCCGGGGTTATCCCGGCCGCCAAGTTGCACTATGCCACCCGCTTTTATAATTCAGTCTGTTTGGGGAAGGGTCTGTTCAGCTCATTATCCTCTGTCTGTTCTCCGCCAACCTCTCACGCACCACCCTCCTTTCTGATATACCGGTTCAGTATGACTTCCTACCCCGAACTAAAGAATAGAACGTGCTGTTGTGGTATCCCATCGTGAGCTTGAGCTGTTGGTTGGTCTGCTAGTTGTCTGACCAACGTGAAAATGTATAGGCGGGTTGGGGTTGCAATTATTGCATGGCTTTATTTTTTTGCTGGCATTGCGGTCACCGTGCTAGCCATTATGCTGTTTATTCAAAGTATGTTTATAACCCTAGCCTTGCTGGTTTGATGTTGACGTTGAATGAAAGGCGAGTTGACCGTATACACCACGACTGGCGCCTTGGTTATCTTGATTGCTGTTTTGGGCCTAATACTTACTTGCGCAGCAGCTCTTGGGTAAGTTGGTCTCTCTGCGTCTGCTTCGCTCTTAAACCTGGGTCTTGACCTGCCTTGGATTTAGGATTGCTGCAACGATTGGACAATCTCCTGGCATTGCCAGTTTCTTCTCTGGCCTGTTCATCTTCCTACTCGTTCTGCAACTCGCGTTTGACGTTGGAGTTATTGTTCTCATATTCACAAAGCAGCTTGATTCATTAATCCCAGCATGTTACCATCCGCGAACGCAACGATCCAGTACTTGCGCCAGTGGGAGGACTTCAAGAGGCGTGATCTGGATAGTACAGACTGTCATTAGGTTTGCCCTTGGATTCTGTGAGTACGGGCATTGGATGTGTGAGAATTCTATTGAGCTGGAGCCCAGATTTTTCCCGTCGGATTGCGAGCTTCAGTCGACAGTGTGCGGAACGGACTGACCCAGAACTGCATGCCCACCTCGTGTCGATGGCTGCCTCCGCCAAGACTCCGAAGCTTGCGAGTGGCACGACATTCGCGTCACACTTGCCAACTGTTAATCCCGGTCGGTCACCCCAAATTCGAGTCTCTGCTCCAGGCCAAGCTCCGCCCAGTTCCCGAAGCTCAATCCCACAAGTAGGACTCCTAACGGTGCCACAGCGTCCTACCAGGCAGTCTCGATCCAAGGCGCTGAGCAAGTCAAGGGACCCACTAAGAGTCATGGAGATGGGACCCTTGGGTGAGTCTGCGTAAAATTTCTCATGTGGGGTGTAACGCAACATGCATTCGGCCGGGGTAAGATGTAAAGGATTGGAGCTAGGTTTCAAGTGGGAGCTTTTGGTGGGTGCGGAGTAGACGAACGAAGGCCGGTATGTTCATAGTAAATTATTTCTTTGGGTATTTTTCTATATATGAACTGTAATCAGATGAGGCTTCCAGCCGAGGTGGTGTTTGTGAGTTTGAAAGCGCCCCAGGTTCGAACTGCGATGGATGAACGGTTACCCATCCACAATGCGGACTTTGTGGGCCTTATTTATTATAACTGATGCACTATCTGATATACGCTGGCATATTATATTCACGCACAACATTTGTCTACTAAAGCGAGCAGGGTATATGCGTTATGCAATCCGGTTTCCACTTTATTATGCATAACTTTATCAATCCGAAAGCCAAGCTCGATCGGTTCTACCCGACCAACAACCATACGCTCTGCTTAGACTTCGAAGCAACTAGTGAAGTTTCCCCCCGCCCTCGAATAAGCCTGGCTGGCAACAAATCCATCCAGCGCACATAACCCTTTGGACGTTCCCAACTTTCCACACTCGGAAAGGCCGTTGAGTGGAATCACCCTATCGTTGATGATAATCCGCACATAGTCGCCTTGCAGGCCGGAAGTCGAGCAGGAGAGTTTCTCGACGACGGTCGACCCCGCAAACGGAACGAGTTTAGAAACCACGAATTGCTGCTTAGAGCTAGAGGGTATTGGGCCACGCGAGGGAAGATCCTGTGCGTCGCGAAGGATACCCAGAGCCGAGAGAAGCATTGCGATGTTGTTGTCACTGGAGAAATCCGCAAACTGTATGTATCATGCTGTTAAGTGTGTGAAGACAATACGAGCTAGAACCAAGCTTACGATTTTCGGAGCTGTCGGGCCGATAGGGAACGTAGCATTATTCGAGTTGAGGGTACTGTTTGTGGTGGTATGATCTTCCACTGGTGTACCCGTCAGACGTGCGAGGAGCTCGTTGACCCAGCCAGCGCCTTGGGAGCGTGCATATGCCGAACCGTACGACTTTGAGTAATATTTCTGCGAAATAGCCATTAAGTCTAGCCGGAAAGTGTGACAAGGGGTTGACTTACCTCGAGATCATAATAATATTCGTTCTGCTTCCATTCATCCTTGCTAAATACGGCACACCATGGGCTTGGACTCCCATTCTTGGCAGCGGTATCGAACCCGCATAGACTCATCAAACTATTGGTGTCGTTGTCGTTAAGGTTTGCTCCAGGCAAATGCTTGTTTAATCGCTTGGTGATTGCAGGCGCGAATTTACTCAGCCACTCGCCGGAAGCGATATCACCGGGGGAGGGATCCAGAGCCTCAGCTGCGACGCAGGTTTGGACGTTGAGGGTGTTGTTGCTCGTCTGTGAGGATACTTAAATATCTCGGAACCAGGAGTGCAGGGGATGAGACTTACGTCGCTGATGAGGATTGACACATCGGGCTGTGGCAAGCTCGCAATCGACACGTTGAACAAGCCACCTTCAAATCCCTGCCTCCACCATCTCGCAGACTCGACGATCCTATCTTTTTTTGCTGCGCGGACGAACTTGGCGCTCCCCAGGGAAGCATATTTCTTCGCAATAATTTGCCCCGAAATATATGATCTACCTCCTCGCATCAGAACGCCACAAATACTATACTGGAAGCCTGGAAGTTGCTCACTGGTTCCGGCCGAAATCAACCAGCTGATCTGCCGTGTATGTGAATCTGAATGAGGGGGCGAACTGGAGTTTGGGGTCTGTAACATTTGTGACGTTGGCCAGCTTTGCGAGTACTGCGTCGATGTCGGCGCCGCTGCCCGAAGTGGGGAATCTAGCACCGTGGCGCTGCAACTGCGCGCATGGAAGGCCCATCAATATTTTCAGTTCGTCTTCACGAAGATTCCAAATTGGGAAATCTGAACTTACGATGTTGACCATGCTCACGGAACATCCGGTGGGAACTTCAGTGGAGATTTCGCTGGGGACCGCGTATCGTGGGCCATATGGTCCGAGCTATTTCACAAGAAGGGACCATTTAATACTTCGGGAAATACTGAAGAATGACACTACTCACGTTGTGGGCAATCTTGTCATCCAACTGGTAACTGGGAAGTGTGGGTAGCTTAGCGCTATCGGCACGCTCAACGTGCAAGGGCTCAGAGTGAACATATGTCGCCACAGACACGATTCCACCCAAAACCAATACATCTTTAAGTCCCATCTTGCGTTGAATAAAACGTACTGTGAAAAGAGCCAAGAAATAGTAAGTTACCAAGAACTCCCACTCTCCCCTCGAGTATTTATATTTAGTAGAAATAAGGGACGCACGTACAGTAATATGGGAGTATAGTGCTTCTCTTGCATCCTCCACATGCCTCCAGGTCAACAGCTGTCGAATCCTTCTGCTTCGCGACCGCTTGCGGGAACGATGGTGGTTGGCTACTCATTGCTCAGGAAGATATCTAGGCATTCTCTTATATCGTTCGACGTGGGGTGGCAGAGTAGCTAGAGAGACACGTGTGTTCCGAGCATCGCTTTTCGGGGGACGAGCCAATAGTAAATTGGCAAAGGCTTGGAGAAGAGGAGCGAAGTTCGGGGATGCCCGAAACCGGCATTGCCCTCTCACGTGGACCCACGTGCGTGGCGTCAATAAATCTAGCTTATTTCCGGTTCATGAAAACCAAGCTTAAGCGGACCTCAAATCGCCCATTGGTCTCCTTGGATAGCGGCCGTCGTTGGGCTGCGTCGTGACCTGCAACTTGGCAGAACTTGTATCGATATGGAGATCGTTGAAACCATCCGAATCTATTTGCTGGCGGTTCGGCTGACTGTTGTAATTTGTCCAAATGTGATGTCACATCAGGGTAGCGCGTCTCAACAACACCAACCACCACTCCTTGTCTTTCAGTCCGCGGATAGGCCATTGCTCAATATTGGAACCAAGGGGATCTCATTGTCGCTGATACTGTGATTCAAAGCTATCTGCCTTGCCGGCTACTATTTCTTGAATTAATTGATTATCACCGGCGAAAGAACGTGTATCAGTCATGGCGAGCGTATCGACATCTACAGCGTATATTAGCCCTCTGAGCGTGTCATTTGATGAGCCAAGCCCAGTTCCATGGCCAGCGACCTTTACTTTAACTTCTATCGGTGACTATCCTTTCGGGTAAGTCTTGTCTGTGCCACACCAACCAAACAACTCACATATCTCAAGTCCTCCTCAGACCGACTCGATAGAGGCCTATGTCGAACGAAGATATCTCGAATGTCTCTGGATGCCGGAAGTCCTAGAGCCCCTGTCTTCCTTTATTCCTTCCCTTCGACGAATAACCCCGTCAAAAGGTTGGACAGCTGCGTTCGGACCACACCCGCTTCATGCGGTCCTGGATGAACATCTACTGGACTTGGTTGATATTCACAAAAAATATCGCAAGACGATTCCTGTACTGTTGGAAAAGGAGGGAGACGCACAGGATCCGGAAGAGGCGTGTATTTGGTACGCATGGACGCATGCTCAGCCTGTGCACGAGGAGCAAAAGGATGAGGAGGTCAACGAGGAAAAATGGGCCAAGGATTGGTTACACGAAGCTGAGAAGCGGGAGTAAGTTAATCACATCTCCCTGTACTTATTGATGTGACTAAGTGCTTTGTAGATACTTGGTCCAGATTCTACTTCGAATGCTTAAACTCACACTTCCGCCACCTCCTGTTCCAAAACGCAAGAGGCGTAAGAACAAGGAAGATTTTGAGGAGTCCTCTCCCTACGCCGAGACGATTGCCGGTTTGGAAATGCTGGTAGACCGTATAGGGATAATTCGACAAACAGCCTCCTCGAATCTCACCAAGGACAAAGACAAGGCACTTGGGAAGATCAAGGAGACCGACCGAGATTGGGCTGCCGTTTTCTGTGAAGATGTGCTAAAACCCTTGTGAGTTTCCTCGCCTCCCAGCCTGAATTCTCTAATGTCCTACAAGGTTCGGGGAGTCGCTACCAGAACATTACGAAACGGTTCGATATCACTGTCTGCCCGCACCATCTCGAGAGCCTTCTCCGGCGCCTTCGGTATCTTCCCTGGTCGACATCTCCGAATCCCAGCCACCCTCTCAACCCCACACCAGCCGATCGCTTTCTCGGGCAACGTCGATCTCATCACGCGCGGGAAGCCTAAAAGCCCGATCCATCTCTCGTTCTTCTGTTTCGCACGACCTGCGACAGAGTCAGAGCCAAAGCCAAAGCCGAAGTCGGAGTGGTTCGGTCGAGGCTGATACCATACTGGACCGATCGCGGAGCAGGAGTGTATCGTTTGCGGCGCGGAGTGCGGGCGGGATTAGGGCGACTATGTCGAGGCCGGGCGTGAGACCTAAAGGAGGAAAGTCAAAACTCAAACAAGTGAATTCGGCGTCGGGTGTGGGATTGGGTAAACCAGGTATGTTTGCGCCACGTTTCCTGGAATCACGGCTAAATCGTTGGATTCAGCTCGGATAACCGCGCCCGAGCCCGTACGAGCGCAAACGGCTGGTCCGACACTTTTAGTCGCCGAGACGCCTCAGAAACCGTCGAGGACGATGAGTCGCGAGGTTTCGGTCACTGGAGCGTCGTTGATGCAGCGCTTCCAAGGGTCCCAGTCGCTTGCTCGGGCTCAGTCCCAGCGAAATGTTTCGATGGATAAATCTGCGCTGGAGGAGTTTATGGTGTCTTCGCCCGAGCGGCTTAAGGACGATTTTAATTTTGGAGACATGGTGCTCGAGACTCCCAGGAAATAGACTCTGACCTGTATCTCATCTCGGTCTGTTTTTAGTAGCTTATGTAATTCGCTGGGTGGCACAAGTGACGAGATCAGCTGGTCCTTCCCACCACCACGCCTCTTGTCGCATTCTCGTATCGCTCTTGTAGAACCCGATGGATCTGTTCGCAATCTGACACTTGTAGCATAATTGGTTTTTACATTTATTTCATCAGTCATACCCTCGTGGTCTACACGTGGTAGTCCCTGCTCACAACAAACCGCCCGGCTCTGAGCGCCTGCTTCCTCTCAGATTACCACATCCATCGCGCACGATCTCGCTTTTGCTTTTCTCGTTTTCTAGTGCCGAGAGGTCGATCGTTCGATTGGTTAGAAGCTCGGAGTTCTTGGTTCGTATTATTTTGCAGTGTTTTTTGTCGATTTTCGACTGACGTATTTGCCATAGGTGTTTTTAGCCCAACATGATTGGGAAGATTTTCGGGAAAAAAGAGCCTGAACTAGTGCTATCGGACGAGTCGGATGAAGAACCTAGGAGGCCTAGGTTTCGACGAACGAGGAGTGCGGCGTCTGAGAGCGTTTACGCAGACTATCGTACGCCACCTTCCAAGTGTCACCCATAACCCCCTTGACCTATCCCCTCTTAGTGTCCGACGACTGGGGAGACGCACCTACAATCCATGTCGACCGTGATGGCCGCGAAATCCACTCTCGATCACCTTCGGATGATTTGGAAGACTGGCAACGAGGAGGTGGAGTGTTTGGTGGCGTAGCCGCTCGGATGCGAAGTATGAGCCTTTCAAAACCGAATTGGAACCGGGCTCCCCCTCCTGCAGTCAACGACCAGTATCGATTTGGGTGGGCCGATCGGGTAGAGCGTGCGGGTGGCAGGGACGAGCGGCAAGAGAAGAGGGATGAGGATAGGAGCCGACGGCCGGTCGCGATGCCTATACCCAACCCTGCCCCTGGCCCGATCGACGTACGGAGGGATGAAGATCCACCCGGACTAGGGGCCAAACCACCATCTGGAGTGCCTCTGCGACCTCCAGTGAAAGGTGCGACCGCTCAGGCTTCAACTACGGCCCCAGAACATCCTGGACTCTCACGTCGGGCAACACGAGCCTCCAATCGACCGACCGAGCGGACCAAAATCATTAATCCAGACCGGTCCACAACGAGTAGCCCCACAGTTATCCCGCACAAGGATATTGGGAGCGGTAAACCAGGCCATCGGCGCCACCTTTCCCGTGTCGAAAAGATTGCGGCCGTGTTCCAGCATGTGGCGAGTCTGCCTCTCTTGGCTGACACCCCTGTGCATACCTATTACCCGCCAAAGGAGAAGGAGATCGTTCCTCCCGCAGAGCCATTCCACACATACGATCCAACCGTCCCGAAACGGTATCGGCCGCCCCCTCCAATGCCGCCTTGCTGGTACCAGCCTAAACCTCCGAAGCAGAAGAAACCGAAAAAGGTCAAGGAGAAGAAAGGCGGCAAGGGCAAAATGGCAATCGCAAACGAGTTGGACAATTCTATGCTCTACGATGACGAGTTTGAATATCCCGACTTTCAGGAAGGATACACTGGATACACGCCTACTCTTCAGTCGGATCCGACCACCGATGATACCGAGACACTGTACGACCAACCGCGGATGATTCAAGACGTCAGCTTTGCACAGCACTCGATGCGGCCTGCGTTTTTTCCTGGACCTATTAAATCGACTGGGCTTACGACTCAGCAGCTACCTGATATGGAGCCCGTCGACCCGCGTATATATCCCGACGATCCTCGCATTTACCCCCATGATCCTCTAGTGTATCCCTACGATCCTGATATTTACACTGAAGATTCTGGCGTTTACTCCGAAGATTCTCGATATTATGCGGACGACCCTCACTACTACCCAGACGACTACCCCGCATACCCAGACGACTATCCCGCATACCCCGATGAACCACATATGTATCCCCCCGGCCCACACCCCGACATGTTTCCGGCTGTTCCTTATCCAGGCATGTACTACAACGGCCCACATCCCAATGACCATCCCGTCGGCCCTCTCCCAGCAGCACAGACACCGGGTCCTCGTCGCTTACAGATCGCTGCCGAGCCGTGGGAGAGCTCTTCGAGCTCTTCATCCCCACGAGGACCAATCCCCTCCCCCTTAACGACTGCTGGTGCCCGAACAGTCCATGCGCGAACACCTATGATAGTCCCGCTGGACATGCCTGAATCTGTTAGTGGTGTGACAGCCGCTGGGCCCCCACTGATCATCCCTACGCCAACGGGTACCCACAAGGCAATGCCTCAACGAACGCCCAAGGGCCACGCTGGTCCGCTTCCTGGCGGGTATTCTCCGGCCCAAACTTTTGCCAAACATTACGAGGCATATACGCCGCCCAAGAGAGGCAAAGGTCCCTCGCCACGCGTCGCACAAGGACATACGCCCAAGTCACGCTTGCGTTCGCCAGAGGAGTTCTACTACGTCCCTCCGCAAGGTCGGAAACCTTCGCCATTGGGCGGCAAAGGATCATCCAAGGGCCATGGTCCTTCACCCCATCTACCGTTTGGCGCATCACCTCAAGGGCCGTATGGCCCCTCGCCCCAGTTCCCGTACGGTCCTCCCCCGTTCCCATATGGGCCCTCACCTCAGTACGCTTATGGACCTTCACCACAAGCTCCATACGGCCCCTCGCCCCAAACCAGATACGGCCCCTCCCCACAGACCGCTTTTTCACAAGTGCCCCAGTATGTTTGGACCTGGGGCGCACCGCCTTATGGCGAAATGCCTCCCCCACCGCCTATCCCAGGTGACTCGCCGCCACCCATTCCGTCACCCATCGCTACAAGCACTGCTCGCTCGCGATCGAGCCGACGCTAGTTTCAGCCCTCGCTTGGTTGTATCTATCACGTGTTAATACTTCGCTGTCTTTCTGGACTTGTTTGCGCTCGGACTTTTTCTGTTGGGGATTTTGATGTATACTATGTCGCGAATTGAGATAGTATTTGCAACATTACGGAGGTGGTTGGGTTGTTGTCCGAGTGCGGGTGCGTCATACATAAGGAAGGAAACGGGCTACCACGGGTTGTCACAGGTTACTCGAAACCTAACCTCCTCACTGAAAAACCGAGGCCGAAAACTCGCCAGCGCATGTCCCGGCTAGTTTATTGCCTTACCCCAAATTTTAAGTTCAACGGGCCAATCGTAGCAAGTGCTACGGGCGGAAACAT
This sequence comes from Ceratobasidium sp. AG-K, assembly GCA_037039685.1. Lineage (NCBI taxonomy): Eukaryota > Fungi > Basidiomycota > Agaricomycetes > Cantharellales > Ceratobasidiaceae > Ceratobasidium > Ceratobasidium sp. AG-K. Next base: position 6,764,383 of record JAWNGF010000002.1, read on the forward strand.
TTTAGCGCCTGGTAACCCGAGGTAACCTGTTTCCTTCCCTAGTCATACATGTACAACGCGTTTCTGGTCGTTTTGGGTCCTCACCGCGGGGTACGATCTGCCTCTGGATTCTGTGAGACCCCAGTACAACCTTTCTATCGAGCTTCCCGAATTCACATGTATGCGTAACAGCAATCCGTTGTTGTCTTAGACATGTGCACTGGTCGCTGTTAGATTACAACGCGAGACCCGTGGCGTGAGTGTCCAAATTAGACTAGCACATCATCCTGAACTATCTTGAAATCAGGTATCGTTTAGGATAGAAGAACTTACTCGCAGGCACCTTGGCCACTTTTAGCCATGGTATTTCGCGTCCTCTCCATTGGCAGTTTTCGATGAGGTAGAAACTCGAGAGTGGGTTGTGGTTAAATAGGGACAATAAGAAGATGGACTGATTTAGTGAGATTAGCGGCCTTCAACGTTTGGTCGAACGGAGATATGCACTAGACGGAGTACCCATACGCTGGCTTGGCGTGATGTCACTTTGCACAAGTGTGGTCCAGGGGCACGCTCATACAAATTTAAAGTTGAGGAGGCCAGTGGGTATTAACTCGACTGGACGCAATCAGAGCTTGTGCCTTGATGTTTCATTGTTCTACTTTTGTAACATCGGCCCGAGTGGCGAGCTCGGCTGTTCGTGGTGATATTCGAGGCGATACGTAGTACGCCACGGAACTGAGCGTCGCTAGCCTTGTATAATCATTGGCTTCCTCAGATTTAGGCTCCTCCGTGGAGGAAAGCCGAAAATCACAATTGATTGGGCAGTCTTCGAAAGTATGGTTAGCATACCGTCACTTCCCTAATCAAGTGCACTGTTCTTCCCAATTTGTCGGTGGCAACTGAGCTGGTTTCAGCGTTAGCGGCTATGGCACTAGCTCGATACACTGAGGCTGCGCCTGACAATTCATGCCTGTCACTATTCATCTTCGAAAGTGAACCTCGGGCTAGGATAATCATGCACACCCATATACGGCAGAACGGGTGTTCCAACAGGATATATGCCCGCCTGTGTCGTTGGCGGAAAGTCACAACCTTCGCCCTCTTTCCATTCCTTGTCTTGCTAGTCACAATCTGATTAACATGGATCCTTTCCGCGTTGAACCAGTCCATCTCATGGATGCCCACTCCGGTGGTGCGCATCTTACCTTTACTATCGGCCTCGTTTTCAGCGGCGTAGTCGAAAAGACGCGCATAGAGTCCGCGGTGCAAACGGTTGCTCGCACCTGGCCCATCCTTGGTACCCGCTTGCGTCGTCCTAGCTCAGATGTAAGTTCGAGTGGATACTCGTGTCTTTGGTAGTTGCTCACCCCTGAAAACCAGTCGCCCGTCGTCGAGGCTCTCATTCCCGACGCTGAGCATGCTATCCTATCGACCACATTCCGCGTGAGTGATGTGTTATATTTCGAGCATTCGTGCTAATGTCCTTCACAGATAATACCCAAGCGCGTTCATGAAGCTGAGAACCTTCCCGTCCGCACCCAAGCCATCAGCACCCAACGACTGAACCGAAATATGCACCTCTACTTCGACAAGGCTCAGCCAACAACCGAAGAGATTATCGCTTCTCAAGGACCGGCATTTCACCTTCACATCTCATGTCTTCTCGATGCGACAACTTTTACGCTCACCCTGCCTCACATGCTAATGGACGCCTCCGGCGCAGGGTCTGTCCTACGTGGGCTTATATCCGCGCTGGAGGGCAAAGAGCTCCCGCCCCATCTCCCGGGTGACCCGTGGCAGGCTGCCCTGGATGCTGGCGGTTCACGTGAAGCCCCGTCATTGAGAGGCTGGACGACATACGGCCCATCCGAGTTTGCGACTGCTGCCGAGTCAGAACGATTGGACTTCGAGAATGATGGTCCGATCCAGCAGCGGACGGTGTACTTCCCTTCGGCCGAGGTCGAGCGTCTGAAACAGCAAGCAATGGACGAACTAAGGGCTCAGGGCCTGACTGTACCATTCCTCAGCTCTGGGGATGTGATTGTTGCCTGGCTTTACAAGGTAAGTTCAATATTTAATGATGTTATCGCAATGTGCTAATTGGTGTTAGCACTTTTACGGTGATGAGCGTTACTCTCCTGAACGGACCAGCCGACTGATCTATGTCCTTGATGCGCGGTACGTTGCACTCCTTCAGCTCAACCTCAACTCATATCTATTCCCAGACTTCGCTTTCCGGAGATTTTCAAGCCTGAGCAAGTGTACCTAAAGAACGGATACTTGCTCATGGTCAACGATAAGTACGCCAACGCCAAAGTCCGTGACATGTCACTTGGCGAGATCGCCCGAATGGTTCGAGAGCTTGTCATTGAGCACTCGAAGCGGGAGACGATCCTCGATCACTTGACATGGAAGTTTGATCATGCGGGTGCAGTGCAGGTGCCAGCGCCGGCTGGAGAGCGGGTCATGTGTAAGTACCATCAAGTTCAACCGAGGGGACTTGAAAGTTAATTTTATCTCCGATATGGGCTTGTAGTCGCTTCTAACTGTGAGTCCCTTGATTTTGTGGATTGGCAAACGTAAGAACTAATATCGAATTCTACTTGGTCTAGGGTTGACGTTTGGATTTGGTGAACTGAGCATTGCCAATGTCATCAAGCCAGGTACGGGTTCCGGTGAAGTTCTTGACACTTATTGGTGGATGCCAGGAATTCCTCGGTAAGACACTGGCCTGCCTTTGAAAGAATCATCTGACCTTGTCCTCTTTGGGGTTGACAGTTGCAGTGGCTGCATCACTTTCCGTGACACTGAAGGAGGTATCAACGCCGTGTTCGACTGGGCGGAGAGTAACTGGACCTCGGGCACCATGGGAGCGTACGCTATCGAGAAGCTGGCATTTCCCGCAGAGATCCCGGCGAGGTTGCGCATTTATCCCGTCTTGTGGTGGCTACAACGGCTTGTCAGCGTTTGGCACTAGAACTTCTGAATTTCTCTCATGTGATCTTAATTTTTTGATGCGTGTTACTTATTTTCGTTCAATGATGATTGCATACATGGTTAGACACAGAGAAGGACACAAACTTTCTTGGGTTAAGTTTATCCAAACGAAGCAACTCTTCAATAGGGCACGCGACGTCGAACACCGGTACCGCACCCGACTCCCGACCTCAGATTCATTCAGGGCCCGTTCTATCGAATCACCTGGATCATTGACGATGGTATACACATTAATGACACCATCCATGGTTTGGTTATCGCCTATCCTCTTGCATTTTCCTTCCACTTCGGCGGTGCAAATCCATAACTTTCAAGTCTTGGTGGCTATCACGGCAGCACTGCGTATAATCTCCTGCATCAAATCAACTTTTCAAAAACTGCTATCGAGTTATTGAGCGAATGGTGTACCTAGGTACGTTTACGCACAGCATGCCCTCAGGGGAAAGAAACTGAAGATGTATGGCCACGAGTCTATTCGCTCCACCTTTGTCGCCTTAGGTGCGCATAAGGAAGCAGGAGATAGGTCTGGGTTCATGTCGTACTTTACTAGACCGTTGAAAGGAGATAAAACAACATTACATATCTTACTGTAACGCTACGGAATATTCAATAGGTAGTCGAGCAAGGTGCCGGGCACGGCACCTGCAGATATCTGGTTCTCATGAATTATTCTAATTTAGGTAATTAATTGAGGCGGGAGTGAAGAGTGGCGAAAATGAACTGAGGACTAGGAGGTAATGCTACCAAATACAGGGAACGCATAGATCAACACAATCGCTGAGGTAGAAACTCAGGGGAGATCTCGCTGTTGATGGCCAAAACCTCTACAGGCAAAACTAGGCTTGGAATCAATCTTCCGCGGCGCAATCGGTGGCGCGTCTGACTGTTAGTCACCCGTTACGTTCGTATAGATGACTTGATAGCTTGAGCAAGTCGGTTGCGGTTACGGTTGAGATTGTATGGATTCAGGCTAGGGTTTGGGTCTAGAGTCAATGAAGAAGCGAGTTCGTAGATTAGAAAACCGAGCACTGAGAGCGTCGAACTAGCATAGACCAGCACACGAGGGTCGAGTACACCAGACCTAAGGCGAGGAGAGAAAGAGCGCAGTGCTGAGTAACAGGCAAATCAGTTCCCCACAACGAGATATAAGTGTACGGCTCAAGGTTGGCTAGCGATTGCTCAGTCCAGACGTCGAAAGTGGGTTAGGAATTCTTACTGTTGTGCTGGAGGGAGCTTAGAAAGGTACGAGGAACATAGCTGTCGGGAAAGTTTTGTTTTTCCAGAGTAGTTTTTCTCATGGTTTTTTTATCTGATCCAAAAGTGTATGATGCATGGTGCATGTGGTGGTTAGCTACTGGGAAAGTGGAATCGGCGGACTTGAGGTTCAAGAGCTGCATGTAATAGAATGCTTAGGTGGCACCATATAACCAGTCTTCCGTGGCGCAATCGGTGGCGCGTCTGACTGTTAGCCATCATTGAACTGCTTTGGTCACGTAATCAGAAGGTTGCTGGTTCGAGCCCAGCCGGGAGAGCTTTTTCTGCAACATCTGGATGCTGTTACAAGTCCTGCTTCCAGTGGTCTTTTGTCCCTTTTCTCAATTCAAACCGGTAATATGTTTTTTATAGCTTATCGTACAACCACGGCAATTCTGGAGCTACTCCGAGTACAAAGATGTCGGACTAGCACTCGGAGATCGTACATGTTTGACATTCCGAAAGCACCGGGTGAATACTGTTGTATACTTATCGGGCTTCCGCCTGGCTCAATTGATATGCGAGAGGTTCATTAGGAAACCCCAATATCGTAATTTGCACGATTAGTGCTATAATGGTGCTCGGTGCCAGCAATGGTTTATTGCGTTGTTTGTCCGATGTTACGGCAAGATTACTTTTAATAGTGAGCAGGGTGTTCACGCAGTTCATTCAAGCTCATCGATATCAACTCATACAACACAAACGGATGAATTCGCGTGCGCGCTTTTGTCCCGTGAAATTCATATAAGCGCTTGAGGTCGATGACCAATCACACCTTAAATTCACGTGCCGGGACATCCCACGTGAAATCCGGCTACAACGGCTACGTATGCCCAATAAATCGGACTAAGACCGGTAAGCGGTGACCGAGCAGCTCTTTATAGCCAGGACTCGCGCCCCGCATCCCCACATCCATCTCTCTCCTACCACCATGGCCAAGTCTGCAATCCTCGCTCAGTCTCCTAACGACGTTGTCATCGTCTCTGCCCTCCGAACGGCCATTACCAAGGTGTGTAGAACGCCATGCTGCACGCATAATCTCGCTAAGTCGGAATGTGTAGGCCAAGAAGGGTGGCTTCAAGGATACTCACCCCGAGGAACTCCTGAGCAACGTGCTCAAGGCGGTCTACACTTCGGTCAAGCTCGACCCGAAATTGATTGAGGATGTGGCAGTCGGCAACGTCTTGCCTCCTGGTGGAGGAGCCACCGCGGCGCGCATGGCTGCTCTGCATGCGGGCATCCCCAACTCGAGCTCGGTCTACACTGTCAACAGGCAGTGCAGCTCTGGATTGACTGCCGTTAGCCAGATTGCCAATGAGATTAGTGCTGGGCAGATTGACATCGGTATTGGTACGTCATATAAATCCACTGTCTCAACCCTTGCTTGTATTCTAACTCCATATTTGCAGGTGCTGGTGTAGAGAGCATGACTCATGGCTATGGCGCAGGTGTCATGCCGTCCTCATTCTCCGAGTCGGTCATGGCCAACCAGGAGTCCGCCGACTGCCTGATCCCCATGGGCATCACCTCGGAAAATGTCGCCGCTCAATGGAAAATTAGCCGCGAGACTCAAGACGCGTTCGCCGCGCAGTCGTTCGCCAAGGCCGCTGCCGCCCAAAAAGCAGGCAAATTCCGCGCCGAAATCGTGCCCGTCAAGACCAAGTGGGTCGACCCCAAGACCCAGGAGGAAAAGCAAATCACCGTCGAGCACGATGACGGTGTCCGCGAGGGCGTCACAGCCGAGAGTCTGGGCAAGCTCAAGCCCGCGTTTTCCAAGACTGGTTCGACCCATGCTGGAAACGCGAGCCAGGTCTCGGACGGTGCGGCTGCAGTCCTATTGGCCCGCCGCAGCGTCGCGCAAAAGCTCGGACTGCCGATTCTCGGCAAGTTTGTGACTTCGGCTGTCGTTGGAGGTGTGTACCGGTTCGTTTGATTATGTTCGTTACTTATGCGTGTACAGTTCCACCCAAGATTATGGGTGTTGGCCCAGCGTTTGCGATCCCGAAGGCCCTCTCCAAGGCCGGGATCCAGCTCTCCGACGTTGATTTCTTCGAGATCAACGAGGCGTTTGCGTCCCAGGCTGTCATGTCCGTGCAACACCTCGGCATCCCGCTCGACAAGGTCAACCCCAAGTGCGTATTTCCTCTCCATCCACTACACTCCGACTAACATGTGATTACAGCGGTGGTGCGATTGCGCTAGGCCATCCTCTCGGATGCACCGGTGCCCGACAGGTCGCGACGGCGTTCGCACATGCCAAGCGAACCAAGGAAAAGGTCATCGTCACTAGCATGTGTATCGGTTCGGGTATGGGTATGGCGGCAGTGTTTGTGAATGAGCAGTGATCGTGTTTATAATTCGAGTGTAATGTTATGTCGGGATTAGTATAAATCCAAAAAAAAATTGCATTATCTGGGTTGGGAGCGTGGCAAGATTCATTTCATAATTTGTGCGCGGTCCCTCGTGAGGTGCGATGATAACCTCGTTTGTGAGGTAGGATGGAATGAAGGTTGCGAGTTATGAAATGAATGCAGTCGGATTCGACAAATCTGAGACCCGGAGCGGTAGGCGCAAATTTCCCGGCCGGTGAGCGTTGGCCTCCAAGAACAGCACATCGGGTAGATATGAAATGATAGACCAAAAGACAAATAATGCATTCACACCAAACTCGACATACAAAAAACATGCGCCCAACGCTGATTAGTCGCCAATCAACTAGAGGCAATACGAGATAACGACATGCCCAGCGATGAGCCCGTAGATGCTCTTCTCGCACCCGCTGGACTCTTTGCGCATCGTCTGCACGGGAGCACGCCGGTTTGTAACCGGGGGGAACGAGGGACTGTAAGGAACAAAATTTTGCGCAAGGGTTTATATTAGCATGGGTGGTCTGTGCGTTGGCGCTTAGCACACTCGACATCCACTCGCGTCGAGTTCAGCAAGAAGTTGAGAATATAGTCTGTGCGTCGGCGTTTATTATAAAGCTCACCCAATCCCTGCAGCCAGCATCAGGATTGCAGCCGTGTTAAATTGCGTAATAATTTCTCAGAGAAGCCTGTAGTCGCGAATTTATTGTATTGATGAACCCGGATCAATACGACTGTCTTCAACGATGGCAGGACGCTCGACGGCAATTCGATAACTCCCTACAGCACCTCTTCAGATCAACCCAAGCTCTCAACGAGACTCTATCGGAACCTGGGCTGAATCCCACGCTGCTCGAGAAGGCTACCGTTGAGGCAGACCAATACGCGGGTGCTCTAGCCACTAGGGTAGAGAATTTGGTCAAAACCCAGGCCATATTGAAGATGATACGCAATAGATCAATCTCTCTCGTACCATTCAACAAACTCCCTTTGGAAATTTTACTTCCCATCCTACGCACCATTGTATTCGATTCTGAACCCTACGATCTCGCTTTCGCTGCTGGGAATCCTGCGCGAATATCCGACCAATTACTCAAGATAACTCACGTGTGTACGTCCTGGCGCTCGCTTGTCATGCACACCCCTTCATTTTGGTCAACAATCCATGTTGAATACGGCGGTGCAAATCACATGGATATGACGTGGAGCCGGACGAGGGCGTATCTCGAACGCGCTCAAGGACAGCCATTGGTTGCTTCTTTCTGTGGGAGTAACACCAAGTTTCACCTGGCAATAATGGAAGTCAACTCGTCTTTTGGCCAATATTTCAAGAAATTCCGAGATCTGCGTTTGATCTTCTGGTCGCTCAGAGCGATAATGAGACATCTCAAATTATGGTTTACTGTTGGGCAACCTGGCACAGTGCAAAACCTAACACTTCACAGTGGTCATGGTTATTCTTCGCGCCTTCGTTTGCCGGATATTCCTCTCCCCCAGCAGCGAATTGATTCATTCTTGGCTCCCATCCGCCGACTGTCGCTTCGCTTCGTTCGATTTGAATGGCCTTGCCCGGTATACCATAATCTGATTTTTCTAGAAATATGTAGCCTCGATGAGGAGAAGTCACCACGATTGTTACAGCTGCTAGGTGTCCTTGCCGCGAGTCCCAAACTCCGCCACCTCCAGCTCCAGAAGATCCATATTTTACCCGATATGGGGGGCTCCCCGCAGCCTGTTCTTCTGGCCGAGCTCGATTACCTCGATTTGCGAGGGGTGAATCCCAAAGGACTGTCTCTACTACTTCCCAACCTTTTTGCGCCCTTACCAGGCCTGAACTTTAGAGTTGGAATACACCCTAACGTCGGTGGTGTAGGCTCGGTGACCCGTTCATTCATGTCTCGGAGTAGTATTTCTGAGCTCTTCATTACTGCGTCAACCAGCCAAGGTCGGATCGCCCAATATCTCTCGGTAGTTCCGGACCTCACGCACCTCATACTCGATCTGAACCTCAGCCGTGGTGACGATATTCTCTTGGGAATGATATCCTATAATCATGCGGAGCCAACTCCGGAATGCGTACCAAGGTGCCCTAAACTCTCTCACTTGACCATAACCAGGGGTCCACTCCAAAACGACACAATCCAACAGGTTGTCCACGCCCACTCTGACATACACGTCCTCAATCTTTTCGCTTGTTTCTTGGAACCGTTTGAGGAGGATGTGATAAGCTCTCTTGAGCCAATCGTCGCACAGGTGAACTGTGGTGGGAACACACCGCTTTGGTGTAAGCCAGTGACATAGCCCTGAGCGGAGATCCTCCATTACATGTATGCGCTACCTTGGTTCGTAGATAACGGGATGTACAAGGTTGCTCCTTTAGATTCACATTTACAATCTCGAGTTATAAAGGAGTATTATTCCACAGATATCCGGTACAAACGGCTGGCCTAGGCCGTGGTTAGTAAGGCTGTACATGCGTGGTCCGTGCGTTGGCGCTTTACCAATGACACTATATCGATACACCCCCTTCCCCAAATTCTCTAGCCCACTTATTTTTACCCGGCTCAATAAGCGTATCAACTCTGCCACTTGTGTACCAGCCAAATGGGATCGATTCAACCTGAGCCTCTCCAACTATGGAGAGACGCCCGACACCAGCTTGATAATGCGCTACAACAATTCACGTCAGCCAGCAAATCTCTCAAAGCCTCCTTGTCCCGGTCCTCGCTTGAATCGGAGCAACTTGACCGAATTGCTATGGAAATTGACCAATACTTGCCCAACATAATGCCCATGATAGAGCAGTTGAATCGAGTGCGAGCTAACCTGGGGAGCATACGCAATCGATCAGTATCCCTTGTGCGAATCAACAAGCTACCTTTGGAAATCTTACTCCACATCCTCAGCTTCACTGTTCATGCTCTCGAGCCCCGTACTGCTGATGCTTCCTCGTCCGAGAAAATACAGCACCAAATGTTATCCACTGTAACACATGTTTGTGCGCTTTGGCGCTCACATGTCGTCCAGGCTTCCTCATTTTGGTCAAAGGTCTATCTGAAATATAATAGCAACATCCATCTTGTGGATTTATGCGATCGAATTAGAATGTGCACCAAGCGTATTCGGAGCCAACCTTGGATTCTTCATTTTGACGGTGGGCCAATCAGTTCCCGCCCAGACTTAGCGAGGATATATACTCGCCTTCGGGCTTGTATTGGCAATCTTCGAGAGCTGCGCTTGGTTAACTTTCGTTCTCATGAAATGATCCGACAATTTGTGACGGCCTGGTTGACGGATGGGCGGCCCCAATCAGTCGATACACTATATATTGCGAATACTCAATCCTCTGCAAGCCTAGCCCTAACCAATTTGCCATTTTCTCGAGATCATATCGACTCCTTTGCGCTTTCTATTCGCAAGCTTTGGCTTCATAAGATATGTTTTGATTGGGACAGTCCAATATACCACAACCTCACCTCCCTAGAGCTCAGTAGTTTGAACATAAGTTTATGCCCAAAGCTAGACGTGATTATCGGGATTCTTGTCGCTTGCCCCAAGCTTCGCAGCCTTCGACTCTATTATATGTCATTTCTACACGAAGGATCAAACGCTGTGCAACCTGTTACTCTATCTGAGCTCTGCTCTCTCAGTCTGGCGGGGGCGGAGCCATGCCTTCTGCTTCCCATGCTGATTACCCCTTCGCGAGATCTACGTGTCAAGTTAGACTTACATCCTAGGGCCAGTGCGGCTGGCTCTGCTGTCCGGGAATATTTGTCCACTAATGATCCAACGAAACTTCATATCAGGCATCCCCGGAATACCGAGGACCTTGTCGAATATCTTGAAGCCGCTCCTAGCTTGGCAGATCTTATCCTAGAGCTGAATCTCGGACCTGCAGACACGATTCTGTCCACTCTTATGACAGAGACGAGCAACGAGATCACGCTCAGGTGCCCAAAGCTTTGTGCACTCACCCTAGCAGAGGGTTCCCTCCAGAACGAGACCGTACAGAAAGTGATTTCCTATTATCCACATATCCAGAAACTTCGATTGTACTGCTGCTTCTTAGAACCTTTCGATGAGGAATTGCTGTATTGGCTCCGACCGCACGTCAAGGACGTGAAATGCACCACAAAGGTGCCATGGCGCTAGTTGACGAACAGATCTGATGTAGTACGTTGGTCATGATCATTTGCATGCGTTACATTTCGGGTGAAGGAACTCAGCTCGGTGCAGATGTAGCGCTTGGTTGCGTTAGTACTACAAAAATACCAGAAGTTATGACAGACGATATTGTTGACTATGGCGTCCATAAAAGAATGGTCCTACTCAGGCTTGACTGGTAAGAGAGAATCGATGAGATAAGCAACAGTGGTCCGTGCATTGGTGAGGCGCTTGTCTCATGCCGAACGTGATCAAGCCAAAGACGGCTGTCATCTCGCTTTCGATACACCCCTACAGCTTTAGTGCAACCCCTAAATAAATACTACTCAAATGTGTCTGGACTTGCCTCAGTCACTTCAGCGTTGGAAAGATGCTCAGCAACAGCTGGACGACGCAATCCAATGCTGCGTCATGGCCACCAAATCCCTCAATGTCTCTTTGTCTCGCGCCACGGTGGAGCCAAATGCGTTCGAGAAAGCTGCTGTCGAAATCAATCAGAATTGTAGCATGGATTCGAGAGTCGCGAAACTGTATCAAACACAAGTCACTCTGAGAAGAATACGCAATAGATCGGTATCTTGTGTACCAATCAACAAGTTACCCTGGGAGATTCTTTTACACATCTTAAATATCTCTATCCATACCGTCCAATCGCTCGGATCCACCCCATCATATCTCCTTCAACAACGTATGCTGTTCAACACGACCCATGTGTGCGCACTCTGGCGAAAAGTCATTGTGGATACCACTCCATTTTGGTCGACGATCTATCTGAAGTATGGAATTAACATTCAACTCACCGGCATGTGCAACCAAACCACAGTTTGTCTGAATCGCGCTCGAACCCACCCACTCGTGTTGCAATTCGACGGCCCCGGGGTCATATCTCGCTCAGATTTAGCGAGGTTACATTCCTGCGTTCGCGCACATCTCAAAAATACCAAAGAGTTACGCTTGTTAAACATGCAGTCCCACGAAATGGCACAAAAGAATCTTGCGTTTTGGCTAACAGATGGGAAGCCAGGTTCCGTTCAAACGCTAGCAATTTGGACAAATACCAGAATTTCAGGGCGAATAAATCTGGGCAATCTTCCGCTTTCCCAAGAACGGATCGACTCGTTCCTACTTCCTATCCAGCACCTCAGACTACACAAAGTATGCTTCGACTGGGATAGCCGTTTGTTTCATGGCCTTGTTGTACTGAAGCTCACGGATCTTGATGGAGCCGCCTCCCCGAGACTACCCGATATCGTAAACATTCTCGCAAAATGCCCAAAGCTCCGTAACTTTCAACTCGAAAACGTATTTATTCTGCCTGGCGAGCCAGACTCTCCAGAGCCCATCCTTTTACCCGAGCTCATATTCCTCAACCTACACCAAGTGAGCCCCCGAGGGTTATGCTTGCTGCTTCCCATGCTCGCGACCCCATCTACAGAGTTGGGTATGAGAATAGACTTGCATCCTGGTACCAGTGAAGCTGGAATCGCCGTTCAAACGTTCCTATCACGTATCGGCCCCCACAAACTATGGATAGATAATACGACGAGCACAGACGGGCTGGTCGAATATTTTTCCGCTACCCCAGATCTCACCCATCTGATACTGGACCTAAACTCGGGACCCGGGGACACCCTCCTCGACACTTTGGTTCGGGATGTGGGCGGCGAACTGATACCCCAATGTCCTAAACTACAGGCGATAACCTTGACCGAGGGCTCGTTGCAAAATGATTCGGTGCGACGCATGATAACGGTTTATCCTCATATCGAAAAGGTCCGGTTTTTTGCTTGCTTCTTGGAGCCGTTTGAGGAGGAATTACTATATTGGATCAAACCACTCGTCAAGGACGTACGATGTAGCTCAAGAGCGATCTGGCAATGAAGAAATATCAATAGATTGTATCATTCATTGACCTTGCAACTCCACCATGATCAGCAGCGAGTGGAGGAAATCGAACATTCCGAGCAATCATCGGTTTTAACAAAAGTAAAACAAGCGAATTCATTCATTTTCGAAACTACAGTTTCAGTTGTGGGACACGTAACATCTAGCCAACCAAAATTCCAAGCAACCTTCGGCCAGCTTTTTACCAGCGCTGAGCGAGGAGGTTGGTCGTGCCCGAAGGAGCACCAGTGACCACGGCCACAGCATGCGACTTGAGGCTGGCGCTGAGGCTCGCGGGGGTGACGCTGCCATAATCGCCGAGCGCAACAGCAAGGTAACCAGCGACGCGGGGACTGCATACATCCGCAAAAATTAGCATATATTTGAATTTTGTTAGTGAAGATGTACTCACGTAGCCATGGAAGTACCAGAGATGGTGTTGGTCGCGGTCGTGCTTCCGATCCAGGCGCTGAGGACGTTGACACCGAGAGCCCAGACGTCGAGGACGGAACCATAGTTGGAGAACGACGCCTTGCGGTTGCTCGAGTCGACGGCACCGACAGTGTTGGCGGCAGCAACACGGGCAGGGCTGGTGTTGGCAGCATCAACGTTGCTGTTTCCTGCGGCGATGGAGAAGTGGACGCCAGAGCTGATGGCACTGCTGATGGCCGAGTCGAGGGCAGTGTTAGCGGAGCCACCGAGGGACATAGTCGCGACGGCGGGGCTAGAACCCTTGTTGGAGACGACCCAGTTGACTCCGGCAATGATGTCAGAGTAGGCACCGGAGCCAGCGTCGGACAAGACTGTAGGGATTAATGAGTCGGCAGTCCAGCCCCGAGCCGTGTTGCTTACCCTTGATGGCGACAATCTTGGCCGAGGTCGCGACACCATAGGTGGTGCCAACAGCAGTACCGGCGGTGTCTAGCAGGATCTTATGCGTTAATATCGAGGATTTCCGAAGTACCCTTATGCACTCACGAGTTCCGTGGCCGTTTCCGTCAGCGTTGGCATACTAATAAAGTATCGTTATTCAGGCGGCTTGAAGTTTGTAGCATTTATACTTACACCGCCAAAGGTCGCGCCCCAGGACGCACGTCCGCCGAAGGTCGAGTGTGCGGTGTATATACCCTAAAATAGGATGAGTTGCTTGAATTACACAAGACTTAAGAATGCCCACTTACAGTATCAATGCCATAGACGATAACGCCCGAACCGTTAGCACGCTTGGTCAGTTGCTGGGGGGCCTCCTGAGCCTCAGAAGTCATGCGCTTGAGGGCCTCGGCCTCGTCACCTTGTCTATACGATAGCATTAGTTCCGACTGAATGTATTAATTAATGTATGTTACTTACTCGTACTGGATAGTGAAGATACCATCCTCGATGATGTATTCCACGTCCTTGGACTGGCGGACATAGTCGAGGTCCTTGCCCTTGAGAGTGGCAGCGTAGCCCTGGAAGACGCTCTCATACTTGTACTCGATGTTGGAGCCAGCGGTCGAGGCCGCGAGGAGAGCGGTCAAGTGAGCATTCTTGGAAACGCCATCCTTGAGCTTGCTAAATTCAAATAAATTTTAGTACCACGCTCCGCGACGATGAGAAACTGAGATACACACATGATGTAGGAGTTGGCCTTGACTGGGCCAGCGTGCTTGCCAATGGGGATGTTGGCCGGGGCACCGAGAGCGGGGAGGAGAACTGCGAGGGCAGCGACGGAGAAGAATACAGCGCGCATAATGAACGAAGATACGAAGACTGGCTGGTGAGGCGAGGCTGGGTTACTGCAAGTGTAGCTGAGACAACTGCTTGAGGATTGACGGTCGGCCCAGCGCCGTTTTATAATCTCCCCCAACCACAGATACTCTGAATACTGCTCGCGCTCCTGTCGGGCTCGCGACCACTACAAGTCTAAGAATAGGTTATCTGGGAAGTTGCAGCAATTAATGAGAATTGAGCGCATGTGGACGAGTGGCTGACGTGCTCGTTCGTAGTCGGAAGACTTCGCACGCATGCGCTCGCGGAAGCATCGGCAGCATTCAGATACCATATACCGCGTTTGTCAGTTTAAACCAAAATGAACAGAACCATCTGCCGGGCAGATGAGCACATCTCAGACAGACGGAAGCCAAAACGCCAGCGTGATAGGAGGCATTCTCATCATTGGCATGCGTATCCTTGGCTTGGCGGATAAATCATTCCCAGATAAGACGCAATCGCGTAACCGCGACTTCGCAAACAAGCGTTCTGGGATTCTTGATATTCGCGAAGACCGGCGGAGAGAGCCGAGGAGGTTCCGTCTGGTGTCACATGGCGAGCGTGACAGGCAGTACCCGGGCAGTGGGAATGTCACATAGGTGCTCAAGCACTGGGACGGTGTTGCCTCGCATGCTTCTCGCGATGTCGAGGTTCAGAGTATGGTAGAGACTGCTTATGACGTAAGCAGAGGCCTGACATGACATTTGTGACTGTTTGCTACCATCGCCGCCTGTGAGTAAGACCAGTTTACCACTGCTCCGCGAAGCGGTTGATTGACAACAGGACTTCGGTAACTACAGGCTTAGCTTTATCACTGAGGTCTTTACCGAGCTGACCAGGAGCCTTGTTCACATACTTGTTAATGGCGACTGCAAGCATTCCGGCGAGGTCTCGCACCACGTAATGTGTCAGGAGGGAGTCGCTCGCCTTTAAATGCCATTATCTTCGCCTCAGCTGCGAGCCCGAAACCTTTCCCGGCGGCGGCATTAGCCGTATCTGAACATGGTGATTCAGCCTCGCCGACTTTCCTGAGGCTAAAGCGAGGGTATACTTACGGGTTCCGTGTCCATCCCCATCTTTGTCCCCGTGCTAAAACCACCGAGCGACATTACTGTAAAGATTTCCTTGGAATTCGACGGACACGAACCACTCACGCCGCCGAAAGTCACACCACAAGATGGGCGCCCGCCAAATTTAAAGTAAACCCCCTGTTCGCGTATGAGCGTGGTTACTCCAGTTGTGGGCTATCAAAGCTAACCGTATCGACACTGTAAATGACAGCACCCTCCCCTTGGCCGCTCTGGAGTTGGTCTGTTCCCCTGGCAATATACCGATCTACCGCTGCCTCGACTAGTTCACTGGTAGGCGAGAGTCCATCGAGGCCAAATCTACTCACAGATGTTAGTTAGAAGTATAGGAGTACACCCACCATCCACAGACTAACTCGTACAAAACGGACACGGTGGAATGCCGTTCAATGTATTTGATGCCTTTTATCGCCCGAATAGTCTTCAATATGTCGAGACTGCGAAGCTGGACAGCAACACCAACAATTGCACCACCATTGTAGTAGGTCATTGATCATTGCGAGTTAGACTCGCTGAACAACTAGATCCATAGTCTTACCAATTTCCTTGGTCCAAGTATCCATCCGTTGATACGAGACAGCAGTTGAGGATGTATATGCACAAGCAAACATAACATATGTAATTGGCCATTTGATTTATGCCACTAACGATCATCCCACAAAAGCAATTAGCTCTCACCCTAGAGAGGCAGAAGGCTCAGGCAGTGACAAAGTTGGTCGTCGGCCAATCCCGAGACATGTGGGTATCAGCCGTGTAATATTAACCAATAGGTTACTACAAGAAAGTAATCGCGGAGTCTCTACTAAGGAAAGCAAATAAAACTTCGTCCAATGATATTACCAAAGCGTAGCGAGGAGGTTGTTCGACGTCAATTTTGCGACCGCGTCCCTAGGAAAGGCGAATGTGACCTTCTTCTCGGCATTCGCTTTGAGCCCCTCGCTCAACTGAGCAGGGGTCCGGTTCTCTTCACCAAGCTTGGCAGCCAAGATACCCGCCACATTTGGCCTACGCTTACAGTCAGTTAAACGTACATGGTGCAGATCAGGAAACTCACGTGGCCATGGACGTGCCAGAGATAGTGTTCTCAGCCGTGTCACTACCAATCCAGGCGCTCTTGATATTGACACCAGGCGCCCAAACGTCGATCAACTTTCCATAGTTCGAGAACGATGCCTTCTGGTTGTTCATGCTTGTATCGATTGCACCAACCGTATAAGCGTT